>OZ024825.1:30663892-31403356 GCA_964016985.1 Anodontia alba | reverse complement strand
TAACCATATCTTATAAATAATTATTTGACTTTTCTGTTTCTGAACTTTGATCTAAAAATTCCCCCCTAAAATTGAATTTGTGTCCAAAAATTGGTCTGACACATGCAATTTTCTAATAGTATTTAGTAACTGGTGGAATTTCTAAGAACATAGAACATTTGTCTTTGCTTTAATTACTCCATTGACTTCAAATCATTGATATTGATATTGTGATAGTTTCAGGAAATGTTAACTGGTTGATCTGGAGTGAACTTAGAAAACTTGCCTCCAGGCGCCAATCTACCTACCCTATAGTTTTGTACAAATTGCACCCATAATGCCATTTTTGTGTCGCATGTGTTAGCATGGCAGACACATGGTTATCATGTTGTCCGTCCTCTGCGTCGGCAGCATCGTCGGTGTAGTCGTTCCACTTTTCGTTTCTGCTTAATAACTTTTGAAGGGATGCATTGATTTCATTCAAACTTTGCAGAACTTTATATCACTATAAAATACAGGCCAAGTTTGATATTGGTAATCATCCACCAAATTTTGGTTGAGTTATGGCTCTTTTTCAACTTAGTTTTTGTTGTTCGTTTCCATTCAATAACTTTTTAAGAGATACATTGATTTCATTCAAACTTTGCAGAACTTTATATCACTGTAAAATACAGACCAATTCAATATTGGTAATCATCTGCCAAATTTTGGTTGAGTTATGGCCCTTTTTCAACTTGGTATTTGTTGGTATTAGTTTCCGATCAATAAGTTGTGCAGGGATGCATTGATTTTATTGAAAGTTTGCAGAAGGATATATCATTGTAAAATACAGGTCAAGTTAGATATTAGTAATCATCCACAAAATTTTGGCCGAATTCTGGCCCTTTTTCAACTTAAATTTTGTTGGCGTGTTGATATTGGTTTCCGCTAAATAACATTTGCAGGGATGCTTTGGGGTTTTTTTTTGAAGTTTGCAGAAGGATATATCATTGAAAAATACAAGTTAGATTCGATGTAGGTAATCATCCGCAAAATTTTGGCCAAGTTATGGCCCTTTTTCGACTTAGTTTTTATTGTTGGGGTAAAATACAAGGTAAAGATATTGTTTCCCCTCAAAAACTTTTGAAGAAATGCATTGATTTCATTTGAAGTTTGCAGAATGGTATATCATTATAGCATAGAGGTCAAGTTTGATTTTTGTAATCATCCAAAAAATTTCCTTCAAATTATAGCCCTTTATTTACTTGACAATTAAAATTCAGACAAAGTAGTGAGGGGTTGCCTTTTGTGATAGGAGTGATTATAAGGACAAATACAGTGTTTTTCTTTTTTTCATATCAAATGGTTAGCACTTTTAGCAGGTGACACATCCGATTCTCATAAATTCTCAGAATTCTAGTTACTAAGATGGAAATATTTAAAAAAAAAAAAAAAAAAAATCAAACTTTATATGGCCCATTTATTGTTTTATTTCTGAATATATATATTTATAAGATTTAGCATTTTATTGCATCATCCATTCTACAGAAATCAGTAAGACTTAGCAAGACAAAATTTGTAGGGTCTGACAAAAACCTAAAGAATTTCAAGTACAGTAAATGCCCTAAAATTTTGTAGTTGTAACAAAGAGAGTCTGACAAAATGGAATGTGTAAACATAGCAGACCCAGATCAGACTGAAGGAGCAGTCTGATGAGGGTCTACACAGTTTACCATTCCACTAAGTATTTTAAAATAACTGCATAAAAAGCAAAATTTAGGCCAAAAAGGTATTAAATAAAGTGCTTGAAATTTTAGGACATTTACCATACATTTTCTTCTTTTGTCAGAAGTCTCTGGCCTTCACTATTCTTAATATTTTTTTTTTTTTTTTTTTTTTTCATGATGCTTGTATAATTTATTAAACCTGCTTATCTAGTCTCCCATACACTACTTACAAATGTACATACTTACCTGATGAGTTGTAGTAGTAGGGGAAAGTTGCAAAGAGGGCGGAAGCTTTCTAGCTGACCGGATCAGAAGGTCCTTGTTTGAATCCCATTGGAATTCATGATTCAGCATATGATTGTGTTTCAGTGCATGGAGTCTTTCATTATTACCAGGGCCCCTAGGGGAACCTTTAAAACCTTTAAAAACCTTTAATTTTGTTGAAATCGTTTAAAACCTTTAATTTGGCTGAAAATTCTATAAAAACCTTTATTTTGATGAGAAAACTTTTATATTTGGCAATTTGTAAATGCAAGAGAAGGAGGGAGTAAATATGTAGCATTTGGTAACAACAAATTATAGTTCTGTTTCTTAGATTCACATGTTTCTAAACAGAAATGTAAGTTAATATTGTCATTACCATTTAGCGATGAAAATATCCGATTTTCTCTGCAATTTTTCTCCCTATTTTGCTTGAGAGGCGATGACGCGGAGTTCTTTTGCTTGAGATCTGCCAAGAAATTTAACCATTAAATGCTCTTTATTTTGTACAAAATTTATCCTGAAAAACCTATATTTGGCCAAAAATAGCCTTTATAAAAAGCCTTTATTTCTAAGAGAGACTGCTAGTGGGCCTGTATTACCCTACCATCATCTCAACAGGAACAATGTTGAAAAGGATGTAAAATGCCTTATCATTGTCATCATCATCATCTTTCCCTTCTGCACAGAATCTGGTCAAGTCGAAGTTTTTAAATTTGCATTTACACTTCTTGAATGGTTCTTAAGTTATAGAGACCACATTTGTGTTGTTGTTGTTTTTTTTTTTTTTTGCGTCAGATGGCCAGTTTGATAGTTTGTCTTGGCATCCAAATGGTACCATAGACATACAATGGGACAATACCATTATGGTTTTAAAAATGTCTCTATAACCAGTTGTGATAATTAAACCAAACTTGGCGCAGATGAAATTCTTAATGCTGTTCTCTCATTACTGTACTGCATGGCATATACGGTAAATGTCCTAAAATTTCGAACAAAATTAAATAATTTCAGTTCTTGCTGTTCGAAATTTTAGAAATTATGATTTGCTGAAAAAATTACTGTTCGAAATTTTAGGACAGATTCACTTACAGTCAAAATTGACCTGGCTATCGGACGCTTTCAGACACAAGAAACGACAAAAAAGGACCTACACGACGAGAGGGTTTTCTTATTTGGTATATGTGATTGGTAAACTGAATGTGAAATTGTATGAACTAATAAATAATTACCATACTGATGTTTGTTTTCAATTCTATCCAATTAATTCTATGTCGAATAATGTTTCTCATAACAAAACAATTAATTATCCGGTACACTAATTAATCGCCGGATACGTTTGTTCGGCACTCCGGGAATGTGCCACTTTCTTAAAACAGGCTGGCTTAGTCCACTGTCGTCTTACGTAACAACCCTCTTCACTTTACCGCACTGAGATACACAAGCTGACCCCCAAAAATACTTCAAAAGGTTACCGCATGTTTGTTCTTGTTTGAGCCATTACAAAAGTCCCTTTCCTCAAAGATGAAGTGTACGGAGTTTAAATGTGAAAACGCAGACTGATTAGAATTTCCACTGTTTTGAAGCGCAGTAGTCACACTGCTTGCTGACATAATGCATTCTGTTGGCGATATGCGTAGACCCAGATCAGACCGCCCCGATACATAGACTTGTTGATCTTGTCTATGCTGGTCTCAAATGTCAAAAGGTCATTTCTATTGGAAAGGACTCGTACATAAACGAACAGTGCGGACAACCAGATCTGAATGCAGCCCGATCAAGATCAAAGATTTTAGCTCTTCGCCAAACTGAACTACGTATGCCAAACCTGTGAACTGCCATTATCGTTTATAGCAATATTTCTTTCTTAAAAAAAATGTATTGTCGTTTAGAATTCGGTAACGAAACTTATTGCAAGAATTATCTGTCATCAATAGTAATCCTTTCATTAGATCCCTGTTCAGGCGAAAATGTCCCTTGTGTATATGTGTAAGTCAGATCAGAATGCGAGACGCAGTCTAGTGCAGGATGGTGTCCACTCAATTCGCTGATTAGGTCATCAGTATAAAACACTGTAATACATGAATGAGAGGGTGGACGTGGGGGGGGGGGGATTTGGGGGCGGGGGTTATACCAAAATTTGTTGTATTTTACCGATTTTACTCTATTTTTATGTACTTAAATGCAATAACTGGGTATCAGGAGTATCTAATAGACGTATTAAGTAAATTCGGGTATATTTACAATGAATCCGACGTTGATTTCACTTCACCGACGAGGAGCGTTCCGCCAACCGCGGTTTACATTGAATTCGTTTACGTCCGATTTCGGTTTATCTCTAGTTGATTACTTCCCTTTGATTCCAAAAGTTCACAAAATAGCCGTTGTCGGTGTTCAAAAAAAAAAAAAAAAAAAAAAAAAGACAGAAACACTTCAAGATCCAACATGAATTTTCTGATAGGTGTTCCAAACACGGAATATACACGTTGCCCGGTGGGATGGTGGGGCGAGGCAAAGGTATCGTGTAACTGATATTGGCTTGTAGCTGGGCAAGGCCTGCTATCCTTGCAGCAGGTAAAGGTAGAGGGGTGGTTTTATTTCTTCTGTTTCTTCACTTTCATTCATTTTCCTTTCTCCCATGTCCCTCTCTTTCATCTCCTTTACTATCTCTTATCTCTCTTCTCCCTTTCTCTGGGAGACGACACAACATGACCCACAAGGGTTGACGCGTCGTTAAACCCGAACTCAGTCAAATCAATCACATGTTGCCAGGTGACAAAACACGGACCATTCACGGACTTACGGACCAATAAAAATTCCGTGTCCGTGGTCCGTGAATAGTCTGTATTAATTGCAAAATATAGTAAACTTAACCGCTAATTGGTCCGTGACGTCACGTTAGTCCGATTTTGATATTACTCCTATTTTTTTTTTTTTTTTTTTTTTTTGTTGTTGTTGTTGTTGCTTTTTTCTTATATCATAAGTGGCGTCCATAATTTAAATAACGGTCCGTGCTTTATCAAGTCCGTGAATAATAGGTTCTTCGTGGTTTGGCGTCCGTGAATTGTAGGCCAGTGGTTTGTCAAGAGATCCGTGAATAATTGGTCCGCATTTTGTATTGCAGTCCGTGTATTGTCAAGAGGTCCGTAAGTCCATGAGTCCGTGTCCGTAAGTGGTCCGTGTTTTGTCAACCACCACACACTAACTACACGTTCGACATTTAACTCAGTTTTTGAGAAAACCACAAAAAAAAAGATTATTTTTTTCACTGACCCCCAAGTGCGGGACCATGCTTATCAAAAAATATTAAAAGAAGACGCAGATTTACATGGTATTCTTGATTTCAGTAATTAATACGACTGTTTTGTGCCAATTAGGATCAGTTTGGGCCCGGACCTAGGTCCACCACATTTTTTTTTCTTGACCAGTTTACGAGGGTGAATCAATAAGTAACCAGCCTAACTTATTTCCGGTTGAGATCCACCTCTTCTTTTTCGATGTAATTGCCCTATAGTGTGATGCACTTAGACCAACGGTGTTCAAGTGCCATCAGCCCAGAACTGAAAAAGTCGGGGTCCTTTCCATTGACCCATTCCTCAACTGCCGTCACGACTTCTTCATCAGACCGGAAATGAAGTTCACGGATATACTTTTTCAAGTTTGGGAATAGGAAGAGGTCGCTAGGAGCTTGGTCAGGCGAATAGGCAGGATGTGGTATTAATTCATACCCGTTTCGCTCTACAGCATCCATTGCAACTTTGCAAGTGTGGACTCTAGCGTTGTCCTGTTGCAGCAAAACACATTTAGAGAGTTTACCTCGGCGTTTTTCACGGATGGCGGTTCTCAGCTGGTCTAAGAAGTTTGCATAGTACACTCCAGTTATTGTACTTCTCTTGGGTAAAAAGTCCAACATAATAACGCCTTTTGCATCCCAAAATACTGTGGCCATCACCTTGCCAGTAGATGGTTGCGTCTTGAACTTCTTTGGCCTCGGGGACCCAGGTCCTACCCACTGACGACTCTGAGCTTTATTCTCTGGCTCATAATAATGAACCAAAGTCTCATCTACAGTCACCAGACGCAAAAGAAAATCATCTTTTGACCTAAAACGCTTCAACAAGGCGCTGCATACTGATGCTCTGGTTGCCATTTGCTCATCGCTAGGGGATCTGGGGACCCAACGGGCTGTTAGCTTGCGCATACCTAAACGATCATGTAAGATTGTTGAAACGCTACCATGTGAAATGCCTAATGCTTACTCTATTTCTTCCACCTGAATTCGCCTATCAGAGTGTATCAGATCCCGAACTTTCTTACACATTTCTTCGTCAGTGGCATCCAGTGGGCGTCCAGACCTGGCTTCATCTTCTAAAGACGTTCTACCGCGTTTGAATTCCCCTAACCAGAATTTAACCTGAGCATAATATGGTGCAGAAGACCCATAAACATCGGCTAACACGCCGTGTATTTCCTTGCCTGTTTTGCCTTTTAAATACAAGTACCGAATTACAGCACGGTACTCAACTTTAGATGAAAAGCATGCCTTTGCATCACTAGCCATGTTTATTAAAGAATGGCTCGATACGTGTGCAATTTTGTACCCATTTAAAAAAACATATATTGAAACAAAGCATGAAAATCGTGACCGTCTCGGTCCATCGGAAACGGGATAGGTTGGTTACTTATTGACTCACCCTCGTAGGACCGGATCAAGGCCCACCACCTTATGATACTTACGCAGACTTTTGAAATGGAGGGTGCAAATATTCAGCTATTCTGTAAACGGGGTGCAAATGCTAAGGAAATACCGATTTGGGGGTAAAAATTAGGGGTGTAGTTTGGGGTCAAAATCTGCATGAATGTATTTTGCATAGTCATGTTTAAATTTAATTATAGCGTTGGGGACATTAAAAATTCTGATTTAGGGGAGGGAATAGTTTGCTTGTGGGAGGGAAGTGGTGGTAAGCGGGGAGGGAAATGGGGGAAAGGGGGGAGGGAAGTGGGGGAAAGGGGGGGGGGAGTGGGGAATGCCTACCCCCCTGTCCACCCCCTCATGAATCGCACAGCAAGTGCACAGACTGATCACATTTGTAACAAATGATTAGGTTCATTTTGGCTTGTTGGGACCTGTCATCTCTGTTGGGACATTACCTGTTCAAATACGATGCACTGAGCATATCATGACAATCACGCGGTCAGACAGGAAATATTTTGCTGGAGGCGTTAATCCCCATGACGAAAACGTTTTCGGCGTGCATATTGAAACCTTCGGCACGCTAAACTTAAATATTAGCAGCAGATATTATCGAAGGACTCTTTGCACGGACGAGCAGGAACGACCCAGATCAGAATGCGCGGATGCACATGCTTATTTACAATTTCGCGTGCAGTGCTTTCTTACTATCGCATGTGCGTCACGCTTTGCAGATCAGATCAACTTTGGAATTCTGGTATAGCGGTCACACGACTTACCGAAATACTACCGAAAAACCGGAATACTCGTGAAAAATACAGGAATACCTGTGAAGACACCAATACTGGCTTGATTAAGAAATGAATATATTCGGAGGACTATCCTGAAAAGCCCAGAGGCCAAATCCCCCATTCCCCCAAATCAGTTTCATTCCCTTGTTCTCAGCGGCGTCTGATCTGGGTCTACTCTATTTGCATAAGCATATCTGATCCAATGTTAAGGTTCTTTAAATTTTCAGTACGTGCCAGTTTCGTATGCATTTCTGACGAGAAAAGGCTCTATAAAATAAGTTTATTTTTCTCCCGAAGAGGTTTCCCGCCACGATTTCACGTGACGTACCGCTACGAGCACGTGGTTTCTTAATGCGGGTCAAGGGAAATGTTGCTTTGTGACTGTTCATTTTCTGGGTATTTTAATAATTATAATATTCTCAATATATACATAATGTAAAAAAATAACAGTACTTATATTTATTTATACCCTGGTAAATGCGGAGTAAGGTCCTCACTCTTTAAGTTTTACTCTTTAAAGGGAGCCAATTGCATATGCCTTGATTATGAATTTTACGAGTCGGACCCAGCATATTTTTATGAATCAGGGGCGAATCCAGGATGGTTTCTGAAGGGATTCGATTTGATCGAATTTCCGTACTTTACGTATTCGGACAGACAGGCCTGAGCAAACAGTGTAGACCCAGATCAGACGCCGCAGAACGCATGTAAAAACCTTCACTGAAGCGGTGATGTATTTTAACCAAAGACTTATAATCTCTCCAAGAACTGGAGTTTACATATGCCCGTTTGTTACCACAAACGGCAAAATCTGACCGCCTTTGCATCGGAAGATGACCTGAGTCGGCACTGGTCGCACGTCTTATTGTCCTAAAGGTGTTTTCCAAATTTCCATGTTCCCTGTTCCCCCTAACTAGTTTCATTTGCCCTTTCTCTGCGGCGTCTGATCTGTGTCTGCAGTTTGCATAGGCCAATGTCCCAAAACTAGGTTCTATTTTTCATACTTGCCAGTTTTATATGCATTTCTGACGAAAAAATGCTCTGTAATTTAACGAACGTTAGTGTATGTTTTCCCTCTAAGCGGTTTCAGCCACGATTTCTCGTGACGTTACCGTTACGAGCACGCGGTTTCTTCATGCGGGGCAAGGGAATGTGACTGTTGCAGTTTCTGTATTTTCACATATATTTTTGTAACCTGCACTGGAAATGAGACTGTCCCAGAATTGCGTATCGTCGCCCAGTGGCGTATCTGAGCAGACCCATGAAAATCTACGTAGGTATAGCAATAAGACATACGAAGTAGTGGTGAGATACACGAACAGTCAGATCGTACAGCGTGGATCCATAGATATATCCTGGCTTTCGTTTTTTCAACCGGAATATTTATTATGTCTGCCACAAGGTAACAACAGTTCTAGATCGCCTGCGCATAATCTAACCCTTATCACGCGGACATCCACGTGACTGTCGCGTGGAACTAACATTGTAATGGAAGTATCTTTTTTTCTTTTTTTTTTTTTTTTTGTCAATTTTCAGTCAGTATCTCCTGGGTTTGTATAAAATTAAAATACGGTTATCATGCCATTTATGTACATAAAATTCGTTATGACACTGCTGTGTGCATTTACGTTTTGCGGTGGCTTTCAACACTACTACTTTAGTTTCCGGTTCCGTAGCGGAAAAAAAAAAAAAAAAAAAAAAACGTTACCGAAATTAGAAAGTGCCGATAAAAATTACTTGAAGAAAGCTGTGTTCGAAATTCTAGAAAAACTGCTACTGTTCGAGATTTTAGGACATTTCCAGAAATTATTTTGGGCAAAAATATTAGGTGTTCGAAATTTTAAAGTGTTCGAAATTTTAGGACATTTACCGTACTCACTTAATTTAATTAATGCATACATACATCTAGTGATGGCAATGCAATGTTTATCGTATATATTGTAGCCTCACAGGTACAGACTCTGGGGGTCCAGATATGTGGATGTATCTACAAAATAGTTGTCTTATTTCTCCATGAAAACCTATGTTGTGGGTACTCATTAGAAGGACCTCGGCAAGGCACTTCTATTTAGTACTCATGAAATGTATCATGGACAAATAAGAAAAATGTCAGTGGACATTGTTTTGGTTAAAAAAAAATAAAGCGCCTTATCTGGAGCTATGTAACAGTATCATAGCCTTATGATTATAAGTATGTATTATACTGCAGTATGAAGCCCTCTAGACTCCTGTGGGTCTATACCAATACTTATAAACCTTATTTTGTTGTTACTTGATCAAGTTACCTATCCAGCTATTTTGAGACACAACAGTGGGTAGTAAACTGTACTTGTTCAAATTTTAGATTAGGTATGGTAAGGAGTTGAGGTGTCTGAATACTACTTACTACAGGTATACACGGTAAAGTAACAAACACACAAATCAAATGATCGATTATTAGCAAATAAGTAATGATACCGGGAAATCATTTTTGTGGAATTTATCGATCAATTAATCAATTATCCGATTTATTGTGCCAGCCTTAATATATATCGGTGAGGCACTTCTAATGGGAACCCACAGCATGCGTTTTCATGGAGAAAAAAGAAAACACCATCACTTTGAAAAGAAACATCTTACCTGGAACTTTGTGACTTTATATACAGTTGTGATCTGCATAATTATAGACTGACTGACTTTTACCTTTTCAGGGTGTAATGGTCGGTATGGGCCAGAAAGACAGCTATGTGGGAGACGAGGCTCAGAGCAAGAGAGGTATCCTTACCCTGAAGTACCCCATTGAACACGGTATCGTCACTAACTGGGATGACATGGAAAAGATCTGGCATCACACATTCTACAATGAACTTCGTGTTGCTCCCGAGGAACATCCTGTACTACTCACAGAAGCTCCACTTAACCCAAAGGCCAACAGAGAAAAGATGACGCAGATTATGTTTGAAACTTTCAACACCCCTGCCATGTATGTCGCCATTCAGGCTGTGTTGTCCTTGTATGCCTCTGGTCGTACCACTGGTATTGTCATGGACTCTGGTGATGGTGTCTCACACACTGTACCTATCTATGAAGGTTATGCCCTTCCCCATGCTATTCTTCGTCTGGATTTAGCTGGCAGAGATCTCACAGACTACCTGATGAAAATTCTGACTGAACGTGGTTATTCATTCACTACAACAGCAGAAAGAGAAATTGTAAGAGATATTAAGGAGAAATTGTGTTACGTAGCTTTGGACTTTGAGCAGGAAATGACAACTGCAGCTTCTTCCAGTTCACTTGAGAAAAGCTATGAACTTCCAGATGGTCAGGTGATCACCATTGGAAATGAACGTTTCCGCTGTCCAGAGGCCATGTATCAGCCATCATTCCTAGGGATGGAATCTGCGGGCGTCCATGAGACAACATATAATAGTATCATGAAATGCGATGTTGATATCCGTAAGGACTTGTATGCAAATACCGTCCTGTCTGGTGGCTCTACCATGTACCCAGGTATTGCCGACAGAATGCAAAAAGAAATCACAGCCCTCGCACCGTCAACCATGAAGATCAAAATCATTGCTCCGCCAGAGAGAAAGTACTCTGTCTGGATTGGTGGCTCCATCTTGGCTTCTCTCTCCACTTTCCAGCAGATGTGGATCAGTAAACAAGAGTATGATGAGTCCGGACCATCAATTGTCCACAGAAAGTGCTTCTAAATGCCTGTTCTTGCAAAAAATCTTTAAACCCTTAAAGTGTCAGCTGCAGCAGACATTCTAAAACAATTTAATTTTCAGAGAAAATATGGCTTGACATTTCATATGAATCATCTGCATAACAGGCCTTATTTTCTCTGAAAATTAAAAATGGAGAATGTCGTCTTCTACAATTTTGCTTGGTGTGCCAGCTTCAAATATACCGGGTAGGCTCCAGATAAGTGCATTATTTAATAGCCCTGCTAGAGGATATGTTGTTGAATTGAGGTGACTTTAATATCAATTTGCACAACAAATGGTGCAATAAAGCAAAAATTTCTTGGAATGCACAATTTATCTGGAGCCTTGTTAAATGTTAATAGCATATTGGGTAAAAATTTCAGTAGATCTAAGGCATTTTGAAATAATTTTCAATTTTCCCAGAAAACAGGGTTTAAACCTACAGTGTCATGTAAATGTGTAGCAGACAACATTCTCAAATACTTTTTTTTCTTCTTTTTTTTTTTTGAGAGAGAAAAATAAGGCTTAACATTTCAAATGAATAATCTACCTATCAAATGATTCTTATGAAATGTCAAGCCTTATTTTCTTTGGAAAAAAACAAAATGAATCAGAATTTCATCTGCTGCTGTTTGACTGGTGCTTTAGGGTTTGACTAAATTTATGCAGATTGATCCAATTATTAGACAATATTTTACATAAAATGTCAAGTATTAGTCACTAGGAAAAATAAGAAAAACAGCAAAAGGGGACAATTTGCATGAAATGTCATGTACACCCTTTTATCCAGAAAACAAAAATAAAATAAAAATGCATGTCATCAATTTGATGTCTGCTGATTTGTTAAAAGCTTAATTGGCAAATGGTGCAGACCCAGATGGGACATTGTTGAATGCATCTGATCAGAGTCTACACTGTTTGCATTAAATACAGGAAATTTCTATAAAACATAGTAATAATAAAAATGAACCAGGCACCCTGCTACTGGAAGTAGACCGTTCCAAAGAGTTGTCATAGAAGAGTCCACGCAACATCAATGGTTTAAAAGTTAACATAAATTTACTGCTACACTGTATAAGTTATCACAAAGAGGGTTATTCAGAAAATATTTGCACAAAAAACAGACTATGTACATGTGCTTGTTAAAACTGCAATCTATTTTAATAATTGTGAGGCTATCAGCATACTGCCATAACGGGTAAGAGTGTTTACAGATAGTTTTGCTATTTCTGCACAAAAACAAATGTAGTGGTACACATTAGAAATACCTCAGCAAGATGCTTGATAGCACTAGTTAAGGCGTTTTTTCAATCCAAAAGTATTGATATTTTTCTCATTTCTCCACGAAAACATATGTTGTGGGTACTCATTAGAAGCACCTCAGAAAATGTATTGTGGTACTCATTAGAAGCACCTCAGCGAGGCGCTTCTAATGAGTACCCACAACATACATTTTCGTGGAGAAATAAGAAAAATATTTATTGGATACCCTCCCTTATCTAGACCTATGGATGCTTCTAATGAGTACCAACAACATGTGTTCATGGAGAAGTAAGAAAAATAGCTATATACATGTACCTTCTTTATCCTAAGTTCTTGGATGCCTTTTTTCCTAATCATACTTATACTTAAATTTTAGCAAAATCATTTTAGTACCTATTGGTGTGTTTAAAACACTGCTGGAGGAGTAGCCAGCAGTGTAGGCCCTGTCTGATCTGGGTCTACACTGTTTGCTAGGGTAATGACTATCTGTCTGAATACTTAGGGTAAATAGGTACTTTTTGGTTGGAAAAAAAAAATGTTCCTTGATATCTTTGAGTTATGAATTTTGGATTTTCTCAGTGTGGTTGGTACAATACTATATTACCTGCACATACTGTATTACCCTAAGTAGTCCGACACCTCAACTCCTTACCATACTAGTTCTAAAATTTCAACAATTGCAATTTATTACCGATGTTGTGTCTAAAAATTGCTGGATGAGTGGCAAACAGTGCAGATCCTGATGAGACGCAGGCCTGTCAGTGCTGAAGTATGTGTGGAGGATCTTGTTAGTATGGAAATTATAAATCCCAAATGCCATTTGCTAGTATGTGAGATTCAGATCAATGGATAAAGGGTCAATTCCAGTGCAGGCTATTTACAATAATTCATAATACCAAGTCTTGATGCTATCTTTTGCTAAAACCAAGTTAATTACTCTTTTGTTTTTTTTAGAAAGAGGCATTTGTCTGTAGAAGGGGGTTTAAAGCTTTGAGCTGCAGGTGTAGGGTGTAGAAAATAATCCACAGCTCTAGATAAGGTGCTCTTTTTTTTTTTTCAAAGAAAAAGTATTGGTAGTGACCAATATTGGAAATAACCAGTTTAGCAGTTAGAGGCAGTTAAATTTAATTGCCTCCCATTGCAAAATTATAATATTTGTTTTTTATGCCCTCACCATTTTCATTGGGGGTGGGGTGGGGGGGAGCATATAGTATCACCGCTGTCCGTAAGTCCGTCCTGTCCGTCCCGTCCTGTACGTAACAAATGGTTTCTGTGCGATATCTTTTAAAAAGATTGGTGTATTGGATTGAAATTTTATACACAGGTATATAATCATAAAATGTAGTTTGATTTTGGGTAAAATCCACCAATTATTTTGGGAGTTATGGTTCTTTTTCAACTTTAAAAAATTTTCAACTTTGAAAATTGATTTCCGTTCGATATCTTTTGAAAAGATTAGTGTATTGGATTCATATTTTATACATGAGTATATAATTATAAAATATAGGTCAAGTTCGATTTAGGGTAAAAATCCACCAATTATTTTTGGAGTTACGGCCCTTTTTCAACGAAAAATGGTTTCCGTTCCATAACTTTTGAAAAGATGAGTGAATTGGATTCATATTTTATACACAAGCATATAATTATAAAATATAGGTCAAATTCGATTTAGGGTAAAATCCACCAATTATTTTTGGAATAACGGCCCTTTTTCAACATTGAAAAAATAGTTTCCGTTTGATATCTTTTGAAAACATTAGTGTATTGGATTCATATTTAATACACAGGTATATAATCATAAAATAGAGGTCAAGTTTGATTTAGGGTAAAATCCACCCATTATTATGGGAGTTATGGCCCTTTTTCACCTTCAAAAATTGTTTCCGTTTGATATCTTTTGAAAACATTAGTGTATTGGATTCATATTTAATACACAGGTATATAATCATAAAATAGAGATCAAGTTCGATTTAGGGTAAAATCCACCCATTATTATGGGAGTTATATCCCTTTTACACCTTCAAAAATTGTTTTTCTTTCTATATTTTTCTAAAAAAGATTGGTGTATTGGATTCATATTTTATACACAGGTATATAATCATAAAATATAGGTGGTTCGATTTAGGGTAAAATCTGCCAATTATTGTGAGAGTTATGGCCCTTTTTTCAACTTCATTTTTTGCAAAATGCCTGCGTGTGGGTGAGGATGGCCCTGGGCAGGGGCATCTGTGTCATATTGACACATTTCTAGTCTTTTACTGTTTGAATTTTTAGAACATTTACCTTACCATGCTTACCCTAAATGTTCAGACAGCCAAAGCAAACAGTGTAATCCTGTATCAGATTTCTCTTATAGGAAAAGTTTGATCAAGACTATACATTTCAGGGGCAGATTCATTTCATTCGGTGGGGTTGGGGGGTTAAGTTGAACTCCCCATTTGACTCAAAATTTCATTTTCATGAAAAATTTTAGATGAATTTGGGATACCATATTGCCCCTGAATATTTCACACCGCTTACTCTATCTTATATTTCTCTTCAAATCTTATTTAACTACCTAAGAATAAGTGTAAAATTGCTGGACGAGTGACAGACAGTGTAGACCTTGATCAAACACAGCATCCTGCAGCATCTGATCTGGGTCTAAGTTGTTTGCTTAAGCCTGTCTTTTTATCTAGTAAGTATGGTAATTTGATGTAATTGAACCCCCTCAGAAATTGACCTGGATCTGCCCCAGCAGTTTGCCATTCTGATACTGGTAGATTTTAGAGACCACTGGCCTTGTTCAAAACTTTTTGATAAGTACATTATAAAGAATTAAGGACTTAACGCTTAAAGTGCCAAGAAAATCTGCATCTGAAAATGTCGTCTGCTTATGTCGTCTGCTGCATCTTCTTGGAAACTTTTCAAACTTATATTTTGCATATAGGCAAACAGTGTGGACCCAGACCAGACTGCTCCTAAAGGAGCAGTCTGATCTGGGTCCACACTGTTTGTAGAAGTGACTTATTAAAGTAATCGGCAGAAGACAAAGCAAACAACAATTGTTGTGACTGGCGCTTTAAGGGTTAAGGTGTCTGAATATTTAGGGTAAGTGCAGACAGCCTAGAGCCAGACCAGTCTGTGCAGTGAGCAGGTTCTGTGCATTTTGCTCTTAGAATCTTGAAGATGCATACATTGTACTAATGACCAGCTAGACCCTGATCAGACTGTGTAGATCCGGGGTTTAAGTGTGTCACAGAGGTGGGCTCAGTCATGTTAAAGCAGTTAACTTTTATTTACAAGTCTCTAGTCAGAAGAATCAGGGCCCAGTTGTTCAAAGCGTCGTTAGCTTAACGAGCTCGTTAAGGGTCATTTCGTTAACTGTTTTAGCAGATTCAATATACAATATTCTGATATTTTTTGCTGAAAAAATGTGAGTAGCTTTTGCACTGCAAAAGCTACTCACATTTTTTTCAGCAAAAACAATTTCAGCATATTTGCGTATCACTCGATGTAAATTTTAACGAATCGTTAACTAACGACATCGTTAGTTTTGAACAACTGGGCCCAGATGATTATAATGTCTTATAGCTTTATCCTATTTGTTCTAGTCAGCAATTTTATTTGTAATGAAAATAGTTTTTGGCTGGTGTTAAAGAGCACATTGCTTCTTTTGTTATGAAGTTTGTTGTTTGTTTCAGGATTTATGTTTGTTTTAGGATTTATGTTTGTTTAAGAATTTATGTTTCTTATAAGCTTGTTAAAAAATAAAATTACATGACTAAACAGTGTTAGTATGTGTAATTAGTATTATGAGGACTGACCCACCACCACCGACTCCTCTCTCCACCCCCCCCCCCCCCCCACCCCTGCCACCCCCACGCCCACACCCCATGTGTTAAAGGTATATTCACCCCGTGTGTTTTTTTCTAACATTAATGAACAAGGTTTTTTCCTACAATCATTTTTTTTAGAAATTCATATTTAACCATGGTTTAAAAAGTATTACTGTTATAAATGCAAATGATACACACTTTTCCAAAACGAAATTCTTCTGATGACGTCATAAATGATTGTAGGAAAAAAATCATTGTCCAAAGTCCTGGAAAAATTGTAGGAAAAAAATCCGGTACCCGAGAAGGAAAAAATCGTTTCCTATCGGGACTTATAGTCTATAAAAAGAACAGTCAAGAAGAAAAAAAAGTTTTTATATTGGGACCAAACACCCAGTGATATTAAGTAACTGTGTAGTATATGCATTTGTTTTCAATGTTATATGTATAACAGCTTACAGGCAGGGCGAATCCTCAGCTGGACATCTTGATGCATATAAATACCTAATAATGAGAACATGCTGCAAGCGACAACTGATAGACAACAAATGAGCAGTTACCTGTTTAAGTAGACAGGCTCCAGTCTACAATGACTTTTTTTTTCTTACAATCATGTTTGATATTCCACTAAAACAAAACCAAAATATTATCATGACCAGCCTTTAAAGTCATGATATTATTTTGGTAGTATTTTAGTTGATTATCAAACAGAATTATAAGAAAAAAAATATTTAGTCACTGGAGATTGGAGCCAGTGTACTATTAAAGGGGACGCACCTGGCAGAATTTCCGCCGTTTTATCGAGGGAGACAACTTTTGCGGTTTCTTTGCTTTCCTCTACACCAATCCCCTTATAAAATGGGGTCTACTCTAAAAGGAAGAATATGCTCCCACGAGGAGCAAATTCTTTTTAGTATAGATCCCTTTTGAGAAGGGAACCCAATACAATTTTGACATTTGCCTCCCCTGAAGTAATTTGCATTCATTCTTCAAGAATGATAGATTGAATACAATTGTGTTCAAACCAAGGTGTTCAATCTAAGGCCTATCATCTTGCGCATCGAAGAAATCGGCAAAAACATCTAACATTGCTGGCACATATACGACAGGAACGATCCCGATCAGCATGCGTAATGGTAATAGATACTATAGAATTTATCAACGGACTGGTCAGATACATGGCGGCTGCTGATTTGGGCTTGTGACATAATGACCATTTTCTCGTGTTACGGTTCAGATTCTGCGTGGACATAGGTTCGGATAAGGGAGTCGTATTAGGTCATACTATGGTCAGATACTTAGCGATACGATAGGAAGATCCCAGCTAGCATTCTACGTAAATCTACATCGGGCCGTTATCGGCCCGTCAGCTACCCTGACGGGCCGATGACGGCCCGATATAGATTTACGTAGAATGCTGACTGGGATACGATGTATCTTTTTTTTTTTTTTTTTTTTTTTTGCACCAAAACAGCTTGTGTGTGCTTACACCAAACATACCGTGTGGGTACTCGTAGGAATCGCATCACTCATCACCTTATCTGGCGCCCTTATAAATAGTTTGTAAAGTCCAGGGTTGAACCCAAAATTTTGAAGGAAACTTGGGTTTTGGATTATAAATGTTTCCTTGTGTTTAACTTCCGTCATCAGTATTTAAGTCATCCGGGGAGGATGATAATTACTCAGGATAATTAATACGATAAAGAACAAAAACCCTTAAAGTGTTTCCACTGAGAGAGATTTAACCTTTGCCACTCTCTTGGCAGTTTCTGCAGACGACAAACTGATGTGTTTTTTTTTTGTTTTTGTTTTTTTTTTTAGTTTGTTGTTGTTGTTTTTTTCCAGAAATTAGGCTTTGGTATTTCATGCAAATGAAAATTTGCATGAAATACCAAAGCACATTTTCTGGGAAAAAAAAAAAGAAAACATTTCAAAATGTCTGCTGAAAAGTTTACCCAGCACGCTAAGCGTTAAAGCAATGACCACTTGAGCAGTAGGCAAGTGCTTAATTACGCTTCCGGTGGACCTCACCGGGGCTTGATTTCAAAAACGTTGAAATGGGTATTTGGAGAATACCCGACACTAAGATACATGTTACTAGGTAATCTCGGGTTAAAAAAGTTAAAAGTACTACCGCTTAGCATGCAAGGTAAAAACTTTCGCAGACGTCATTCTGATTTTTTTTTTTTTTTTTCCAGAAAGTAATATGTGAAATGTCGGTACTATTTTCTTAGTTGTGGTGTTGTGTTGGTAGCCTGGTGTGTGTGTGTGGTGTATGTGTGTGTGTGTGTGTGTGTGTGGGGGGGGGGGGGGTTGATCACCAGTCCGTCGTCTACCGATGCGCTAAAGGTTAGTAAGGCCTCAGTAAACACAGACCAGCCTTGGGCCTTTACTGTTCGCATTTAGTCTGCAAACAAATCAAATTATGTGTGCATTACAAACAAATTGCCGCGATTCAACTGCGCGAATGCACAGGTCAGTTTCGCTCGTCCCCCACTCCCGTCTGAGGTCAAAGAGGTAGACTGTCAGGTGCCTCTGCGGCAAAACTGTTAGAGTTGTTTACTTATCTCAGGTCGGGTAAATATTTCCCAGTCAGAGGAAACGTCTCAATTGTTGACCGGGACGTTAAACCTCCCTTTTCACACGACGTGTTGCCAGAACTCAAATAATTGTAGTTCGAACTTGCCAATATCGAAAAAAATGTGGATAATGTTCTAAGATTGATTTCTGGTCATTACAGGGTCACTTTTAGGTCTTTTATCATATTCATGAGATGCGTCATGCGTCAATATGTATTTAACCGCGGCAAGAGAAAAGGGCCCTTCGGGATATATGTGACCACGGAAGATCCCGATTATCCCCGCATCCCGATCTGAACCTTCCCTTGTGCACCACTGTATGTAGGCGGTAAACGAAGGTCCTGATCAGCCTGCGCGACTGCACAGGCTGATCTGGACCTTCGCTGTCCGTAAATTGCCTGAGGATGTGGTTCAGTTGTAAATCATTCTTCAGCGCGTTTTGTCATAACCTTCGACATATAGCAAAGGAGTTTTGATGACATGCCCATAAATCATGTTCGATTTTGTCATCTCTGCATTTTTGTCCGCCTGTAAACCATACTACTTTCAAGTGTAGCCAATGCCTGTGATAATAAGAATGACAATACAAATTTACTAATACTACTTAATAAGTTAATAATGTGTGTGTGTGTGTGTGTGTGTATATGTGTGTTATTTAAAACCACATGCATGTACATGTCTACCGAAATTTGAATTGAGGACTGACGAGCCGCTAAGTAATTTGATATAGGCAATTAAACATTTCTTTTGAAAATTAATATCCTATACATAGATAGAGAATAACCTTTTGTGTTAAATGGAACACGAAATGTATTTTAAAACATGATCAGGCCCTAAGTTCAAATCTTTTTCTCATATTTCAACAATGACCGCACCTACCCTAAATATTCGAACACAAATAGGTAAATACGCTTAAAGCGCAGAGCAAATTTTGTAGCAAATGACGTTTTTTTTTTTTTTTTTGTTTTGTTTTTTTTTTTTTTAATTATTTTCGGAAAATAAATCGACATTTTATGTGAATTGTGTACCGAGCATACGGTTCACATGAAATGTCAAGACATTTAAAAATGTCTGCTGCAGTTGTGATTGGCACTTTAAGGGTTAACATATCTGAATACTCGGCGTACGTCCAGGACAAAATAACTGCACAAACTGGTCCAGTTGTTCGCTGCCGGTAGGCCTATTTATGATTCTTTAAACAAGAATTGACACTTTTTTGAAAAGG
The DNA here is from genome assembly GCA_964016985.1 of Anodontia alba. NCBI lineage: Eukaryota > Metazoa > Mollusca > Bivalvia > Lucinida > Lucinidae > Anodontia > Anodontia alba. The sequence continues at coordinate 31,383,352 of OZ024825.1, read as the reverse complement.
GGCTAGACACCGCCTATCTGGTCTGACGTGGTCTACACAATCCTCTGGCAAATCTATTTGATCCAAAAGACTGTATTGATGACACAGATAAGACGGTGAGAATGAGTTAGTGCGGGGACTGATCTGAGCCATCGCTGTCAACATATGTCACAAGAATGTTTTTTTTTTTTTTCTCACGTTTGCGCGTCTGCTATACAGGCAACTGCCGCCCTATCATGGAAAAAGGGTACGACCTATCTAGCAAAAAGGGTACGAACAACAAAGTACTAAATCAGTCTGTGGAACAGAGAAAAAAATCTTGGTCAAACTGCACGGATTAGCAGCTGATCAAGTCCTTCGCTGTTCGCATAAATACTTTTGTCCTCTTTTTGTTTGACTCGAATGCAATTGAGTCGCAACGTGTGAAAACGGACCTTTTGATATGTGCACCCAACGAAGACTAAAATCAACATGCGCAGTCTGATCAAAGTCTTCCTTGTTCGCATGATGAAACTTTGCATCATTGGCTGTCCAAAAGGTTTCTGACGAGACCACGCGAACGCGCATGTCCGAGGGTACGTTTTTTGACGTTGCGGCTCATTTGATTTTTTTTAAACTTTTGTCAATAATAGTTTAACAGACCTATGACAATATTTAAAAAGTACATAAATATAAGTCCAGAATTTCGCTGTTCGCAGACATGCGTTTTTGTCCCCATATGTATTTGGGTATTTAAAAAAAAAAAATAGTACAATAGGTCCATTATATTTAAACATTACATAAGCATAGTCCGATCATGTTATTGCACATAGCAGGAAATAAATCACTGAATTAAACATATTTTCAGGGAAATTGAGGCAAAAACACGAAGGAAGAAAAAGCATTGCGATTTTTACTTCCATTTAAGGAGTTCTGGAATGATTTGTTTTCCCCCACAAAAGATTAAGCTGAAAAACACAAACACACAATTATGCGAGTTATTCCATATTAGGAAGGCTTACAACAAATGGATTACACATTGCTATACTGATCATAATCTTTGCGCCCATAATGATTAAAACCTATTTTTTTTCAGGATGACACGTATCACCCCTTTAGGTGGACAAAAAAAATCTATAGAGGGGTTCAACTGATAGTCCAGCGTGCGGCGAAAGGGCCACCTAAATATCGCACCTAAGGTGGGAAATAATAATAAGATGCTATGCCAAGGTGATGCTCCTGAGTAGCCGTAAGATAAGTGGAAATATCAAAACCATGTAGCATCCGAGCAGATATTTGAGAAAAAAAAAAGCAAATTATGAGGACAATTGGGTATAAGCGATTAACTATTTAAAAGGAATGGAGGAATTTTTCCTACACTTGACCCTTAAATTGGTATTTTCTGGTCCTCTGAGATCATTGAGCTCATTTGTATCTATTTAAAAATAGAATTTTGCTGAAACATGGACTAGGAGGCACCAGCAGAGGAGACTTGAGCACTGTTGTGCATTACACTGTTCGCAAACAGACTCCATAAATCCGAATCTGCCATTTTCGTTTAAATGATGTGTTTCTTACTTCTAAAGTATCCCTCTCTTTACGAAAACACGCCCATTCAATATAATGGCACTTTTTATGGCTGCTAAAACGAAAAGTTTCAGATGAAAAAAAATGTGATCTTTTTGTTATTTTTGCTCGAAAGGCGGTTCTAACGATTACCCACAATCTTTGTTTAATAGCAGAAATAAGAAAAAAAAAATAATGTATACGCCTGCAAAACCCATTTTTCTAGATAAAAGTGGGGTTTGAAGGGTCAAAATTACATAGACATGTTTTCGTGATATTTCAGAACTTATTTTCAAATAAATTTGTACTTTTACATTAAATATGACGACAATAAATAAATAACGTTTTCGTTAAATACGCCAGCATACAAACTACCCTAAAAGAACACTAGGCTGCATTTTCATTCTTAGAATCCAGACGTTTCTTAAACACCTCTCGTAAACAGAAAGGAGATGCCATTGCCTTGAAAAGACAATACCTGTTCACGTGTTTGGTATTGTTAACGCTTAGCATGCTGGATAAAGTTGTCAGCAGACGACATATTGAAGTATTTTTTTTTCTTATTTTCCCCAGATAATAGGCTTTGGTATTTCATATAATTGTCCCCAGCAAAGGAGAAAATTTGCATGAAATGTCAAATCCAGTTTTCTGGGAAAAAAATAAAAAAAATATCAATTTGTCGTTAGCTGAATTAGCCCAGAGAGTGGTAAAGGTGAAATGAGATCATATTAGTGTATGAGGAAACAATTACGAAGCTAGTTCCAAGAATCAGAATCAGCATCCAAAATAATCCAGTTCGTAGAAGAGTAGTAACCAAAGGATTAACCCGTAACCTTTACCTTTCTCTGGGCTAATTCAGCAGACGACAAACTTATGAAAGTTTTCATATTTTTTTTCCAAAAAAACGTAATTTGACATATCATGCAAATTGTCTCTATTGGAGACAATTTGCATGAAATATCAAAACCTGTATTCTGGGAAAAATAAGAAAAAATATTTCGTCTGCTGAAATTTTTGCCCAGAATGCCAGGCATCAAAGCGCTAAATCACAACTGCAACGGGCGTCATTTTGACTTTTCTTTTTTATACTTTCCAGAGTAAATAAGACTTGTCATTTTAAATTATCTGATAGTAGACGATTCGCATGAAATGCCAAGTGTTATTTCCTCTGAAATAAGGGTTAATTAAGCCTTCTTTCTTTCTATAGTTATCTGCAGGTGGTCGTATTAAGGGACGGCTTAATAAGGAGCAATTTTGTCTCACCAGCTAACGCCCCGATCCGAAGGACACCATGATCCCTGCCATTGATGTTAATGGAGCATGTTCTGACCTAGAACATTTCTCATCCCAGGCATAGGTAGAGCTCGGAACCTGCAGAACAGATCACTGCGCTATCACACTCCTGAGCGTTTTTTTTTTTTTTTTTTTTTTTTTTAAACACGTATTATTACTATTATTACTATTTATTTCTCTAAAATCGTACAATGTAATGAATCACGACCAGTGTAATTTCGTGGTTTTATTGAAATTTACATGGGTCTCTGATCGCGCAGATTAGTCACATATTAAATGGTATCTAGTACTGTACATACTGGATACGCTTGGTAGATTTTCCACCACTTTTAACAAGGAAGACAAGTTTTGTAACTTCCTGTTTGCTTTCCTCACCAATCACCCGTGTCCTTCTGAAATGAGGTCAGAATTTTCTCCTGAGCATTCATATACCATTAACTCCTTGCAATACATGTTCTAACATTTTAACTCCCTGCCATACCTGTTCTAAAATTTAAGCTAGTCCACTTTACTGCCTGTTGACATGTCTGAAAACTGCTGAATGAAAGACAGTGTACACCAGATGAGACGCCGCGTTCTGTGGCGTCTGATCTGGATCCTCACAGGCCTGTATATCCCAATATTTAGAATATATGCGGTCTCATACAAGAAGGGGTATTCAGTGCATACACACATTAATTTGCCGTCCGTCAATTGCTTATCCAGGGATCCTGTTAGCAGACGGGGATGGCCCTGATCAGACTGCGCGAATGCCAGACATTTTCCACCTCAGTTCAGATAACATATTTACTCAAGTATTTGGGAGACCTGAGCAAACAGTGTATACCCAGATCAGACGCCGCACAACGCGGCTACACTGCCACTTATCCAGCTATCCCAACAGGTATTAAAATGAACTTGTTTAAAAATTAGAAGTATGGTAAGTGGTTATGTTGTCCAAATACTTAGGGTGAATAAATACGGTATGTCTTCCAATTGGGATGAATAAATACGGTGTGTTCTGCAGATGATTCTTGCCACATGTAGGTTATATGAGCCTCAACGTGAGAAAGTGTACCTTATGTCGTGCGTCCAGAGGAGTCGGACCCATCTCCGCTGGATGTTCTGTGTATGGCAAAGGCTTCTACATGTGCGCAGTGAAGTGAATAGACTGTGTAGATGTGCAAATTGTCTCCGGTGGGCAGTTTTCACGTCGCATGAATGCACAGGCTGATTTCTTCTATGGACAGTTTTCATGTCTCGGCTTATGTAAATTTTGTGGACCCTCTGAGGGCATGTCTTGCCCGCAGAAAAAGGACCTCAGATTGCATTCGTGCCTGAATTCTCAGTTACTAGTTATATCAATAATTTCAATAATGTATCAGTTGTAAAACTTATTTGAAAATTCGCAAATTATTTTGTAGTGAGCTGCCCTATACACCGTTATTTCACCTTACACACCTGGATTTTTACCTGTCAAATCATATCACGTGATTTCCTTATAGAGAACCTATTAGGCCGAATCTTCCTAGAAGAACAGTAGTATTTCTATTCTCTATTACCATATATGGTATGGTTTTTGAAGGCCATTTGCACATGCGCGTTGTTATTTGTAGACTAGTCATCTACGACCTATAAAATATCCAGTACTCACAGAGAGAAGGCAGAATCGCAGTATAGCTGGAATACAATTGTTGGGACTTTCTCCTAAATCGATAAATAAATCAAAATGTGTGACGACGACGTTGCTGCTCTTGTTATCGACAATGGTTCTGGTATGTGCAAGGCCGGATTCGCCGGCGACGACGCTCCAAGAGCGGTGTTTCCATCAATCGTCGGCAGACCAAGACATCAGGTAGGTGCAGTTTCTTTTTCACTACCATGTTGAAGTTTTTTTTTTTTTTTTAGTACAGTTTTTAATTTGGTTCTAGATGTTGCAATTTAGAGTTAATAAGTAGCCTAGGAAGCAAGTCTATGCATAGATAATTTATTTCGCTATTTCGTCATTTTCGTATGTTTAATTCCCGAGACTTTAGTATCGGGATTTGGATAAAATCACAAGATCTATATAGTTTTATGATTGTCACTACGAGTCCTGATATACCTAGCAGTACATTTTAACCAGGAGGTACATCTCCGGTATGCTCGACACAGGTCCACAAATTTGCATGTTGCCGGCTGTTGGATCCCTGCCTGCGACCAAGCGGCACTAAATCACATCAATTTGGGAACCAGACCAATTATCGATTCCGAACTATTAACCCTTAAAGCGCCAGTCACAACTGTTGTCGTCTGCTTTGTCTTCTGCTGGTTACTTTAAAACAAAGCAGGACATGTATTGAAAAAGGGGCAAAAAGGTACCTTTTAGTGCATGTTTGCTAACTGACAGAGGCCCAAAAGTATATAATAGCCCTGAATGACAGATTAACGTTTCTTCTGAAAAAAATCATTGCAGATAGCTACTTTCACAGCATTTTACTGTTGCACTAAAAGCCAATGAACAACTCACTAACCAGCTGGTCTCTTTGGTTATTGGGAGACTTGGTAGCCCTCTTCTTGTATGCCACTTGCGCTCAAACTTGTACAGTAGTTTTCTAATAACTTAGCTCATACTGTCAATGGTACTTTGCCTTTGAATTTAGCTGTATCCGGTAACCAGACCTTTTACCATGAAAAGATGCAGGTTAATGTTTGCAACAGAGAGCGGACTGTTCCAGGAAACAAAAACTGCAGAGAGTGAAGACTGATCAGACTTCAGATGATCTGGTCTGATTAGTCTGGACTCTGAGCAGGCTGATCAGTTTTTACTTGGCACGCGGAAGGTTCATTTTCTTATTGGCACTCACTTGGAGGCTGAACTTTTCAGGCATGATCACATAGCTCAAGATAAGGTGTGTTCTTTTAATCAAAAAGTAGTGATATTTTTCTTCATGAAAACTTATTGTTGGTACACACAAGAAGCGCCTTAATTGGCTTCTAATGAGCTCCAACACCTTTTTTTTGTGGGGAAACAGCAAAAATGTTTATCTGATACTCCTCTTATCTAGAGCTATGGATCAGATTGTATATAGAAACCATAGCCCCCACTCAAATTCCCCAAATGAGATGTTTTTTTTTTTTTTCTACGAAAAAGGTATTTTTCTAGCTTCTCAAGGAATACTTGTGTGTACTTTCTTCCCTTTATTTAAGACACTAGCCTTCGCACTTCTACTTAAGTATCTACAACCTGTTTTCATGGAAAAAAAAGGAAAATATTAATGAGGGCAGTCCTTATCTGCAGCCTTGATGGGCTGTCTTGAACTTCCTTATTTGCTTTTATGCTATAATAGGATTCCTAGATATTTGTGTTGTGCTAGTGGATACTCGTTAGCATTGCCTTTGAGATGAGCTGTTCTAATCATTACAATAGCTACAGATAAGAGGGGGTATCCACATAATATTTTTCTTATTTCTGGACGAAAACATATGTTGTGGGTACTCATTAGAAGCGCCTCACCGAGGCCTCTAATGAGTACCCACAACATATGCTTTTGTTGAGAAATAAGAAATATATCAGCATCTTTCGGATGAAAAAAGCGCCTTATCTGTTGCTATGATTAGCCACAACACAAGGGGATTATCAAGAGGTTCCCTTGACAGTTGATATATATATGGTACATATATGTGCAGCTGGAATTTTTGTGACCCCACATGCAGTGATGAAACCCCTAAATGAGATTACAAATTGTCTTAATTGGCACTAATGAATTTTCTCTTGCTATTTCAGGGTGTAATGGTCGGTATGGGCCAGAAGGACAGCTATGTGGGAGACGAGGCTCAGAGCAAGAGAGGCATCCTCACCCTGAAGTACCCCATTGAACACGGCATAGTCACAAACTGGGATGACATGGAAAAGATCTGGCATCACACATTCTACAATGAACTTCGTGTTGCTCCCGAGGAACATCCTGTACTTCTCACAGAAGCTCCACTTAATCCAAAGGCCAACAGAGAAAAGATGACACAGATTATGTTTGAAACTTTCAACACCCCTGCCATGTATGTTGCCATTCAGGCTGTTTTGTCATTGTATGCCTCTGGTCGTACCACGGGCATTGTCATGGACTCTGGTGATGGTGTCTCGCACACTGTACCTATCTATGAAGGTTATGCCCTTCCCCATGCTATCCTCCGTCTGGATTTAGCTGGCAGAGATCTCACAGACTACCTCATGAAAATTCTCACAGAACGCGGTTATTCATTCACTACAACAGCAGAAAGAGAAATTGTAAGAGACATTAAGGAAAAATTGTGTTATGTAGCTTTGGACTTTGAGCAGGAAATGCAGACCGCAGCCTCTTCCAGTTCCCTAGAAAAAAGCTATGAATTGCCCGATGGACAGGTAATCACTATTGGAAATGAAAGGTTCCGTTGTCCAGAGGCCATGTTCCAGCCATCTTTCTTGGGCATGGAATCTGCAGGTATTCATGAAACCACGTATAACAGCATTATGAAATGTGATGTTGACATTCGTAAAGACTTGTACGCTAACACCGTCTTGTCTGGTGGTTCAACAATGTTCCCAGGTATTGCCGACAGAATGCAGAAGGAAATCACAGCCCTCGCTCCTTCAACTATGAAGATCAAAATCATTGCTCCACCAGAGAGAAAGTACTCTGTCTGGATTGGTGGATCTATTCTGGCTTCACTGTCCACCTTCCAGCAGATGTGGATCAGCAAACAAGAATATGATGAGGCCGGACCATCCATTGTCCACAGAAAGTGCTTCTAAACAGGATAACAATTTTTTGCGGGACAATAATGATCGTTAAATTGTGGCATCAGTCTTTTTTTCAACACTTGTCATCCATGTCATAAATCATAAACAGGGCTTCAGAAAAACGGGCATTTTATTTCTCCCTGAAAACAGCTCTGGGGTCTCGGAATAAATAGTCAGATTCTGAGATTGCCAAGGGACAAGTAAGAAAATCTTAATAATTCTAGTTATCTGGAGCCTTGTCAAACTTGCAATTGTGATTGTATAACTAGTATTATGTGGAACTCTTGATCTTTTTTTATATGTTATTGTTATCATGTTAAGTAACTTGAACATTTTTGCTTATTATTTTATACAATCAAAAAGTTATTTTTACACCAAAGAAAAGGGTTAAAAAATACTTTAAATAAAAAAAACCCCCAAAACATTAAAGTGGGTTTGCTTTCTGTTCCCTACATATTAACTTTACCACTCTCTGGGCTAATTTTCAGTAGGCAACAAATTGGGTGATATTTTTTTTTTTTTTTTTCCCAGAAAAAAAGATCTGACATTCCATGCAACCAATTTGTATGAAATATGAAATCCTGTTTTCTGGGAAAAACAAGTATTTCAAAATGTTATCTGCTGAAAATTTTACTCTGAAGGCTAATCTTAAAAAGAATGCTGCAACTTGGAAGAGAATGGATACACCTTGAAGATAAAGAACTTCCGACATGGAAATTTTGCCTCTTGCTTCAGTAACCATTATTGATAAACACATGACAGTGTTTGGACAAAGTCAGCCGACAACAAATCGATACTTTATTTTTCCCAGAAAACAGAATAACATTTCATGCAAATTGTCTCCCAAGGAGACGATTTGCAGCATGAAATGTCAAATCCTATTTCCTGGGACATGTAAGAAAAGTACTTCAAAATGTCATCTGCTGAAATTTTTACCCAGCATGCTAGCGTTAACTGTGTGCCAAAGGTTTTTCCTTTGGAGACCACTAAGAAAAGTATTTCAAAAATGTCATTTGCTGACATTTTTAATTTTTTACCCAGCATGCTAAGCACTGACACTGTCTGCCAAAGTTTTTTCCTTTGGAGACAAGTAAGAAAAGTATTTCAAAATGTCATCTGCTGAAATTTTTACCCACCATGCTAAGCATTGACTGTGTCTGCCAAAGTTTTTTCCTTTGGAATCTTTTTTTTTTTTTTTTTCAATCTTTGTTGTATCCATCAACCTAAGGACTTGTGGTATTACACGTGTAAGCATCTTTGACTTGTATCAGCATGGACCTTGGTGCAGCAGTCTTATGGTTTGGGTAATTCAAAAATATCAAGAAAATAATTCCAGGATTAAGAATGTGTCGTATTAACCCTAAGTATTAGAACATCTTAACACTCTGCATGCAGGGAAATAAATTCAGACATTTTGAAATATATTTATTTTCCCAGAAAAGAGGCTTAGACATTTCATGCAAATTGTATCCTTAGGAGTCTCCTAATTTGCATATTATAATCTAAATACCAATTTCAAAAATGAATGCATCCAGGGGTGGTGCATAATTCAACTCTGCCCACTATAAGTGATTGGTTTGGTTGAATTTAACGGCCAAGTCAACATTGTTAAGGTCATGTTGGCCAAGTTTTGCTTACGGATGGTCAGGTGGTTTTTCTCCGGGTTCTCCGGTTTTCGCCCACCTTCGATGAACGATCGGCTCGATATAAGTGAAATATTCTTGAAAGGGCCGTAAAACCCGAATCAAAAAAAAAAAAAAAAAAAAAAAAAAATAAGGTCATGTTGAGCCAGTCATTTTACCTAACCACACTTTTCCTAGGCAGGCATAGCCTCTATTATTAAAAGTGGTTAATCAGTACTTGTGCACATTCTTACACCAGAAACTGAAACTGTCCTTGAATCAGCAGAAGGGAGAGAATAACGCTAGAAAATAGCTCATCATCAATCTTCATGAAAGAGCCAGCCTCAGTGGCTCAGTTGGATGTGCATCCGACTGGTGATCAAGAGCTAGCGGGTTCAACCCCGGCTAGGTCGGCAACATTCTTTCGTAGAGACTGATAATAAAATATTTTCTGTGGTCATTCTCTCCCTTCCACTGATTCAAGAAGGGCGAAAGAATGTGCACAATACTGGTTAACTGCTTATAGGACTAAGCCTGTCCAGTAAAAGTGTGGTTACTTATAAGTAAACTGATCACGCTAAATATGACTCCATTGGCTTGACTGGGCTGTAAAACCTCAACACAATCTCCAAGAAAGAATGTTGCTGGACCTGGCGAGGATCAAACTTGCGACCTTCTGACCACCAATCAGTCGTGCATCCGAGTCACTGGCATAGCTACAGATAAGAGGGGGTATCCACATATTTTTCTTATTTCTTGACTAATACATATGTTGTGGTACTCATTAGAAGCGCCTCGCCGAGGCGCTTCTAATGAGTACCCACAACATATGTTTTTATTGAGAAATAAGAAAGATATCGGCATTTTTTGGATGAAAAAAGTGTCTTATCTGTTGCTATGCACTGGGTCCCACTCAGAATGGAAAAAATTTACTATAGTATAGCTCTAGATAAAAGGGTGATCCAGATAACAGCTCTAGATCCTTTTTCTCACACCAAGTGTTGCAAAGCTTTTTATTCTCCATGAAAACGTAATGTATGGACCCATTAGAAGCACCTTGTTGACTCTTCTAATGACTACCCACAATATGTATTTGTCCTCTGCATCCCTTCTCCTCAACAGCCTTTTAGAATGACAAAGCACAAATAACAAGAGGCCCATGGGCCACGATTCACTCACCTGAGTGACATAGCCACTGCAGACATGCAGATGTTATGCAACATTTTTCCAATCCTATCATCGCAACTAATGAAAATATCATCATTTGAGCAGTTCTTAGTTTTGAAGAAGAATATATGGGCCTGATAGTCAATGGAGCATGATCATTTGAATAAACTATCAATCACATTTCAACAGAAGGATCAATGTGAAATTTGGTGGAAATTGGCTAAGTGGTTTCTGAAGAATCATGATTTTATACATGTAAACAGCACATTGGCAGGGAAATATTATAAATATAAATCAGATGATGGTCATCTTAGATTTCCAGTCAGAACAATTTTAACTACTGTTGATCTACAAGTCACTTCGATACTTTCAATATAAATGTATATGGCCCATACAAATGGGGAAGCAAATTTGACCTTGGAGGTAAAAAGGTCAAATGTCAACATAGAATCATCATTTTAGCAATTTTGGTATATCTCCTGTCCCCCATAATTTGTGCAAAGATTAGGACCCAGGGCTTATTTGGGTATGGAGAAGAAGATTTTTAAAGGTTTTTACCATATATGGGCATGGCAGCCATTTTGATAAATGGACCATACCCATTTTAGCAATCTTTCATTCTCCTGCCCACGGAGGCTCTGCATGAAATTTGAGCAACACTGGCCTGGAGGTGTAAAAGCCATTTGAAATTATCAACATTTTTTCCATACAAATCTATGGGGCCCATACAAATGCATACAGAAGCAAACTTGACCTCGCCGTAAACAGGTTAAATGTCAATGTATGACAATTATTTTGCGGGCCCCCGTAGCCTAGTGGATAAGAGAGTTGACTCTTAATCCATTAGGTTTCTCACCGCTGTGGTTCGAGCCTCGCTTGGGTCATATGTGGGAAAGCCAAGTTCTGCTTACGGATGGTCAGGTGGTTTTTCTCCGGTTTTCGCCCACCTTCGATGAACGATCGGCTCGATATAAGTGAAATATTCTTGAAAGGGCCGTAAAACCCAAATCAAAAAAAAAAAAAAAAATGACAATTATTTTAGCAACTTTGGTAGACCGCCCGTTCCAGATGATATATGCAAAGATTCAGCCACAAGCCATCCTTGGTTTTGGAGAATAAGATTTTTAAATGCTTTTTCCCATACAAATGCATAAGGAAGCAAACTTGACCTTGCCGTAAAAAGGTCAAATGTCAATATATGACCATTATTTTAGCAACTTTGGTAGACCCCCTGTCCCCGATGATTTATGCAAACATTCAGCCCCAAAGCATCCTTGGTTCTAGAGAAGAAGATTTTTAAAGGTTTTTACCATATATGGGCATGGCGGCCATCTTGGTCAACGAATGGTGAATATTTTAGCAATCTTTTGTTCCCCCTAGATAAGGAGGCTCCATATGAAATTTGAGCAAAATTGGCCCAGAGGCTCCAGAGGAGAAGTTGTTTGAAATTCTAAACATTTTTCCCATACAAATGCATAAGGAAGCAAAATTGACCTTACCCTAAAAAGGTCAAATGTCAATGTACGACCATTATTTTAGCAATTTTGGTAGCCCTCCTGCTCCCAAAGATATATGCAGAGATTCAGCCATAAGGCATGCTCGGTTTTGGAGAAGAAGATTTTTAAAGGTTTTTACCATATATGGGCGTGGGCGGCCATCTTGGTCAACGGACCGAGACCATTTTAGCAATTTTTCGTTCCCCCACCCTAAGGAGGCTCCATATGAAATTTGAGCAAAATTGGCTCAGTGGCTTCAGAGAAGAAGTCGTTTGAAAATGTTAACGGACGGACGGACGAAAAGTGATCACAATAGCTCATCCTGAGCAGAGCTCAGGTGAGCTAATAAATACAAACAATATATTATCATACAATATAATTTTAATTCACATGCTTTAAATCATAACCAGCTGTAGGTAACACTAGACAATGACAAATCACTGATATTTTCATAGCTCTAAATAAGAGGTTTTCTCTTTTTTTTTTTTTTTTTCCCAACCAAAGTATTAATATTTTTCTTATTTCTCCACAAAAATATGTTGCTGGTATCCACAACGTGTAATTTCATGGAGAAATAAAATATTTTGTCAGATGAAGTCAAAACCAACTGCTAAGTCCTCAAAAATTAAAAAAAGGTAATTCAAAATGTCCTCATTAACTTCTGTTCTGCAGCATGCCAATGGGCAGATAAATGTAATGATGAAATTTGCCCATTACCTATTCCAAACCAGATCACCACAATATCAATGCACACATCAAAATTGGTGAAAATCTTTTGAGATTGACTTAAGTTATTGTCCTGAAATGAAAATAGAGCTGGCCTTGGTGGCTCAGTTGGATGCATGTTCGACTGGTGATCAGGAGGTTGCAGGTTCGACCCAAAGCGAGTCGGCAACATTCTTTCACGGAGATTGATCATGAAATATTTTCTAATCAAACTCTCCTTTCCGCTGATTAAGAAGGACAGCTGTCAGTTTCTGGAGAAAGAATGTGCACAATACTGGTTAACCGCTTAGAGGACTAAGTGTGGTTAGGTAAACTGACCACCATCGACATAGCCCCAATAGGTTGACTGGGTCGTCAAACCTCACAACAAACAAACAAATGAAATGAAAATATAGCTGTGTTGCAGGCAGATAACTCTTGTCAAAAATTGAAGAAATTTGCCCATAAGCAATCCAAATGCAGATCTCCACAATATCAATGCACATAGCAAGATTCGTGAAAATCCATCGACATTTAAAGTTATCGTCTGGAAACTAAAATACAGACTTGTCGGGGCAGATAACTCTGTCAAAATTGGCTGATACACAATCCCAAACCAGATCCCCATAATATCAATGCACACACCAAGCTTCATGAAAATCCACTGACATTTACTGGTTATTGTCCGGAAACAAAAATATGGACATGTCATGGGCAGATACCTGTCAAAAGTTGACGAAATTTGCAGATTAGCAATCTTAAACCAGATCCTTATAATCTTAATGCACATACAAAGTTAAGTGAAAATTCATTGACTCAAGTTATCGTCCAGAAACGAAAATATGGATGGGTCGCGGGCAGATAACTCTGTCAAAAATTGATGAAATTTGCCCATTAGCAATCCCAGACCAGATCTCCACAATGTCAATGCGCATACCATGTTGGTGAAAATCTATGTATAGTTACCCAGAAAGGAAAATACGGATGGACATACGACAGATGGACACACGGACAGCCAATGTGAAACCATAATTCCCCGCCACCATCATGCGGCAAGGTATAATGATATGAGTTACATGGGAAAACTTGTGCTATTAAGTCATTTGAAAATACTGAGTCAAAGGCTACCATAATTACTATAACTTCCTTAGCCCTTTTCATCCTACAACAGACTCTTCCATCATGAATTTGGACATGTCCATTGCTGCAAATAAGGATATCAGTCAAAAATCTAAAACCAAATGGCAAACAATGTAGATCTTGATGAGACTAATTGTTAAACTGTTTGCATAAATATTTGTTTTGGTCTACTCGACTGAAAATGTTAACTATTTGGACAAAACACTTCGCATGCTTTGTATAGAATTTCAGCCGACAGTATTCTGAAATCTTTTCCTTTTTTTTTTTTCCAAAAAATGGGTTTTGACATGTCATGCAAATTGTCCCCTTTGGAGACAAATGGCATGAAATCTCCAAGCCTATTTTCTGAGACAGATAAGAAAAATACCAGAGTCATCTGCAGAATGTCTTTAATCCTTGTCCTGCCGAACCTGGATATATCCTGTCTTTACAAACAGTGTAGATCCAGATCAGTTGGCTTCTGAAGAAGCCAACTGATCTGGATCTGCACTGTTTGTCATTCAATATAATGAATATGTATCAACAACAACCTGGATCAAGTAAACTCATTGGCTGACAATTAGAAATGGGCTTGGCATCTTAATTTATTCAGCAGGACAAGGGTTAACATACTGATCCTAAAAGTTCAAACAAGTCCATGTGAGTACCTGCTGATGTTTCTAAAAGCTGTTGGATGAGTGGCTGTGTAGACCCCCATCAGATGCCATGCTCTGCAGCTTCTGATCTGGGTCTACAGTTTGCTCAGCCATGTGTATATGAACAGTTAATACAGAATCCTCACTGTACATGTTAAAGTTAAGTCCACTGACAACCTGGAGATGTATCTTACAAATGCTTTCTGAATCACAAAAGACACAGACCCTGATAAAATCTTTAGGTAAGAGCAGTTTGTCTATATACATGTATTTGGTTGGTCTGGTCACAGCTTTCATTGTGATTTAAATTCTGCAACATTTAAATAATGTGTTCAGAGAGTGAAGGTCTCAGTCAAGACTGAATGGTTGCATACACAAAAGTTGGTCAGTGCCTTTTCTGTTTACACAGGGCTCAAAACATGTTTTCCCATGGTATAGCTCTCATTAATGCAAAGACTGTACAACATATGTGTGAGTCAGTTTATCAAGTCTGATCTGTATCGTCATTATCCGACTGTATAAACACTTGTTGTCCTGAGCCTGCCAACTGCTGCACCTGGAATACTGGCTGAAAATACAGACAGAAAAAAATCAAGTTTAACCCATTTTAGTCTGGAGACTCCTAAAAAGGATATTTGGCAAACAGTGCAGACCCAGATCAGACACCACAGAATGTGGCATCTGATCTGGGTCTCTACCTTTTGCAAATAGTTTAGCCATATTTCTCTAAGAATGTCTAAATCACATGGCCTGACATACAAATGTACCTAAAATTGAAATTTGACTCTTCCAATATACATGTATAGTGTGGGAGAGTTTATACAGTCTAAAATGGGTTAAGAACTGTGTATTTAATACCATACAGACCCTAAATATTCAGAATCCACTCCTTACCATATTTGTCCTAAAATCTGAACAAGTTCATTTTACTACATGTACATGTACTTGCTGATGTATCTAAAAATTCGGGATGAATGGGGCAAACAGTTTTATGGAGTCTGTTCATTATGAATAAAAAAAACCCTGCAACATCCCACACACTCCCTAGCAGCTTTGAGCGGAACTCTATTTTCACATATAATATACAAGTCTAATATTCCCGAAGAACCAAAACTAACAATAATATCAGCACTATATTTGATGTACTGGGTGATGTTTTATAGCCTCCACACAAGCGCGTAACTATAGGTGCTAAAATCACAAAATATTCTAAGTAGAACTCATCTGGAAATACTAAAACATCATAAACCCTTAAGGTGTCATTCAAAATTGTAGCAGATGACATTCTAAAAATCTTTTTTTTTCTGAGAAATAAGGCTTGACATTTCACGTGAATCATCTGCCCAGCCTTTTTCTCTCAAAACATGATTATAATTAAAAAAAAAAAAGAAAAAGAAAAAAAAAAAAAAAGACTTTTGTTGAAGTTTATGATGCACCTGCATATTAAAATGTGATAGCAGGCACCAGTGATAGTTTTCATCCTTGTGTAGCTCAGTTATCAGTGAAGAAAAACTAACTGGAAATTTTACAGTTTGTAGACTTCATTCAGGATGGTCGCTACGGTGGATCATAGCTCTTGATAAAGCGCTTTTTTCAACAAAAAAGTATATTTTTCTTATTTCTCGATGAAAACATGTTATGGGTACTCATTAGAAGTGCCTCGCCGAGGCGCTTCTAATGAGTACCCACAACATATGTTTTCATCGAGAAATAAGAAAACTATTTACCTTATACCCACTCTTATCTAGACCTATGGTGGATGCTAGGATGGATATCAGTACATGGATGAACAAACGGACACACGGAAACTTGCACGCCTAAGTCACCCATGCTAACGCCCACTGCTCATCATGCAATTTTTTGTTGCAGTTTTGCTGGTTCAGAACTTACCGGGTTTCCGAATGAATTATTTTGATCTGCCTGTGTGACAGTTTGTGACTGAGATGCTGGGGTCTGTATAATTATTGGCTGGTTGCTCCCTTTACCCTGTAACTGCATCTGTATCACCTGTAACTGGGCGGGAGTTAATTGAATCTGAAACAGTAAAAATAACAGTGACATGCCAGCCAGTACACACCCCTTACAACATACGTTACAGTGAAGATGAAAACACAACATGCCGTTTGTTCAGAATTAAACTTCAAATTTAACAGAGAACTGAGTAAATTTCAGGGCCCAGTTGTTCAAAGCTGACGACAAAGTTGGTTAATGATTCTTTAAAATTTACATCGAGTGATACTCAAATATGCTGAAATTTTTTGCTGAAAAAATGCGGGTAGCTTTTGCACTGCAAAAGCTACTGACATTTTTTCAGCAAAAAATATCAGAATATAGTGTATTGAATCCGCTAAATCAGTTAACAAATTGACCCTTAAGGAGCTCGTTAAGCTAACTACGCTTTGAACAACTGGGCCCAGAAAATGAGACATGATGTGAGAAAACATACCTCCCGACATGTGTGCCCAATGAAAACTCAAATCGGCCTGAACATCGAAAAATAATCTGATCAGTCTTCATTGTTCGCATGAAGAAACTTTTCATCTCTGGCTATTCAAAATGTGCCCAGTGAAGATTCTGATCAGACTACATGAATAAGCAGGCTGATCCAAAGGTTCTCAGGATGCACCTCCGAAGTTACATTTTCTGATGTTGCAGCTCAAATACATTTAGTCCACCACAATTACGATAATATTGATTATGGTATTCGACCTAATTACCAAACATACCCCTATAAGAGCATAGTAAGGCAATGTCGTAGTCTTCAGATTACAGGCAGTTTACTTTTGTCTCTTTCTTTATAAAGGCATATGTTGTAGGTACCCCTTTGAATTGCATTGACTTGTCGATGCAATTCAAATAAGTACCCACAACATATGCATCATCAAATGAATCCTTTGCCAGTTTTTCTAAGTGTACCCTTTGCAGGGAGAGACATATTTTACAAGAAGTTTTCCCAGTAATTTTGAAAAATGTAGGCGCACAATGCGGTAATTAGGTCGAAAATGGTAGCTTATTTTACAAAACACTGTCGTATAAAATGCACAGGATATTCCATACTTGTACAGTCTGTTTATAAACCATAACACCAACATTTTGCTGCACATTTAACTGAAGTGTTTGCAATAATTATAATACACATATGGCCAAACTTAATATTTTTGTAAAAAGACACTATCAAAACTGACATGATTGCTTTGTTTGGTACACACAGTAATTCTGCATAATTTTTTTGTATTCTTCATAATTTGTGCATAAATATGAAGGAATGTTAATTGTAGTCACATGATTTTATCATGGCAATGCTGAGGTAGGTTGTTGTCGTTTGCCTATATATCTATGCAATACTGCATGTGCCAGTATGAATGTATTGTCACAACCAACAAAATTTTCACATTCTGCATCCAATGCTTTATTAGGTTTGTAACCTAATATACATGTACATGTCCATTGTACACAATGCACACAGGTCAATACCAACTCAGAGGGATTATTTTGTTAGGCTCTCATTGACGGTTCTGGCAAATGCATTTAAATGAACTGTGAAGTGCAGCTGCAGAAAAGAATAATGAGTTACTGATATGAATAGTTACTTCCCCCTAGTTATTAATTAATGGCCTTGTTTGGAAAGGCCCAATTTCTTTTCTTCAGAAGAAACATGAATGACCTCATGTTTAACCCTTAAACTGCCAATCACAACAATTGTTGTCTGCTTTGTCATCTGCTTGTGATTTTAAAAGTCATTTTTGCAAACAGTGTGGATCCAGATCAGACTGCTCCTCTTGGAGCAGTCTGATCAGGGTCCACACTGTTTGCCTATATGCAAAAAGTATGTTTGAAAAGTTTGCAAGAAGTTGCAGCAGACGAATTAAACATACAACATTTTCAGATGCAGGTTTTCTTGATGCTTTAAGGGTTAAAACAAGCAAGGTAAATAAGCAGTGCTTATTAGATACCCCCTCAACAAGGACAAAAACACAACAGACAGACAAACAGACATACGGAAGGACAACATAAAAACAGTATAAACACAGTTTGCCAGGGTATTTGTTTGTTTGTGTTGAGGTTTTACGGCCCAGTCAACCCAATGGGGTCATGTCGAGCGCGGTCAGTTTACCTAACCACACGTTTACTGGGCAGGCTTAGTCCTCTAAGCGGTTAACCAGTATTGTGCACATTCTTTCGCCAGAAACTGACAACTGCCCTTCTTGAATCAGCGGAAGGGAGAGAATGACCGTAGAAAATATTTCATGATCAATCTCCACGAAAGAATGTTGCCGACCTCGGCGGGGGTTGAACCCGCGACCTCCTGGTCTCCAGTCGGACGGCGCATCCAACTGAGCCACCGAGACCGGCTTTGCCAGGGTATAAAAAAGTACTTGATTTAGTAAGAAAATTGCTAGATAAAATTCACTGTTTTTCATTTTCTAAAGCTAATAATACACATGATATTTTTGGTAGTTACCTGGGCCCAGTTGTTCAAGGCTAACGATGTCGTTAGTTAACAATTCGTTAAAATTTACATCGGGTGATACGCAAATACGCTGAAATTTTTTGCTGAAAAAATGTGAGTAGCTTTTGCAGTGCAAAAGCTACTCACATTTTTCAGCAAAAAAATATCAGAATATTGTATATTGAATCCGCTAAAACAGTTAACGAAATGACCCGTAACGAACTTGTTAAGCTAACGACGCTTTGAACAACTGGGCCCTGGTGTTTCTTAAGTATGTTTTTTTCTAGACATATGCGATAAAACTTTCTTGAAAAAAAAAAAAAAAAAATCTATCCACAAAACTGAATTCCATGAAATACACTGTAAAATAACAGTTTGTACCATTAACTTACAGGAACATTTTGAACCTCTCCTGATGGAGTTAAAACTTGTTGGAAAACTTGTGTCTGTGTTTGTGGTTGCTGGATTTGTTGAACTTGCTGAACCTGGAAACAAAGACAAACATTTAAATCTCTCTCAAAGCACAAGAGAATAGGGCTATCCAGATATTAGATTTTTTTATTTCTTCATGCAAATATATGCTGGGGGTTTGGTTTGTGTTGAGGTTTTATGGCCCAGTCAACTCTTTGGGGTCATGTCAAGCATGGTCAGTTTACCTAACCATACTTTTACTGGGCAGGCTGAGTCCTCTTAGCGGTTAACCAGTACTGTGTGCCTTCTTTTGCCAGAAACTGGCAGCTGCCCTTCTTGAATCAGCAGAAGGGAGAGAATGACAGTAGAAAATATTTTAATCTCCACAAAAGAATGTTGCCAACCTGGCAGGAGTCAAACCGGAAACCTCTTGATCACCAGTCTAAAGTAATTCTAATGAGTACTCACAACATGAGTTTTCATTGATGACGATGACCTGTTGAGGTTTAAGTACACATCAACCCTTGAGTCATTTGCATCAATAGAGTATATTAACTTTGTCTACCAATGAAAAAAGTATTTCTGTCAAGAGTTTGCTTGCTTTGTGAGAAAATTCTTTTCAGAAGGGGCTTGATGTGCAGGAAAATAAACTGTAAGTATCAAAAGTTGTCTCCCTTGTATAAAATGGCATAAAATCAACCATGTGAAACAAGTCTCACTAAAAGCTTGAAATGAAAATCTGAAGAATTTGACTGTCTGGACGACAACAATAGTTTTGTCAATTCACACATTACACCTGGCAAAACAGCTTAAGGTCCAGGCCAGTCTATTTCAAACATTAATTGCAATTAAAGTGTAATCCTATACTGTGCTGTATAACTGAGAAGATTCTGGACCAACTTGCAAACTGACTGTTCTCTCTGTCCAGGTAAAGACATTTTTTTGTTTCAATAAAAGAATATTGATATTTTTCTTACTTCTTAACAAAAACATACAATAAGTACCCACAGCATATGTTTTCTTGGAGAAACTAAAACAAATATTCATTTGGACACTTATTATCTAGAGCTCTGTGAAGGCTCCGATAAAGGGAGAATTCCGAAGATAATATTTGTAAGTTTCGCATGAAAACAAAATCAGTTTGATACCTACTAGAGCTGCAACAGTGAGGCATTTCTAACAGTAAGCACCATAACTTCCAAAGGTTAAAATTTTTGAGAATATTTGTAATTTGGTAAAGTTAAAATTCAACTATAAAGTAACCTCGCTTCCAAAGAGTAAGAGTAAACTTTCCTTTGGCTGAAGGTTTTAACTTATTTAAGTTATTCCTCAAATTTGTAAATATTTTGAAAATAACTTAAATAAGTTAAAAAGTATATTTTTCATTAACTTTAAAGGCCCTGCATACACATTTCAAGATGATGCGTACAAAATTTAATTGCTTGATCATAAAGTTATGAAACAAATCTTTCAAACAACATTAACCACTTGCCCATGAAAATTGCTGTAGCTACAATCAGGTAAAAAAATGGCACAAATAAAAAAACAAGAGGCCCACGGGCCACAACTCGCTCACCTGAGTGAAACCGCCACTGCAGATATGCAGATGGCATGCAACATTTTTCCAATACTCTTATGACAAGGCAATGGCTTAAACAGTTTTTGAAATATCTTGCTTACAAGGTTAAAATGCTGAAATTTTCTAAACGTTACAAGTAAAATAAGTCACCCCCAATGCCTCCTACCAACTTTTGAGTCAACTGGCATTTCGGTGCAGTAGAAGAAGCAAAAAATAGATTTTCAAGATGACTGCCATCTTGGATTTCCGATCGGAATGATTATAGCTATTTTCTGATCTACAAGTCACCCTGATGCTTCCTACTAAGTTTCAAGTCAATTGACTTTTAGTTTTAAGAGAAGAAGCGAAAAATAGATTTTCAAGATGGCTGTCATGGAGGCCATCTTGGATTTCTAATTGGCACGATTTGAGCTATTTTTTATGTACAAGTCATCCCGATGCTTCCTAGCAAGTTTGGAGTCAATTGGCCTTTCGGTTCAGGAGAAGAAGCGAAAAATAGCTTTTCAAGATGGCTGCCATGGTGGCCATCTTGGATTTCTAATCAGCACAATTTTAGCTATTTTTGATTTATAAGTCACCCCAATGCTTCCTAACCAGTTTGGAGTCAACTGGCTTTTGGGTTTCGGAGTAGAAGCGAAAAATAGATTTTCAAGATGGCTGCCATGGTGGCCATCTTGGAATTTGGACCGACACGATTTTAGCTATATTTGATCTACAAGTCACCCTGATGCTTCCTAGCAAGTTTGGAGTCAATTGGCCTTTCGGTTCAGGAGAAGAAGCGAAAAAGATTTTCAAGATGGCGGCCATGGTGGCCATCTTGGATTTCCGATCGGAACGATTTTAGCTATTTTTTTTATCTACATTTCACCCTGATGCTTCCTACCAAGTATCTAGTCAATTGGCCCAGGGGTGTAGGAAGAGTAGGCCTTTAAAGCAATTGTTCACGCCGCATGACCCATGATGGACGACGGACATTGACTGACCACAATAGCTCACCATGCGCACTTCATGCTCAGGTGAGCTAAAAATCTGAGCAAATTTGGCTCAGTGGCTTCAGAGAAGTCGTCAAATTCTCAACAATTTTCCCATATAAATGTTATGGGGCTCATACAAATGCATGGGGAAGCAAACTTGACCTTGCCATAAAAAGGTCAAATGTCAACGTACGATAATCTTTTCAGCAATTTTGGTAGATCTCCTGTCCCTGATGAGTTGTGCACAGATTTAGCCCCAAGGCATCCTCAGTTCTGAAGAAGAAGATTTTTAAAGGGTCTAACCATATATGGGCATGGTGGCCATCTTGGTCGACCTACCGCGACCATTTTAGCAATCTTTCGTTCCCCTGACTTAAGAAGGCACAATATGAAATGTGAGCAAATTTGGCTCAGTGGCTTCAGAGAAGAAGAAATTTAAAATTCTCAACAATTTTCCTATTCAAATGTATGGGGCTCATACAAATGCATAGGGAAGCAAACTTGATCCTGCCGTAAAAAGGTCAAATGTCAACGTACGACAATTCTTTTGGCAACTTTGGTAGACCTCTCCTTCCCCATGATTTGTGCAAAGATTCAGCCCCAAGGCATTCTCGGTTCTGGAGAAGAAGATTTTTAAAGGTTTTTACCATATATGGGCATGGCGGCCATCTTGGTCAACGGACCGCGACAATTTTAGCAATCTTTTGTTTCCCCACACTAAGGTGGCTCCATATGAAATTTGAACAAAATTAGCTCAGAGGCTTCAGAGGATAAGTCGTTTGAAACTCTTAACAATTTTCCCATTCATATGTATAGAGCTCATACAAATGCATAGGGAAGCGAACTTGACCTTGCCGTAAAAAGGTCAAACGTCAACGTACGACAATTCTTTTAGCACCTTTGGTTGACCTCTCGTCCCCGATGATTCATGCAAAGATTCAGCCCCAAGGCATCCTCGGTTATGGAGAAGAAGATTTTTAAAGGTTTTTACCATATATGGACATGGCGGCCATCTTGGTCAACGGACCATGACAATTTTAGCAATCTTTCGTTCCCCCCACCCTAAGGTGGCTCCATATGAAATTTGAACAAAATTAGCTCAGAGGCTTCAGAGGAGAAGTCGTTTGAAACTCTTAACAATTTTCCCATTCAAATGTATAGAGCTCATACAAATGCATAGGGAAGCGAACTTGACCTTGCCGTAAAAAGGTCAAACATCAACGTACGACAATTCTTTTAGCAATTTTGGTTGACCTCTTGTCCCCGATGATTCGTGCAAAGATTCAGCCCCAAGGCATCCTCGGTTATGGAGAAGAAGATTTTTAAAGGTTTTTACCATATATGGGCATGGCGGCCATCTTGGTCAACGGACCGCGACAATTTTAGCAATCTTTTGTTTCCCCACCCTAAGGTGGCTCCATATGAAATTTGAACAAAATTAGCTCAGAGGCTTCTGAGGAGAAGTCGTTTGAAACTCTTAACAATTTTCCCATTCAAATGTATAGAGCTCATATAAATGCATAGGGAAGCGAACTTGACCTTGCCGTAAAAAGGTCAAACGTAAACGTACGACAATTCTTTTAGCAACTTTGGTTGACCTCCCGTCCCCGATGATTCATGCAAAGATTCAGCACCAAGGCATCCTCGGTTATGGAGAAGAAGATTTTTAAAGGTTTTTACCATATATGGGCATGGCGGCCATCTTAGTCGACGGACCGCGACCATTTTAGCAATCTTTCGTTCCCCCATCCTAAGGAGGCTCCATATGAAATTTGAGCAAAATTGGCTCAGCGGCTTCAGAGGAGAAGTCGTTTGTAAAATGTTAACGGACGGACGGACGGACGGACGGACGGACGGACGGACGGACGGACGGACGGACGGACGGACGGACGGACGGACGACGGACGAAAAGTGATCACAATAGCTCATCCTGAGCAGAGCTCAGGTGAGCTAATAACTGAAACAAGTTAAATCCACAAACTGTAGCATAATTGTTAATTCTTTTGAGTTAAGAAAAAAATTAACTTGTAGACTTGACTGTCAAATGAGCGCTCAGAAATGTATTTTGGTGTAAAGCAGAGGCCTATAATTCTATTAACGTGGCAATGAGCCTTGAAATGACTTACAGGAGAAAAGTGCCATATCACTGGCTAGCTGACTCCAACAGTGATAGGCATTAATGTGTTAGTATAACCCTTGCTGCAAATTAAGAAGATCAGAGATATGATTTCAGATTTTATTACCTGAACTGTGGTCTTTTAACCTTAACCACTCTGGGCAAATTCAGCAGATGACAATTTGGTACTTTTTCTACTTCTTTCCAAAAAACAGGGTTTGTCATTTCATGCATGAATGTCAAAACTTGTATTTTTTGAAAAAAAAAAAAAAAAAAAAAAATATTACAAAATGTTTCCTGATGAAAATTTTACCCAGAATAAGTATTAACCAGCTTTTGACTGGGCAGCTGGCATGTAAATTATTATTCTGTAAACATTTAATGAAGTACTGCTGAGGTAATAGCTTATCCCATGAGAGTTCCTCTAAGAGAACAGGATTGTATTCTTGATAACCTCTCAGTTCTAAGCCAATCAGACGATAGGCATCCTGCACAAAACATGTTTTGTACTCTATACGAGGAGCTAATAACCCTGTTAGTAGAATTATAAGCCTCTAATGTAAACTGATTTTGACCTCCAGTATAATATTGTTTGCTTGTTGCTGCTAATATCTCACCTGTTGAACTTGCTGCACTTGTTGGACCTGTGGTTGTGCTGTAGCTGTCGTTTGTTGTGGTGGTTGTACAGTGATCACTTGGGTTGGTGTCTGAAACAATCAAATATAGGTTACATCACCAGAAAACCTCACATCACAGGATAATAGCAATGGCTCAGAACAACTTACTTATTCCCTCACTTTGGTTAGGAACTTTGCTGGCTGAATGTACCATAGCTCCAGACAAGGCACTTTTTTTCAACCAAAAAGTACTGGGCCCAGTTGTTCAAAGCATCGTTAGCTTAACGAGCTCGTTAGTGATCAAAATGTAAACTGTTCTAGTTAGTACAATATCTAATTCACAGGTATTTTTGCTGAAAAATGTGAGTAGCTTTTCACATTTTTCAGCAAAAATATAAGTGTGTATGCCATATTTAATGATCAAAGTTTTATTAATTTAACGATACGTTAACTAAGGACATCGTTAGTTTTGAACAACTGGGCCCAGATGTTTTTCTTAATTGCTAGGAAAACATACAATTGGTGGGCGCTGAGAAAACTTGGTGAGGAGGAGTGGATTGTGCGACTGGTGCAGGGGATGTATGCAAATGCGCGGAGCCGTGTCCGTGTCTGTGTAGGTGAGGGGTACAGTGAAGAGTTTGAAGTGAAGGTTGGTGTTCACCAAGGATCAGTACTCAGCACGCTGCTCTTCATCATTGTGCTTAAAGCTTTATCACGAGATTCCGCTCTGGGGTCCCCTGGGAGGACCTCTATGCCGATGACCTTGTTATCATCGCTGAATCGCTTGAGGAATGTGTCAGGGGGCTCTTGACTTGGAAAGAAGCAATGGAGAAGAAAGGACTGAAAGTAAATGCAGGAAAGACAAAGATCATGATCTGTGGTACTGGACTGGACCTCCTGCAAAGTTCAGGCAAGTTTCCATGCGCCGTCTGTCGCACTGGAGTGGGCAGCAACAGCATCTTCTGCAATGGCTGCAAGCACTGGGTGCACAAGAAATGCAGTGGGCTCAAGCGCTTGAAAAATGACCCTGACTACAGATGTACACGGTGCCAGGGAACTGCACGCCCCTTGGATGGCAGACCACAGAAGGAAGTCCACCCTCTCTTTCAAAACACGTGGTCTTGTGTACAGCTCTTGTGTGCGAGCGCAATGCTCCATGCCAGCGAGACTTGGCTATTGACAAAGCCGAACCTCCAGCGTCTGCAGCGAAATGACAGGGCAATGATCAGACAGATCTGCAATGTCAGGCCGCAAGACATTGTCACCACCAGGTCCAATGAGCTACTTGTGTGGCTTGTCATTGAGGATCTGGACCTCATTCTGAAGGAGAGAAGACTCCGATGGTATGTGGAATGCTCCAACGGTGCAGTCAAGACAGTCTTTGACATACAGGTTGATGGAAAGCGTGGGCCTGGGAGGCCCAAAATGACATGGAAGCAGCTGACAGAGAGGGATTGCAGAGAGTGGAAGCTCTCGGCTATCAACCCTCATGATAGACGTACCTGGAGATCTGGTGTGAGATCTGTCATGCGTGCAGCAAGCCAGCTATCTGGAAGGGGGCCCACTGATGTGGATGTTGCCCCTGTACCTGCACGTTAATCAAAAATCTGATTATGATATGATATGACATATGTTGTAGTGCTTCCAATGAGTATCCACAACATATGTTTTCATGGAGAAATAAGAAAAAATATTTTACTGAATACCCCGTCTTAACTGAAACTACGATGCACAGTACATGTACTTGAACAGAATCAAAATGCAATGATTCAGTTAGATGGTAAAAACCTGATTTTATTATACACCTCTCAATGACACCACTTTCAAACAGTTTCCTAATTAATGTCTAATCCTACTAGTAACAGTGTTTTCAGAGAAAACAGATGGCCCCCACCCCCCCACCCAACCCCACCATGAATTTTCAGTTTTTCTATTGCTGTGACCTTGAAAATTAGGTCAGGGTCACCAAAATCTAATCAGTCTTTTCTTATGTCCCAATTACACATCCATGAAAATTTGGTAAGAATCCAACCACTGGTTCACAAGATATTGTGCAGACAAGAAAGTGTGATGCCAAAGCTGAAGCCAATGGGATCCGCACCAAAAACAATATGTCCCCCTCCCCTTAGGTGGGGGGATACAAAAACTGGATCATTAGGGAATCTCGATTTTTCCAGATCCATATCATGCTCTCTTAAATGAGGTTTATTTACACTGATATCATGACATCGAAGCCACATGTACGTAATCTTCCCATGTCAACATAGTTACTATGTCTAAGTTGTCATTGTTCAGTAACCCAGGGATCAATTTTAGCACTTGCTAACTTGCTAAATGCTGGTTAATGGTTAATTCCTCAAAAAGCAAGCTGCAATTTTTATCACTTGCTAATTCTAGCAAGTTGGAAAGATTCTCTTTAATTGGTGAAACCTGAGGCATTGAGGCTGAAGTGTTGCAATTTCTTTTTCAAAAGTAATAACAATATTTTTCTTATTTTTCCCAGAAAACAGGTTTTGACATTACATGCAAATTGTCTCCTATGGAGACAATTTGCATGTAATGTCAAAACCTGTTTGCTGAAATTTTTACCCAGAGTGCTAAGGTTTAAAGCCACATTTAACAGTGTTTATAAGTGTGAAAAAGCAAGTTGGCTGAAAGGTTTAGCAAGTAAAAAATAATGCAACTTGCTAATTTTAGCAAGTTGTCAAAAAAAGTTAAATTTGAACCCTGTAACCGTACTTACTGATGTTGTAGTTGCCTGTGGTGTTTGTATCTGGAAGGGTTGTTGAAGTACCTGACCACCTGAAGTAACAAACAATAGTATGTCAGTTGGGAATACTTATTAATAACCACTACCTAGCTCTTTATATAAAAGGATAAACAATGCCCCTTCAATAAATAATGACTACAGTACAGGTGGTTATTTCTTTGGAAAGAATATTTTAAGTTTTAGCTAAAAGTGTATCAGCTACTAAGTCAGACTCTAAATATGGCCATTTATTTCATAATTGGTTATTTCATAAATCTAAAAATAATAACACTGATGAAAATGAACACCACCACATGTCATTTCAGTTAGTCTCTTGTTCTTGAAACGAAATGATTTTTTTTTATCCTATCTCTGAATTGATGTTGCCAACATTAATTTAAAGATACAACAAAAAAATCATCTCACTTTTGATCCAGTTCAAAAATGACAGAAATTTTATAGGCTGTCAAATGCCACATTTTATGATCATATTAATACTACACCACAACCTCTTTATAACACTATTGTTGGGGTCCATAGCATAAACCGTGTTAGTTAAACAACCGTGTTATATCCAAACAAAAATGTATAGATTATATTGAAAAATGACCATTTATGGTCATTTTTCAATATAATCTATACATTTTTGGGATCCATCTTTGAACCGTGTTATAAACAAAACCGTTTTATTACCAACCGTGTTATAAAGAGGTTGTAGTTTATATATCAACTTCTTGAACCTTTCTTTAAAATGCAATATCCATACAACTTTAAAATGCAATATCCATACAACTTTAAAATGCAATATCCATACAAGATATAGATCTACTTTTAGACATAAATGTGCAGCCTGTTTATCTGGCTCTCTATTTTCTCTCTTCAGCTTAAATGTTTATCTTCATCAATATCAAAGACTGAAAACTTGAGAAAATTATACAAGTATGTTTTGCTAGTCCCAACGCAACAAAACTTTGCCTAAAACTTCTGATATACAACATATGTTCGCAAATTATTTATTCAGTCAGGATGAGTATTTATGATTGGTGGCAGGATAGATGAGAAAAAGGCTCTAACCCCTGAAAATAAGAACCTTCCAGCCAAAACCGATTATGGCAGAAGCAAACCTCTGGAAGTTTCAACAGAAGGCTGTACCACCCTACCACTCAAACCCTAAATATTTGGACAGTTGTTCCAAACTAATGATGTTGTTAGTTAACATATCATTAAAACTTTGATGATTAAATATGGCATATACGCTAATATTTTTGCTGAAAAAATATGAGTAGCTTTTGCAAATGCAAAAGCTACTCATATTTTTTTCAGCAAAAATACTTGTGAATTAGATATTGTACTTACTAGAACAGTTAACATTTTGACCACTAACGAGATTGTTAAGCTAACAATTCTTTGAACAACTGGGTCTTGGACTCTAACCCCCTTGCCATATTTATCCTAAAATTTGAACAAATCTGAAATCCTTTGACTACCTGGAGATGTTGGCTAAATGGCAAAGAGCGCTGACCCTGATCAAACTGCCTCTTTTGATGCAGTTTGATATGAAGCTACATTGTTTTTCAGGAATTACTGTCAGAATAATTACGACAAGAAGGGTAAGTTTACCTGGTAGCTGTATCTGTGTTGCCTGCTGTGGTACTGTGTTAGTTATCTGTGTGGTTGTCTGTGTTTGCGGTGTGGCAGCGTTCTGTTGGGCCTGTTGTTGGGCAAGTTGGAGATAATACTGAATCTGGTCTGGTAACACTGATGTTCGAACTTCATCCTGGAAAATTGAAAGATTATCTGTTTAAAAAGAAAGTAATCTTTTTATAAGAATTTACAATTTAAACTGTAAAACAAGTAACAGTGTTTTCAGAGAAAACAGATGTCACCTCACTGTGATGTTTCAGTTTTTCTACTGCTGTGACTGAAAATTAGATCAAGGTCACCAAAATCTAATCAGTTCTTTGTTATGTCCCAAATTATACATGTATATCCATGAAAATTTAATAAGAGTCCAACCACTGGTTCACAAGATATTATGCAGACAATAAAGTGTGACGCCAATGCCGACGCCACTGGGATCCACACCAAAAACAATGTCCCCCTCCCCTTAGGTGGGGGGACATAACAAAAAAAGAAAGAATGTTGAAGTTAATGTCACACCTGCATACTAAAATGTGAAAAAAAACACCAAGGCCCGATTGTTCAAAGCGTCGTTAGCTTAACAAGCTCGTTAAGGGTCATTTTGTTAACTGTTTTAGCGGATTCAATACACAATATTCTGATATTTTTTGCTGAAAAAATGTGAGTAGCTTTTGCAAGGCACTGCTAATGAGTACCCACAACATATGCTTTTGTGGAGAAATAAGAAAGCTATCAGCATTTTTCTGATAAAAAAAAGCACCTTATCTGTTGCTATGTGACAAATGGAAACTTGCACACCGTCAACCATGCTGATGCAGGTGCAACAAAAATACTTATTCTAGCATGGCAAATAACAAGACAAACACCTAACGGCACTATGGGCGGCTTTTTTAAATAACGAAGAATGTGACTCTCTTGCATGTGAAACACCTACTGGTCCTCAACTTCATCCCTACCAAATATGAAAGCAATCCACTGAAGAATAAAGGTAACATATAATTTTGAAAAAAGGTTAACGTGGGATGACTCCCGACACCCGACGCCAGGTACCCGCCCAGACATCGCTGTTTTAAAGGACGGATTTTTTGAAAAACCTGTCCAAAAACCTGTTATTACTTAAATGCCAATCTTAAACGAAGGTCTCCACATAAGTAGAGTATCATATTTACCCTTAGTACTGAGACGAGCATGTCTGAGCAAAACAGTGTAGACCCAGATCAAACTGCTCCTAGTCAGGTTCTAAACTGCTTGCCATTTGGCTAAGACCTTTTAGACACATTACGAGGTCCACAACATGATTTGTTGTTGTTTTGTTTGTAGAAATAAAAATGGGCCACAATTTGCTCACCTGATAAAAACAGCTATTGCATATCTGCAAATGCCATGCAACTTCTTCCAGTATTGCCACAGAAACTAGGATACAAATTTGACCATATCATAAAAAGGTCAAAAGTCATCCTAGTATCATCATTTCAACAAACTTAGTAGACTTCTGGAGAAGAAGCTTTTTAAGTGTTTTACCATATATGGGCATGGCAGCCATCTTGTTGAATGGCAGAGAACCATTTCAACAAAATGTCAAATCCTTTCCACAGAAAGCCCTATATGAACTATGTGAAATCTAGTGAAAACTGTTCAAGCTGTTTCAGAGAAGAAGACGTTTAAAGATTTCACAATTTTATACATGTATATAGCTATTCCCCCCACCCAAACTGTTCAAGCTGTTTCAGAGAAGAAGACGTTTAAAGATTTCACAATTTTATACATGTATATAGCTATTCCCCCCACCCTCCCTCCATGCCACCCACAAATTTTGAAAGTAGCCAAACAGCTTTACTAATTTTATCACATTTTGTAAGTTTCAGCCATTAGTCTTTATTATCCATTGAAAAAATGATTTTTCAATATTTTCCCAATACAAATATATGGGGGTGCAAATTTGACCTTGCCATAAATAGGTCAAAGGTCAACCTACAACCATCATTTGGGAAACTTAGTGGACCTTGAGTTCCCGATTCTATATACCAAGATTCAGCCTCAAGGCTTTCTTGGTTCTGGAGAAGATGATTTTCAAGTCTTTCTACCATATATTGTCATGGCGCCATCTTCTTTGATGGAGGGGAACCATTTAAACAAATTGTCAATACCCTTTCGACAGAAAGCCCCATGTGAAATCTGGTGAAAATTGCTCAAGCAGTTTCAGAGAAAAGACATTTAAAAACAAGATATCCGATCACCACAATCTTTAACTATTTTCGATCTTGAGGTCATCCTGTTGCTACAGTGTAAGTTTCAACTCTCATCTCCCACCACTGGGAGGGTAAGTCAAAAATTGGTATTCAAGGTGGCAGCTATCTTAGATCTCTGATACATACTTTTGATCTACAAGTCATTCTGATACCACAATGTAAGTTTCAACTCCAATCACCCAATTGTTCAGAAGCAGAAGTAAAAAATTCATTTTCAAGATAGTGGCTGTGGTGGATATTTTGGATTTCCATTCAACATGATTCTAGCTACTTTTTTATCTACTGGTTAGCCTGTTGCTCCATCATAAGTTTTGACTCAATTCACGAAGTGGTTTGCGAGGAGACTGTCGAAAAAATAGATTTTCTGATCAACACAATTTTAGCTATTTTCCATCTAGAGGTCATTCTGCTGCTACAGTGTGTTTCAACAAATCGCCCAACAGTTTGGGAGGAGAAGTCAAAAACTTGGTTTTCAAGATGGCGGCTATGGCAACCACTTTGGATTCCACTCAGGATGATTTTAGCTTTTTTTTTCATCTACTTGTCAACCTGTTGCTACATCATAAGTTTCAACTCAATTCATCTTGTGGTTTGAGAGAAGATGTCCAAAACAGATTCTTAAGATGGCGGCTGTGGGTGCCATCTTGGATTTCAGACTGACCCAGTTTTAGCTCATTTTGATCCAGAAATCATCCTGTTGCTACAGAGCAAGTTTCAGCTCAAATCAACCTTAAGTTTTGGAAGTGATGTCCAAAACTGATTTTCAAGATGGCAGCTGTGGTGGCCATCTTGGATTTTCAATCGGCTCAGTTTTAGCTATTTTGTACATGTATCTACTACATGTAGGTGTCCCGATGCTCCTCATCAAGTTTCAACTCAACTGGATCATATCTTTAAAGGAGATGTCCAAAATATGAATTCTCAACATTTTTCCCATATATGTGTACAGGGCCCATACAAATGCATGGGGAAGCAAATTCGGCCTTACCCTAAAAAGGTCAAACGTCAACATAGAATCATCATTTTAATAATTTTGGTAGACCTCCCATCCCTGATGATTTGTGCAAAGATTAGGCCCCAGGGCTTATTTGGTTCTGGAGAAGAAGATTTTTAAAGGTTTTTACCATATATGAGCATGGTGGCCATCTTGGTCAATGGACTGCAACCATTTTAGCAATCTTTCATTCCACCAACCTAATGAGGCTTCATATGAACTTTGAGCAAAACTGGCTCAGCGGAGAAGAAGTCGTTTGTAAATGTTAACGTACGCAGGGACGGACGGATGGATGACAGACAAAAAGTGACCACAATAGCACATCCTATGCATAGCTCAAGTGAGCTAAAATCCCAAAGAGATTTATGTTCTAATGAAAAAGGCTCTTATCTAGAGCTATGTATATAAAAGTAAATATTGTGCACATGAAGAGTGCTGATTTGCTGGTTAGTCTGGAGCTTTATTGTTCACATATAGGAGGTCTTTGATTTCTTAACCCTTGTCATACTGAATAAATTAAGATGCCACTCCCACTTCTAATTTTAGCCAATCAGATTACTTTATCCAAGTTGTTCATACAAATTCAAATTTTTACTGACAAACAGTGCAGATCCAGATCAGTTGGCTTCTTCAGAAGTCAACTGATCTGGATCTACACTGTTTGCAAAGGTATATATGGGCTCAGCAGGACAAAGGTTAAGGGGAATTGATAGTTTCAGGAGAAGCAATCTCTGAAAAAGGGTTCATCCTAAAAGGAAAGAATTTGTTCCCTTGGGAGCAAATTCTTTCCTTTTAGAGTGGACACTTTCAGAAGGGGTTTGATTTACAGTAAAGCAAACAGGAAGTCACTTGTCTCCCTTGTATAAAAAGGCAGAAAAATCTACCAAATGGATTTAAGTCATGTATCCTAATCACCTGAATTATTTGGACAGACATGCCTGAGCAAACAGTACAGACCCTGAGAAAACTGCTCCCAAAGGAAGAGTCTTTACTATTTGTCACTCAGTCAGCACCTTTTAGAGATATCATCAAGTATGGTTTAATCAAATTCTAGGACAAGTACAGTATTAACCCTTGTCCTGCTGAATAAATTAGGATACCACTTCTAATTTTCTGCCAATCACATCACTTGACCCAGATTATTGATACAAATTCATATGCTTAATTACAAACAGTGCAGATCCAGATCAGTTGGCTTCTTCAGAGTTAATTAAAGGAGTTAGCCCATTAAAGACTGAAAAAGCTCTCCCACATTACATATTGGAAGAGCACATTTTCGATTTTAGGTATGTCAGGCTATATCATATAGATATTCCTAAAGAAAAATGGTTAAACTATTTGCAAGCAGTGGAGACCTTGATAAGACATCACATTCTGCAGCATCTGATCTGGGTCTGCACTGTTGGCCAGTTACCCTTTAAGGGGTCTCCAGTCTTTGATGGGTTAATACAGTGTCCAAAAATTTAGGGTTATTTAGAAATTTGTTGATAATGCTGAGATAATTTTTCTTATTTCTCCACAAAAAACATATGTCATGGATACCCCCATGCTAGAATCACATCTTTACCTGTCTTTTTGCTGGTTTCAAGTCTTCTCTTGGAACAATATCAATTAAGAAGTCAAACTGGTCAAACTTTGTGATAGCCATAGCTATATCATTACGCTGAAATTATTAGACACAGAAATGAACATATAAATGGAAAAGATTCACAAAAAAAATTTCAGGCTGATGAAAGAAAGCCAGGAGACCCCAGTGCATGTGAGTGAAGTATCTACCTAGTGTCTTAGTGGCACTAAAGACTTAACTAATGGACTTACTACTCAACAAATTTTATTTCATTTCCTTGTATTATCAAAAATCAAATAAAATCTATAATGCTTGCAGAACACATAAAAACAAAAATAGATGTCTTGATTGTAATTAGGCTTCATATAATAGCAATGTAGTTTGCAGGACTGCATATGCCCCATTAGCACCTGATCCCAAGGAAAATAAAAAAAAATACAGTCAACTCTCGTTATCTCGAACATGCTTATCTCGAATAACCGCTTATCTCGAAGTGAAAATCTGGTCCCTGTTTTAACACAGAGATCTACCAACAGACAACAAAATATTGTGGAAAAGAGGAGAAATTGCTCCTTAGGAGCAATTTCTCCTCTTTTCCACAATATTTTCAATATGCCTCTAACTTAGGAGTCAAATTACATACTCATTCTGTTAAAGGTGGTTGTTCAATTAATTGTTTTCCTCAGTTCCGCAAATCTGATATGTCGAAGTACGGATATCTCGAAGTATTTCATAGAGTCCCTTGGTTTTCGAGATAACAAGAGTCGACTGTAAATAAAAATTGCACTATGATGAGGTATGGGGAGACTATATGGCCACCACACGATACTTAACACCAGCTGCAGTGAATTCAGATAACATAATATATAAAGATAAGACTTGGAAACAAAAAAACAACAAAAAAAAAAACACATACACACAAAACAATGAAAATTGGAGTCTCAGTTTCACTGAGACTTCATATGACAACAATCTACCAGTAAGTACAGGGCTGCACACACGCCTTTCAGACTGGCTTAAGAGGAAGTCTGTTTTCCCAGATACCTGAATGGAATCAATGATCCCAAGGAAAAGTAAAAATAAAAACTACATTATGATGAAATACATCTATGTGGAGGCTTTAAATTAACATTTGCTTTAATTTTGATTATGAGTACTTGTCCCCTACCGAAATTCCTGTCTAAAAATTTAATAACTAATTTACTGTTCATTAACGAAAAAAATATGAGAAATGGTATAGAAAAATGCAGGAAAGTGATGTTCTGCTTCTGAATTATATGATGACACACATTATGTGAATACAAAATATAAAGATATGAAACCTAAAATAAAAAGTACTGCAGAAGGATAAGCTATTTACTCCTTGGATAAAAGGTTTCCTAATTTTAAATTGGTGCAGTCTGATTAGAATCTTCACTGGGTGCATTTTGGATAGCCGAGGAAGCAAAGTTTCTTCATGCAGCATGCCGATAACAAAGACTAATCAGACTGTGTGGATGCACAAGCTGATTTGAGTCTTCGTTGTGCCCACATGTCAGAAGATATATTTCTGAACTTGTGGCTTATATAATATTACCTGCAGTGTTCTTCTCTTGTTATCTTCAGTGTGTATCCATGCCCTCAAAGACAATTCACTGATGAATATCTCTGCAGCTTTTGCAAACAGGACTGGTGCTTCAGCACTGATCATCTGATAAAATCAAGAAAACAATGAGCTGCCTTACATAAAAAAACCAAAACAACAGTTTTATGTGATTGTGAAAAAAGAACAGTAAAAGACACAGACCAGTCAATAAGTCAATACTTTTGCTGTTTGTTACCAACTTTTAACAGAAATGTCCATGTGGCAGAGCAGTTAGTGCTCCTGACTTTGCACAGTGATGACTGGAGTTCAAATCCAACAGGAGAATTCAGCTCATGATTATATGGAACCTTTCAGAAATGAATCCTACACAGATAATATTTGCCTGCTTTCTCATCAGGGGTTATTCTTTAAAGGAGAGAATTTGCTCCCTTTGGAAGGAGTTTCCTTAACCTTGCCATGCTGAATAAATTAAGATGCCACACTCGTTTCTAACTGTCAGTCAATCTGATTACTTAATCCAGATTGTTGATACAAATTCACATACTGAAAGACAAACAGTGCAGATCTAGATCAATTGGCTTCTTCAAAAGCCAGCTGATCTGGATCTACACTGTTTGCAAAGGCAGGTTATATCCGGGCTCAGCAGGACAAGGGTTAAGAGTAGCTATAGCTCACAGTATAGAAAGGTTTCAAATAGTAGGAAAGCAGCTTTCTGTCTGCACATTTTCTCTCCCTTTGCAAAATGAGTGCAAAATATGTTAGGTGCATCCATCTACATTTTAAAATTGCATAACAGTTGGATACAAATTTAATGACATACATCTTTTAAAGAGCATAGCTCTAGATAAAATCGGTATCCAAATAAATATCTTTCATATTTCTACATAAAAACGTGTTTTGAGCACTCACTGTAAATGCTTCAGTGAGCCACTTCTAGTAGAAACTCACAAAATATGTTTCCATGGCGAAATAAGGGGAAAAAAAAATAATAATAATACTCGTACTAATAAAACTGAGAACAAGCACTCTATGCTGAAAGTTTCCTAAAAATTTGCCTTGCCATTTTCTTTGAATCATCTCATAAAAATATTACATATTTATTGTCTGCTAGTATGCAAATAAAGACAGAAGATTATTTGTTTGTTTGAGTTAAGGTTTTATGATCCAGTCAACCTGCTAGGGTCATGGCAAGCATGACCAGTTAACCTACTCACATTGTTCCTGTTCATGTTTTGTCAGGTTCTTTGCAGTTAACCCATTGTAGTCGGGAGACCCATAAAAGGGTTACTGGCAAACAGTGCAGACCCAGATCAGATGCTGCATAATGTGGCATCTGATCAGGGTCTCCACTGTTTGCAAATAGTTTAGCCATTTTTCTCTAGGAATACATCTACATACCTAAAATTGAAATTGGACACTTCCAATATATAATGTGGGAGAGTCTATTCAGTCTACAATGGGTTAACCAGTACTTGGGCACATATCATCAGTAACTGACAACTGCCCTTCTTGAATCAGTGGAAGGGGAAGACTGGCCGTAGAAATTATTTCATGATCAATCTCCACTAAAGTAATGTGGCCAAGCTGGGATTCAAGCTCAAGACCCCTTGATCTGAATGCGCTATGGAGCCCAGCCACAGAAGAGTAACTGTGTCATAAAAATGGTCTAAAACATTACTTTGACATCCTCATCCAGTTTCATTATTTTCTTTATCCTGGCAAGAGGCAGTTCTTGTGTCCGGAAGTGGTCCTGAAAGCAGATAAATAACATCTTTATTAAAAAAACAAAACAAGCAAAACAAACAAAAACAAACAATGTTTTATATATGTGTATGTATGTTCAGAGCACTAAAATGCTTTAATTTTATATCCCTTTTCTTTTTACAATTTCTGACAACTATATGGCTGCAGGAAAGGGTTACATGTGTCCCAGGGTGAAACATTTTGTTCAAGAGAAGCCCTTACCCCCTATATATCCTACAAAAGTCCGAAGAAAATGCCTTCAACCCCTTATTTTCTAGGGGTTTTATTCTTTTTATTTCATTGACATGTATAAAGCCCTGGGGTAGTGGAAGACAACACACAGAAGACAAAATTTTGACAGCAATAATGGAATCAGGAAGTTTTCTTATTTCTGACCAGACATTGTCATCACTCACAAATCTGACTTGATACATAAATGATTCTACATACATGTGTTGCCCAAGAACATGGTTGGAAAGGAAAGACAATCCCAAGGGGATAAATCTTCATTAGGTGAGGAGATTAACTATTGGGAAAAACAACCATCTGACTTGCTACAGTCTTGCGATCAACCCTCTATATTTTTGTGGAGAAATAAGAAAAGTATCAAAACTTTCTTATCTAGAGCTATGTGCACATAACACTGTATGAACTTGTAGTACAATGTCAATGCTCTCATCAAAAGGCAGCAAAATATTACGCAAATTGAGACCTGGTGTAAGTTCCTGATTTTTGTGGACACATCTGGCCAGAAACTATTCAGCATCTGGGTAGCTTCTGTAGAAATACCCTGGCTCCCTGGGTTGTATGCTGGGTCTGTCATGACTGACCTGCAAAAGCAAATACACCCTGCTCAATGCTCATAAATTAACCAGAAAAACTTGATTTTCCCATCACGAAAACATGCCTATATAATTTTGACCCCTTTAAACCCCACTTTTATATAGTAAAACTCGGGTTAATAGGGGTATACATCATTTTTCTTATTTCTGCTCAAAAGCATAGATTGTGGGTACTCATCAGAACTGCCTCGGCCAGGCAGTTCTAACGAGTACACACAATCTATGTTTTGAGCAGAAATATGAAAAATATCAGCATTTTTTATCTATATTTTTCAGTTTTTTGGAGGTGAAATTTTCTATGTAATTGAATAGGCTTGTTTTCATAATGCCAAATTAAAACTGATGTCTCTCCACTTATGGAGTGAGTATTACTGCATTGTACATTTAGCTAGTATTTCATCATCATCATCATCATCTGATTTTTATAAACTAATATGAAATGACATAAAGAGTAAAAGAACCATAATGTTTGTATTTTTGTTTTGAATAGTGCTTCTTTTTACATTATTCACCCATACAAACTGACAGGCAATAACAGAGAAAACAATAAGCCACCTGACCCAGATGATTTGATGTTTTACATCCATTTCAACATTATTTAAGCCATATCAAGATGATGGAAGGGTGATAATGGAAGGCTCTGTGCAATGAAGCACCTTACAGCCATAAGCTGCATTCTACCTCCAGTAGGCTTCTAACCTAGGACCTCGTAATACGAAATCGGGAGCAATAACCACTCGGCTATCTGGACGCTTCATCTCCTGACCCTGAATGGGGAAAACCTAATAGCCACATGACTGAAGCACCCAATTAGTCACTCAGATGCTGTAAACAAGCAATGCTCAAGTATCTAATTGACTGGCAACTCAACACCTATCAGTGCCAATTAAATTTGCTCAGTAGCAAAAAAGAATTGAAAAAAAAAAAAGAGACCCCATGGGTGCTTGACTATTAAAATAAGCAGACAGATCCCAAGGAATCCAAAGTGGGATCCTAACTCATGTAACAGCTTGTAAATTCTGATCTACACAGTGATCGGTAATCATTTATCAGTTTAGGCCTATCATATTGTAATGCAGAAATGTTTTGTGTTGCGTCAGTTTGTTTGAGGATGCCCTTTTTAAAAACAAACTGTAGTGTGAACATCAATTTTTGTCCTAATTGTAAATTCCAAACCTTAAAAGTGTTTTTTGACATTTTCAAAAATACATGAGAAGTTCATTTATATCTGTTTGACTGCTGTGCTATTACTATTACTAAATATGCTTCATCGAAACACCCGAAAACTGCTGATCTTAATACTTATATTTTTCTATTTTATAATGTACATGTATGTTTTATATGTTTATAAATCAGGACAATTTCAACTCAATAAAAAGGCACTATAGCTTGCAAGTTTCACAACTGCTGTTCTACAAAAAACATTATCCTGGCTTGCACCCAAGGTGTCCATTGGTCTGATCATGATTCAAGGTTCAGAACTCTAAATAAGAGGGAGTAAAGGGTATTTCAGCATTGAATTTTTGAAAATCAGCATTGAAATTGAAGCTGAGGGGTAATAATACTCAAAGAATTTTTTTTTATTTCATCACTGAAATCAAATTTGGGGGAGTAAAGTTTTTCAGTGCACTTTACGTCTTTTAATATTAAGCAATTTCCCTCACATTGAATCTGTTGTGAGCAGGAGCAGCACACTAGATCTGATAGGGCTTAACCCTAAAGCTTCAAAGACAAATGCATTACTGGGTGTTTTTTTTTTTGTTGTTGTTTTTTTTTTTTTTCAGATAAAATAAAGTTTGGCATTTCATGTGAATTAATTCATATGGAATTCCAAGCTTTATTTTCTCTGAAGAAGTTGGAATTTTCCATGATACACTTAAGCTTGGCGCTTTAAGAGTTAAATTTGGCAAATGGGCATTTAAGCATTAAGCTTTAAAGCAGGGGGTAAAATACTCTTTGTACCCAAACCTTATCTAGAGCCCTGAAGGTTCCTTCAAGTTAGTCTTAAGTAATCCTGGTAATAGCAGCAAGGAATTTTTAGTGAATAAAGAACGCCAATAAAATATCAGAGATAACATGGAATATGTTAATGCCATCGCTTACAAGAAGATATCGATATGATTGAAAATGTGCAAAGATGTGCTACCAGACTTGTTCCAGGATTTCTAGTTTGGAAACAGACTAGAATCTTTGAGAGTACAAGCATGCCATTAGCTGTTCACAGAAATCTGTGAGATTTTGTAAATTTTTAGGGGAGATTTGATGAAATTCTGTGAGATTTTTGTGAAAATCACTTTCAAGCTTACATAAATAAGTTAAAAGCCATTATTTTAATGAATTCAGCTTGGGATAGGCATGCTAATGTGTGATTTATTTCCAGTTCTTCAAAAAATAGCTTATTAAATGGTATGAAAATTCTGTGAGATTTGAAAATCTTATGGAAAACGGGGTCAGAAGGGCCGAAATTCGGTGAGATTTTGTCTCACAGTGTGAGGTATGGCATGTATGAGAGTACCAACCTTAACATATACAAAATGTATCATATGAGTGGAGATATGACAGAAGTTTTCAAAATTACAACAGGAAAATATGAATGATTCATCACAATTACTTCAAATGTGGGAGTATACCAAAACACGAGGGAATTCAATGGAAATATATACAAAAAAACAACCACAATTGAATTTACAGAAGTACACAATTCTCATATACAACAGTAATCTAAGTCTTCTCTGATGTTTTAGTGGCTTTTCTTTGTACATTGTATTGATATTTGCCACTAACATCAGAGTAACTCCTATTATGAAAATAAAGAATTTTCGTGTCCTGTCTTAAATGAGGGTTTTCACTATGATCACCAAAATAGAAGCATGGAAGTTAATGTGTAATGTAGGTAGCCACTAAGGATTATCAAACTAATGATAATACTTGAATTTCGTAATGAATAATTGACATTTTGGGGTAACAAATTGGATTTTATCATGCACAGAGTAGGCAACGTGGGTAGACTTTGACAGGTATAATGAAAACGCTGGTTATGCAAGTTTCAAATGAAACAAATTATTTAATTTATTGGAAAATGGTTTCTTTTGTTTATTCTAAAATTTAATGTTGCTATCTGCTAGATGATATTCAGAATTTTCCTTTGAAAGTGCCTAGCCAAGACTGGCTGAGGAAATTCTGCATTTTGATAGCTAAGCTGCTCTGAGGGTAAGTGGTAAATTTCAAAAATTATGAAAAGCCACTTAAACATCAGAGAAGATTCAGACTAATACAACAGTAGATACATGGAATAGTTTAGCAAAGGTAGTGTCAGAATTTTTTGAAAAAAAAAATCTTGACAGGCATTGGAAAAACCAGGAAGTGAAATTACAGTGCCACTGCAACCTGTGACCCGGACAAACCCCTGTAAAATCTGTAAAAGAAGAGCTGGTGTTACAGGCAACCTACTACAAGAATATGGATACTTGATGTCTAAGGAATGGGAAATTTTTCAGGATGGTAGGTTGAAACAAAGATCCTGGCATTTTTTCCATTCCAAATCAAGCTTATTTCCTTCTTCTTCTTTTTTTTTTTTTTTGCAGGAACCTGGACACTGCATGACAGTGAAATAAATACAGACAATTTATTGGGCTGTGAGAAATAATTTCCATGTTAAGTATCATCTGTAGGCTACAAATGGAAGATTTTCTTCCTTTTTTCTCTCTCTCTGTCTAACTCATTGTCTTGAAGTTGAAGGAGCGACTGTTCTTTTTTTTTATATTTGACACTTTCATTGATAACTTAATTTACTATAATGTTTACTACAATAATTCTCATTGACATGTATCTTGAATTCCAGTGGATGATAGTTTCAGAGCGGACCAATAATTTGGACAGAAATGACACCCAATCATTATGATCAATCCGCTGACCGCCCACCAATCGGAACAAAGCAGAATTTTCAGGCCGAATACTTGTTGGCAGGAGAACTGTTTTGTACCTAGACAATAAAATCACGCGTTTACGCCTATTTCTGTAGGTATATTGTTTGAAAAATTGGTCTTCGACTTCAAGCAATCCCGGAAAATATTTCTTCTAGTAAAATGGCGGCTTTCCTTTGCTGACCTACTTTGTATGATTTCCGGCTTATGTTATTTCCATTTCGTTGTATCTTAAAGGAATCAATGAAATAAAACCGGGAAACAGTCCTCGATTTTGCGCATGCGTGTTTGCGGAACCAGAGAAAATTGCCCAAAACAAAAGTGAAAATATTTACAATTCATAAACAAACTGTTAAGCACTGCTTACAGATGCACAATACTTCGATATGCAGGTATCTCATCCCCATTTATCTCTTAAAAGCATACTTTTTTTGTTTTTAATGAACGGTTGACTCGCATGTGTGTGTAAATCTATTTGCTTCGGCGATTTACTATATTCGGCCCAGAAAAATTCGATCGAGTGATTTTTAAGACATTGAAAAAAAGACGGCATAGAGGATTTTTGTTGTACCATACTAAATAAAAGATAATTTGTTATAGTTACTTGGAGCTTTCTAGCCATCAGGACACTGAGCTACTAGTCAAATGGAGGTCGGGTTTGAAACCGGGTATTTGGGATAACCGAAATCTGTCCGACTGGAAACCCCTGCCGAGGTCGGCAACATTCTTTTATGGAGATTGATCATGAAATATTTTCTACGGTCATTCTCTCCCTTCCGCTGATTCAAGAAGGGCAGTTGTCAGTTTCTGGCGAAAGAATGTGCACAATACTGGTTAACCACTTGGAGGACTAAGCCTGCCCAGTAAACGCGTGGTTAGGTAAACTGACCGCGCTTGACATGATCCCATTGGGTTGACTGGGCTGTAAAACTTCAACACAAACAAATTACTGGAATCTACCGGAATTCAATAATTAAATTACCGAAATCCAACTATATTATCAAGTTTACTATGATTTGTGTAAATTTAGACATATACACTATTAAATAATATATAAACAGATAATATGGCCAAGTTTGGAAGAATTTTTTGGAATAATAACGATTTTATTGACGTTTTTTACAATTTCGGAATCTACCGAAATCCCCGAAATCCAATATTAATTACCGAAATCCAACTATATTATCAAGTTTACCATGATTTGTGTAAATTTAGACATATACTGTTAAATGTTATATAAACAGATATGTCCAAGTTTGGAAGATTTTCTTTTTAATAATAACGATTTTATTAACATTTTTATAATTTTCGTAGGTTCAGTTACTTCCCTTCATAGCTTAGCTCTGTGACGGGTACATAGAAATAGTGGGGAACACAGCGAAACATTACTTTTAGTGTGGGCAGATAACAAAAGAGGGCAAATAGAGATAAAATATAGCAAGACATGTTTTATACTTACACTTTTATTCCACAATTAAATAATCCATTCAATGTAATAAAGATCTCTCTCTCTCTCTCTCTCTCTCTCTCTCTCTCTCTAAACAGCATAAAGTATATAAAACACAATGTATATTCAAAAATCTATTTGTTAAACTAAACAATTTGAAGAATCAACCATATATCTTCCACGCCATACAAAAACGTGTCCTCAGACATATGTGGACAGCGAAGGCCCAGATGGCAGACTGCGCGGATGCACAGCCTGATCAGAGTCTTCACTGTCTGCTAACAGACTCATTGGATACTGGATACAATAACTGAACTATATTAACCCATTTACAAAAGGACATAAGCAAATACTGTAGCTTCAGATCAAATGCCACGGAATGCAGTGTCTGGTCCAGAAATACACTGAATTCACCAGGCTTAAATAACTATCTACCAGACATAGCTATATAACGCACAGAATCTGTAACAACCCTCCCTACACCGGGAAGGG
This sequence comes from Anodontia alba, assembly GCA_964016985.1. Lineage (NCBI taxonomy): Eukaryota > Metazoa > Mollusca > Bivalvia > Lucinida > Lucinidae > Anodontia > Anodontia alba. Next base: position 31,339,653 of record OZ024825.1, on the reverse strand, counting down.
CTAAACGCCGCGTAAGGTTGTTACTGGCCAATGCGTTATATGCGCACAAAAAGGTGTAGACCCGGATCAAACCATTTCTGGGAAGAAATAATAACAAATTGTCATCTGTTGAATTAGCCATGGATCAGCTTATACAACTCTATTCAGTTTGTGTGGGAGAGTTTTTAGTTTGTATGCAATTTAATGCAAAAAAAAAAAAAAATCAGACCCTGATCAGATGCTGTATTCTGTGTCATCTGCTGAATTAGCCCAGAAAGTGATAAAGGTTAAGCTTGGACAAATCCATTTAAATAAAGTATTTGTGGGAGAGTTTTACAATCGCTAGGCTACGGATTTGCATGCAATTACATGTATATGCAAAACAAAAAAAACAAAACCAATACTGTGCATTATATCTTAACATTTCATGCTTGATATTGTCACCAGTGGAGACAGTTTGCAGGAAAAAATCAAAGCTTTATTAATTGGAAAAATATGAAAAATGTTTCGCTGTGTCCCCCCGTATTTCTATGTACTCGTCACATAGCTAAGCTATGAAGGAAGTAACTCCACCTATGAAAATTATAAAACGCTAATAAAATCGTTATTATTCCAAAAAAATTCTTCCAAACTTGGACATATCATCTGTTTATATATCATTTAACAGTGTATAATGTCTAAATTTACACATATCATGGTAAACTTTATAATATAGTTGGATTTCGGTAACTGATATTGGATTCCGGTAGCTTCCGGTAAATATTGGATTTCAGTATTCCCAAATACCGTTTGAAACCCACAGACCGGAACCCAGAGACCCAGACCAAAATTTCCGTCCTGGATAGCAAGACCAATAAACCTTTTTAAACACTATGTCAAACAGTAAATATCATTCAGAACCGCTTGGTCTTTAATGCAGAGTACGTTCTAGCCTCACTCCTATTGGATGGCAGAAAAATGTTGGTTTTGTTTACCGGACAGTATAATTGCCGATGTTTATTCAGAAAAATAAAGCAGTTTCATTTGTCAGACGTTTCTTTTCAGAAGAGAATCTCAGCGAGTGATCATTTAAAAGTCATAACCATAAATATTAATATATATTTTGACTATATAGTATTTAAAACTAGGTGTAAAAAATGGTCCTCACAAAGCAATATTACGGTTTCATGCATGCGTGCCGATATCGAAAAAATATTCAAACAGTTGTATTTGTCTAAGGAAAAAAAGTCAGATTGCTTCTTAAAGCTGTATTTCAAAACACTAAATAAAATTTATGATTAAATATTAACCAAAAGTCATTTATTTTCCAAGTAAAATTTGGCTTGAATCCATTGGTACATGTATTAATGGAACCGGAAATGTTTTTGCCGTCCACAGTTTTTGGTCACCTGGCATAACATTGTAATCACATGGTCAATAGCCCGGATAAAAACAATAACATTAAAAAGGTCTATATGTATTTCACTTTGTTCATTTTGGGTTTATACTATGAGGTAGTAAATAAATATTATCCAAGAGAAAGGAAATTTAGATCAGACTTATTTTTGAGATTTATCTTTTCAAGGGGTATGAATCCCACAGACCCATTCTCTGGTTTTTTGTAGTTTTTTCTATAATCTTTGATAAACAATCAATTTTTTTTTTGTTACACAGGTCTTTCAAATACAGATATAAATTATATATAAGGCTAACTGAAGCTATAACAGAAACTTTAAAGTGTTGAATTTTATGATTTTTATATATTTGTTATATTTCTAAAAATAGAGCAGGTAGAAAATTGAATAATAACGACACTGTCCATAATTTACAGAAATACACCAACAAGTACAGTCATACTGACCTAGAGCCAGTGCATACAAATGGAAAATATATATATGCTACTTGTGTTATATACAATGTTTGGATTGGGCAGGCACCATTTGTATGCACTGGCTGTGTGAGTATTTACTTGTCAGTACATTCCTATAGATTACATACCAGCCATCCCATCTTCGCAAGCCAAGGGTACTAAGTCCACTACGTTCCTTACGTAAGGAACTTAGTGGACTTAGTACCCTTGGCTTGCGAAGATGCAGTCGTCCATAAAATGCCTAATTTCTGTGCAATGGCAAAAGAATGTGATATATTTTCTTTTGAACTACATAGTAACATGTTAAACCTTTACTGAAACGGTGATGTATTTAACCAGAGATTTGTAATGTCTACAAGAACTGGAGTTTTACATGCCTGTCTATCATCAAAACGGCAAAATCTGACCACCCTTGGAATGGGAGAAAAATGATATTTGTTCCGTATTCTCTTAAAGGACTACAATTCTGGTCTGATTATATGAGAGACTAAATAAGAGGTTGAATTACATCACCTGATTTCGTATATCGGCGATCATGCCAAAATGTCAGCCTTATTTCAACTGACACCCACCTTCAGCGCTACCAAAACTGACTCCGCAACCACCTCTGGAAGATCTTGCGATTTTCTTCTCACAACACGGTGTTGCGTGTGTGGAGATAAGCAGCCATGTTTATTTAATGTCATATATTAGAAAGAGCTGTGCTCCGTAGATATTAATTTTTTACTGTATCATACTTACCTTAAGTATTCTGACAGATAGGCCTAAGCAAACAGTGTAAACTCAGATCAGATACCACAGAATGTCAGGGCTACACTGTCACTCATCCAGCAGTTTTTAGTTTAAATGTTTATGTCTTGTCAGGGATCAATTTTAGCACTTGCTAACTTGCTAAATGCTGGTTAATTTCCTCAAAAAGCAAGCTGCAATTTCCACCACTTGCTAATTCTAGCAAGTTGGAAAGATTCTCCTTAACTGGGAGAACCTTAGGCATTGTTGCTGAAGTTTTGCAATTTCTTTTCCAAAAGCAATGATGATATGTTTCTTATTTTTCCCAGAAAACAGGTTTTGACATTACATGCAAATTGTCTCCATAGGAGACAGTTTGCATGTAATGTCAAAACCTGTTTTCTGGGAAAAATAAGAAAAATATTCTAAAATGTCTGCTGAAATTTTTACCCAGAGTGCTAAGGTTTAAAGCCACATTTAACAGTGTTTATAAGTGTGAAAAAGCAAGTTGGCTGAAAGGTTTAGCAAGTAAAAAATAATGACACTTGCTAATTTTAGCAAGCTGTCAAAAAAGTTAAATTTGAACCCTGCTTGTATAATATAAACATATTTGTACATACACAACATATGTGTTTACTACATTACAATATTATAGTGACTTGTGAAGCCTGTCTCCCACTTTTGAGCATAAAGACAGTACAAATACAACCTGTATGTGACTTGAAATGGAACAAACTTATAGTGATAAAAAAAAACAAATTTAATTTCAAGTAGAACAGTTTAAGTTATCTTTTCAACCAATGACAGCTCCATGGGGGTGTGGGAATTAGTTTTGCACATATAAGGTTTTGATTAATCCATCACTAGGCTAGATTTAGTTAGGAGTCTTTTCTCGACCATAACAAAACTTACTCAAATCCTTGAAGAGACAACAGGCACAACTGCGATTTGTGTTTATGACTTTGAGTTGAGATTTTAGACGAGTCTGTCATTTAATAGCAAGTTTATAAAACTGTTGAATATGACTAATGTTAACTACCATAGATTAATTATATATCACTTCAAAAAGTTTTGATTTGATAAAGAAGACTTTAGTGGCCTGAAATATCCAGCAGTTTTTAGACACATCAATAATGTGTTGGAAAATTTAAATGTTCAATTGTTAGGGCCTGTATGGTAAGGAGTAAGTTTTCTGAATACTTGGAGTATGTACAGTATTTTGCAGAATGATAGAGTTAATACTGAACAGTTGATCATGTTGTTTTATTTCAGAAAGAAGAGAAGCAGCTGGAGTTGTCAGTTGAAGCCCTCATACAAAGAGTAACAGAGCTGAAGAATTCTATAGCAGCATTCCTGCTGAAGCTGGAACATGAATACGAGACTTTAAGCTGGTTATAATTTGTGACTGAATGTGAACAGTGATGACCCACATGTATGGCTCCAGATATAATTAATAGGAGTATCCAGATAAATATTTTTTTCTTATTTCTTTATGAAAACGTATGTTGTTAGTATTGATGAAAAGCACCTCAATGAGGCATTTCTAATGAATACCCACAACATACATTTTCATAGAAAAATAAGTAAAGCATCAAAATGTTTTGGTTGAAAAAAAAAAAAAAAAAAGCACCTGATCTGAGACTGTCTATGGACACAGTATCAGCAAGGATTACCATAAATCCGAATAAAGCGCATATTCCGAAGATCATTTTTCTTGTATTTTTGCACTTAAGAACCTCACTTGTATTACTAGCTGCAATTACCTTGGTGAGACCATTCCAGTGAGTAGCCATCAGATATTTTTTAATGCAAAACGCCAAAAGGTGACAAAAAAGAATTCCTAAAATAAATTATCTTATCTGGAGCTATGCATTCTGTATTATTTATAGTCGACTCTCGTTATCTCGACTTCACATATCTCGAATAACCGCTTATCTCGAAGTGAAAATATGGCCCCTGTTTAAACACAACAATCTAACAAAAGGTAAAATATCATGAAAAAGAGGAGAAATTGCTTCTAAGGAGCAATTTCTCATCTTTTTTCCACAATATTTTTAATATTTCTCTAACTTCAGCAGTCAAATTACAAATTTATTAGTTAAATGTGGTTGTTTGATTTATTTTTTTCCTCAATTCTGCAAATCCGATATGTTGAGGTCCCTTGGACTTCGAGATAACAAGAGTCGACTGTATTAACATTACCCTCTGAATTTAACTATCAGCAGACAGCACTTTAAAAAAGTTTTTGTTATTTTTCACAGCAAAATAAAACATTTCTCTTTATATTCCCTCCGTTAGAGGCAGTTTGAATGAAATGTCAGTCTTACTTTCTCTTGAAAATTAAGAAAAATATTGCTGATTTTTGTCTAGAGATGCTGAAGGTCAACCCTTAATCACAACTACAGATGACACTTCGAAATGCTTTTTAGCTCCTGAGCCAAAGGCTCAGGATAAGCTATTGTGATTACCCCTCCTCCGTCTGTTCGTCTGTCTGTTTGTCTGTCCATCCGTCCGCCCACACCTTTGAACGACTTCTCCTCTGAAACCCCTGGGCCAAATTTCTTCTTTTATGTGGAGCCTTGTGTTAAAGGGGGATTGAAAATATGAACAAATGGTCGTCGTCCGAAATCAAGATAGCCGCCATGTCTATATACCCCGGTACATGTATAGCTCCCATAGACTTATAATGGGAAAAACTGAAAAAATTCTTCTTCTCCGAAACCATGAGGCCCACAGCTTTTATATTTTGTATGTAGCAATGTTTAGTGGTCCCCTACATAAATCCTGCCAATCAAGCCCCTGGGGTCTAAACTGGCCACGCCCCAGGGGGCGTGAACTCCCATAGACTTATAATGGAAAAAAACTTTAAAAAATCTTCTTCTCCAAAAGTATGAGGCCCAGAGCTTATATATTTAGTATGTAGCAATGTTTAATAGTCCCCTATGTAAATCCTGCCAATCAAGCCCCTGGGGTCGAAACTGGCCATGCCCCAGGGATCATTAGCTCCTATAGTCTTATAATGGAAAAAGCTTAAAACTCTTCTCTGAAACCATGAGGCCCACAGCTTATATATTTAGTATGTAGCAATGTTTAGTGGTCCACTACATAAATCCTTCCAATCAAGCCGCTGGGGTCCAATCTGGTCACGCCCGCGGGGAGGGGGGTGGTCATTAGCTCCCATAGACTTATAATGGGAAAAACTTAAAAAAGCTTCTTCGCTGAAACCACGAGGCCCACAACTTACATATTTAGTATGTAGCAATGTTTAGTGGTCCCCTACATAAATCCTGCCAATCAAGTCCTTTGGGCCCAAACTGGCCACGCCACAGAGGTCAAATGTTTATATAGAGCTGTGTAGCTAAAGAACCTTCAGAAATCTTCTTCTCTGAAACCATGCAGCCCAGAGCTTAAATATTGTAGTATGTAGCAATGTGTAGAGGTCCACTACATAAATCCTGCCAATCAAGCCCCTGGGGTCCAAACTGGCCACGCCCCAGGGGTGGAGGGGGGGGGGGTCTTTAGCTCCCATAGACTAATAATGGAAAAAAATTATATCTTCTTCTCTGAAACCATGAGGCCCACAGCTTACATATTTAGTATGTAGCAATATTTAGTGGTCCCCAACATAAATCCTGCCAATCAAGCCCCTGGGGCCGAAACTGGCCATGCCCCAGTGGTCATTAGCTCCCATAGACTTATAATGGGAAAAACTTAGAAAATCTCTGAAATCATGAGGCCCACAGCTTATATATTTAGTATTATCTGGCTACCTCAATATCTAAACATCTAAACTTATGACAGTTTAGCTCTTTGCTAAACTAATTTTGCATGCTTTTTTTGTCGTCTGTAGATTTATTTATTTTTTTTTTAATTAACTTTTCAAAAAAATCTTTCAGGAATACCATCAGAGTATCAAACAGTTTGAATCCAGTTCAGGTCAGACCTGATCAGAGTCCAAACTTTTTGCAAAGATTATCAGCAGAGGACAAAATTCGCCTGTAGTGGGGAAAGAGTTTAGAATCATTTCATTGGTTTATCTTATGTCTTGCATCTGTTCACTTTCTGCTTTCTTTGTAGGCCTACTGTTTTGGATAATTTTGCCCTGTTGTCAGGTCAGTTGAACTCTCTTGGACGAGTCTTGAAGAATGAAAAAGTTCCAGCATTACGAAACCATCTTCTGCTACCCCTTGTACTCTCCCCTGAGAGAGATGGTGAGCTTGAGGTATAGTAAGTCAATCATGAATTGATAGTATGTTAAAAGAGGACTTGTTAGAATTGAGTATTTGATGACAATTCTGGGATAATTTTCTGAGTTTCTCCATAAAAAGTCATGTTGTGGGTACTCATTAGAAGCATCTCACTGAGGCACTTCTTATGAGAACCCACAACATGCCATATTCATTCTGATATAAGCCCCCCTCTCTAATAAATGTGCCCTCTTACTTTTCTAGGAGAAAAGCATTACTAAACACATGCAAAAATTGAATTTAGGCCATTAAAATATCTTATTTTGGACCCAAATTAGGACTCAAAACTGTTATTTTAGTAGCAATGAATTGCAATGCCCCTGGGCATATAGTATAATAAATACAGTATGTTTTTACATAGAAATAAAAAAAAAGTTATCCTAGAATTATCACCGAATACATGTACTTGTCAATAATTCTTCTGATGTCAGTCATGAAATAGTTTATGAAAATGTAACATTCATATTAAATACAAACAGATGAGATCGATGCGTGTTCATGCCATCTTGTTAGTATTTTCTTTTTGTCTTTGCAAAGTCCATGAAATCAGGTTACCATCACATACATTCACTCAGATAGACCTCCAGTTTACAGGTAGTTAAAATCAGCAAGGTGCTCTGAATGAGTACCCACAACATATGTTTGCATGTACATGTAGCAAGAAGAAAGCACCAGTTTCAGTGTCTTACTCTTACCTGGAGCTATGGTCCATCATATCCTAGCCTTCCAAACTACCATATTTACCCAAAGTATTAGGACACGTTATCTACTTACCATACCGGCACAGTGGCTCAGTGGTAGAGCATCCACTTTGTGACAGGGAGGTTGCGGGTTCAATCCCCGGCTGGGTCATACCAAAGACTTTAAAAATGGTACTAACTGCTCTTTTGATTGTCGTTCAGCGTTAAGAAAGTAGAGCTAGAACTGGTCAGCTCTGTGTCAGTATAATGTGACTGGGTGGAATATCATGTCAGGGGCATGATATTATAGTGAGACAGCACTCTAAAAGTGAGCATTGAGCTCCCTGCCACATCCAGACACCGTCGCGATATGACTGAAAGATTGTTGAAAGCGACGTTAATCACAAATCATACAAACAAACAAATCTACTTACCATACTTCTCCTAAAATTTGAAATTGTCCATTCTACCACCTTTTGATGTATCTCAAGTATTGCTGCATGTATGGCAAACAGTGTAGACCCTGATCAGATGCCGCATTTTGCGGCGTCTGATCCTGGTCTACACAGTTTGCAAAGGCCTATCTGTCCCAATACGTAGGTTTGTTACGGTATTGACAAAGCACCAATAGGCTGGAGATCTGGCTGAGATCTGCCATGTATGCAGCAAGCCAGCTCGTACCAGGAAGGGGGCCCACTGATGTGGATGTTGACACTGTACTTACACATTTTTTAATCAGAAATCCAATGAACATGATGATGAGGCTCATTTTTATTGCACCTGCTTGTAGCAGGGTGCGATATAGGCGTCCGATTTTCTGTCCGTCCGTCCGTCTGTCAACATTTATGTTGACGTTCGACATTTATGTCAAAGTTAGTATTCTAATCAACTACAAGACTAAACAACCATCAAACCTTGCATGAAACATCTCCCTGACCTCCTGACTTTGCAACATAGGTGTCCGCTTTTTCGTATGTCTGTCCATTGGTCCGTCCGTCTGTCAACATTTATGTCGAAGTTCGACATTTATGTCAAAGTTAGTATTTTAATCAACTACAAGACTAAACAACCATCAAACCTTGCATGAAACATCTCCCTGACCTCCCGACTTTGCGACATAGGTGCCCACTTTTCCATTCGTCTGTCTGTTCATCTGTCCGTCTCTTAACAGTTCTGTTATGTCGAAGTTCGACATTTATGTCAAAGTTAGTATTCTAATCAACTACAAGACTAAACAACCATCAAACCTTGTATGAAATATCTCCCTGACCTCCTGACTTTGCGACATAGGTGCCCGCTTTTCCATTCGTCTGTCCGTTCGTCCGTCCGTCCGTCCGTCTGTCTCTTAACAGTTCTGTTATGTCAAAGTTCGACATTTACGTCAAAGTTAGTATTCTAATCAACTACAATTCTACAACAACCATCATACCTTGCATGACACATCTCCCTGACCTCCTGACTTGGCAGATATGTTGACCCAGTGACCTTGACCTATATTTTGCGCTCCATTGACTTTGACACAATTTACGTTGACGTTCCAGATCTTCTCAACTATAAGGCGTACAACTACCAAACCTTGCATAGTGCTTCTCCTAGATGTACAGACTTGGAAGGTACCTTGACCCGGTGACCTTGACCTATATTTTGCACTCCAGTGACTGACATATTTTGCGTCGACATTCAATATCTCCTCAACTATAAGGCCTACAACCATCAAACCTTGCAAAGTGCTTCTCCTCAATGTACTGACTTAGCAGATACCTTGACCTGGTGACCTTGACCTATATTTTGGCTGCAGTGACTTTGACATAATTTACGTCAACGTTCCAGATCTCCTCAAGTGTAAGACCTCTAGCCACCAAACCTTGCATAGTGCTTCTCCTATATGTACTGACTTGGCAGGTATCTTGACCTGGTGACCTTGACCTATATTTTGCGCTCCAGTGCCTTTTACACATTTTACGTCAACGTTCAATATCTCCTCAACTATAAGGCCTACAACCATCAAACCTTGCATAGTGCTTCTCCTCAATGTACGGACTCTGCAGGTACCTTGACTGGGTGACCTTGACCTATATTTCACGCTCCATTGACTTTTACACCTTTTACGTCACCCTTCCATATGTCCTCAACTGTAAGGCCTTCAACCACCAAACCTTATATAGCGCTTCTTCTCGATGTACTGACTCGACAGGTACCTTGACCTGGTGACCTTGACCTATATTGTGCACTCAAGTGACTTTGACACATTTTATATTGATGTTCAGTATCTCCTCAAATATAAGACCTACAACCACTAAACCTTGCATAGTGCTTCACCTCATTGCACTGGCTTGGCAGGTACCTTAACCCAGTGACCTTGACCTATATTTGACACATTTTACGTTGAAGTTTGATAACTCCTGAACTATAAGGCCTACAACCACCATACCTTGCATTGTGCTTCTCCTTGATGTACTGAATTAGCAGGTACCTTGACCCATGACCTTGACCTATATTTCATGCTCCAGTGACTTTTACACATTTTACGTCAACGTTCCATTATCATTGGGCTGTATGATACGAAAAGTCAGTGCTGAAGATATGGCCATTAGAGGGAATGGGACTGGCCTGGAATATATGTGCCCCACTAGGCACTTTGTCTACATTTTTTTCAACCCAGTTTTCCAAGTAAGCACTGCTAAGAATGAAATAAACTTATTTAATAACCACATTCTGATTGTGGCTCCTGTGACTTTTGCGCCAGCAGGTGCGATGAAGTCTTCCGCGGAATTCTTGTGATGCCACTGCCGTCTACATTGTACATACGAGCCGTAATAGGAAAAAATGTACCTTCTTGCATGCACCCATTGAAGACTGGATTCTGGAATCCACATCAGGGTTCTAACTAGGATTTTGAAAATATGAGTCTCAGAGCCATTTTCTGCTAAAATAGGAGTCTCACAATGTAATTTTGCTAAAATGAAAAACAAGAGTCCCAACCACCAAAACAGGAGTCCAGAGCCCAGTTGTTCAAAACTAACGATGTCTTTAGTTAACGTATGGTTAAATCTTTAATTGAAAGATTATGATTAATCTTAATTTAAACCTGCTAACGTCCGTATTACATCCATTTAAGATATTGAAAAATATACTTGTCAATATTGAATGCTCCTGTCGGCCATATTTGTTATGGTCTCGCGTAGTCCCGGCTCATACGAGATCAGCCCATTAACTGCCGGGATCTACTACCGGTACCGGACCGAACAGAATAGAATATATTAAGGTCATGGGCATTCTTGTGCATTATACTTTTGGGGTGGGAGAGGTGTTTTAATCATTCATTTTCTAGTACTGTGGCTTTAATTTGTTTCTGTTTCATTTCTCATTTCGCGCGCGAGGTATCACATGACCTGCATATCGTCAACCAATCGTGGCGCGCCTTCTCCTGTTTAGTAACCTGGGTAACCACACACCAATCAGATCCTTTGTTTTTCAAATGGCCAGCCAATCAAATTTAGCGCCGCTCTCTAACGGCTGCTTTGAAATTTGAGCGTCAGTTTCAAAAAATCGACGCTTGTGATCGGACATGCCTTAGAGAAATTTTGTTAAGAGAAATTTTGTTAACAAAATGTTTTCGTTATATCGTTAGCAATTACAAACTATATACAGTTTAAAGAACACTTATTGGAATATTTTATACGTGACTCATTCGTGGAATAATTTCACTGGATTTTAACTTTGGCAATGTTCAAATTAGCATCACGAGCGGACATTGTGCGCACCATTTTTGGCATTCCAAGATGGTATAAAATGAGCAGAAAGGAAGAAACAAAACTGTTCGGATACCTGCTTGATTCAGCAAATGTGTTTGAGGCATTAATGTGTAGGATTTTAGACTGTTCGGCCTTTTGTGATGAGGACAGTTGTTTTTTTCTGTGGCGAGTCTAGCCAGTGATGTGCACGTTTTCAAAAAAACATTAAGGCGCCGATTTTGAGCCCGCCAAAATAAACAAAAAAATTTGAATGCGTTCCTCAGACTTTTTTGAAGCAGTTATCGCCTTAACAATGTCTAACAACGATAGTACCACAGGGGACCAAAACCAAACCTCTGATGAGGAATTTTTGGTGCAGTTTTTGACGCAAAATAAGGTCCTTCGTGGATGCGCGAATGAATTAGTACAAAGGGGTTTCACAAGTTGCTACGCACTAGCATTAGCAGAGCCAGAGGACCTACAAGGCCCCGAAATCCCTACTGGACAACAAAGACTGATCTCACATCTTGTGAAAACTCTGCGCGGCCAATCGCAGACTACCGAAAAGGACTCAACCACACAGTCTGGCCAGGGACCCAGCCAGGCTGCAGCTACCACGACCGGGACAGCCCTCCCAACGTCACAGACTGGTCATCGGCAGGACCAGTCAACATCAGCAGACCTTTACGGTGCAGCTATCATGAGCAACATGATGGCGCAACAACAAGAACTGATTTCAGCACAGCCCCCAGCGAACTCATTCGTCGCCACCCCGGAACAGACCCAGGGACAGCATCGTCAGCCCAGTTGGAATGACCCCCAGATCCATCTTTCCACAGCCACGGGTAAGTCAGTTACAGACTTTTATGACATTTGCGACTTTGTCCAGGGCACCGTTGAGGAAGAAACTATTATTAGTGAGCAAGGGGTGCAGCAACTTGTATTTAAATCAGGCCCTAAGAAACCAAGGTTGGAGAATCTGACTTTAAGTCAGTGGTCAATCGCCAACCTTGCCATCCTGTACAAGTTGTCAGGGGAAAACAAGTTGGGGGGCCCGTCTATGCTGGATTACCTATCTTACACCACCAAGGTGTACCAACTTGTCCAGCGGTTCAGTTTAATGTCCGTACTTTTATACGACAGAGAATACCGCAAGTTACAAGCACAAATGGGGTTTCGATGGGGGACTGACGTCCAACATTTGCATACACTTTGCCTGCAGCCTCGTGACAAGCAACCTTCTCAGGGGGTCAAAAAGCCTGTGGGCCCAAAACCAACGGGAGGCAAGCAAGAAAAACCTAAGAGGGACAGCCCCATTTGCAGGAATTTCAACTCCTCTAAGGGGTGTACTCATCAGACCTGCAGCTTCCGTCATGAATGTATTGTGCCAGGCTGTGGCAAGAAACACACAGTCATGACACACATGACAGAAAAAAACTAGGCATCGAGGTCCAGCCCTCCCCGGGCCTTCAGTTGTCGGCTTGGGAACAGGAATTGTCTGGTGACCCGGATAGGGAGTTCATTTTGCATGGCATCAAAAATGGGTTTGACATAATTGATGCGGATGCAGTTATCTCCCCTGTGTCATCGGATAATCACCCCTCTGCAAGGCCCCAAAGCGCATTATACAAAAAGGCTTCAGAACAAATACTCAAAGAAATATCGTTAGGCAATTATGTTATTTGCGATACCCCTCCAGAGATAATTAGCCCACTAGGGGTCATTCCGAAGCCGGATGGGGATGTTCGCCTGATACATGACTGTTCTCGGCCAGTCGGTTGTGCAGTAAACGATTACTGCTCAACTGACTGGCAACAGAAGTTTTCAACTGTGGATGATGCAGCCTCTAGAATGACAAAGGGCTGCTACTTTGCCAAAGTTGACCTCAAAAGCGCCTACAGATCAGTCAGTATCAGTGAACAAAGCCAGAAGGTCACAGGTTTAAAGTGGCAGTTTAAGGGGAAAACAGTATATATGCGTGATACTAAGCTTTGTTTTGGGGCAAAACTAAGCCCGGGCATCTTCCACCGTCTTACTCAAGCGGTTAAGCGCATGATGGCTCGGAGAGGGTATGACCTCGTTGTGGTATATCTGGATGACTTCCTTATTATATCCGAATCAAAAGCTGAGTGCGCAATTGCACTGAACTTGTTGATACAGCTTCTCAGGAGGCTCGGCTTCTGCATTCATTGGGGAAAAGTTGTTGACCCGACTACAAAAATTACCTTCTTGGGTATAGAGCTTGACTCAATCACAATGACTTTGCGTCTGCCGTTCGATAAACTACAAAGTTTTCAATCGGAACTTCAGGGTTTCATTACTCGCAAGCGCGCGTCCAAGCGTCAGCTTCAGGCTCTGGCCGGGCGGCTTTCTTGGGCAGCCGGTGTCGTGAAAGGTGGAAGAGTTTTTCTTCGCCGGATCTTTAACCAGATCAACGCACTTAAGCACGTTTCGCACAAAGCATTAATTTCAAAGGCAGTCAGGGATGATCTGTTGTGGTGGATAAATTTTCTTCAAACATTCAATGGGAGAGCGGCCATTTTGGATGCCACCCCACTAGAGTGTGTGTTTACCGATGCATGTGATGAAGCGGCTGGGGGGGTCTTCGGCACAGACTGGTTTTATTTCAACTGGGCAGCAGACTTACCTCAGGCGCAGCAATTACACATAAACGAAAAAGAAGTTTTAGCAGTGGTTGTTGCTGCCCACCGCTGGGCTCCCATGTGGGCAAACAAACGCGTAATAGTGCGCTCAGACAACACAGTCACAGTTGCATCGTTAAACAAATGCTCATCTCGAAATGACTTCATCATGCAGTGTTTGCGAAAATTGTTTTGGCTGTCAGCAGCCTTTAATTTTCATCTTACTTCAAGGCATTTTTCTGGCTGTCTTAACGTTGCCGCTGATGCGGCCTCGAGACTTCACTCGCCCGGCTATTTACAAACTCTTCTACCGTTCACAGCAGGCACCCCCCTGAACTTTCATATGTCCCCTAACTCTCTCCTGTTTTTACTCCACAGGGAGATCAACAGACCCTGCCCATGGTAGCAGTGTAAACCTTCAAACAGAACCCCCCGGGTCCAGCTCACTTGTCAAGGACTTGGATCATGAAGTCCACTTCTACAGAGGCCATACTTTTGCACCTTCTACAAATCGAACATACATTGCTCAGCGACAGGCATTTCTAAAATTTTGCACGGAGATAAACATTTGTCCAGTACCACTGTCACAAGAGAATTTAGGTCGATACATTGCATTTCTTTCACGCAGGTTATGCTTTACTTCTGTACGACAATACCTGAATGTAGTTCGAATTATACATTTAGAAGCTGGGCATGCAAATCCTCTGGAGCACAACTGGTATGTGGCCTCCATTCTCAAGGGCGTTAAACGGGTAAAGGGTTGTCATTCAGAACAAAAGCTTCCTATCACTTTGGACATCCTTAAAAGGTTGGTCTGCCACCTAAATTTGACCTTACCCCTTGACAGGGTCTTTTGGGCGGCATGTTTAGTAGCATTTTATTCCTTTTTTAGAAAATCCAATCTCCTTATTCCAACCCTAGACGCGTTTGACCCCAGTCGACATTTGTGTAGGTCTGACGTAAATTTCCGACCAGATGGTGCGGTCTTAACTGTTCGCTGGTCCAAAGTCATTCAGTTCAGGGAGCGAACCCTCTTAATCCCCCTACCCCTCATTAAGAATTCCCTTTTTTGCCCCTCTACGGCTCTGCTTGGTCTTTGTCTCAATACCCCTCTGCAGAAGGACCCAGCTCCTCTTTTCAGTTATGCTGACAATGGCAGTGCAATACCGCTAACACAAGATAGGTTCATCTCTAAGCTTCGCGGAGCATTAACATATTTGGGATATCCAGCAAATAAGTACTCGGGGCATAGTTTTAGACGGGGAGGGGCATCCCTGGCTTTACAGTGTGGTTTACCTGTGGACCTCATAAAGATCCAAGGCGACTGGAATAGTAATGCCTATGAAAGATACCTTGAACCATCTTTTGGCCTAAGACAAAAAGTAGCCTCGTCCCTTGGATCCCATACAGTCAGCTATTTAACTAGGTGCAACCCTTGACCAGGTCGCAAATGTGATATGTTGGTAACTGACTTGCACATGTCTCTTGTGTACATACTTACATGTATTATTTGCTTTTAAATGAAAGTTTTCATGCCTTCTACTTATGTTTCCCTGGTATGCTTTCATACTGCTGTTTTGTGATATCCTTGCTACTCCCTACCACTTACTACCTACCATCTTTGGGACTCTGGAGGTATTTTTGAAAATTTCACCAGGTGACATGTTTTAAATGTGATAAAATGTACTTTAATTTTACTTTCAGGTCTGCCAGACCTTAAGAAATTTTCAAATATATGGTTCCTTGTCCCAAAGATGTGTCTTATTCATCTCTTTGTGTCCAACACAATTGTTTGCAGTTGATCACGTCTGGCAGGGTGGGTGGCATTCCTGGAGCCAGTAAGTGCAGCTACATTTGCTGTGTAAGACAGCCAGCCTCAAGATACTGACTGCAGGAATGCACGCTCGGCCCCGGCAGAAGTGATCAGCTGTGGAGAGTTGGCAAGGTTTAATTGAAAGATTATGATTAATCTTAATTTAAACCTGCTAACGTCCGTATTACATCCATTTAAGATATTGAAAAATATACTTGTCAATATTGAATGCTCCTGTCGGCCATATTTGTTATGGTCTCGCGTAGTCCCGGCTCATACGAGATCAGCCCATTAACTGCCGGGATCTACTACCGGTACCGGACCGAACAGAATAGAATATATTAAGGTCATGGGCATTCTTGTGCATTATACTTTTGGGGTGGGAGAGGTGTTTTAATCATTCATTTTCTAGTACTGTGGCTTTAATTTGTTTCTGTTTCATTTCTCATTTCGCGCGCGAGGTATCACATGACCTGCATATCGTCAACCAATCGTGGCGCGCCTTCTCCTGTTTAGTAACCTGGGTAACCACACACCAATCAGATCCTTTGTTTTTCAAATGGCCAGCCAATCAAATTTAGCGCCGCTCTCTAACGGCTGCTTTGAAATTTGAGCGTCAGTTTCAAAAAATCGACGCTTGTGATCGGACATGCCTTAGAGAAATTTTGTTACCCTCCCACCCACACCTTGTTTTGTATATAGTAGGTTAGTCTCGTAGTTTAGTCTGGAACCATGTAGTTGACAACAATTTTATGTGTATTGCTAGTCCCCAAGCAACTAGTCCTAATCATTCTAGTCATTTTTATTTTTCTTGCCTCTGTCGAGACCTCAGTATTAATATAGTGGCCAAATTGCTGGCCATTCAAGATACATTGTTAGAATATCTAACACACATTGCTAGTCCCTGTTTTGTTTATTTGTTTCTTTTATTACTTGTGATAAGATGTGTTTATGATTCAGAGACATGGGTGTGGCTTACACTATCTACACTATATCTATAATAGAGGGTCAGACATTGACAATAATGTGATATCAGTGCATAAACAATGGACATAGAGGTCTACACGTATTCGACGAGCGACCCTTAGTGCTATGATGAAATAATTTCATGGATATATAGTGCAGTGTTTTTACATACTCAATGGACATTAAAGTGGTCTTTTACTTTAGTGACTTTATTCAACAGTGCTTAGGAGGTGAACTGAAACAGTTTTGGATTATATTAACCGACACTTTATAGTGATTACATATCATTGACATTTGTGTTAAGACACATAGACTGCTGCAATAAGCAGAAATAACCAACATTGTCATTTACAAGAACTATAGTCTATCCTCTGTTGTGGAGGTATTTTTGAAAATTTCACCAGGTGACATGTTTTAAATGTGATAAAATGTACTTTAATTTTACTTTCAGGTCTGCCAGACCTTAAGAAATTTTCAAATATATGGTTCCTTGTCCCAAAGATGTGTCTTATTCATCTCTTTGTGTCCAACACAATTGTTTGCAGTTGATCACGTCTGGCAGGGTGGGTGGCATTCCTGGAGCCAGTAAGTGCAGCTACATTTGCTGTGTAAGACAGCCAGCCTCAAGATACTGACTGCAGGAATGCACGCTCGGCCCCGGCAGAAGTGATCAGCTGTGGAGAGTTGGCAAGGTTTAATGATCAAATATGGCATATATGCTGATGTTTTTGCTGAAAAAATGTGAGTAGCTTTTGCAATTGCAAAAGCTACTCACATTTTTTTCAGCAAAAATACTTATGATTTAGATATTGTACTTTCTAGAACAGTTAACATTCTGGGCCCAGTTGTTCAAGCTAACGATGTTGTTGACGTTAGTTAACGATTCGTTAAAATTTACACCTAGTAATACCCAATATGCTGATTTTTTTTTTTTTTTTTTGCTGAAAAAATGTGAGTACGGTAGCTTTTGCAGTGGAATATTATATATTGAATCAGTTAACGAAATGACCCTTAACAAGCTCGTTAAGCTAACAAGGCTTTTTAACAACTGGGCCCAGGACTCCATATTTCGAGTTAGTCAGAGGCCTGAGCATGCATGCCTTTACAGTCCACCAGGCTCTTCTTGAAGAAGCCTTGGATACTTCACTATGCAAAGAGCACCCAGTAAAGACTGATCAGAATGCATTGATGCCAGGTTGATCTGAATCTTCACTGTGTGCAGGTCTTGCTAAGATACATTTTCTCACAATGTGTCCTATTGTAGAAACTAACAGAAGGTCGTGTTGTGATGTTCAATCATGAAGTAGTGCCAGATTACCTAAGAACCAAACCTGAACCAGAAGTGGAAGAGAAGACACAACAGTTGACAACCAAAGCCAGTCAGCTCACACAGGATCAAGCACAGGTAAACTTGTAACAACAAATAAATATTCTCAGCAAGGTGCTTCTATTCTGACTCTAAAACAAGTGTTACAAGATATGATGTTTAATGCATAAAAAGCCCCTTGTGCCATATGTGAACAGCCAAGGCCAAGATCAGCCTGCATATGCACTTGTGCTGATTAGAGATGATGTGATATCAATGCATCGATAGATCAGTTTTTATTCAGTGGTGGTACATTATCAGAATACTTGCTTTTTGAATCAATACTTCACAATGTAATATAAAAATGCCAAATAAACAGTGCATTTCTACTTGTTTATATTGATGATGTCAGATCACTGTATGTTTGTATTTCACACATGCAATATAGACTCATATCAGCCTCCTGTTCATAAAAACTGTTGGAATTTTGCACCTAATTTCTTGACTTTGTAGACTATATCAGATAATGCGTCATTTTTCACCAGACTGTGATGCTGCATTGGCAAGTTCCAGCTCTGAACTATTCGCATACGGATATTAATCCATTGTCATCTAGAGACCCCTAAAAGGGTAATTGGCAAACAGTGCAGACCCAGATCAGACGCCACAAATGCGCCTTCTGATCAGGGTCTTCACTGTTTGCAAATAGTTCAACCATTTTTCTCTAGGAATATCTGAATATCTGAATAACATAGGCTGACTTAACTAAAATTGAAATTGGACTCTGCCAATATATAGTAGGGGAGAGTTCATTCCGTCTACAATGGGTTAAAGGGACTACAGTCAAACTAAAATGCCTAGAACATCTTTGGGACCATGGAAATTTGTTCTAGGGTAGTTTGAGCCACTGACGGTTAATCATAGCACCAGGTCAGGAGGCAAATGGGAATAATTTTGGGATGTCTTTCTGATTTTCTGTAAAGTAATTGTATGCTGAATGTACTCATTAGAATTGTCTCAGTGAGGAAGTTCTAATGAGTACACACAACATGCATGTTCATGATAAAATAAAATTTCCTGGAATATCCCTAAATATATTTTTTCTTGAGCTATCGGAAACACTTTTTAGGGACTCAAAAACCAGTTCGACCAGCCACGGTAAATAAGCCATCAGGTTTAACTGTACTTGGTTGTATTGGTACATCTGATGTCGATTATGTGTTGTAACAAAGTCTTATACTGTTGATTAGACTCTGGATTTCATTTATGGGTGAATATTAACCCTGGTCCTGCTGAATCCGGCTAGGTCCTGCCTTTGCAAACAGTGTAGATCCAGATCAAGCCAACTGATGTGGATCTACACTGTTTGTCATTGAGAATGTGACTTTGTATCAATAACCTGGATCAAATAATCTGATTGGCTGAAAATTAGAAACGGGCGTTGTATCTTAATATCTTCAGCATGACAAGGGTTAATATTAAGGCCTTGGTCACAATGTCAACTTTACATTATGAAATATCTGACCAGCAAATGCTGGGGCCTGTCTGCATAGTCTTGTCTATGTCATTGCTGTTTGTTAAGAAAATCTGGCCAAGTTGTAAGATGCATATACAGTGGTGGACAGTAAACATTGCCACCAAGCTGGATCAGTGCCATGCAAGGATCCTCACTCTTCTGCAGCACCCAATCAGGATCCTTACTGTTTGCTTCTCATCTAGTAATTTTAGACACATCAGCAGGTAGTAAAAGGGGCGGTTGCACTTTACCGAGCACTACTATTCATCTGATTTCATAGTTACATTTAGTTGGGGGCTGCTGCCCCCAAACCCCTGCAACATATCCTCCGGATTATATGTTCCAATCGTACACAATTCATAAGAAAATATTAAGATGCAAACCCACACATATAACCTAGTCAAAATTAGTAGTGCCCGGTAAAGTGCATTCTAGCCTAGTAAAATTGACTTGTTAAAATTTTAGGACAAATATGGAAAGGAGATACCGTAATAACCCTAAGTATTGGGACAGATAGGCCTTTGCAAACAGTGGAGACTCAGATCAGATGCCGCATTCTGCAGCGTCTGATCAGGGTCTACACTGTTTGCCACTCAATGCAGTAATTTTAATATTTAGACACATCAAAAAGTAACTAAGAGACTTGTTCAAAATTTAGTACAAGTATGGTAAGTAGATAAGGTGTTCTAATACTTAGGTAAATAGGGTAAGGTGTCCCAGTATATTTTAGGGTATATACAATTAAGCCTTATCTGGAGCTGTACACTCTGTCAGCCACACTTTTTTTTCTTTCTTTCAGAAACAATTAAATAATTTGAACAAGATAACCAGTAATCTTTTAGATATAATAAATTCAGCCAAAGATGAGTGGGAAAATGATGCTAGTAAGTAAATGTTTATGCTTAGTTCCAATAATAAAAACCTCTTTATAACAAGGTTCATTATAGCATGATTTGGGATATAACATGGTTTAAAGATTGACTCCAAAAGATGTATTTAATGCAAAAATGTAAAGAATATATAAAACAAATAATTTATGATCTTTTTTTCTTTAGATTCTATACATTTTATTTGAATACAACATATTTGTTTAGCTAACATGATTTTTTGCTTTGGATCCCAATAGTAGTGTTATAAAGACGTTGTGGTGTATATGAGTGCTATTTTTTACTCTTCCATGAAAACTTCGGGAATCAGCCCTTTAATAGTGTATGAGGACAGTGAAGACACAGTCTGATCAGGGCCTTCCTTGTAGTCATAAATCATAAGCTACTATAGAATATATTAATAACTCCAGATAAAAGGGCTAGCTAGTTTCTTTTTTTTTTTCTTATCTTTCCATGAAAGCGTGGATAGGTACTCATTAGAAGCACCTCACACAGCATATGTTTTCATGAGGAAATAAAAAATATCAGAAATTTTCAGTAAAAAGAATGACTCACCTGGAGCTATGACTGATGGAAAGAGAAAGCCCTGATTGGACTAGAGTCCAGACCTGATCAGGTCCAATGAGCTCTGGGCCCAGTGGCTGGTAGAGTGGATGTAAGGGTTTATTTTTAGCTCACCTGAGCCGATTAGGCTCATTGGTGAGCTTATATTACAGGCAGGTATCCCTTTTATCCATTTCTCTGGGAGACAGCACAAATGATCCTCAAGAGTTGATGTGTCAGTAAACAAGAAGATGAATAAAAAAAAAACGAGGTCCAAATGAGCTGACATTTTGAGTCTGTTTTGAATGAATGCAAGGATACATACGTGGGAGATACCTGACTTAGTGGAGCACATGAAAATGGCAATGGCCTTGGTCAGCCAGCTCATCCACAGATTTGGATAAGGGCCTTCTGCATTATATTCTGCATAGTCCATCCATTTTGTTTGTGAATGATAAAAGCCCTCATTGAACTGCAGCTAAGCAACATGGGTCAAGTTGTTCAAAACTAACAATGTTGTTAGTTAACATATCATTAAAACTGATCATTAAATATGCCATATACGCTAATATTTTTGCTGAAAAAATGTGAGTAACTTTTGCATTTGCAAAAGCTACACACATTTTTTTTTAGCAAAAACAGCTGTGAATTAGATATTGTACTTACTAGAACAGTTAACATTTTCACCACAAACAAGCTTGTTAAGCTAATGATGCTTTGAACAACTGGGCCCTGGTGTAGGCTTTTGCTGTATACATACCGTATTTACCCTAAGTATTCAGACACCTCAACTCCTTATACTTGTTCTAAAATTTGAGTAAGTACAATTTACTACCCAATGTTATGTCTAAAAATTGCTGGATGAGTGGCAAACAGTGTAAACCCTGATGAGAGGCCGCATTCAGTGGTGTCTCATCTGGGGTCTACATTGTTTTCTCAGGCCTGTCTGTCCGAATACATATGGTGGATATGGTATTCCCAAAGCCCCTGTTTCCCTACTCATAGGTCAGCAATTCAAATCATATATGTGCAAAATTGCAAATGCTTAGTGTCCTAAAAATGAGACAAAGGCAAATAATGTAATACCAGATCATGAATTTAAGAACACAAAATTTGATCAGGGTCTACATCATTTGTGCTGAACATAAGAAATACAATGTACATATAATAAAAATAAACTTAACCAGAATTTCTTGAAATTGAAAATGGATGTGTCCAGATAGGGAGATGGAAGAGTCCAGTGACCATTTATGCATTATCTGCAAAGAACTTGACCTGGGCCCGGTTGTTTGAAGCATTGTTAGCTTAACGAGCTTCTTAGTGTTCAAACTGTTAACTGTTTTAGTAAGTACAATATCTAATTCACAGGTATTTTTGCTGAAAAAATGTGAGTAGCTTTTGCATAAAGCTACTCACATTTTTTTCAGCAAAAATATTAGTGTATATGCCATATTTAGTGATCAAAGTTCTAACAATACGTTTACTAACGACATCGTTAGTTTTGAAGAACTGGGCCCAGACTGCATGGATTGACCCAGGTTTGGGATGGGTGAGGAGCAGGATTCTTGTCTGTATGTGAGCTGTGACAAGGCAAAAAAAAAATATGTTATCATGCATGAGTATGGTAGATCCAGATAGGACTACTTACCTGTGGAGTCAATTATGGTAAATGTTTATTTCTCCATGAAACATGTTGTGTGTACTTAATAGAAGTGCCTGGAGAGGCGCTTCTAATGAGTTCCCACAATGTGTTTTTGTGGAGGAATAAGAAAAATTATTAAATGTTTTTGTTTGAAAAAAAAATCTTTTCTACTGCTTTAGCTTCAGATGAGGTGTTTTTTTCAAACTGAAAGTACTGATGTATATTTTTTAGATATCTATGAAAACATATGTTGTGGATACTCATTAGAAGTTCCTTCTAATGAGTTACCATAGTATGTTTTCATGAAGAAATAAGAAAACTAGTTATCTGGTAAACCCTCTTATATGCAA
This sequence comes from Anodontia alba, assembly GCA_964016985.1. NCBI lineage: Eukaryota > Metazoa > Mollusca > Bivalvia > Lucinida > Lucinidae > Anodontia > Anodontia alba. The sequence goes on along the minus strand of OZ024825.1, from coordinate 31,316,770 downwards.
CTGTTGTATCTACTCATTTTAGGTCAGAAAAATAGCCAGCCTCAGACGTCATCCCTAGCAGACACCAATACTCTTGTTACAACAGTTTTATGTGGTAAAGGAATAAAACAGGTGAGAAATTTACAAGCAGAAAGCCCAACACAGTCTAATATCCCAGCACAACAGCAGCAGCAAAAAATACAAGGTAAGTTATGAACCAGTTTTGTCAATTCTGGAAATGAACAGCATCAAATGGACTTTGAGCATCAATGAACAACAAAGCAAGAATCAGCCAGTCAGCCTTGTGCAGTTGCCTGATGAAGTGCCTTGCTTACTTATGTTTTCATACCTCCCCAAACTTCATATCGAGGGTTGAGCGCAAGACTATAGTAACTCAAACATATTTTTGAAACCCTTGTTTAGGGGCAAATTTGACCCCTTTGTAAACAATGCAAATTTAGGTGCCATTGCTCATACGAGCAATGGCACCTAAATTTTCATTGTTTACAGAAAAAAATGTTGTAATCTTCATAACGCCTTCATGGTGAGGAGATTAAGTTTGGGGAAAAACAACCATCTGACTTACGCCAGTCTTGCGCTCAACCCTCGATATACACTTGCCATGATGCACCCTGCCCTTGCCATTGACCATTACTGACCTTGCCTACTTCTCACGCATGGCTGAACAATGTAAGTTTTAAGCATTTAAAACCGTTTCTTGAACACCAAGGCTTCTTGGCTAATGAAACTCCATACACACATCCACCATTATACACCCTGCCCACGGCTATTGACCATTACTGACCTTGACCTACTTTTCATTCAGAGCTGAACAATGTTTAGTCTGTGTGTTTAGCTCCATTTCTTGAACACCAAGGCCTTTAGGATTATGAAACTATACACTTTGCCCACTGCTATCAACCGTTACTGACCTTGACCTACATTTCATGCTTAGCTGAACAATGTTTAGTATGTGCCTTTAGCTCCATTTCTTGAACATCAAAGTTTCTAGGCTAATGAAACTTCATACACAATCCTCCATGATGCACCCTGCCCACTGCCATCAACCATTACTGACCTTGACCTACTTTTCTTGCTTGGCTGAACAATATTTTGTCTGTGTGTTTAGCTCCATTTCTTGAACACCACCAGCAGTTGCGACATAGCCATTCGGCGATTTTCTTGTGTGAATTTTGAATGTTCTTTTAGTTCATCAAATTCCCTGTCATATGGACTGTCTGTCTTTAGAGAATCAAACTTCTGAAGTGCAGTGGACAGTCAGACACTTCAACCATCAATGTTGATTTTCGATAGCACTAATAATTTAAGAATAACTGGTTAAAGTATCTGCAATAACTACAATATGTATGGAGTTAGCATTTTTGGTAAAATGCAGTACCAAAATAGACATGCAGAGCCCTAGATAAGAGGGAGTAAAGGGTATTTCAGCTTTTTTTAGCTCACCTGAGCTCTGCTCAGGATGAGCTATTGTGATCACTTTTCGTCCGTCCGTCCGTGCGTCCTTCCGTCCATCCGTTAACATTTTCAAAGGACTTCTCCTCTGAAACTCTGAGCCAATTTTGCTCAAATTTCATATGGAGCCTCCTTAGGGTGGGGGAACGAAAATTTGCTAAAATGGTCGCGGTCCGTTGACCAAGATGGCCGCCACGCCCATATATGGTAAAAACCTTTAAAAATCTTCTCCAGAACCGAGAATGCCTTGGGGCTGAACCTTTGCAGGAATCATCGGGGATGGCAGGTCTACCAAAATTGCTAAAAGAATTGTCGTAAAGGTCAAGTTTGCTTCCCTATGCATTTGTATGGGAAAAACCTTTAAAAATCTTCTTCTCCAAAACCAAGCATGCCTTATGGCTGAATCTTTGCATATATCTTCGGGAACAGGAGAGCTACTAAAATTGCTAAAATAATGGTCGTACATTGACATTTGACCTTGTTTACGTTAAGGTCAATTTTGCTTCCTTACGCATTTTGTATGGGAAAAATGTTCAGAATTTCAAACAACTTCTCCTCTGGAGCCTCTGGGCCAATTTTGCTCAAATTTCATATGGAGCCTTCTTAGGGTGGGTTTGCGCCGGCCTCGGTGGCTCAGTTGGATGCGCCGTCCGACTGGAGACCAGGAGGTCGCGGGTTCAACCCCCACCGAGGTCGGCAACATTCTTTCGTGGAGATTGATCATGAAATATTTTCTACGGTCATTCTCTCCCTTCCGCTGATTCAAGAAGGGCAGTTGTCAGTTTCTGGCGAAAGAATGTGCACAATACTGGTTAACCGCTTAGAGGACTAAGCCTGCCCAGTAAACGTGTGGTAAGGTAAACTGACCGCGCTCGACATGACCCCATTGGGTTGACTGGGCCGTAAAACCTCAACACAAACAAATCTTAGGGTGGGGGAACGAAAAATTGCTAAAATGGTTGCAGTCCGTTGACCAAGATGGCCGCCACGCCCATATATGGTAAAAACCTTTAAAAATCTTCTCCTCCAGAACCGAGAATGCCTTGGGGCTGAACCTTTGCAGGAATCATCGGGGACGGGAGGTCTACCAAAATTGCTAAAAGAATTGTCGTACGTTGACGTTTGACCTTTTTATGGCAAGGTCAAGTTTGCTTCCCTATGCATTTGTATGGGAAAAACCTTTAAAAATCTTCTTCTCCAAAACCGAGCATGCCTTATGGCTGAATCTTTGCATATATCTTTGGGAACAGGAGAGCTACCAAAATTGCTAAAATAATGGTCGTACATTGACATTTGACCTTTTTACGGTAAGGTCAATTTTGCTTCCTTACGCATTTTGTATGGGAAAAATGTTCAGAATTTCAAACAACTTCTCCTCTGGAGCCTCTGGGCCAATTTTGCTCAAATTTCATATGGAGCCTTCTTAGGGTGGGGGAACGAAAAATTGCTAAAATGGTTGCAGTCTGTTGACCAAGATGGCCGCCACGCCCATATATGGTAAAAACCTTTAAAAATCTTCTCCTCCAGAACCGAGAATGCCTTGGGGCTGAACCTTTGCAGGAATCATCGGGGATGGCAGGTCTACCAAAATTGCTAAAAGAATTGTCGTAAAGGTCAAGTTTGCTTCCCTATGCATTTGTATGGGAAAAACCTTTAAAAATCTTCTTCTCCAAAACCAAGCATGCCTTATGGCTGAATCTTTGCATATATCTTCGGGAACAGGAGAGCTACTAAAATTGCTAAAATAATGGTCGTACATTGACATTTGACCTTGTTTACGTTAAGGTCAATTTTGCTTCCTTACGCATTTTGTATGGGAAAAATGTTCAGAATTTCAAACAACTTCTCCTCTGGAGCCTCTGGGCCAATTTTGCTCAAATTTCATATGGAGCCTTCTTAGGGTGGGGGAACGAAAAATTGCTAAAATGGTTGCAGTCCGTTGACCAAGATGGCCGCCACGCCCATATATGGTAAAAACCTTTAAAAATCTTCTCCTCCAGAACCGAGAATGCCTTGGGGCTGAACCTTTGCAGGAATCATCGGGGACGGGAGGTCTACCAAAATTGCTAAAAGAATTGTCGTACGTTGACGTTTGACCTTTTTACGGCAAGGTCAAGTTTGCTTCCCTATGCATTTGTATGGGAAAAACCTTTAAAAATCTTCTTCTCCAAAACCGAGCATGCCTTATGGCTGAATCTTTGCATATATCTTTGGGAACAGGAGAGCTACCAAAATTGCTAAAATAATGGTCGTACATTGACATTTGACCTTTTTACGGTAAGGTCAATTTTGCTTCCTTATGCATTTGTATGGGAAAAATGTTCAGAATTTCAAACAACTTCTCCTCTGGAGCCTCTGGGCCAATTTTGCTCAAATTTCATATGGAGCCTTCTTAGGGTAGGGGAACGAAAAATTGCTAAAATGGTTGCCGTCTGTTGACCAAGATGGCCGCCACGCCCATATATGGTAAAAATCTATAAAAATCTTCTCCTCCAGAACCGAGAATGCCATGGGGCTGAACCTTTGCAGGAATCATTGGGGACGGGAGGTCTACCAACATTGCTAAAAGAATTGTCGTACGTTGACGTTTGACTTTTTTACGGCAAGGTCAAGTTTGCTTCCCTATGCATTTGTATGGGAAAAACCTTTAAAAATCTTCTTCTCCAAAACCGAGCATGCCTTTTGGCTGAATCTTTGCACATGTCTTCGGGAACAGGAGGGCTATCAAAATTGCTAAAATAATGGTCGTACATTGACATTTGACCTTGTTTACGTTAAGGTCAATTTTGCTTCCTTATGCATTTGTATGGGAAAAATGTTCAGAATTTCAAACAACTTCTCCTCTGGAGCCTCTGGGCCAATTTTGCTCAAAATTCATATGGAGCCTCCTTAGGTAGGGGGAACAAAAGATTGCTAAAATGGTCACGGTTCATTGACCAAGATGGGCGCCATGCCCATATATGGTAAAAACCTTTATAAATCTTCTTCTCTAGAACCGAGGATGCTTGGGGGCTGAATGTTTGCATAAATCATTGGGGACAGGGGGTCTACCAAAGTTGCTAAAATAATGGTCATACATTGACATTTGACCTTTTTATGGCAAGGTCAAGTTTGCTTCCTTATGCATTTGCGGGGGGAAAAACATTTAAAAATCTTATTCTCCAAAACCGAGGATGGCTTGTGGCTGAATCTTTGCATTTATCATCTGGAACGGGCGGTCTACCAAAGTTGCTAAAATAATTGTCATACATTGACATTTAATCTTTTTAAGGCGAGGCCAAGTTTGCTTCTATATGCATTTGTATGGGCCCCATACATTTGTATGGAAAAAATGTTGATAATTTCAAATGGCTTTTCCTCTGAAGCCTCCGGGCCAGTGTTGCTCAAATTTCATGCGGAGCCTCCGTGGGCAGGAGAATGAAAGATTGCTAAAATGGGTATGGTCCATTGATCAAAATGGCTGCCATGCCCATATATGATAAAAACCTTTAAAAATCTTCTTCTCCATAACCAAATAAGCCCAGGGTCCTAATCTTTGCACAAATTACGAGGGACAGGAGATCTACCAAAATTGCTCAAATGATGGTTCTATGTTGACATTTGACCTTTTAGCCTCCAAGGTCAAATTTGCTTCCCTATTTGTGTGGGCCATATACATTTATATTGAAAGTATCGAAGTGACTTGTAGATCAACAGTAGTTAAAATTGTCCTGATTGGAAATCTAAGATGGCCATCATCTGGTTTATATTTATAATATTTCCCTGCCACTGTGCTGTTTACATGTATAAAATCATGATTCTTCAGAAACCACTTAGCCAATTTCCACCAAATTTCACATTGATCCTTCTGTTGAAATGTGATTGATAGTTTATTCAAATGATCATGCTCCATTGACTGTCAGGCCCATATATTCTTCTTCAAAACTAAGAACTGCTCAAATGATGATATTTTCATTAGTTGCGATGATAGGGTTGGAAAAATGTTGCATAACATCTGCATGTCTGCAGTGGCTATGTCACTCAGGTGAGCGAACCGTGGCCCATGGGCCTCTTGTTTAAAAATCAGCATTGAAATTGAAGTTGAGGGGGTAAAAATACTCCATGAAATTTTGTATTTTAGCATTGAAATCAAATTCCATCCTCGGTAACCCAGGTGTGACCCATTACGTTACACTTCATTCATCACCCCTGGGACAACTCGCTTACGTTTCTTCGTCCTCATGAATTATTAATGAGGGCATCTGATTGGTGATCTCAGTATTTCCATGAGAAATTTTAATCTATTTTTATCTGGCGTACTCCGCAAATAACATCATCGTTCTATGTTTGTTTTGCGAATATCCAATCATATCATTCGTTGCAATCCAGGCATGGTATTAATTGCTGACGAAAACGTTTATCGGGTTTTCCTGAGTTATTTTTAGTAACGGAAGACGAACAAATGAATCTTCCGCAGAAGAGAGTAGTGCTATGTTAGCGGCATTTTGATTAGCTATTGAGGTATTCCCCAGTGTTATGAATATTCATAGAAAACGACATTTCGTTAGTCAGTTGTCCCAGGGGTGATGAATGAAGTGTAACGTAATGGATCACACCTGGGTTACCGAGGATGATCAAATTCATGGGGTACTATTGTCAGTGATCTTAACAGCTTTAAATAAAAAAGCAATTTCCCTCACATTGATCTTTTTGTGAGCAGTAGCAGTACAGTAGATCAGAAAGGGTTTAACCCTTAAAGGACTAATGATAAATACATTTCTAGATGTTTTTTTTTACTTTTTTTAAGAAAAAATAAAGCTTGGCATCTGATGTGAATTGCCTGCTATGCAGGCAATTCACATCAAATGCCAGGCTTTATTTTCTCTGAAAAAATTAGGATTTTGTATGCAACACTTTTGCTTGTTGTTTCAAGAGTTAAGCATTGCAAATGGCCATTTAAGCATTGACCTTAACAGCAGCGGGTAAAATACTCTTTGTATCAAACCCTTACCTAGAGCACTGGACATGTTTTGTGTACTTGGTGATTTTTTGCTACATTATGCACTCTTCATGAGTTTGTCATTAATCTGAAGAAATGTTACAGTCGTGGCTATGAGGATATCACCATGATGATGACAAAGGTTGTTGCCCTCGATTGTAGTTTGCTAGTGGCTTAACAGGCATTCAGTTTTGCATATGTTATATGCCTTAAACATTAGTATGCTTTTTTAAAATGTAGCAGGCAACAAAATTGTAATGTTTTCTGGCAAAATAGAGCTTGGCAGTTCATGAGAATTGTAGATTATTCAAATGAAAGGTCATGCCTTATTTTCAGTATGAAGAGGATTCACATGAAATAACCCTATTTTCTCAGAAAAATAAGAAATGCTTTCAAATGTACAGTAATAACCCTTTTGCAAACAGATAGGCCTTTGCAAACAGTGTAGACCCATATCAGATACTGCAGAATGTGACATAGCGTGCTGCAGAATGCAGCATCTGATCAGGGTCTACACTGTTTGCCATACATACAGCAGTATTACACATCATCAGGTGGTAGAATGGACTATTCCCAATTTTAGGACAAGTATGGTAAGTAGATAAGGTGTCCCAATACTTATGGTAAATACGATAGTTGCTAATAGTGAAGATGTCACATTTAAATGGTTAAGCACTCTTTTGCACTCTGGGGCTCAGATTGCAAAAACTGTAGTGGCATTATTCTAAATTATGGCTGCAGTTTTTACTTTTACTACGGATAAACCAGGAGTTGGGTCAGACATTTTAGGGGGACTGGATACATTTAGTAGATGTTCAGCCATTTCTAACAAAGAAGACAACTTCTATGACTTCCTGTTTGCTTTTCTGCATACCAAGTCCCTTCTGAAAAGAGATATACTCTAAAAGGAGAAAATTCAACATCTCCTTTTTGAGAATACAGACAACCGTCTTTATACAGACACTCGATACAATGACAAAAATTCATTATAATGACTACATGTATTTGACTGTCACGAAACCTTCACTTAAGAGGTAACATTTAGTAACAAACTAGGCCAGAATATTGTATTTAATACTTAAAAAACATATGTTTTGGATATTTGTTAGAATCGCCTCAGGCGAGTCTAACAAATATCCAAAACATATGTTCTATGAGAGGAAATAAGAACAAATCAAGACCTTTCTTCCATATCAGTTTGCTCATTTAGTATTTGGTACAACAGCAAATTCGTTTTAATGGCAATGTCTTTCGGAACAAAATCTGTCATTGTAAAGAGGGTTCACTGTACTCCCTTTTGGAAGAGAGGTTAAACAGTTAGACAGTTACCTCCCCCTTGAATATGTGTGCATTCCCCTTGATGAATTTACAGCTTTTGACAGGAAATGGTGATTTGGGTTGTTCACTTCCTTTTAAGATTATTAGAGTGCAGTGTCAAGGGGTACTTTTTGGGAGAATTAAGAAATGGGAAATATCTTTATATCTTTGTTGTTTTGGTAATATTGCCTTCAGTAAGTATGGTTGAAGTTTTGATGTTTGTTTATTTTAGGTAACCAAGTGACAAAAGCTCCAAGCACAATCAAAGCTCAGATAAAAGCAGCATCAAGCAGTCATCCATATCAACGACCTTGATGGACAGTAGATACACAACATTCTAACAGAAGCACTTTCCTTGAAAATTGCTACAACCACAATCTCATATATGAACAGTTAAAACCCATAGCGGTTTGGACCAGTTGGGCAGACAAGCATGTTAGGGCTTTACTGTTGGCCTTGGGCCTTGTTGAGTGAATGTAGCGATTATTTGGCCATGGCAAGGGAAAAGGATTCTATGGGACACACATGGACAGAGAAGTCTGACTAAGGCTTATGCTATCTGCTGAAGGAACAATTGGATATTGTGTAATGTGTTGGTGGATGTTAAACTACGTATAATAGAAATTTGACCAATAGTGTTTAGCCACTGAATTTTTATAACAATGTCAGAAGATGACATTTTGAAATATTTTGCTTTCCCTGTTATAGGGCTTAACATTGTTACAAATTTTCCATTGTTTCCATTATTTTTTTCTTTATTTTTCATAAAGAAGAATAATGAAAATGATCTTGAAATTCTTGAATGAAATACCTGTTTTTAGGGAAAGAGGAAGGAGGGTAAAAAGTGCTCATTTGTCAATTCAATTCTTCAATAGCATGCTAAAGGTTACTAGTGGGATTTTTTTTTTTTTTTTTTTTTTTTTTCAAATTTACCAGGCTGGGTAAAAGTTTCAGCAGATGACATCTTGAAATATTTTTTGTATACATGTTTTTAGCTCGCCTGTACGAAGTACAAGGAGAGCTATTGTAGTCACCCCGGTCGTCCGCGTTTGCGTTCCCGTTCCCGTCACACTGCGTTAAAGTTTTTCAAATGCTTATATCTCAACAGTCACTACTCACAGAGGCCTCAAATTTGGAACTTAGGTACCTTGGAGGGTCTTCTGAGATTCCAAGAGAATAAACCCCCTGGGTTCATGCCTCTGGGTGGGGCTAGGGGTCAGAATCTAGGACACCTTTGTAATACTGTGTTAAGTTTTTCAAATTCTTATATCTTGACTTTCACTCCTCATAGAGCATTCATATTTAGAATTTGGGTACCTGGAGGAGTCTTCTGAGATTCCAAAAGAACACACCCCTGGGTTCATACCTCAGGGTGGGCCTTGGAGTGGGTCTAGGGGTCAAAATCTAGGACACATTTGTAAAATCTTATATGCCTACAGGTTATAGACACAACTGGTTATACATCAGCTAACTATGTGACATCGGTTTATGTGTAAGAGAGTGAAGGTCATGGTGACCTACATTTTACGGTCCAGGTCACCTAGATTTCACAGTCCAGTGATTTTGCCTTATATCTTGAATACTATTTGTTGGATAAATGTCACACCTGGGATATTACTTCCATGTGACCCAATGAATGACCACTTACTATATCTAGGTCATTGTGACCTATATTTCATGGTTCAGTGATTTTGCCTTATATCTTGAATACTATTTGTTGGATAAATGTCATACCTGGGATATTATTTCCTTGTGACCCGATTATTGACGTCAAGAGTGAAGGTCATTGTGACCTACATTTTACGGTCCAGGTCACCTAGATTTCACGGTCCAGTGATTTTAACTTCATAATACATTAACCTATAGATAATGTGCTATTCTATTCTGTTTTCACACCTTCCACAGAAAAAACGACCTTTCAGTCGTTAATTAAAGTCTTAAACCAGAAGGTCCCTTAGGCAGTTACCTGTGTGACGTAACTCTTCCCGCTCAATTGACCACGTGTCAGTTTCTTTTCTGTGGACAAAGAAATTCAACAAGGATTATTTACCTGTGATAGAAATTTGGATTATTTCTTTCCTCACGGATAAATTTATGTATCCTTGTGTTTCTTTTGTTTATTTATCACTCCTTTCACTTTCTGTGTTATTATTTAAAATTTTCAATTTTCGATTTCATGTATTTTTGACTGGTCTTTTTCCACATGCGTTTTGGCGACTCTCGTTTTTCGGCACAACGCTCGTGCGCGATCGGTTCGATAGTCGTGTTTATATATGCAGAATATTTTTTGTTCTTTTCGTTCCAGGTTATTCAGCAATTACGATATGTTTTTTTTCCTGGACTTTTGTTTGCAGAGATCTTCAGTTGGCTAAAGATTCTCATGGTGGAGAAGCTGATTGTAAAGAACTTGTCAACCCTTGATGGGTTATAAGACAATTCTTTACTGATGGGAGCCCCACCCCATATGGCTATACTGCCGGGGTAAGACCCATCAAGGTGGCATCTTTGGGTACTTAGTATCCTATAAAGTCTAAGTCCACCAGTCACCAGTCACCAGTCACCAGTCATCCAGTCACCAGTCACCAGTCACCAGTCACCCAGGCTCCAGTCAATCAGCTTCACCAGTCAATCAGGTGCCAGTCAACCAGGCACCAGTCACCAGTCATCCAGGTGCCAGTCAACCAGGCACCAGTCACCAGTCACCAGTCACCCAGTCACCAGTCACCAGTCACCCAGTCACCCAGTCACCCAGTCACCAGTCACCAGTCACCAGTCAACTAGTCTCCAGTCAATAATTTAATTATTTTCTGGAAAGACTTATTTTCTGACATATTTCACCGGACAAAATAGTCACGTATACTAACTTCCGGTCATTATGTCTAATTATTAAAAAATTTTTTCACTGGGCAAAGTATCAGTAATATTTCTGATACTTATACCCGGTCATATTATTATATTATTTCTGATTTTTCACCAGGCAAACTTTTACAGAAAGTGTCTGGTCAATTTTTGCCTTATAATTAATTATCTTCGGGAAAAAGTTTCGAATACTTGTGCCCGCTCAGTTTTCATATATAATCTCCCTTTTTCATCGGACTAGAGTTACGAATACTACTATCCGATCAATTTGTCAAATTTCTTGTAACTTTACCGGGCAACAGTTACGAATATTAGTGTCCGGTCATTGTGTCGGGTAACTAGTGTCAAAATAATGATTACTAATTCCCGAACAATCTATTATCGTTCATAGAGCTCCATTCACGTTTAAGTCAATGGATATAGGTTATTAAGTGAAATACATAATAACTTTTTATACAAAAAATTCTGTACAGTCTTTCCCAAATCAGACTAGAATTTTTAATATTCCATTGACTTATTATAGGTGTGTAATTCCATTAATATTTTAAATTAACTTATGTTTTATCTCTTTTATCCGCTAGAAAGAGTTAAACTTCCGACTATAACAAAATTCTTACCGGGCAGCAGTTCGTAGACTAGTGCCAGGTCATTCAAATGATGTTTTATCTCTTTAATTCGCTAGACAGCGTTTAAATTCCGGCTCTAACGAAAATTTCATCGGGAGGCACTTCGTAGAGTAGTGCCAGGTCATTCTAACGAAATTCCACCGGGCAGTAGTTTCGTAGACTTTGTGTCGGATTACTAGTGTGTTCCAGGCTCAACATATATTCATATATAACCACTATAGACATGTATAGTCTTGGATTATAGGTTATTGAATGACAGCGATGGGTTCTAATACCTAGTAGCCATTTATATTGTTGAATTCTGTCCAGTTACTTTTGAACTTGACTTAAATTCTATATATATATTTATTATTGAAAATGAATTAAGAATTATCGATTACGATCAAATTCGCAATTCATTCACTAAGTGTAGAAGATACTTCCAGCTATAATTATATCTCGTTTGTTCGCTACAAAGAGATTAACTTCTTACATATTCACCTTATTCGGCTCTAGGGCAAAGGTGAACTATAAAACTATCGTTATTTATAAGAAGAAAAATATACACGAAATATAAAAATTTTTCTTCTTTCCTCCCCTGTTTTTCTTCTACATGCTCCGATATGTAATCAGCATGTAATCTAAGGAGTAAATTGACAAGAAAGTAGCAATCGATCTTTTCTACTTTCTATTAATTTTTCATTCTTAAGGTATCGGAAATTTACACCAACCAGATAAATAAATTAACAGTTTATTTATTTATTCACTACCTCTCTAGATTACTACGATTTAAAATTCTAGTTGAGGTACATATTTTCCTTTTGCCTTTTCTACATGGAAAATAGTTGATCCGATAAGCTATTATTCTATTTTATACTATCTTTTGATTGATTATATAAGAGTCTAGGTCAGTCGTGCTCTGTCTAAACTCTGCTATAAAATAATAAATAAGAAAAAAAATCTTATATTTAGGCATAGATATAATTCGATACGTTCTTTACTTTGCCTGTTTTATTTTTTCTTCTGGATCATTTAAGACTACGATAGCAATATACCAGATATCTTTGCCTCAGTAAGAATCTATTACGCTGAAGATTCTTCATATTGGAATAATAATTTTATTATGATTATAATTCTAGACCCAATTAATCCTCGTATATTATAGGTCTACTTTATCTTATTGAGGAATAGTTTTGCTTCGACTAGCTCTATACCTCTAATATTTTATTTATAACTAGAGTCCATGTCAATCAAAATTTTCTTGCACTTTGGTATTGACAATGGATACATATTTAGTAAAGGCATTAATTATTCAGTACGTGACAGATTATTATTGCCTAAATTAGATTTTATATACAATACTTTCCTTTTGATATTTTGTTTTATTGACTTTGTAACTATTCAGAAACTGCCAAAGTCAATCATTTCCTTCCTCTAAACTTACCGAAGCTCTAGATTATGTTGATATATATTTTTGATATATGCTTAGAGGTTAATTAACGAGAGTTTACCTCATAATAGCAGATATTATTATAATTATATTAATCAATCTATAGTCTAGGCTTAGACAAAAGGGAAAACATCCTTAATTACGAGCCGGTAAAGAATTAAGACACTCTTAATTATCTCTTTACCCCTCCTTTATGTTTACATTCGTTAAAGGGATCATAGTAATTCTCGCTAAGAGTTCAAGTTCAGTTTGCGAATAATGCAAAGATTAATATCTTGATTTCCAGTCCGCATCAAAAATGGTCTATATATATAGATAAATATCTTTCCGAAACTGGATATTTATTTATTTTTCCACACAATAAGTCATTTCAAGATGTCGATGTTTTTTGAAATGCACTGCTTCAATTTATAATATAAAATATGTTTATATTAACTTCACAACTTAGTAAGTGCTGCACCTACGTTCCTGGTCAGATCTTACTTTTGTGATACGTTTTTGAACATACTGAAAGTTTTCTCCGATTATACATTCGGTAAATAAACTTTCGAGTAGTATTTATGCCTTTAAACATTCAGATTATTTGATAATTGTTGGAGATAATATATTATTCCGATATTTATATATCTATCTTCATTATTTATCTTTCTCATCTTACTTTTAAATTAGATTGACCTTCTCGCTACGTTCCAGGTTTAAATCTAGCTAACATTGTGGAACAGTCACTTTTTTATTTCCTAAACAATATTTTAACTTTTTTCTCAGTATTCAGAGCATAACGACTTCATGAATACTTGAAAATAATTCAATTCTACGCTTGTTAAACTAAGCCTAAAACAAGCCCTAGTTTTTTAGAATGGATATTATCCTTCGATTCAGTTCATGGAGATACATCCTTTTAGATCCCATTATCTCTATTTCAATCATTCAAAATTCTAATGACTAAGTACTCCTTTTCTACGTACGAATACAGAATATCGAGTCACTGTTGCTGCATATTGGTTAAAGATTAAACAAATTTTATCTTAAACCTATATGACGTTAAATTAATTATTATCTCTTTCATATACATTTTTTTACCCTTCCGTCAGGGATCGCGGTAATAATATTATTACTCTCTATGGTTTACACATAGATCTCGAGAGTATATATATGTATTTTCTTCCTGAACTCATTTGCGAGTACGTAATTTGATATTTCAGGAATTACCAATTATGCAGACATAGATTTTATTCTATTAATATTCAATTCTAAAAATTTGATTGAATGTTTATCTATAAAATTTCTGGGCAGTAATTTTATAGAGAGTTATATGTTTAATAATTCCTTGCTTAAATAATAGTTATGCTTAACCTATGATTTATAGCGGGAATTTTGTTCAGTAGTATAATTTTTATTTAGTATTAATATATTTCTTACTATTCTTAAATATGCGTATAGAATAGTAATACTATCTCTTAACTTTTAAATTAAGTGTTTTTTGAGATTAATAATCAGTATTATTGTATAATCTTTCTTCAGAGATTATCACACTATTACTTTTTCTCTGAGTCCTTCTCTTTTTATGAACATTTTGATTCGTATCAAAGTGGATTTTTAACATTTCTTGATTTCCATGATTATTTACTCAGGAGTACTTTTCATGGCAATCTTCTGGTATAGAAAGATTCTATCCAGCTTATTTATTATTGCTTAATCTTATCAATACGGTAAGATTTAGCCAAACTATGACCGTCATACAGTTTGCTGCGATCAACCTTATTCTTATCTCTTTTATTGTCTGTCAAACTCTTTAGTTATGATGTTGACAGTTTATTCTTTATTTTTTTGTCAGGACATCAAACGCTTTTATATGTCTATGACAAAACTAATTATCAATTGTTTAAGTTGTTTTTTCTTCCCAGCAGTTATATGCAAACTCTGTATTATTTTATTGCTTGACTAAAAATTCGTTATACAATTAGTCTAGCAATAGTTTTAACCATTATGTTTGTCTATACCTTTTTTCTTCTGATGGATAACTTAGTTATAGTTAAGTTAACTCCATCTACTTTTATTATCTCCCCTTCTTTAATTTGATCAAGGGAAATAATTACACATTATGGTTATTTTAAGTCTGTGTCTGTTCATCGGAAACTGTCCTGTCGCTCCAATTAACAGAATTTAATTAGTTTATAATTCTAATAGCTTAGACTATTACAATTACATAGCTTCACATATCTAGAATTTTATCCAAAATATCTACATATGTCAGTTATCTATAGGAAACTCCACCGAGTAGACTTTTCCTTATTTATTCAAGATCCTACATAGACTACTTACAGTGTATGGTCTTGGCTTTTTGTTTTACAAATTTTGTTTTCAAAATATTTCTATATTCCTAGCTTACTTTGCGATGGAATATTTATGTTATGTCTCAATGACTCCCTTTTCTTTTTGAAGCCAATTGTTGTTTCCCAAAAGAAAAAAAGAGGGGGGGGGCCGATGTTAGGTCTCTGAGACTTAAGAACTGACTTCCTCTAGAGTCTACTAATATATATAAGGTTGTTAGATCATAACACCTTAAAGCTATTTTGTGAATCTAGACCATTCTTTCTATTAAATATAGAATTAGAATGTATCTGATTCCTTTGAGTTTCCTGAGTCTTAACCAGAAGTGGTGAGATATTATTGGTGTTAGAATTAGGAGAGCACCTCCCTCCTATTCTGCAAATTCTAGCACATTATCTATAGGTTAATGTATTATGAAGTTAAAATGAAGTTTTTTAAAAGTAAAACATATTTTAACGAGTAATACTTAACCTATAGATAATCAATTATCTCCCTCCGCCCACCCTCGCTTATCTCTCCTAATTGTGTCTATTGTTTTACACATAAAAGAAACTGACACGTGGTCAATTGAGCGGGAAGAGTTACGTCACACAGGTAACTGCCTAAGGGACCTTCTGGTTTAAGACTTTAATTAACGACTGAAAGGTCGTTTTTTCTGTGGAAGGTGTGAAAACAGAATAGAATAGCACATTATCTATAGGTTAAGTATTACTCGTTAAAATATGTTTTACTTTTAAAAAACTTCATTTTGCCTTATATCTTGAATACTATTTGTTGGATAAATGTCACACCTGGGATATTACTTCCATGTGACCCAATGAATGACCACTTACTATATCTAAGTCATTGTGACCTATATTTCATGGTTCAGTGATTTTGCCTTGTATCTTGAATACTATTTGTTGGATAAATGTCACACCTGGGATATTAGTTCCTTGTGACCCGATTATTGACATCAAGAGTGAAGGTCATGGTGACCTACATTTTACGGTCCAGGTCACCTAGATTTCACGGTCCAGTGATTTTGCCTTATATCTTGAATACTATTTGTTGGATAAATGTCACACCTGGGATATTACTTCCATGTGACCCAATGAATGAACACTTACTATATCTAGGTCATTGTGACCTATATTTCATGGTTCAGTGATTTTGCCTTATATATTGAATACTGTTTGTTGGATAAATGTCACACCTGGGATATTAGTTCCTTGTGACCCGATTATTGATGTCAAAATATATCTCTGTTGGTGTGACCTATATTGAATGGTTCAGTGATTTTGCCTTATATCTTGAATACTATTTGTTGGATAAATGTCACACCTGGGATATTAGTTCCATGTGACCCAATGAATGACCACTTACTATATCTAGGTCATTGTGACCTATATTTCATGCTTCAGTGATTTTGCCTTTTATTTTTATTACTATTTCATGGAGAATTGTCATACCTGGATTATTATATCTATGTGACAAAATGATTTACATACAAATACATCTAGGTCAGTGTGACCTATATTATATGGCTTAATGATAAAAATGTTACAATATAAAATGTACCCAGCAGGCGAGCTACGCTGTCCTACGACAGCTCTTGTTTAAAGAATATTTTCTGGGAACAGTATTTAGAGAAATATTTCAAATCTTCACTGCTGAATTGTTTACTACGCATGCTTTAATAATCAAAATAAATTCATTTCAAGCATGAACATCTTTGATGCTAAGCATTAATTAAATAAATTCAAACATGGTCATGTTTTGGTGTGCAGAATATAGAATACTGTTGCAAATTCAGGATAAATAAATGAATTAAATGTTATTGTTATTGTTCTTATTTTATTTTATGCTGTTGTGTCTACTATATTTACCCTAAATATTGGGATAGGTAGGTATAGGTCTAGATAAGAGTGTGTATCAGGAAAATAGTTTTCTTATTTCTGGATGAAAACATATGTTGTAGGTAGGTACTCATTAGAAGCACCTCACCTAGGCACTTCTAATGAGTACCCACAACATGTTTTTGTCAAGAAATAAGAAAAATATAGATACTTTTTCGTTGAAAAAAGTGCCTTATCAAGAGCTATGGACCGTCACAGGCCTGAGCAAAGACCCAGATAAGATGTCACAGAATGCAGCATCTGACCAGAGTCTACAATCTTGTCTTACATTCAGCAGCTTTTAGACAGTATTAGTAGTGAATAAGGCTGGCTTATCAGAGCTGAAAAGATAATTGATTATCAGTCCTGCCATTGTGATTGATAATCCATTAGTAATCATTGAATGTCTGAGCATGACTCTTACCATATGTTATACATTATTTTATGTATTTGGTCAGACAGGTCTGAGCAAATGATGTAGACCCAGATGATTTGCGACAGCTCATCAGGGTCTACACTGTTATCCACTCATCCAGCTATTTTTAGACACAAGCATGGGTAGTAAATTTTTCAAATTTTAGATAAAGTATGGTAAAATCAAATGACCGATTATTAGCAAATCTGTAACGATAATCATTTTTGTGAAATTTATTGATCAATTAATTATCAGGGCCCGGTTGTTCAAAGCGTCGTTAGCTTAACGAGCTCGTTAAGGGTCATTTCATTAACAGTTTTAGCGGATTCAATACACAATATTCTGATATTTTTTGCTGAAAAAATGTGAGTAGCTTTTGCACTGCAAAAGCTACTCACATTTTTTCAGCCAAAAATATCAGCATATTTGCGTATCACTCAATTAAAATTTTAACGAATCGTTAACTAATGACATCGTTAGTTTTGAACAACTGGGCCCAGATAAATTGCGCCAGCCTTAGTAGTGAATTGGATTTGTACAAACTTGAAGACAAGTATGGTATTCTAAAGGAGTGAAGGTGTCCCAATATTTAGGATAATTTCAAATGATACATGTTCAAAAAAACTTAAAGAAGAAAAAGGTCAGCAGAGGTGTATAAGAAGACATTCAAAATTAGAGCATTGCCATCACAACATTCTTGCTAGGAGTAATCTTGTTCTTCTGCACAAGCTAGCTACTTACAGATTTTTTTAGAAGCTTCCTGGTGATCATGGGATTAGCACCTCTGACTTCAGATCACAAGATCCCAGGTTCGAAACCCACTAGAGGCAGACTTCAACTCATGACTGTGCAACATTTCATTGCACAGAGTCTTTTATTTTATTATATACAAAGTAATGAAATATAGAGAATTATTAATGAAATAAAATGCATATTTTCACTAGTGAAATATAAGTTTTATATTTTCACTAGTGAAAATATAAAACTTATATTTTCACTCCTCTGAGCAGTGAAAAATATAAGATCTGGATCTACTTTTTTCTTATTTACATTAATGTTTTCATTACACGAGATGAAAATTTTTATGGTATTCACTGAAAAAGAGTAAATTTTCTTTTTATTTTATTTTTACACGCCAATGCGCGTTTCTGACGTCATATCTAACGTCACCAAACAAAACAAAACATGAACGTCATGGCGCCAAGGGACAAAACTGCGTGTCAGACTTTCCCTTGCAAATACAAGATTTGCATCTTTTCTATCGAAAGTGATGTATATAATAAAAAGAAAATTCAAATGTTTGTCGTGAATATGACTTTTATTTCATCTCGTGAAGTGAAAAAATGTATATTTCATTCGTGCCTTCGGCACTCATGAAATATACATTTTTTCACTTCACTCGATGAAATAAAAGTCATATTCACTCCAAACATTTGAATATCCTCTATTTATTATCTTTCATCATCTTCATATGACTTAAATTTTTCGACAAGCAAAGGTTCTTTACAGGATCTGTGCTATTGGTGCATGAAAATATTTTACAGTCCTTCATCTTGCCTCAGTGGATAGACCTACCTTATTTACTCTAAGTATTTGGACAGACATGCCTGAGCAAACAGTGTAGACCCAGATAAGAAGCTGCAGAATGTGGCATCTCATCAGGGTCTACACTGTTTGCCACTCCGCCAGCAATTTTTAGACACAATATAGGGTAGTAAATTATACTTGTTTAAATTTTAAAACAAGTATAGTAAGGAGTTGAGTAGACTGGCTCCAGTCTCCAGTGACTAAATATTTTTTTTTTTTATATAATCCTATTTGATAGTCCACAAAAATAAAACCAAAATAATATCATGACTATAAAGGCTAGTCACTAGACTAATGTGCGTTTGACATCTTTCAGAAAGTCATTTTTTGCTTGGTTCTTAACACAGAAGTAAATTTGCAAACTTTTGTCATGATTTAATACAAAATCATTTGTCATAATTACCTATGCACAAAAAGTTTTATTCTAGACATTGGTTTTCAAAAAATCAAATCTTTTCACTTTTTCCCATAGTAAAAATAAATGCAAATTATACAGAAATCTGTAGGGTCTGAAACTTGGAGGCAGATTTTTAACAAGTTACACTTGTTCAATTATTCTGAAATTTTCACAATATTGCTGTTAAAAACATCAGTAATTCAAATTCAGCAAATAAGTACAAAATATTTTCTCAGACAAAATTAAAAAAAATCACTTTACTTTAGATATTGCACGTCAAACCAAAGTTTAGTAGTAAATTTATTTTTAAGATAAATATTTGAGAACAAAATGCAGAAACAGAAAAGACGAATGGTTTCTGGTAAGATATGGTCAATCAGAACAAAATATTTTCATTTAAAATAAAATGCCAAGCAAAAAAGTCTTTCCAGGTGATATTGAAAGGACAGTAGCTCCAGTCTCCTGTGACTAAACATTTTTTCTTATAATCCTGTTTGATAGTTCACTAAAATAAAACTAAAATAATATCATGACTATAAAGGGTGGTCACTAGTGACTAGCCTGTATAGTCAGGATATTATTTTGGTTTTATTTCAGTGGATTATCAAACAGGATTATAAGAAAAAAAAATAAGTCACTGGAGACTGGAGCTACTGTCTAGGAGTTGAGGTATCCGAATACTGAGGGTGAATACCATATTATATGGTAATTAGATTAAATATTCAGACCCCTTAAATTCTTAATGTACTTATCCAAAAATGTGAACAAGTCTGCTCAGTTATGTTCAGAAATGTTGCGAGAAGAATGGCAACCTTTCTTTTTACCATATTTATCAAAAATGTTGATTTTGTATATACACTACAACCTCTTTATAACACGGTTCGTTATAACACAGTTTTGGATATAACACGGTTCAAAGATGGATCCCAAAAATGTATAGATTATATTGAAAAAATGACCATAAATGGTCATTTTTCAATATAATCTATACATTTTTGTTTGGATATAACATGGTTGTTTAACTAACACAGTTTATGCTATGGACCCCAACAATAGTGTTATAAAGAGGTTGTGGTGTACCTATTTGGTTGTCTGGTGATGTGTCTAAACACTGGCGGCTGATGGAAAACAATGTAGACCCAAAGGAGTTAGATCTAAGTTCACACTGTTTGTGTCAACATGTTTTTGAGACGTGAATTTGTATTCTTCTGACTGAATTTCATTAACAGTAAGATTTAGACACAAAACATTAAATAGTAAACTGTGTAAAGGAAATAATTCAATATGGTAATAAAAATGGAAATGTCTTTTTTTTTTTTATGTGAAACGTAAGTATTCCTGTTATGGGGAAATTATTCATTTTCAAGGAGACAATTGTCAAAATGTTTTGCTGCCTTCCGACATGGGGTATAGTCTAGAAGGAAAGAATTATCTCCCACGGGGAGCAAATTATTTCCTTTCAGACTAAATCACTTTTCAGAAGGAATTTGGTGTGCAGGAAAGCCAACAAGGTCACAAAAGTTGTCTCCCTTGTAAAGAACGGCAGAAAATCTAACATGTATATTCAGTCCTCTTAAATTTCATAAACATATTCCAATAAAAAAAAAAAAAAAAAAAAAAAAGTATTATTCATCTGTGACACATCATCTTGATGTGAAAAATAGGGGATTTTAAAATTTAACTGAAACATTGCAAAGGGCTTCAGCAGAAATTACATTATTAACAAACAAATTGAGACAATTCAGTAAATAAAACATCTGATTCCACACAGCAACTTGTTTTGAATGACTTTACTGTCAAGTTCTATGAAACAATTTCTCTGGAGCAAAAGCTTCATTGTCTTGGAGTAAAACACAAATTCTGCAGAAGTTGGTGATAACCTATTGTAGGCCTTTATCACAGTAGTTTGTCAGACATCAAGCTAAATGCTAGGGTTGAATTTGATATTGATGGACAGGAATTTTGAATATATAGAGGAAAACTAGATGCCTAATTCGCTCCTACAGATGTGTAAACATGGGAATATAGTTAAACCTCAAGAACTAACATATACATTGATAGGTTTCAGTTGTTTAGCAAAATGGAATTATTTTTACGCACACTCAGGAAAATGTTTTCAAAAATTATGCCCAGAAAGACTTCCAGAGGGAGCAAATTCTTTCCTTTAAGAGCAGCCCTATGGTAAAAAAGCAAAACATTTTATGTTAATGTCACTTTATTGTCAATAGATTTCTTACGCATTTTACACATATGCGTAACATACGTAATGAGCGCTAAGCCTAAAGGTTTAATGGCAGATGACTAATATGAGGCTTAGCACTTGCAAGGCAAAGTCAGCAAGCAATAAATAATAATTTTTGACATTTAGTTTCTTATTTTCCCCAGAAAATAGGTTTAACATAGACAATTTGTTTGACATGCCAAACACTATTTTCTAGGAAATTTAGGAAAGAATACTATTTCCTTGGAAGACGTTTTGCGACTTGTTTGCCTTGATTTGTTCTACAAGCCTGTTTTCATAAAAAATATATTAAAAATATTAGCATGTTCATGAGAAAATGTCAGTGATAGGGTATACCGTAATCTTCAACATAATTTATTGACTTATAGAACAGCCACCAACAAAAGCCACCAACAAATGATAAGTACTTGATTTACCTTTACAGAAAATACCGAGTAAACCTTGTATTTAACTAGCTGGTTAGTGGTCAAAATGTAAACTGTTGTAGTAAGTACAATATCTAAATCACAAGTATTTTTGCTGAGAAAAATGTGAGTAGCTTTTGCAAATATTTAATGATCAAAGTTTTAACGATACATAAACTAACGACATGTTAGTTTTGTTACTGGGCCCTGGTCAGTTCATCAAGCATATTCTTTGCGTTTAGAATAGACCCTTTTTCAGAAGTGATGCAAAACAAATTTGGCAGGGTTGCCTCTCCTGAAAGTGTTTTAATTCCCCTTTAAAATTTAAAGCTGATGGAGGAAATTTGATTGGGTTGAGGTTTTACGGCCCAGTCAACCCATTAGGATCATGTCAAACCGGTCTTTTTATCTAACCACACTTTTCCTGGGCAGATTTAGTCCTCTAAGCGGATATAGGCTAATAGCCATTATTTGTGCACATTCTTTAGCCAGAAACTGACAACTGCCCTTCTTGAGTCAGCGGAAGAGAGAGACCGACCGTAGAAAACATTTCATGATCAATCCCCACGAACGAATGTTGTTGGAACTGGCGGGGATCGAACCCGCAACCTCCTGATCCCCAGTCGGATTCGCTTCCGACTGAGCTACCGCGGCTGGCCTAATAAAGGAAATCGAACAATGATTCTATATATGGCAAAAATATGCCTTTTGTACACCTGGAATCGTTTTGAAGACGGTCAGATCAGATGGAAATTTCCAACCATTCGACACTTTTATTCTGAATGCATGTTTTGAAAATGGCGGGGGCATATAGTATCACCGCTGTCCGTACATATGTACGTCCGTCCGTCCGTCCCGTACGTAACACTTTTGGTTTCCATGCCATATCTTTTGAAAGGATTGGTGTATTGGATTGAAATTTTATACACAGGAAAATAATCACAAAATACAGGTCAAGTTCGATTTAGGGTAAAATCCACCCATTATTTTGGGAGTTATGGCCCTTTTCGACTTTGAAAAATTTTCAACTTTGAAAAATGGTTTCCGTGCGATATCTTTTGAAGGGGTTGGTGTATGGGACCGAAATTTTGTACACAGGTACATAATCATAAAATGTAGATCAAATTCGATTTAGGGTAAAATCCACCAATTATTTTTGGAGTTACGGCCCTTTATCAATGTTGAAAAATAGTTGAAAATGGTTTCCATTTGATACTTTTGAAAAGATTAGTGTATTGGATTCAAATTTTATACACAGGTATATAATCATTAAATGTAGGTCAAGTACGATTTAGGGTAAAATCCACCAATTTTTTTTTGAGTTATGGCCCTTTTTCAACTTACATATATACAGAAGCATATAATTATAAAATATAGGTCAAGTTTGATTTAGGGTAAAATCCACCAATTATTTTTGGAGTTATGGCCCTTTATCAATGTTGAAAAATAGTTGAAAAATGGTTTCCGTTCAATATCTTTTCATCCGGACCCCCCAGGTTTAGCTTTTGGTTAACCTTTTTTCAAAGTTGTGTTACCGTTATTCTTCAGCTGATTGCTTTCATATTTTGTAGGGACAGAGAGGACAACCAGTAGGTGTGTCACTTGCAAGAGAGACAACTCTAGCTGACTCCGTTTTGGAGTTACCTCCCATAGTTTTTAAATCTTGTGTGGCCCATAACTCTAAAACCCTTTATGGTATTTTCATGATATTTCACCATTAGGTAGAGGACATTGAGTAGGTGTGTCATGTACAAGAAAGACAACTCTAACTGACTGTGTTCTTGAGTTATCTCCCATAGTTATAAAATCTTGTGCAGGCCATAACAATAACTCTTTGAGATATTTTCATGATACTTGATCAAGTTGTAGAGGACATTGAATAGGTGTGTCACATACAAGAACAACAACTCTAGCTGACTCCCTTTTGGGAGTTATCTCCCACAGTTGTTAAATCTTGTGCGGCCCTTAACTCTAAAACCTTATAAGTTATTTTCATGATACTTCACCAGTAGGTAGAGGACATTGAGCTGGGGTGTCGCATACAAGAATGACAGCTCTAACTGACTGTGTTCTGGTTTTCTCCCATAGTTATGAAATCTTATGCAGGCAATAACTCAATAACCCTTTGAGATATTATCATGATACTTGATCAAGTTGTAGAGGACATTGAGTAGGTGTGTCACATAACATTAACAGCAACTCTGACTCAGTTCTGGAGTTATCTCCCATATTTGTTAAATCTTGTGCAGGCCATAACTCTTCAACCTTTTGAGATAGTTTTATGATACTTGTTGTAGAGGACATTGAGTTGGCATGTCATGTACACAAAAGACAAGTCTGACTCCATTTTTGAGTTATCCCCCATATTTTTTTAATTTGCTGATGGTCATAACTTCTCTACCAGTTGAGATTTTTTATTGATAATTAATAGGGATGTTTAGAACATTAAGAAGGAGAGTTGCATTTAAAAATTGTAACTATGGGTTACTCATTACTCCATTTATTTTCAATTATCTTCCCTGGTTGTAAAATCTTGTGCAGGCCATAACTCCTTAACCAGTGGAGACATTTTGATGATAATATGTAGAGATACTTAGAACATAAACTAGGTGTGTCACAATATGTAAGGACAACTCTGACCTACGGAATGTTGGAGTTATATCCCTTACTTACACATCGGATGCAGATTTATCAGCAATGCATGCAGCAGGCTTTATTTTTCTCATTATTTTTGGATTCTTTGTTGAAAATCACTTAGTAGCGAACACAAAATTGAGTTTCTCAGACTAATGGCTGAAGAGTTACAGGCCTTGCAGGCAAAGGGCCTTATATTTCTCATTATTTTTTGATTCTTTGTTGAAAATCACTTACTAGCGAACACAAAATCCAGTTTCTATGACTTACAGTTTGAGAGTTATAATCTTTGCAGGCAACAGGCCTTATTTTTCTCATTATTTTTGGATTCTTTGTTGAAAATCACATACTAACAAACAAAAAATCCAGTTTCCATGACTTACGGTTTGAGAGTTATAATCATTGCAGGCAACGGGCCTTATTTTTCTCATTATTTTCAGTTTCTTTGTTGAAAAACACAAATTCCAGTTTCTACAACTTATGGTTTTAGAGTTCTGTGTCTGATTCACAGTTGTGGAGTTATCACCCACTGCAGGGTTAAACAAGTGTATCCCTTGATAAAATTACATCTCTGATGCCCTAGATTGGAAAAGACTGCCATTTGCGGTGCGGTCAGGGGATTTGCCATCTTTTTTGATGGCTATGTTTTCAAGTTAACTCCCCCGAATGAATTTCTAAGCCAAATTCTTGTGCACTTCATAACTTCTAAATGGTTTGAAATATTTTGATAATATTTGGTAGAGACATAGAAAGGGGCAAGTAAGCATGCCCTGTATAAGAGAGACAATGCTGACTTTTTGTTAGGTACCTGAAGCCGAAAGCTTGTGCAGCCAAAATTGAATTTTGGACGGATATTTCATAAATCTGTCCTTTAAAATAGCGATGTCATGGCCGTGGGCATTGGGTCTTCCGAGGTTTACCTTTTCATTGACCTTTTGAAAAACCTGCCCATAATGCGTTAGGCATTTTTCTTGTTTTAAAAAAGTTTGATTTAGGGTAAAATCTGTCAATTATTATGAGAGTTATGGCCCTTTTTCAACTTCATTTTTTTCTTGCAAAATACCTGCGTGTGGGTGAGGATGGCCCTGGGCGGGGGCATCTGTGTCATACTGCCACATTTCTAGTTCTCCTTAAGAATATAGACGCTCTATGGGAATTACATGTTTTAACACGAAATGTAATGTAAAATGGTGCTTAACTTTTGACTGGGTGAATATCGTCAAGTCCGCTGGCGGTTTAGAACCCAGCACTTCCCGTAAATGTGAAAACCGGAACCCCACTCATGCCAGTGCATTCGCGTAGCCTGTCTTTTGATTGTAGACTGGTTTAATACAATACTTTCACCTTCTATTGTTTATGTAGAGAACAGCAAAAGATCTGACCAGCCTGCATGACAAATTTACATACCATATGATATCCACAGAGTGAACGCACAAACAGAGGACTAGTCAAAATTTGCAGACAGCCCAGACATCAGAATTCTTCGTTCGCATAAATAGTCTACTCACCGAGTCCAACAGACATGACGTTGCATCGACGTTGATTCGGCGTTGTCTCAACGTTGCGTGCCCGCTGGGGAGACTAGCAAGACTTAGCAGATGCACTGACTGACCTGGAACTTCGGTGTTTACACATGCCAGATTCTTGATATTTGCTGTCTCATATATAAAAGTTACTCTAAATATTTCTGGCACGTTAGTTCTTTATCGTACTTATCCTAAAATTTCAACAAGTCCATGCATTTGATTACATTACGAAAACAGGCCTATTCAAATATATTGAACATTTCACCACAAAAAAAAAAAAAACAAAAAAAAAACAAAGTTTTCAGATAAAAATTCTGACATTTTTCGTATTTCTGCTCAAAACATCGATTATGACAGCTAAAAGTGCAGCCCCAGATCAAACTGCTCCTACAGTGGGTCTACACTGTTTGCTCGTTTTCTGTCTGAATACGGCACATCGGTAAAAACTTTGATCAGGCCGTTTGGTTGCACAAGATCACCATGACCTTTAACCCATAAAGCGCTTAACCCATAAAGCGCTAAGAAAATTTAAAGCAAACGGCATATATATTGATTTTGTGAGTAATCAGGGAAAATAAGACTTGACATTTCATGTGAATGGATTCATGTGAAATGTCTTGTTTTCACTGAAAAAGGAATCAGTGTCGGCGGCTGTAGTTGTGATTAGCGTTTTAACTCTTTCACTGCCATAGGCGATAATAACAGGCTTTTGCAAGCAGCGTAGATCCAGATGAGACGGCTCATAATAGGATCTACGCTGTTTGACATTCGGTCTTTCAGCTTTACATATAAACTTATTTCCAGTCGAAAAAAAAAAACAAAAAAACAGCAGACGACAAATGCAGTCTGAAAGTTGGCGCCGAAAGAGTTAAGGGTTATGATCTGCTTGCCACATTGAGGCCCAACTTCTCAACTCAACATGTATAGTATTTTTTCGCATCGTTAAAGAATTTTTCTTTTGATATGTCCACCCAGTCTGGTGAATGGTCTCGCGGAGGATAGGTACACACATCTAAGGAATTTTCATCACCAGTTTCGTCCAGAAACACTTCGTCATCTAAAGTCACTGTATCGTGCTCACCTGCATGAAAAACAATCTGTATATCTGGATCTGATGTTTCCTCAGAATCGTGCGTATTGTTAGTTAGAACTTCTTCATTCATACCCTTTAATAAACTGTCTTTTTCTGTTTCAATTACATCACATACAATCGGGGTTCTGTTTTCTAAATTTATTAAATTATTTCCTGAAAATTCCCTAGCTGAATCCAAAACTACATTACTTCCGGAGCTGTCATTATATAGATCCATGTTTTTGTTTAAACTATTTAACTTTTTAAGAAAAATTCCATCGAATTCTTCAGTTAGAGTTTCATCTTGCTGGTTGAAACTCGTCTCTTTCAGTTCCTCGCCATCTTCTATGTTATTTATTTCTGCCATATTTTCTTCTTTGATATTTGTTAAAGGCAATGCGAGAAACGCAAGATTTCTGAAGAGTCTGTCGGGTGCATTTGAATTTAAATCAGTTGGAGCACTATGCAGAGACTGTAAAAGGGAAGTTACTGCACTGACACGTCTCTTCTTTTCGACATTTTGCTTTATGGTATCAAATGTTTTTACAAATTTACCCGCCTCCTTGTCAATCATTTCTTTGTGCCTTTTCCTCCTGCTGAAGAATCCAAGAGCTAGTACGCCAATAGCAGCAATTCCATAAACCAACACGACCGCTATTGTAAATTTCATCGCTCCATCGTGCTCGTCGTCTCTGAAGCCGTTCGATGGCGCCGTCTTTATTTTACTTGATGTCAAGTTACACTGTGAAATATCCACGTGTACCGTACCGTCTTGTAACCACTTTGTCACGTTACACAACACCATCTTTGTGAATAACTCTCTTTCACTTCATTTTGTTCCAGAAGACTGTATTTTAACCCTTAAAGCGCCAACCATAACTGCAGCAGACGATATTTTGAAATATTTTTGTTTGTTTTTAAGAGAAAATAAGACTTGATATTTTCATGTGTTGATCAAGTCTTATTTTCTCTAAAGCAAAAAATCAATTTTTGAATGTCGTCTGCTACAATTTTTGCTTAGCGCTTTAAAAGATAACTTCAGATGTTGCCTAAACACAAGTTAGCTAGAATTATGTATAAAATGTTGGTAATCTTAAAAGTTATGCTACTTCACATATAGATATGCATTAAATTGTAATAAGCTACGACCTTTGATTTTATTAATCGTTTGAAAACTTATATTGTATACACACAAATCAATACATATAAGCAACAAGACTATAATAGTACTGAGTCAAACAAAATACAAAAGCTAAACTGAATGGTTTCATGCTTCAATGAATACTTTAAAGTTAAATACAACTAAAATTGTCTCTGTATTTTAAGGGCAAACAGAGCCCAAATCGCCCCTAGTTTTGTACAGAAGCGTTTAAAGTAAATAAATAACATTAAGTTTTAATATCCTTCCTTTTCATAACAAGTCAAAATCTGTCTTAAAGACCAGGACCCAAGCTTAAATAATTCCTTAAGGTTGGGCTGAGATTTGCACATCATATTTTACATGACGAAAACACATCTATTCAAATATATTGAAAATTTTACCACCAAAAAATGAGGCGGTTCTAACGAGTACCCACAATCCATGTTTTTGAGCAGAAATAAGAAAAATAATGTATACCCCTGTAAACCCCAGTTTTTCTATATAAAAGTGGGGTTTACGGGGGTCAAAATTATATAGGCATGTTTATCACATAAAACCTGAATTTCAATGATGAAACAAATAAGATTATTTAACATCGACTACTGAACATACAAAACTATTCATTTTAGTTGATTTTAATACCACATTTCATGTGTTAAAATATCAGACCTTAAACCTTAACTCTAAGGAAACATTTCAAACCTGGGCCTAGATGTATGCAATAATCTATAAAACGGTTTTACGGATCATTTAAAAGGCAAAATAATGTAATTTTACCCGTTTTAAGCAAGCGCTCGTCTTAAAGGGAGTGGATAGCCTGGTAGCATTACGCAAACAAGCCTAATCAAATATACTGTAAATTTTACAACCAAAAAATGAAAATTTTCAGGTAAAAATTGATATTTTCCATTTCTGCTCAAAACATAGATTGTGGGTACTCGTTAGAACCGCCTCGGCGAGTATACCTAGAATCTATGTTTTTGAGCAGAAATAAGAAAAATAATGTATACCCCTGTAAACCCCAGTTTTACAATATAAAAGTGAGGTTTAAGGGGATCAAAATTATATAGGTATGTTTTCGTGATGATCATTTTCGGTCATTTTGTTGCAAGGGAGATACATTTTGAAACTTCTTATTTGATTTCCTGCACATCTGTCTCCTTCTGAAAACCTTCTCTAAACAGAATTCGTTTGCTCCCAAGCAAATTCTTTTCTTTTAGAGCAGACTCCCTCACAAAGGAGGGAAAGAAAATGTGAGAAAATGTGATAGTTACCTCCCCTGAAACTGTATCAATTCCCTTTAACCCTTGTCATGATGAATAAACTAAGATGCCACGCCCATTTCTACTTGTCAGTCAGTCAGATTACTGAATCCAGACTTTTGATATAAAGTCACATGCCGAATGACAAACAGTGCAGATCTTCAGAAGCCAACTGATCTGGATCTACACTGTTTGCAAATATAGGATATATCCGGGTTCAGCTGGATAATGGTTAACCAACTACAGTTTAGCTTTCCCAAAGGTGCTTGCCTCATCATAGTTTCACTGAATATGTAAATTAAATGGCAATTTACTACGGCGTCTGATCTGGATCTACAATCTTTGCTCTTGGAATTATGGGACGTCTTCACATCTTATCCTGCTAAATTTGAATAAGACTATTTCACTACCTGTAATAATATGCCTAAAACTCCTGGATTAGTGCCAAGCAGTGTAGATCCTGATTAGACACCGCCTTGTCAGGGTCTACACGGTTTACTCTGCCCTGCACCCAGAAATATTGAGACACTTTAACCCCTTACCATATTCATCCTAAAATTTGAACAAGCTCATTTCGCCTGTTGATATATCTCAACTCTTATCATGCTGAAAAAATTAGGATGCCGCGCCCACTTCTAATTGTCAGCCAATCAAATCACTTGATCTAGGTTGTTGATCAAAATTCAAATACTGAATGGCAAACAGTGGAGATCCAGATCAGTTGGCTTCTTCGGAAGCCAACTGATCTGGATCTCCACTGTTTGCTTAGGCAAGGATTATCCGGGATCAGTAGGATTATGGTTAAAACTGTTGAATGATTGGCGATGTAGACACTGTTTGCACTGTTTGTTCATGCCTGCACCGTATTTCTCCTTTATATTGGGACACATTAACTCTTTACCATACTTGTACTAAAATTCGAACAAGTCCATTTTACTACCTATTAATGTATCTAAAACTGCTAGATGAGAGCCAAACATTGAAGGTCCTGATTAGACGGCGTCTGATCTAGGTCTACACTGTTTAATCAGGACTGCCTGTCTCAATACTTGAAAGGTAAACCACGGTATGCTGTTTACATGTTTGGGCTCTCAGAATATGCATTTGATACACGCGCAAGCTTGTCTGCGCAAGCTAGTCTGGGCATCACTTCGCACTGGCACAATATGGCATTCGTGTTCCTATATGACATTATACATGTATGTTTGCATGTGTCCGGATCAGGAGTTTCAGGGTTAACATGTAACGTGTAAAATAAACACACAATAAGTTAATAGTTTTCTTTTTTTTTTTTTTTTTTTTTTTTTTATTTCCAGAAACTAGTGACATGTCATATCTTGTCTCCCTAATTTGGATGAAATGTCAAACCAGATATTCTGGGAAGAAAAATGAATAAATATTTCAAACTGTCGTCTGCTGAAATGTTTACCAAGCAAAGCATGAAGCAGAACAGGTCTTGATTTTGAGCCTGATTCTATCCATCTATGTACATACAAATATATCCTTTACCAGAAGAAGACAAATCTGGACTTCCCATCTTTATTTTTACCATTTACAGTCAGTTTATCACCTTTAACATACAGTTTATAGTTCGTGATACGTTATGAAGTGCCATATTTACACTCTATATTTGGACAGACAGACCAGAGCAAACAGTGTAGACCCAGATCAGACGCCGCAGAACGCGGCGTCTGATCAGGGTCCACACTGTTTGCCACGCAACCAGCAGTCAGTTCAGACACATCAAAATTAGTCACATGAACATGTTCAAAAATTTAAGTTAAGGTGTTCAATTATTAAGGGTAACCATGGTGACTTATGAAATGAATATATATGTAAAATAGGGAAATTTCCCGGTTTTCTTTTTTCTTTGACCAAATTTGCGCCTAACCACCAACCCAGAGCCCCTGCAGACTGTTTTTTTTTTTTTTTTTTTATATACTTTTCATCATAAAATTGCGCTTTTTTTTTTTTTAGACTTTTAGCGCCATTTTTGGCCTCTAAAGTCCTAGTTTTCCCCACTCCAAAGCCCCTGTAGACTGTGTTTTAATGCCTAACAAACTATGGATTTTCTTCCGCATTTTTGTTACCATTTTCACTCATATTTCTTACTTTTTTACACCTTTTATTTGTGACTTTTCTCTTTTTTATTACCATTTTTTTGGCGGGTTGTGAGCCACTTTTTTGGCCTCCTGTAACCGCAGAGGCTGTTTCTTAACTTGTATAAAAATTTCAACCCCATATGGATTCTTATATTAAACAAATGAAATCCATATATAAAACAATGCCAAAACAACTACCATTATCCGCTTACGAAGAGATAAAGTCTGGGCTCCTCTCCAAAAGACAAGCAATTGAAAAATACAACATCTCCCAAGCACGATTTATGAAAATCCGTGGCCCCCTTAATCCCACTAAAGAAGAAGCAGCTTGGGCCATGTTGGAGCGGCGCTCCTTGACAGACAAAGACAAAATAATCCTAGAACAATCTGGGTACAAATTCTATGAAAGGCACCAAATACCAAAGCAATTCATTGACTTATACACTCTTATTCTTACTAAGATCCCTTGGGAAATATTAGACATTGTGTATCTTTTCCGGCCGGGCCAGCAGCCGCGTAGTGATGGCCTTTTGAGAGTAATAATACCAGAGTATACAAAACCACAACCACACACAGGGAAATGTGTTGATTGTATAGTACATATAGGTGATAATCCTCTTTTTATAGAGGATCTCTCCACCTGCAAATGTGGTTCTAATGACCATTGCCCAAGCAGTAGGCAATGTGTACTATGGGGAAAAAATAAAGATATTGTGGCCAACGTACTTAGGCTTCCATTACAGGTCCCGGAACAGATTGAATACAACACTATGCTGATTAATATAGATAATTTATATGACGAGGACTGTTTTTGTTGGACTATGAGATATATCACTTTGATTTCCCGTCTAGCAGAAAATTGCCAATGCGGTAAAAACACTTGTGTATTTAGAAAGCTAGCAGGGGAAGATATGTGCAGAAATTTAAAACTTGAGCAACCAACACGTGATTATAAACCAGAAAAGTGTCCCCCCTTAGTATATAACAATCCAGCACCAGGCATATTAGAAACAACCACTATACCACCGTTACACACATGTGTGCACATTACATCCATACCAGAAGGCACTTACAAATGTGAGAAGTTTGCAATTTCTAAACTAGGGAAGAAGACCATAGTGATATTGTTTCTTGCTGGGGTTGGCCCTGTGTATAGTTATAAAATACAAGAAGCAATAAAAAACATAGGAGGGATAGACGGTTTAAAAATGTGTAAAGATATTACATGTGAACTAGGCGGTCTATGCTATTCCCCTACCACTGAGAAGAAGGATGGGGATAGAGAGGTTACAATGTATGAGGGAAAAAAGCCAGCGCACCTAGATTGGGTGTTTTCTTGGTCCAACCCAAAAAAGCTGCCTCCTTGTATATAAACAATCCAGCACCACCCCCCTCACCCCCCCCCCCCCCCCACACACTTTACCAAAGCATGATCCAGGGTTTTCTTGGTCCAAACCAAAAAAAGGCTGCCTCCCTTGTATATAAACAATCCAGCACCTCCACTTTACCAAAGTATGATGTTTAAAGACCACCACTTACACAATGGTTTAACTTTTTTTATGCCCACCAGATCTTTGCTGGTAAACTTACAAGCGTTGTGGCCCCCATCGCTTTACCTCTGCAAAGACATGTTGGTTTGCAGATATTGGTGTTGTAGTTTTACTGCAGCTCTGTATAATAACTACCACACGTGCCCAGCAAAGTGTATCTGGTACAGGCGCTGTGTAAAGGATTGTTGCAGTGTTGGTTTAAAACTGGGGGTTGCTTTTTTTTATGCCAAACCATATGGTTCTTAAACAGACTTAGTCTTACTGCAGCCCTATTGGGTACCTGTGTGCAACTGTTGTGTAGTGGGTTGGGGCAAGCGTTTACATTTTGTTATTCACTGTGCTTGTACAAGAAAAAATTGGGATGTATCTTTGTAATGGTGTGTAAAAGAACCAACTGCAAACCATTGGTTGCAAACACAAGGGGCAAGTTAAAGACTGTGCCAGTTTTATGCAGGCTTTTGTTTTACGCAACAGGGGCAGTACACAAGTGCCTTGTACAATCCACTAGTTGACCTTACCATTGGCACCTGTTACATTCTTAGTGGTGCGCAACTGTTTGTGGCTTGCCCAGATTTTTTTTACTCCATTGTTCTAGAAAACTGGGTGGAGGCATCCTTACAGTGGTGTGTAAAAACAACTGCAAACAATTAGTTATAAAAAATGTGCAACCACAAGATTGTTTGTCTGGGTAATAAGACTACACCACAATGCCTATACCAGACTTGTTTATGTGGCCTCTAGTTTTACACAACAAGCATGTTAAACAAGTGTCTTAGTAAACTCTGTGTATTCTTGTACTTCCAATGCCCAGTGGTGTTTCTTTATTCTCTATAAGGCATCTAAAAATGTTTTTGCATGTTTGTCTCTGCGTTGTTTGCCTCCCCATCTTTGCCTGGTCTTGCAAAAAATCTTCCACTACATTTTTCTTTGTGTGCCGCACTCTCTATTTCTCTTTGTAAATCTTCTTGCATATCTTGTTTTATGGCAGGTGCAACAGGTGCCACTAAAGTAGTGTGCAGCTGTTACAATAGTTGGTTATTCCACTTGTACAACAACCATTAATTAGCACCTACTGGGAGTTGGAGGTATACTTACAACAGACTTAACTTTTATACACCGATTGGTAACTGCCACACACCTGTGCATTGGTGTAAGCAGCTAATTCATCTTAAATGGGTCTGGTTTTTTCTTGACCCAACTAAGTCTTGTTGGCGCAGGTGTGGTTGGCGCAGCCACTTTTGGTACAGGTGTTGGCACAGGTGTTGGCGCAGGTGTTGCTGGCACAGGAGTCTTGTTTTTACACAACAACCACCACACAACAAAACCAGTGGCAGCACAATACACAAGTGTCTTTCCAAAATCTGTGTCTTCCTGTACACTCCTTCCTATGTCCTGCAGTGTTTCTTCCTCTATGGATTGTGTGTCTGAACCCAGGGAATCTAATATGTTCTGCATTGTTTCTGTTTGTATCTCCATCTGTGTTGTTTGTCTCCCCATCTTTACCTCCAGTTGCCCCAGTGTTGCAAAGAAATCTCCACTACAATTTCTCTTTGTGCCACTATTTCTCTTTGCAGTTCTTCTTGTTGTGGCACTTGTGTCACACGCTCTATTTCTCTTTGCAGTTCTTCTTGCTGTGCAAGATCTTGTTTTGTGGTAGGTCCAGCAAGTGTAACAGGGGTAAAGATGGGGAGACAAACAACACAGATGGAGAGACAAACAACACAGATGGAGATGCAGAACATATTAGATTCCCTGGGTTCAGACACACAATCCATAGAGGAAGAAACACTGCAGGACATAGGAAGGAGTGTACAGGAAGACACAGATTTTGGAAAGACACTTGTGTATTGTGCTGCCACTGGTTTTGTTGTGTGGTGGTTGTTGTGTAAAAACAAGACTCCTGTGCCAGCAACACCTGCGCCAACACCTGTGCCAACACCTGTACCAAAAGTGGCTGCGCCAACCACACCTGCGCCAACAAGACTTAGTTGGGTCAAGAAAAAACCAGACCCATTTAAGATGAATTAGCTGCTTACACCAATGCACAGGTGTGTGGCAGTTACCAATCGGTGTATAAAAGTTAAGTCTGTTGTAAGTATACCTCCAACTCCCAGTAGGTGCTAATTAATGGTTGTTGTACAAGTGGAATAACCAACTATTATAACAGCTGCACACTACTTTGGTGGCACCTGTTGCACCTGCCATAAAACAAGATATACAAGAAGATTTACAAAGAGAAATAGAGAGTGCGGCACACAAAGAAAAATGTAGTGGAAGATTTTTTGCAAGACCAGGCAAAGATGGGGAGGCAAACAACGCAGAGACAAACATGCAAAAACATTTTTAGATGCCTTATAGAGAATAAAGAAACACCACTGGGCATTGGAAGTACAAGAATACACAGAGTTCACTAAGACACTTGTTTAACATGCTTGTTGTGTAAAACTAGAGGCCACATAAACAAGTCTGGTATAGGCATTGTGGTGTAGTCTTATTACCCAGACAAACAATCTTGTGGTTGCACATTTTTTATAACTAATTGTTTGCAGTTGTTTTTACACACCACTGTAAGGATGCCTCCACCCAGTTTTCTTGAACAATGGAGTAAAAAAACTCTGGGCAAGCCACAAACAGTTGCACACCACTAAGAATGTAACAGGTGCCAATGGTAAGGTCAACTAGTGGATTGTACAAGGCACTTGTGTACTGCCCCTGTTGCGTAAAACAAAAGCCTGCATAAAACTGGCACAGTCTTTAACTTGCCCCTTGTGTTTGCAACCAATGGTTTGCAGTTGGTTCTTTTACACACCATTACAAAGATACATCCCAATTTTTTCTTGTACAAGCACAGTGAATAACAAAATGTAAACGCTTGCCCAACCCACTACCACAACAGTTGCATACAGGTACCCAATAGGGCTGCAGTAAGACTAAGTCTGTTTAAGAACCATATGGTTTGGCATAAAAAAAGCAACCCCCAGTTTTAAACCAACACTGCAACAATCCTTTACACAGCGCCTGTACCAGATACACTTTGCTGGGCACGTGTGGTAGTTATTATACAGAGCTGCAGTAAAACTACAACACCAATATCTGCAAACCAACATGTCTTTGCAGAGGTAAAGCGATGGGGGCCACAACGCTTGTAAGTTTACCAGCAAAGACCTGGTGGGCATAAAAAAAGTTAAACCATTGTGTAAGTGGTGGTCTTTAAACATCATGCTTTGGTAAAGTGGAGGTGCTGGATTGTTTATATACAAGGGAGGCAGCCTTTTTTTGGTTTGGACCAAGAAAACCCTGGATCATGCTTTGGTAAAGTGGGGGGCGGGGCGGGGGGGGGGGGTGAGGGGGTGGTGCTGGATTGTTTATATACAAGGAGGCAGCTTTTTTGGGTTGGACCAAGAAAACACCCAATCTAGGTGCGCTGGCTTTTTTCCCTCATACATTGTAACCTCTCTATCCCCATCCTTCTTCTCAGTGGTAGGGGAGTAGCATAGACCGCCTAGTTCACATGTAATA
Organism: Anodontia alba; assembly: GCA_964016985.1. Lineage (NCBI taxonomy): Eukaryota > Metazoa > Mollusca > Bivalvia > Lucinida > Lucinidae > Anodontia > Anodontia alba. Next base: position 31,280,050 of record OZ024825.1, on the reverse strand, counting down.
TCTTTACACATTTTTAAACCGTCTATCCCTCCTATGTTTTTTATTGCTTCTTGTATTTTATAACTATACACAGGGCCAACCCCAGCAAGAAACAATATCACTATGGTCTTCTTCCCTAGTTTAGAAATTGCAAACTTCTCACATTTGTAAGTGCCTTCTGGTATGGATGTAATGTGCACACATGTGTGTAACGGTGGTATAGTGGTTGTTTCTAATATGCCTGGTGCTGGATTGTTATATACTAAGGGGGGACACTTTTCTGGTTTATAATCACGCGTTGGTTGCTCAAGTTTTAAATTTCTGCACATATCTTCCCCTGCTAGCTTTCTAAATACACAAGTGTTTTTACCGCATTGGCAATTTTCTGCTAGACGGGAAATCAAAGTGATATATCTCATAGTCCAACAAAAACAGTCCTCGTCATATAGATTATCTATATTAATCAGCATAGTGTTGTATTCAATCTGTTCCGGGACCTGTAATGGAAGCCTAAGTGCGTTGGCCACAATATCTTTATTTTTTCCCCATAGTACACACTGCCTACTGCTTGGGCAATGGTCATTAGAACCACATTTGCAGGTGGAGAGATCCTCTATAAAAAGAGGATTATCACCTATATGTACTATACAATCAACACATTTCCCTGTGTGTGGTTGTGGTTTTGTATACTCTGGTATTATTACTCTCAAAAGGCCATCACTACGCGGCTGCTGGCCCGGCCGGAAAAGATACACAATGTCTAATATTTCCCAAGGGATCTTAGTAAGAATAAGAGTGTATAAGTCAATGAATTGCTTTGGTATTTGGTGCCTTTCATAGAATTTGTACCCAGATTGTTCTAGGATTATTTTGTCTTTGTCTGTCAAGGAGCGCCGCTCCAACATGGCCCAAGCTGCTTCTTCTTTAGTGGGATTAAGGGGGCCACGGATTTTCATAAATCGTGCTTGGGAGATGTTGTATTTTTCAATTGCTTGTCTTTTGGAGAGGAGCCCAGACTTTATCTCTTCGTAAGCGGATAATGGTAGTTGTTTTGGCATTGTTTTATATATGGATTTCATTTGTTTAATATAAGAATCCATATGGGGTTGAAATTTTTATACAAGTTAAGAAACAGCCTCTGCGGTTAAAGGAGGCCAAAAAAGTGGCTCACAACCCGCCAAAAAATGGTAATAAAAAAGAGAAAAGTCACAAATAAAAGGTGTAAAAAAGTAAGAAATATGAGTGAAAATGGTAACAAAAATGCGGAAGAAAATCCATAGTTTGTTAGGCATTAAAACACAGTCTACAGGGGCTTTGGAGTGGGGAAAACTAGGACTTTAGAGGCCAAAAATGGCGCTAAAAGTCTAAAAAAAGCGCAATTCTATGATGAAAAGTATAAAAAAAAAAAAAGTCTGCAGGGGCTCTGGGTTGGTGGTTAGGCGCAAATTTGGTCAAAGAAAAAAGAAAACCGGGAAATTTCCCTATTTTACATATATATAAATGATTATGTCTGCTTCAGGTCGCACAATTTCAGCTTCGTGTGATAGGCCGTATTTACATAAAGTATTTGGACAGACAGACAGGCAGGAGCAAACTGTGTAGACCTAGATCAGACGCCGCAAAACGCGGCGTCTGATCAGGGTCTACTATGTTTGCGTGTCATACAGCCTGCCCTTTTAGACGCATGAAAGCGTGGTAACTAGAACATGTTCAAAATTTTAGGACAAGTATGGTATAGAGTTAAGGTGTCCGAATATTTAGGGTAATTATGGTGACTTTATGAAATAATTATGTCTGCTTCAGGTTGCACAATTTCAGCTTCATGTGATAGTTCCACCACATTTGAGGCTTCTTCCTTACCATTTAAACTTTCATTCGGAACATCTTTGTTCTTGGTTAACAGATTAACTTCAATAGACCTTTCGGCCTCGTCTTTGGTAATTTTGTTATTAGGCTCATCTTCCTGACATGTCTTAGTGTCTTTCATCACTATGTTGTTATTTTCATCGCTGGTCGTTTCATTTTCTTCTTCAATCGACATTGGTAAGGCAAGAAACTCAAAATGACCGAACAAATTCTTTGTGTCTGGTTGAAACTTTGGAGGATCATTATGTATAGACCTTAAAAGAGACGACACCGCACCAACACGAGCCTGTTTATCAGCAGTTTGTTTTACATTGTCGTAACTTTTTACAAAATTAACCGCCTCCCTGTCCATAGATTGAACGCGTCTTTTCTTTCTGCTGATCAATTCAAGCGCTAAAACTCCCATGACAGCCAATCCATATACTAATATTACTGTTATTGTGAATTTCATGGCTCCGTCGCCGTCATGATCATTCTTTGACGTCACATTTGTCTCACCACCTAAAGTGAAATTGCAGTTAGAAAAATCGACTTGGAGTATTCTATCTTGTAGCAGTTTTGTAACGTTGCATAAAACCATCCTATAACGTTGCTGCCTGGTTTTGCTTCCTTGATGGCCGGATATCTGATCTGATTTAGTCTAAAATGTAAACAAAAAAAAAAAAAAAAAAAAAAAAAAAAATGAATAGGAAAACAAAGTCTTATTTAAGATGCATCCAAATACCGTCTGCATATTCGCGCCTCATGTCAGCACTTCCGCTGTTTGCTAGGAAGCCTCATAGAGTCGAACTTCGATAGCTCGAATATCTGTGGCACCATGGGAATATGTTCGAGACATGGGTAGTTCGAGTCACTGAGGGTTATTCATAGCACCAGGTCGAGGCAAATGAGGATACTTCCCAGCGGGCACACAACGTTGAAACAACGTCGAGTCAACGTCTTTAACGTATTGACGTTGAATCAATGTTGAATCGACGTTGTTTAAACGTCGCGCGTTTGCTGGGTTTTGGGATGTCTTCGATCTTCCAAAAAATAGTGGTATGTTTAGTGAAGTCGTTAGAATCACCTCTATGAGTACACACAATATAGATTTTCACGATAGAATAAGAATTTTTTTTCCTATTTATTTTGGCAATTTTTACTCCCAAAACCTTGTTCTGGACCCTCATATTTTAGGGGCAAGGGTCCTTAGTGATGCAGATATTAATAATCCAAAATTAATTTCATTTATCTATGACTTTGTATGTTAATCTACTTGTGATCTAAAGGGCAAGAATTATCATTACTTGGTCAACAGTTAACCCTTAAAGCCCTGAGCAAATTTGTAATAGGCGACATTCTAAATTCTAAAATTCTTTTTGTTGTTTTTCAGAGAAAATAAGACTAGACATTTCATGTGAATCATCTACCTAGCAGATGATTCACATGAAATGTCAAGTCTTACTTTCTCTGAAACATAAAACATTTCAAAATTTCGTCTGCTGTTGTTGTGATTAGTGCTTTAACAGTTTAAGGGTTTACAGCTTTAATACAACAAACCCCTAAATCTTATTCAAAGACTCCTTAATTCCACACAAGGGAGTCCATCGGACCCTCATTTTAAAACTCTGAGGGAAAAACCCTGCATTGTATATATATATATATATATATATATATATATATATATATATATATATATATATATATATATATATATATATATATATAGTAAAACCTGTGTAAGAGAGCCACCTTTGAGACTGTTAAATAGTGGTTGATGTGGAAAAAGTTGCCTGTCTTATAAAGGTACATGTCATGTAATTTTGTTAGCAAAATTACATGACATGTACCTTTATAAGACAACCACCTTTCCCCATCAGCCACTAAAGTCAATTTCAAAGGTGGCTGTCTTACACAAGTTTTACTGTAATAGCATATACAATATCAGATCTCATATAATAAATGATATCTCATAACATGGTAGCTATCTTAAAAATTATATGAGATATACATGTACTCAAGACTTAGGCGGAAGGCGGTGCCAGTACTATAAACGATTTAAAAATCATACAGAATATGACAAAATCATTGGAACGTGAAATATAGGTCATTCCCAGTAAGCATTCTTTATAAATCTATTGCGGGTCGTTATCGGCTCGTCCTCTACCCTTACGGGTGTAATAGTTCCTGTTAGGAAGGGTAAGCCAGGTTTGATGAGTGCAGGACATATGGTTAATAATAATAATAATAATAATAATAATAATAATAATAAAACATGGAACAAAATGCTAGGGCTGATGCAAAAATGCCAAAGTTAGTAGACCGTTAAACACAGGTTAGGGTAATAAAATGATATCGCAGTGCTTGAGTTAGTGTAATAATAATAATAAAACATGGAACAAAATGCTAGGGCTGATGCAAAAATGCCAAAGTTAGTAGACCGTTAAACACAGGTTAGGGTAATAAAATGATATCGCAGTGCTTGAGTTAGTGTATGCCAAGTTTGATTACTGTAGATCATACCTTTTATTAGAAAAGGAGCTTAACATTAGAGTTGATGCAAAAAAAAAAAAAAAAAAAAAAAAAAGAAATGGCAAAGTCATTCGACCGCGAAGTGTTTGAGTCTATGTAAGGTTGAAAACACATGCCATGTTAGATCTATTGTTAATGAGAAATGGAGTAAGGGCTGACTTTAAAAAAAAAAAAAAAAAAAAAAAAAAAAGGCAATTCCGTAATACCGTGAAAAATAAGTCATTTTATAAAATAATGACTCATTGTTTGAGTGCGTGTTAGGGAGAAAATGTATGCCTACGAGATTTTGAAAGAAATGGACTTGAACGCCAGGGTGGTCGCGAATGTTGACGAACAGACACTTGCTGAAGTAGATGTGACAATAACGTACCAATATTATGGTGGCATATTTCTGCCACGAGATAGCTAGATAGCTATCACGATACTTTAATTATCTTGATATTTCGAAGTTTCCTGAAAAGATTATCTTAATCGTCTAAAGTTTCCTGGAAATATTATCGCGAAAGTTTACAGTATTATCGCGATATTTTTTTGTGTTAGTGCCCAGAGTTGCCATTTATTTTCTGTTATCAATAAATAGAACCGATATAGGAATACCTTCGATTATACTGTTGAAAATTCACCGAGGGTATTCACCAGCAACTTTTAAGGTAAGGGGCACAGGGAACCAATTGTGGCGGGACTGCTGATTGATGAAAAAAAAGCCCGGGGTAGTTATTTTGTGTAAGGCGACCTGTGATTGGTTAATAATAAAGATAAATTAGACCTCATCATTCTAATTTGAAGAAAATAATGTTTGACTGTAATTTTCTGATTGTTTCTAAGAAATAAATGTTTCGGTGTGTGTGTTTGCTTGAGTCTAACTTCGACCTGTCCTTCCTGCTAGCGACTCTATGGCCCTTTTCAGATCCGGTGGCATCTTTGAGCAAGTGTGGGATTACATTGGGCATTAGTAATACACACGTTTTGAAGCTTTTTCTTTTGATCGAATGTTCTAAATTCTGTAACTTACAGACCTTAACCGTTATGCATATCGTCCGATCAGGCGAGGTAGTGCACGCATGAATTATGCGTGCACACCATTTCAAGCCAAGATCAGGGTAAAACTAATCCGGATTTTTCTGGCGCTGCCTCTATGTGCCTCTGGTGCCTGGTGGCGTTAAAAATCTGATTGATTGATTGATTTGCTGGAGCCAAACGAAGAAGTGGTGAAATTGCAAAGTTTCAATTTTTTGACACCTGCCAATTGAGGGGTTGCTACATTCCGCCTCCAAAACGTCCCAGAAAGTGCAGGTGATGGTGGTAATTTTCCTTTTTTATTTGCTGTGCTAAGCCTGGTCTTTGAATTAAAGCAAAATGTTTAAGCCCAGCCAAACCCTGAAATGAACCCTTAACCACCAAAAAGAGTGGAATTATCATGGAGCTCTATGAAAAAAAAAAAAAAAAAAAAAAAAAAAAAAATTCACTGTACCCTAAGAGTGTATACTAGGTAATCGCAGTTCTATTTATAGCTACCTCGCTATCATGAAAAATTATCGCGGTAATTTTATCTAGACACTAATGTTAGTTCCGAGCAGTACCACGATATTTTGCGTTAAAATATTTTCTGGAAATTACAAAAACATATCTAGATAATTGAAGTTATTGCGATAATGTTTTCAGGAAAACTTTTTATTTTCTGGAAAATTAAGAATATTATCGCGATAGCTATCTGGCTATCTCGTGGCAGAAATATGCCACCATACAATATATAGATCAAAATTTAACTTTGTTTGGTGATCTGACCTCTGGTTCCCAGATGCATAACGTCAAATAGAAAATTGTGACCTCTGATTTTCAATTTTTAGAAACAGAAGCCTCAAGTCACCAGATAAGGTTACTGTTTTCCTTTATATGTTCATTGATATTAGATCCAATGAGATATATTTTAAATGGCGTAATAATGTAAGATTTAAATTTGAGATTTAAATTTGAGCCGGGGCACAGCATTTCCGATTCTTCCGCGCAGTCTAATCAGAGTCTTCACATGTCACTCTCAGAATCAGAATTTTACTGGTGATACGTCTAATGACATTAACTCACTAGGGCCTATGGGAAATTAGTCCCTCCTCTCACCAGAGAGGTAAACCTAGCCACACCATCCTCTGCACCTTCAACGGAGATAGTAATCGAATCTGGAAGGACATTCCAATCCCTGATTGTCAGAGGGAAGAATGAACCCTTGTTTTAAAACGTCAGTTCTTGCAGCGGGAGTCTGAAAAGTCAATGAGTGATTTTTTTATGGTGGTTTTACGTAATTTCATAAGGAATGACTCGGTATTTTTCATTGTCATATAGCTCATACATTTTATAGTGTTTGTTGAAATTTAATGTTAAAAGGGTCGTAAAAGCTCACCAGCACATGATAAGATTTATGAAGAAAATAACAACAATACTTACCGCCTGCACTTTCTGTCTGTTTCGAAATTTATTCAAAGATATTATCAATAGTGTTTTCCCGTTACCATCTCACTTTCAGTTCACGTTTTCCTAGGGAAATACCATATTTATCCTAAACACTGGTACAGACAGATATGAGCAACAGTGAAGACCCTGAATGCGGCGTCTGATCCGGGTCTACGCTGTCTGCCGCTCATCCAGTATTTTAGACCCACCAACAGGTAGCAGACTTGTTAACCCATTTAAGCCTACGTCTCATAAAAGGGACATAGGCAAACTGTGTAGATCCCGATCAGACGCCGCAGAACGCGGCGTCTGATCAGGGTCTACACTGTTTGCATTAAGTTCAGAAATTTCTGCAAAACATGATAATAATAAAAACAAACCAGATACCCTTTATATAGGAAACAGACCTGTCCAAAGAGTTAAGGTAGAAGAGTCCATTCGGCATAAATGGGTAAATTTCAGAACAGATATGACCAGGTATGGTAAGGAGTTAAGGTGTCCCAGTATTTAGGTTACATACTGTACATAGAGCACAAGCGAACTGCACAGAAAGGCCTTAGACAATGTATGCCATAGCTCCAGATAAGGTGTTCCTGTTTTGTTTTGTTTTGTTTCGTTTTGTTTTGTTTTTCGACTGAAAGATAACGTTACTGATATTTTACTTTTTTTCTACATGAAAAAATATGTTTTGGGTACTCGTGCCTACTCGATGCGCTTCTAATGACTAGCAAAATGTTTAATTTTATTAGCATTTTCATAGATCCGGGGCATACGGATGCTATCACACTCCCAACTCTTAACCTGTAAGAAGAAGAACGTATGTTTTCGTGGAGAAGTAATATGTGGATACCCCCTCTTATCAGGAGCTATGGCATATATGCAGAAAAAATGCAACACGCTTATTCAAATATATTGAAAAAATTCACAATCAAAAACTGTGTTTTTCAGATAATTTTTATTTTTTTTTTTTATTTTTTCATATTTCTGCTCAAAACATAGATTGTTGGTACTCGTTAGAACCGCCTCACCGAGGCGGTTCTAACGAGTACCCACAATCTATGTTTATGAGCAGAAATAAGAAAAATAATGTATACCCGTGTAAATCCCAGTTTTACTATATAAAAGTGGGGTTTAAGGGGGTCAAAATTATATAGGTATGTTTTCGTGATGGAATGTCAGCCTGCACATTTCGCACACTATCTGGCTCTTGTCGAATGTACAAATTCTTGGGCGTCACCATCGACATTTCCCTATCATGGAATTTGCATGTTGACGCAGTCACTAAGAAGGCCAACAACACTGTGTCCTTCTTGCAAAGGAACCTATCTGTATGCCCAAAGGGCGTCAAGGTTACCTGTTACAAGACTATGGTGCAGCCGTAACTAGAGTATGGATCCTTCATTTGGGATCCTCCTACCAAGTCCACAGTGACTACAAGAGCACCAGCAGTGTAACACCGATGGTGGAGGACATAGGCTGGGCACAACTAGAGGCCCACCGCCCACAAGCCAAGGCCATTATGTTATACAGGATTGTCAACCAGCTCGTTGATATACAGGTAACATCCCTACTAATCCCGCTGGTACCCATACTAGAGGACATGCCAATAGATTCCGCATTGTGCCGCCCTGCAGTGTCAACGTCACAAGTATTCCCATTACCCGTCCAGTATCCGTCTTTGAAACAGCCTGCCAGCTGAGCTCATCACAGCGCCTTCCCTAGAGGTCTTCAAGGCAAGGATAGGCGCTGTAATTCTTTAGACCAGGGCTATTTTAAAGGCTCCCTATTCCCCAAAAAATAGACATTTTTTTTTAAATCCAAGAACGGTTTAACAAATTGATATATGGTATTAGCCTGAAAATTTTCAATTAGTCTCTCGTTTTGAACTGGATCAAAAATGAAATGATTTTTTTTTATCGTATCTCTGAATTTATGTTGGCAACATTAATTCATAGATACGATAAAAATTATTTCATTTTCTATCCAGTTCAAGAATGAGAGACTAACTGAAATTTTACATGCTGTCAGGTGCCACATATTATGATCGTATTAATACCATATATCATTTTATTAAATATTTCTTGGATAATAAAATGTCTGTTTTTGAGGAATATGCAGCCTTTAACTCGTACTATGGACCTTCCGTCACACATGTATGTATATCATCACATATGCGTGAGAATGTTCCAGAGGAACCCACCTAGCAGGCAAACAACATCAAAATGACGTCGTAGCAACGTCGATGCGACGTGATCACGTCGCATCGACGTTGATACGACGTCATTTTAACGTTGTGTGCCCACTGGGCAGCGCATTATTGGAAGATGGTGTGCATGCCAATGAAAAAGCGGACACGTAACGTTGAAACAATGTTGCATCAAGGCAATATCATGACGTTCCGTCGATGTTGATTCGACGTTGTATTGAAAACGTCTGGGTGCTCGGCTTGGTGTATACATTATTGTACTATTTTAGACGAGATATACTCTGTGGGATACGTCATAACCCTGCCTCTATGATGTATGTATACGCAAAGGGCCCTTATGTCAAAAGGAAGGCCCGGCTAGATCAGTCTGCGCTTTCACGCAGTTTGGTCAGGGTAGTTGGATCTCGGGGGGGGGGGGGGGGAGGGGGTAACCTCCTATATATCGTATAGTACGGATGTGCGTGCCGAATAGCCCCCTTTTCAGCGCTGCCAGGTATATGACTGGCCCCCTTTTTTCAACAAAAAGTATATGAATGGCCCGATTTTTCTGGATTCCTATGTGAAAGACCCCATTTTTCTGACATCCTGGTATATGCACATATTTTTCGCTCAGAGATTTTTTGAGGCTGCTTATCCTCTTGGTATTACACGAATTGACTGTGATATTTGTGTAACAACCAGCAAAAAATGGGTACAAAAAAATCAAAGAGCAGTATATGAATAGGTCAGCATTATGGATGATCAAGTATATGAATGGGTCCGTTTTTTCAAAGGCCAGGTATATGAATGGGGTAGGTTTTGAAATACTGGCTCGCACACCCGTACCAAAATTACCCCTGTTACCCCCCCCCCCCCCACCCCCCCCCCCACACCCCCCTCCAAGAGTTGGATAGATGATAGCATCATTGGAAACTGCAGAAGGTATTTTCTGGCGGAAAATGACATTCTTCTTTATTGTCTGCAACCATTGTTAATACTCCTACAGGGGAATGGATATACACCCGTGGGAAATAACTCTGAGATGAAAATATTTGCCTCCCTTCTCATTGTGGAGCCAACTACTACTACCACTAAAGGGGTCCGGTGCGTTTTTTTTTTTTTTTTTTTTTTTAAATGATTTGGAAAAGCGCGGCCATAAATGTAAAAAAGTAGTTTAGGTTACGAAATATAGGCTATATCTAGTAACCTAACCTAATTTTTCCATTTATGGCCCTACTAAGTCACATAAAAAACATGAAAGAAAAAACAACAACAAACAAACAAAAGAAAAAAAAAACGAAAAAAAACACACAAAAAAAAACAAAAAACAACAACAACAAAAAAAAAAACAACAAACGCGCCGGACCCCTGTGACTACTACTCCCGGCTACTTCTTCTGCTGCTAGCGGGGAGGCTTACACGGATGATTTTTTGTAGTACAATTTGTACATGTACACCTTAAAATATGTTGCATGCTGGGAAAACATGGACGTCAACGTGCAAAAATGATCTACGCGGCTTGATTCCTGGTCGAAAATAGTCAATAAATTCTTACTTTTTGAAGAACTAATTAAATTTCAGGATGTCACTCAAAGATAACTTTTCTGATTCTGTCAGCAACATAGAATTGCTAGAGCGCGCGAAGAGAGAGTTTAATAGGGAACGAAAACTTGTGATCAAGAATTTGCCAGGCCAAATAACGGAAGAGGTCAGGCTTATAATGAATTGAATACCATGTAGATTCCAAATAGTTCAAATAATTTAGTATCCAAAATACTTAAATTATTCATCCCCACATTAGGAGAGAAGCATTATTGGGTGGCAGTAATCCCTGTTTTGAGTTTGGTACTGATGATTATCTCAGTGAAGCACCTGACTTGCAGCAGGCCTCAACGGCTCAGTTGGATGCGCGTCCGACAGGAGGTCGGCAACATTCTTTCGTGGAGATTGATCATGAAATATTTTCTACAGATTTTTTCCCTTCCGCTGATTCAAGAAGGGCAGTTTCTGGCGAAAGAATGTGCACAATAGTGGTTAACCGCTTAGCGGACCAAGCCTACCCAGTAAATGTGTCATCATTTGGTTAGGTAAATTGAACGTGCTGGACATGATCCCATTGGGTTGACTGGGCTGTAAAACTTCAACACAAACAAACCTGATTTGCAAGCAGGGTGTCATAGGTTTGATTCTGCATCAGGCACACTTTTCCTCCTAAGTTTAATTCATTGGCAATGAGTAAACTGGTAAGTGCTGGAAAGGCTAGAAAGTGATACTATATTCAGTTGATTCCTGTCACTTAAAGTTAGTTCTTAGGGGATGGGTGTAGTGATTGGAGGACTGATGGTCCAGTTAGCTCAGTTGGTAGAGCACCTGACTTGCAAGCAGGGATTTCATGTTTTCGAATCCTGTATCTGGCATTCTTTTTCCTCACTTTACTTTAGGAGCTTGCTAAAACCCGGATGGCATGAAAACCCCAAAATCCTTCCAGAACTCCAGCTTTTACCCAAAATCTCTATTTATTGGGACCATGACATTTCACTGACAAGACAGTTTGTGGACACATATTTTGGAGACGATTCATCACCAACAAAATTAAAGACAGTTCGCACAAAATTAAAGACGGTTCGCCGAACTATAGGCATAGGTTTTAATGAAGAAAATAAGACATTTTATAGGTTTTAATGAAGAACTTAAAAGATGTTCTGTTTATAAAACAGTAAGTTTTGCACTAAACAAGATGAAAATAAATGTATGAAACAATTGACTCTGCTGTTCATTTGCCAAAGATTTGGAGACACACTGGAGCCAGAAATGACATAATGTACTGGGATCACAGCTTGTTTCTGAATTTTCTTAGTATGTTTTATAATATGTTTCAAATGCCGCATGTTCTATGAAATAAAAAAGATACTTAGTATATAAATGATTATACAGGTCGTATACATGTTTACTCTTTTCCTGATGTGCATATCATCATCAGCAATTATACAGGTCGTATACATGTTTACTCTTATCCTGATGTGCATATCATCATCAGCCCACACACATGCGGAAATTTTGCCTTGGACAAAGCCATTTACCTCCAAAGTCTGCAGCAGAATGACAGAGCAATGGTCAGATAGATCTGCTATGTCAAGCCGTAAGACATTGTCACTATCAGGTCCAATGAGCTACTTGCATTGAGGATCTGGACCTCATCCTGAAGGAGAGAAGGCTCTGCTGATATGGACACATCACATCATGGAACACTCCAAAGATACGGTCAAGACAGCCTGTAACATACAGATTGATGAAAAGCGTGGGTCTGGGAGGCCCAAGATGACATGGAAGCAGCTGACAGAGAGGGATCACAGAGTGGAAGCGCTCGGCTATCAACCCTCATGACAGACACACCTGGAGATCTTGTGTGAGATCTGCCATGCATGCAGCAAGCCAGCTACCTGGAAGTGGGGGGGGGGGGGGTGGGGGCACTGATGTGAATGTTGCCCTTGTATCTACTGGTTAATCAAAAGTCCGATGATGATGATAATGATCCCATACTATGTTTACCATAAGCAATTGGACTGTAAGCCTGAGCAAATAGCAGAGACCCAGATCAAATTAATTATTAAAGTATTACACTGCAGCGCCGTTATAACGCGGTCGTCGGGAGCCATGAACACTGACCGCGTTATACGTGGTCCGCGTTATACGTGGTCCGCGTTATACGGAACATGACAACCACACCCACTTGCACCACTGCAGTTTCCTCCAGTTATTATGGGATATTACACATTGCATGTATGTTATATTGTATGTTCCTTTTTTATTTATTTATTTTTTATTTTTTTTTTATTGTTGAAACTTTGTGCATGTACCTTGCCTGATTTCCGTTTTATTCTTTTAATTCAGTAAATAATAAACTTTTTAAGCTTAAATTCTTTTGTTTTCTTTTATGATCATTCAAGGGAACTAACTGCAACAGTCTTGCATTATGAATAACTGTGTAATAAACCACCTGTCCTTTACCGGAAATTGCCTTGAGCATGTGCACAGTTGATCTGCGTGTCAAAAAAATAACCTTTGTTGCTCCCTGGAAAAATTCAGCAGATGACAAATTGATGATATTTTTCTATTTCTTTCTTTCTTTTTTTTTTTTTTTTTTTTTTCCATACAACAACTTTTGTCATGAAAATTTTCTCAAGTTTGAATGCAGTGTCAAAATCTTGCAGCCTGAGGATATAAGAAAAAAATATTTCAGAAGGTGGTCTGCTAATTATATGCACGCAGCATGCTAAGGGTTTAGCAACAGGTGCAGAAAAAAATCAATACCAACTGTTGCGTCAGATGTTTAGTAACATGATAAAAGGGACAGGCTTACCTGCTTGGTCAGTTTTTATTGCTGCTGTTGATTTCTTTCACAATAAAAAAATCTAATCTCAGATATTTTTTTTTTATAAAGAGCACTGACCAGTCTTAGTTTCATGTTTGTCCAGAGTGTACATCTCGTTTCCCAGCAGTCTATTTCCGTTAACCTAGGGTAGCAGTACTTTTTAACTAAAAAAAAAGACACCTTATCTGGAGCTTTAAGCTATCTCAGTGTATTCACACTTGACCCGTTTCTTTGATCTATTTGGACATGCCGACTGTCATAGCTCCAGATAAGAGGGTCTATCCACAGCTCCAGACTAGAGGGGTCTCCACATATTAAATTTCTTATTTCTCCACGTAAACGTAGGTTGTGGATACTCATTGGAAGCGCCTCGCTGAGGCCCTTCCAGAGAGTACCCAAAACCTACAATTTCATGGAGAAATAAGGAAAAATAACAGTCTTCTTTAATTAAAAAAGAAAAAAAAAAGACACCTAATCTGGAGCTATGGACTGTGGCAGTGCATTCACACGTCACACAAACGGATTAATTATCAGACTACTATAACAGCAAAGAGGACAATGAAGTGTTGATTTATGACTGTGTTAGGATAATTATGTAATTAATTTGTGTTGCGTAAGTTACTCTTATTATTTCTTTTATTTCACTTATAATACATGAAAATTATCCTTGAGGGCTGTGCCAGTTACCGTAGTATGGCTTTTAAATGGTGCGCGGACGTGATCTGAAATAGCCTAAAGACACAAACTGATGAAAAGTTTGGTAAAAAAGAATGAGTAAATCAGCGAGTATATGGTCACGGCTGGCGATTTTTAGACTGCCGTGTTCCGCGGAAAAAGGGCAACACTTTCAAACTGGTGGGAAAAAAAACGGGAGCCAAGGCCCAACCGCGTTATAACGGTTTCCGCGTTATAAGCGACCGCGTTATAACGGCGCTGCAGTGTACTTTGTTGGAAATATCAGTCTGCATGTTTTTCAAATCATCCTATTAACTTTCCAGTTTTATGATGGGTAAGGTAAAAAGTTATGGTGTTCCAATATTTGGGTAAATGCAGTAACAAAAGACAGAACTAAATGTATTGCAGTTAAGGGATGTACAAGGGGTCAAATGTCCGGTATGGATGTGGAAAGTGTAGTTCATCAATTTGCGATTCCCAGGTGAAAGCGAAAAACAAAAACGACGACAACAATATCAATAATAAAAACAGAAAAGAAAATCCTACATTAAACAATGGAGATAATATGCAGCGTCCATTACAAATGTCCACTTAATTATCACTTTTTACATAATGGTCAAATTGGTTCCTATATCAGACCATGACCTACTTTCATCACATGCCACTGCCCTGCATGATGGAATATACAAATAACTTCCTTTTTTAAATATATATGCATCTTTCAGTTTAAACTTCTGTTTTTTTCTTTATCCTAAAGTTTCCTAAACATTTTTTGTCATTGAACTGTCGTGTCCTGAAATGTGTTGGTGAACTGTCCACTTTTGTCAGTGAACTGTCTCCAAATTATGTGTCGGTGACCTGTCTTGTTGGTAAGTAGTCTCGGAACCTTAAAATCTACTCATATTTCAAGCTATAATATTTCACCACAAACACCTGTTTCTGGGGATACTATTGCATATTATGATTTAAAGGAAAATTGAACATTTCTTTTAACCTACTTATTATTGAAATTTGAAATACAGCATTTACATTATGTATACTGTTTCCTTTCATACAGCACTACAAGTCTACAGGTGTTTTACTGCAGAATGGCACCAAAAATGTTTTGTTCAGCTCTTCTGATTCATTATTACATG
This sequence comes from Anodontia alba, assembly GCA_964016985.1. Taxonomy (NCBI): domain Eukaryota; kingdom Metazoa; phylum Mollusca; class Bivalvia; order Lucinida; family Lucinidae; genus Anodontia; species Anodontia alba. Next base: position 31,264,881 of record OZ024825.1, on the reverse strand, counting down.
TATTTGTAATGGATGTTCATTAGAAACATGTATCATAGATATCTTATGATATACTATCAGTTGAGGTGTCAGAATAACTGGTAGAAGTAGACAGTTCCAAAGAAAACTGACTGTTTCTGTCCTTAAAAATGTTGTACTGAGGAGTGTTTAATCAACAACAAGCAGATAAAAAGTGTATTTATTTAGTTTTGCCTTAAGTTTATCAATAGGCAATACACTGTCTTAAGAAACCAAGGTTTGTGGTGGCATTAAGTATGATTTGTGCAGATTGTAAGAGGTTTTGTGTAAATTCAAGTTTTATGGGTTTTTCATGCTACATGTACCTCTTAAACCACCCCATATTGTAATATACATGTAGCAGCAGAAAGTGCCTTGTAGTTCCAATTGTGTAACATTTAGCAGCTATGGGCAGATTCAGCAGACGACAAATCTAGGATATTTTTCTTATTTTTCCTAGAAAATATGATCTGATACTTCACACAAATTGTCTCCTAGGAGACAATTTGCATAAAGTGTCGGATCCTATTTTCTAAGAAAATTAAGAAAAATATTTCAAAATGTCGTCTGCTGAAATTTTACCCAGCATGTTAAGTGTTAAAGTGAAAGAAAATAGTTATTACCAATGTCATTATTATTATTATGCCAGTGGTCTGTACAGGAGAAAACTTACACTAATATTAGACTTTTAATATAATATTAGATTTAATATTTTTGAATTTAAAAGTTTTTCTCAGGTGTTTATAAAACTAATATAGTTAACTTACAGTATATGTGATATATGTAATATTATCATGTAACATTAAATTGCTTGCTCAGAAAGCTGTAGTGATCAGTTCCTAGTACCAGTATACATGTACAGTGATTGTATATTATATGTTTGTCTTACAAATGTAACTTACTTTATTCTATTTTTCAGCCATCATAAGAATATGTTTCAAGTGCTGCTTTGATTGTTTAACAGTTTTCTACTAGAGTTCTTGAATGAAATGTTAACTAATGTTAAACCTGTAGAATGATACAGACCTCAGAGTATAATATCATGGGTAGGAAACTACAAAATTGGAGCCGTAAGCTCTGTTAAGAAAACACAATATCAGTTGTTTGACCCTGTTTGTGACAGTCTGAGTGGAAAAAAAAACACAGATTTGTCAGTTGTTATTTTGTTTTTAGTTCGCCTGTACGAAAGTACAGGGTAGAGCTATAGTAGTCACTACAGCCTTTACATCAGTTTTAATTTTACGGCTATGTATCTCAGGGTTTTCCCTGACTCGCATTTTGGCAGTTTTTACCCGCAAAACCTTGTTCAAGACTCTTAAAAACCAGGGGAAAAATCTTATTTATCTATGGCTTTGTATTTTAGTTTATTCATGGTCTAAAGGCCATGGATTATCAATATTTGGGCAATAGTTAACCCATAAAGCACAAAGCAAATTGTAGCAGACAACAGTCTAAAACTGATTTTATTTTTCAGAGAAAATAAGACTTGACATTTCATGTGAATTGTCTGCTATGCAGACAAATCACATGAAATGTCAAGCCTTATTTTATCTGAAAAAAGTACTTCAAAGTGCCAATTGTTGCAGTTGCAATTAGTGCTTAAAGGACCCTCTTTAAAACAATAAACCGCTAAATCTTATTAAAGGACCCCTTAACTCAACATAAGGGAGTCCCTGGGATCCTCACTTTAAAACCCTAAGGGAAAACCTTGTATATCTGATTAATCTCTAGGATGGAAGTAGTTCATAAGATACTTGTCTTAAGTTATATGCTGTACCATCAGGACCCAGATGAGTGACCTTTAGGTCATTAAGGCCATGGACAGAAAAAAATCATATTAAAGTATTTTTTGGAGACAAAGCACAAATCAGGCGAACTACACTGTCCAGTAACAGCTCTTATTGATTTTTCAATGTGTTTTAGCCAGAAACAAAAAAAATTACCCCACAAAAAACAAAGGTTGACTATTGCAGGCCAAAATGACAATTGCAATACTATTACTATTGCCAAAAGCAATATTGCAATACTACTCCTAATTGCAGTACTACTACTGTTGCATGTTCCTATTGCAATACTATTGCTATAACTATTGGGAACATTATTTGCTTAAAAAAGACCAAAGATTTCCATAAAGCTTTAGTTTTGATGACATCCAGTGTTCTATTTGAAAGCCACATGAATGCTGTAATGTTTGATGAACTGAGCACATGCTGATGCCAAAAGTGTTGTATATTTTAGAGTTCTGGGATGCAAATTCTAATAAATTCCTCCTTATGGTTATAACATGCTGATAAATGTATTTTCTGTTTACGGCCTGTGATTTCTATTTATACATGTACATCTATCGAACTATCCAAGTTTGTGCAATAGTGAAAATACTGCTACTATTGCCACTGTACTATCATGATAGCACTATTGCCAAGGTCACTATTGTGATGCATCAGTAGTTTGATGTATTGTTACATCCCTAAAAACAACAAACAAACAGAAAAAAACAACAAAAAAACATGAGAATTCTCCCATCTGGACATGGAGCTTCAAATGTAGATGGTCTTGCCAAAAGCATGATTCTTGCAGGGTACATGTTGTAGCTAGCAGTACTCTCTCCAATGCCAAAAATGTTTCAGACAGTACCATTCATATTTACTGTTAGTAGTCTGTTACAATTACCTTCAGAGATGAGATTCTTCAGCTTTCTGGCAAATTTCCAAAATAGTGCAGATTCAGTCTGATCTGTTCAGATCTGGTGTTTTTAGGGGGCTGTAAGGCTTTCAGTTTTTTTCTTCAAAATGATTCTCATCCCTGTATGCTGTTAAAAGCAATGTAGAAGTCCACAGATTTAAAAACTACATTCTTATTTTTTTTTTGACAGAATGAGCAAAGAATAGCAGAAATACCATAATAACCATAAACCTTATCATGCTGAATAAATTGGGATGCCATGCCTACTTCTAATTTTCAGCCAATCGGATAACTTGATCTAGGTTGTGGAGACAAATGCAAATACTTAAAATAAACAGCTTAAAAGTAAACACTATTTAACAGGACAGATCCAGATCAGTTGATCAGCTGATCTGGATCTACACTGTTTGCAAAGGCAGGGCATATCCCGGTTCAGCAAGGCCAGTGTTAAGTTTTGGGACAGGTACTGAGCAAATAATATAGACCCAAAGTGAATTTAAGGATGAATTTTTGATGATAATTTTGGTTGAATTTTCTCCATAAAAATTTTCTATTATACCCAAAACATGTTTTATGGAAAAATGAGAAAAAATATCCCGAAATTATCACCAAATGCTCCATCAACAAGTCATCTGGGCCCAGATCTTGTGCCACAGAAAACTGCATAGAAATATGTGGAGATCTGGTGTGAGATCTGCCATGCATGCAGCTAGCCAGCTATCTGGAAGGGGGGCCACTGATGTGGATGTTGCCCCTGTACCTGCATGTTGATCAAAAATCCAATTATGATATGATGATGATATGATTGGGGTCTACTTTATTTGCCACTTATCCAGCAGTTTTTAGACATATGGACAGGCAGTAAAATGGATATGTTCAAACTTTTGGACAAGTATGGTAAGGTCCTGATATTCAGGGGTAAAATGATAGGCAACAAATGGCTAATCTTTACCTTTTCACCACCAATATAATCAGAGCCACTACAGCCAACATAATGGTTTCTTAACAGAGCCAATGGCTCCAACTGTAGCTTCCTGCCCATGCATACTCGTCAATAATCTTACTTGAGAATTAGGGTCTTAAAGTGACTGAATAAGCTTGGCAGATTTTCTGCCATTTTGTACAAGGGAGATAACTTTTATGACTTCCTGTTTGCTTCCTTGCACACAAAACCCCTTCTGAAAAGGGGGCCTACTATGTAAAGAAAAGAACTCATTCCCAAGGAGAGCAAATTCATTCCTTTTACAGCAGGCCACCTTTCAGAAGGGAGAATGCAGGGGGTGCAATGTTTGACTGTTTTTCTGGTCAGTAGGTCAGTTGAATCACTTGCGGTCAAAGATGGCAGGTCAGCTAGACATGTCAGTTGAAATTTCCAAGTTAAAGAAGAAAGTAAATATGTTTGTTGGCTCTGAAATTTGATATCACCTAGCGCCATCAACACTTCTTGCTAGCCTCATTTTCCTCTTAGATAGAAGATTTTACAAAATCATTGTAAAAGCTGAGGCATGCTTAATACAACATTGTAAAGTCTAAACTCTATTCCAGGATACAACTTTAGATGGGAAAAATGGCTGTTTTACCCAAACATTACCTCTTTCATATTACAGTACTCATATCCAACCAGTTATAACATACAGCATTGTACTACTCCTTGTGCACAGCTTCTGCATTAAGTTTTTCTAGGATTCTGTCTAAAATAATGAGTCAATGAGTCATGACAAGCAAAACCATCATGGTCCATTGTCAAGCTTTTTATACCCCGACACAGAATAGTGGTGGGGTATTATGGTATCATGTTGGCGGTCCGTCTGTCTGTCCATTGTGCCTCCGTCCATATTTTCTTTTCCGGAAGATAAGTTGAGTAAATGTCAAAGGATTTTCACCAAACTTGGTGCGTGCATTGATATTGTGGAGATCTCGTTTGGGATTGTTAATTGGCAAATTTAGTCAATTTTTGACGAGTTGTCTGTCTGTATTTTTATTTCCGGATGATAACTCTAGTAAATATCAATGGATTTTTACCAAACTTGATGTGTGCATTGATATTGTGGAGACCTGGTTTGGGATGGCTGATGAGCAAATTTCATTAATTTTCTACATAATTATCTGCCTGCGACATGATATGACAGGGTATTATCGTTTCACGTTTTACTTCCTAATAGGTTCGCAACTTGTTTCACACAAAAAATATTTTACTGCCCCAGGATACGCAAAAATAGTTTTTGCCTTGTCGGTTACAGTGCTTGCATTAAGGGAAGGCTGGGAGTCAGAGACTCCCAAAAATTGCCCTGGGACTTCCAAAAATCAATGCCAGGAAGTCTGGGACTCCCAACTTTTAAAGATATTTAGTCATTTATAACAAAAATTTAGAATGAATTTATGTGTTATTTAGTTTAAGAATGGCGATTTTACTCCATAAATGAGAGTTTAAGAATATTTAGTTTGAATTTCTGAAAGTGAGTGAAAAAATTTGATCACCAGGACTTCCAAATATTGGAGCTAGGAAGTCCTGGGACTTCCTGATTTTGACAGTTAGTGCAAGCACTGCTGATTACAAGCATTTTCTGGTGCCATGTTTAATTGTATTGTATGTAAAGTTTATTCCAATAATGGAACACCTCTTCTCAGAGTAAATGTGACTACAACGATGAATAATCCACCATCTTATGTTACATGTATAAAGAATTTATAAAATCAAAGTCCTCCACCATATGTACATTTTGTTTGTGTTGAGGTTTTACGGCCCAGTCAACCCAATGGGGTCATGTCGAGCGCGGTCAGTTTACCTAACCACACGTTTACTGGGCAGGCTTAGTCCTCTAAGCGGTTAACCAGTATTGTGCACATTCTTTCGCCAGAAACTGACAACTGCCCTTCTTGAATCAGCGGAAGGGAGAGAATGACCGTAGAAAATATTTCATGATCAATCTCCACGAAAGAATGTTGCCGACCTCGGCGGATGTTGAACCCGCGACCTCCTGGTCTCCAGTCGGACGGTGCATCCAACTGAGCCACCGAGGCCGCCACCATATGTACATGCATGTATTCACATTTATAAGTCTCTGGTTAAAGGGAAATGCCTACTAAATGCATTTGTATGTCTGAAAATATTATACTCTGAAAAAACAAGAATTTGGAGCAAATTTGATCAAAATTGGTTAGAAAATAAGATATTATGTTTTATATGTTATATAACCCTGAGCATGCGCGCCGAGATTTGGAATATTTAATTAGATATTTATATTTTTTTTAAGACACAAAAGTCGCGTGTTGAAAGAAATATTCTGCTTACGTGATTTAGTTGACAGTTTTTATGCAAATGAACACATTTACTGTAAGACAACAAAACAATGTTTCAGATGTGATTTATTTAATTTTTGCATATTTAATTAGGTGGTTATAAAGTCACTCACTCACAAAAATGGTGGCTTCCATGGCAGCATTTTCTAGAATTTTAAAATCCAAGAATTTTCTTATTTACCAACGAATTTTCATAATTTTTTCACCAACTTACCCAGCCAATCATGCTCTTTATTTTGGAACATGCTTATTATTTTATGTACTTTTTCCCTTTAAATGCCATTAAAAAGTCTCTAAAATATGTCATCAGACAAGCTGGCTTAAGTCCAAAAATGCTCTTTTCTTAGCAATTCTGCATTGGGGAAGTGAAATTGGATCAAGAGAAATATAAACTTTATTCCCAGAAAATACATGAACTAAATAACAAATAGACCTAAATGCTTACAGGTGGTGCAAACATAAAAGTATTGCTGATGGCAAACATTCTGACTTTTGACAATCAAGCAACAGAAGTGTTGTACAGTTGACCGAAAGTGACACTAACCGACTTACACCTTGATTTCTTGTGATGGAGGGGTGTTAAAAGATAAAAAAATGGACTGGGCTTTCTGGTTTGTGATGTAGACATTGAAGTTTAATCCAAAATAAATCCAAAATAGTCTGATTTTAGCTGCTAAATGTGTTTTTATGTTGGCTAAAATCTGTTCATTTCTCGTAGATTCTACCTTTGCCACTGATTGAGTATCACTCAAGTTTGAAGAAAGATCAGAGGATAAGGCCAATTTTCCAGAAAGATCAGAGGATAAGGCCAATTTTCCAGAGACACTGAATAATATCTTTCCATCCTGTGCTAGGTGATACAAAATTTCAGAGACAAAATTTCAGAGCCAACAAACATACTTACTTTCTTCTTTTACTTCAAAATTTCAGCTGCCGTGACCAGCTAAGCCACCATCTTTGACCGCAAGCGATTCATTTGTGACCTACATGAATAGGTTGCAGCCCTTAAATAGAACACTTTTGATAGAGTTGCCTCCCCTGCAAGTGTATCAGTGCCCCTTAAGTATGTGTATATGCAGATCAGAGCTTGAAGAGTCTTTAAATTTTCACTCCTCATTCATAGCTGGAGGTGCAGCGAACCCTAGTTACAATGACAGCATTTGTTTCCAAAGACATTGCCATTAAAATGAATTTGCTGTAGTAAAGATTCCTTAATGAGCAATTTGATATGTAAGAAAGGTCTCGTTTTGTTTTTTTTCTTAATACAACACTGAGGCAATTCTAACAAATATCCAAAAAATATGTTTCTTTAAAGTATTAAATACAATATTATTGCATAATTTGTGACTTATTGTTACTCTTACGTGAAGGTTTCATGACAGTCAAATTGTGATTATAATGAATTTTGTTGTTGTAGTGAGTGTCGGTATAAAGCGGGTTGTCTGTATTGTGATTTCAATAATTTACATATAATAATTTACATAGGAAATGGTCAAAATTTTTACATATCCTCCAGATGATTGCAAGCAGAGATTGCAAGCAGAGGAGAGGAATTCTCCAGCCCTATAGAAACTACAATGATGCTTAATATTCAGACACTTTAGATATCTTTAAATTTGAACAATTGGAGTTTCCTGCTATGAGTTATGCCAAAAAGTACTGACAGTAGAACAGTACAGACCCCGATCAGGCAGCATCTGGGATCTGGATCTGCATTGTCTACTCAAGCATGTCTGTCAAATTACACGTATTGAGGAAAATACTGTATTTACCCTGTATTCAGACACCTCAACTCCTGTAATACCATACTTGTTCTAAAATTTGAACAAGTACAATTTACTACCGATGTTGTGTCTAAAAATTGCTAGCTGAGTGGCAAACAGTGTAGACCCAGATGAGATGCTGCATTTTGCGGCATCTCATCTGGGTCTACACAGTTTGCTCAGGCCTGTCTATCCGAATACATACAGTAAATGTGGTATGGTAATGAAAGCCTTGATCAGACTTGTAATAATACCACTGAATGGCAAAGGTACAAATCAGTTTGAATTCTGGATCATGCAATCTGATCAGATTTACTATTTGTTGACACATTTTGGTTTTGCTTCATTAAGTGAATGGATCTATCTGAAATATTTTGCTCCAATTATGTAGAAGGATATGACTTGTACAGACAGGAATGTCTCTGATCATGCAGTCAGATCAGATTTGCTATTTGTTGATATATTTTGTTACATGCTTCATTATGTGAATGGATCTGTCTGAACTTCATGTATTTTGATCCCATTCTGTGGAGGGATTCAACTTTGTAGACAGGAATGTCTCACAACACCTGTATATGGAGTTCTGATAAGGCTCAGTCTAGAGAGCAGTTTGTTTGTTGGTGTCGGGGGGGAGGAGTGGGGCAAGGGGCATCTCCCTAAAATAATTTTTTAGAAATCCCTGTTTAGAGCTGAGGGAGACATTTCATAGAAAGAATTGTAAGGAAAGTCTTAAAATTGGGCTGAACTCTTTATTCTAAGAAATATCACCAAACTATTTTACACCACTAGATTGGAACCTTGGACTGTGACTCCAAAAGACCTGTGATGTACAAGCTGATGAGGGCTTTCACAGAATTTTCACCCTTGTCCTGCTGAACCTGGATATACCCTGCCTTTGCAAACAGTGTAGATCCAGATCAGTTGGCTTCTGAAGAAGCCAACTGATCTGGATCTGCACTGTTTGCCATTAAGTATGTGAATTTATGTCAACAATCTTGATCAAGTAATCTGATTGGCTGCAAATTAGAAGTGGGCGTGACATCTTAATTTATTCAGCAGGACAAGGGATTAATATGTACATATATACTCATATAATTTATATCCTTATATTATATTTCAAGTCTAGGTCTTGGTTGCCCTGAAGTGCTTTGCTGATACCTGTAGCTACGAAGCATTTTTTTCCATTTTGCTGTGAATTAAATCCTTTTGTCTTACTTTGGTTACAGATAAATCTGTTGAATGGATAATATTGGAGACCTTACTGGTGACAGTACTAGGGGAAACCTGTTTGATCGAGAACTGCAAGCCTAAACTAAGGGCAGAGAGAGGGTGATTTAACCGAAACCAATCCTTCTGTTATCCTTACTATCAATTCAATCAAAACATGACATTCATTTGCAGCTTCCTCCTAATGTGTGTTTGTCTGTGATTTCTGTCAAATAAAATATCATCACATTAATTATTATATATAAGAATAGATTATTATATTTAAAAAAGAATGTTTAAATATATTAATCATAGCCTCAGATAAGAGGATTGTCATATATCCATATTTTTATTTCTCCTCAAAAGTGTATGTTGTGGGTACAGTGCAGTACTCATTTGAATTGCACCACCGAGGAAATTCTAAGAAAATGAAAACTAAACAAAATTTGCTGAAACACATACCTCAGTCAGCTGTACATGTATAATGATGATGATGTTTTATCCATTTGCTGTATGTCTGAAAACTTACATGTACATTTGTTACTGTTGTGTGTGGTAATTGTTTGTCTTATTGTTTGTCTAAACTGTTATTCCTTTTTTTCTTCTAAATCTCTCTTTGCACTAATTATTGTTCAGTCCTAAACATTTCTAAACACAATCATCTGGTTGTAATATTATTAACAGATTTCTTACTGTGTGTTTACATGTATATAGTTTGTTGCTGAAACCACCATTTTGAGGTCTGTTCTCTCCTGTTCACTGCAGTGGTTGTTTTTATCTAATTTATTTCAGGGTTCTTGATAAGTTGTTAGTTTGGAGGTAGACTAGCTGGCTTAGAATGTTGAAACGACGTCGTATCAACTTCAATGCAACGTCATCATCCATGTTGATATGATGTTATTGTAATGTTGAGTGACTATTGGGAGAATTATTTTTTACACATTTATTATTATTATTATTTTTCTTCAAAACATACGCAGTAGAGAATTCAGAAACAGATATCTATTTTCTCTGAATATCCAATTTTGCAGCAAAGCTTGAGTTGGCAATTTAATGTACATTTTGGTGTAAAAGTGACAAAAACAACCCATTCAAAATGAATGTCCCATAAACTTGGACTTGGCAAACAGGGCCCAGTTGTTCAAAACTAACAGTGTTGTTAGTTAACGATTCATTAAAATTTACATCGAGTGATACGCAAACATGCTGAAGATTTTTTGCTGAAAAAATGTGGTGCAAAAGCTACTCACATTTTTTCAGCACAAAACATCAGAATATTGTATATTGAATCTGCTAAAACAGTTAACGAAATGACCCTTAATGAGCTTATTAAGCTAACGATACTTTGAACAGCTGGGCCCAGTATTTTATACCAAGATAAGATGCTGCAGAATGTGATGTGACCATGTCTAATCTAGGTCTACACAGTTTGACATTAACCCTTGCCATGCTGAATAGATTAAGATGCCATGCCCACTTCTAATTTTCAACAAATCAGATTACTTGATCCAAGTTGTTGATACAAATTCACATACCGGTACTTAGTCTGCTGTAGGACCTACAGTACCTGCTGTAGGACCTACAGTACCTGCTGTAGGTGTGGAAACCTGGCAATTAATGGGGTCATTTAAGTCAGAGTCAAGTCAGCTTGGGATGTAAACAAAATCATTAAATACCTGGTGTGCATCAGTTGATTCATTCAGCTCATCCAGCAAATTATAAAAAAATAAAGCATGGTACTCTATGTAGTTTATGACCTCAGCATGTTTTATGCTTGGCATATTCAGCAAGTTTAGAGTTCTGTGTATAACTGTATGTCAGTACAACATGTGCTATTCTATTTATAGTTTGTTTTGGTCATGCGACTGAGATCATAGGTGAAATTATATCCCCCAACCTATTGGGATGGGGACATATTCCCGTTGGGCCTGACACTTTCTTGTCTGCACAATATCTTGTGAACTAGTGATTGGATTTGTACCAAATTTTCATGGATATATAATTGTGACATGACAAAGAACTGATGAGAATTTGGTGACCTTGACTTAATTTCCAAGGTCACAGCAGTAGAAAAACTGAAAATTCACAGTTGCAGGACATCTGGTTTTTTTTTTTTTTTCTGAAAACACTGTTTCTAGTGTCAAATTCAGCTGTCAGATATCAGTAGAAAGTATAAAAAACATGAAAATAAAATTATTTAGTTCAGAGTTCCTGCTGCTTAATTCTAAAAATTGTTTACCTAGGTTTGTGAAGGCTAAGTTTGTGCATTACTGTATTTTTTTTGGCAAAAAGTTGATGCTGGAAGGCAGAATTATTGAATTTGTATCTTGAAGAAGAGAATATTTGAATTTGCCACCATTATCAATTTGGGGGTAGAGCTTCTTTTATAGCAGGGCATATCTAAGTTCAGCAGGACCATGGTTAAACTACATAAAAATCTGTTTTGCAAAACAGCCCTTTAAATATCAAATGGATTAATCCAGCTTCGAAGATGGCAGATTCCACTCAGCATAAATGAGTTAAATTATTCATGTGATTTGGAGTTAAACAGCTTACCAGGAACCCTATTGTCATTTACTCGCTACCTCTCTGTCTTACTTAGTCTATACTTTTCTTATTGAGGTGGTATGGGAAAAGCAACAAAACTCATTGTGTTGTTCACTGTTTTGTCCAAGTAATTTCTTAGGACTCAGACTGTCTACTTTCTTCTGTGGGTAAATACCATTATTAGAACCTCATCATTGCTGCTACTTTGGTGATGAATAGTCTCTTTCTCTATCTCCATCTCTGACATCATTTTAGCCTTTACCATTCTCTGGGCTAATTAAGAAGACAACAGTTGATGATATTTTTCTTATTTTTTCCCAGAAATCAGATTTGACATTTCATGGAGACAATTTGCATGAACTGTCAGAACCTGTTATCTGCCAAAAACAATTTGCACGAAATGTCAAAACCTGTTTTCTTGGAAAAATAAGAAAAATATTTCAGTATCATCTGCTTAAAATTGTTTTCCCCAGAGTACAGGTACTAAGTGTTAAATATCTTTTCACCATGACTTACTGTTTATTTCATTTAAACTTGACAAGTAACTACACAACTAGGCTTTTGCTTGTCTTCTCCCTGTCTTTCACAGTATGTGTTGTTCTTCAGCTCTTGTTAATATCTCATTCTAAGTAAGTAACTTCAGTGTTTCTTGTCTTTCCTGATTTTTTTTCTTTCTTCAAGAATATCTGTTGTTTTTGTTTTTTTTTTCACTAGATCTTTCTTCGTCTTTCATGCTTTTGTGTCAGATGGTGAAAATGTCCAAACTGGTAATTTTTTTTAAGTCATTTAACCTGTGTAAAAGTTATTTGAAATATCAAAATAACAGTGCTGCGAAAATTAGAAATTACTGACTGATAGTTAAATTTTGCCAAATGTGACATTGCATAGCTTAACGCTTAGCACTCTGGGTAAAATTTTCAGCAGACGACATTTTGAAATATTTTTCTTATTTTTCCCAGAAAAAGGATTTGACATTTCATGCAAATTGTCTCCTAAGGAGACAATTTGCATGAAATGTCAAATCCTGTTTTCTGGGAAAAATAAGAAAAATAACATCATTTTGTCGTCTGCTGAAAATGCCCAGAGAGTGGTAAAGGTTAAACAAAAAACAAGTTTCAATTTTTATCTGATATCTCCTAATACATTGTGGGTACTGATAAGAAGCGCCTCAGCACTTAAAATGAGTACCCACAACTCTTGGAGAAACAAGAAGATTTTTAGCTCACCTGAGTCAAAGGCTCCAGGGGAGCTTATAGGATGGCCGCCTCCATCGTCCGTCATCCACACTTTCGAACTGGAATATCTTTGTAGCCTGCAAGCAGATAACCAAATTTTTATCTGTAGCATGTCTTGGAGGGGGTGGGGGAAATTGCTTGCATATGCATTTCAGGAATATTGCTTCAGAGTTTTGGTTGCTATGGCAACTGATAGGTCCCATAGGCTTACTATGGGAAAATGCTTGTGAACAGCGTAGCTTCTTCATTTTTTGTTGGATCTTCATGAAACTTGCAGATAACAATGACATGCATAAAATCTCTGACGAATTTGAAAATGGGTTAGACTGGACTAACAGTGACAGAGTTCCATCCCCTTGTTTGTCAAAATGGCTATTATTTACCTTGTGACCATGATAGCAGAGTTAGTCCTTATGTTTGTCAAGATTACTTGTGAACATTCTACAGGCCAGGTTTTCTGCCTAATCAACTTCAAACTTTCTCAGAGTGATGTCCTAGACAAAATGTCAGTCAAGTTTGAACCTGGGTCATGTGGGGTCAAAAAATAGGTCACTAGGTCAAATAATAGCATCGTGCGGCATCAACAATTTGCTTTAAAAGTCGACTCCTCCTACACCCTTAGGCCAATTGATTCGAACCTTGGTAGGAAGCATCAGGGTGACTTGTAGATAAAAAAATAGCTAAAATTGTTCCAGTCGGAAATCCAAGATGGCTGCTATCTTGAAAATCTATTTGCTTTTTCTCCTGACCTGAAGGGCCAACTGACTTGAAACTTGGTAGGAAGCATCAGGTGACTTGTAGATCAAAAATAGCTAAAATCATTCTGATTGAAATCTAAGATGGCCTCCGTGGCGACCATCTTGGAAAAAAAAATTTTTTTGCTTCTGCTGAATTGATGGGCCAACTGACTTGAAACTCGGTAGAAAGTATCAGGGTGACTTGTAGATCAAAAATAGCTAAAATTGTTCCGCTGGCCGCCAAGGCCATCTTGAAAACCTGTTTTCACTTCTTCTTCTGAACTGAAGAGCCAGTTGGCTTGAGACTCAGTAGGAAGCATCAAAGTGACTTGTAGATCAAAAATAGCTAAAAATGTTCAGATCAAAAATCCAAGACGGAAAATTCAGGATGGCTGCCTTGGTGGCCATCTTGAAAATCTAGTTTTTGCTTCTTCTCCTGAACCGAAAGGCCAATTGATTTGAAACTTAGTAGGAAGCATTAGGGTGTTGTAGATCAAAAATAGCTAAAATCGTTCCGGTCTGAAATACAGGATGGCCGCCATGGCTGCTATCTTGGAAATCTAATTCTCTTCTGCTCCTGAACTGAAAGGCCAACTGATTTGAAACTTGGTAGGAAGCCTCATAGTGACTTGTGGAGAAAAAATAGCTTAAGTTGTTCTGATCAGATATCCAAGCTGGGCGTCCAGGGCCGCGAATTTGAAAATGTATTTTTTTGCTTCTTCTCCTGAACCAAAAGGCCAATTGACTAGATAGGAAGCATTGGGGTGACTTGTACATCAAAAAGAGCTAAAATTGTCCTGATCGGAAATCTAAGCATCTTCTCCTTAACTGTAAGGCCAATTGATGTGAGGGGGTGGTCGGGTGGTGTGAAGGTGTCATGTATCTTATGTCACCGGGGCGTCCAGCTGTTATTGGCTTACAGTTGGGCAAGACCTGCTATCCTTGTAGCAGGTAAGGGTTGGGAGGTGATGTTTTTATTTCTTCTGTTTCTTCACTTTCATTCCTGTTCCTCTTTCTTCCCTGTCCCTCTCTTTCATTTCTTCTGCTATCTCTTCTGTCTCTTTTCTCCCTTTCTCTGGGAGACGACACAAAATGACCCACAAGGGTTGACGTGTCGTTAAACCCCAACACAATCAATCAATTGATGTGAAGTTGGTAGGAAGCATCGGAGTGACTTGTAGATCAGAAATAGCTAAAACAGTTGCGATTGAAAATCCAAGATGGCCTTCGTGGCTGCCATCTTGGAAATCCATTTTTAACTTCTTCTCCTGAAGCAAAAGGCCAATTGACTTGGTAGGAAGCATCAGAGTGTAGATCAAAAATAGCTAAAATCATTCCAATCCGAAATCCAGGATGGTTGCCATGGCTGCTATCTTGAAAATCTAATTTGCTTCTTCTTCTGAACCAGGGGGTGGTCGGGTGGTGCGAAGGTGCTGTGTATCTTAGATCACCAGGGCGTCCAACTGATATTGGCTTACAGTTGGGCAAGGCCTGCTATCCTTGTAGTGGGTAAGGGTAGAGGGGGAATGTTTTTATTTCTTCTGTTTCTTTACTTTCATTCCTGTTCCTCTTTCTTCCCTGTCCCTCTCTTTCATCTCCTCTACTCTCTCTTCTATCTCTTTTCTCCCTTTCTCTGGGAGACGACACAAAATGACCCTCAAGGGTTGACGTGTCATTAAACCCCAACACAATCAATCAAATCTTCTGAACCAAAAGGCCAACTGACCCGACATTGGTCGGATGCATTAGGATGTCATGTAGAGCAAAAATAGTAAAAATTGTTCCGATCCGCAGTCCATGATGGCCGCTATGGCAGCCATCTTGAAAATCTATTTTTCTCTTCTTCTTCTGAACCGAAAGGCTAATTGACTTGAAACTTGGTAGGAAGCATCGGGGTGACTTGTAAATAAAAAATAGCTAAAATTGTTCTGATGGAATGTCCAAGATGACCGCCATGGCTGCCTTCTTGAAAATATATTTTTCGCTTCTTTTCCTGAAGCCAAAGGCCAGTTGTCTTGAAACTTGACAGGAAGCATCGGGGTGACTAGTAGATCAAAATAGCTAAAATCATTCTGATCGGAAATCGCAGATGTCTGCTACCTTGAAAATCTATTTTTCGCTTCTCTTCCTGAACTGAAAGGCCAATTGACTCCAAAAACTTGGTAGGAAGCATCAGGGTGACTTGTAGATAAAAAAGAGCAAAAATTGTTCTGATGAGAAATCATAGATGGCCGCCATGACCCCCATGGCCACTATCTTGGAAATCTATTTTGCCCTTCTCCGCCTGAACTGGAAGGCCAGTTGACTAGAAACTTGGTAGAAAGCATCAGGGTGACTTGTAGATCAAAATTAGCTGAACTCCCTTTGGTCTGACATCCAAGATGGCCGCCATGGCCTCTATCTTAGAAATCTATTTTGCATTTCTTCTCCTGAACCGAAAGGCCAATTTACTTGAAACTTGGTAGGAAGTATCTGGGAGACTTGTACATAAAAAAAACTAATTTGTTCTGATCAAAAATCCAAGATGGCCACTATCTTGAAAATCTATTTTGAACTTCTTTTGAATAGAAAGGCCAATTGACTGATCATTCTGATCAGAAATCCAAGATGGTTGCCCAAGCAGTCATGTTGAAAATCTATTTTGAACTTTTTTATCCTGAACCAAAAGGTCAGGTCTTGAAACTTCATTGGAAGTATAGAGGATACTTGTAGATCAAAAGTAGCTAAAATCATTCTGATTGGAAATCTCAGATGGCTGCCTTCTTGAAAATCTATATTGAAGTTTTTCTCTTGAACGGAAAGGTCAATTGACTCGAAACTTGTCTGGTAATCAGGTGAGCGATACAGGGCCATCTTGGTCCACTTGTTTCTGGATACCCTCTAACCCACTGTAGACTGAATAGACTCCCCCACACTTATATTGGAAGAGTTCAATTTAAGAATTCGAGCTATGAGATATTCCTAGAGAAAATAGCGAAACTATTTTCAAACAGTGGAGGCCCTGCTCAGATGCCGCATTCTGCGGCATCTGATCTGGGTCTGCACTGTTTGCCAGTTACCCATTTAGGGGTCTTCTGACTACAATGGGCTAATATAGAGATATGTCATTGTCATGTTTGGTTAGACATTGTTTTTGTTTTATGGTCCTTACACTATGTAGGCTTACTGAAGGATCCAGACTGCACTGCACCAGATTTGTCTTTCTTCACTGCTTGCATGTGTATAGTAATATTGATACCTCAAGTAATCTTTCTTTTTTTTTTTTTTTTTTTTTTTTGAGAGTCAATGGATATTTTCACATCACTAAAACTTCTATTCTGCTCTGTATGTTCATGCAGGGCTGTAGCTAATTTTAAACATAACTACTGATATATTTCTTATTTCCCAGTTGACTTGTTAAGGTGGAGTATTTGTGTTAATTCTGGGATAATTTCCTAAAGTTCTCCATAAATATATGTTATGGGTACTCATTAGAAGTGCCTTGCTGGGGCACTTCAAATGAGACCGAGTACCCACAACATCTGTTTTCAAGAAGTAAGATATGTTTGTCTGGAAATTACTTTTTATGTAGAGCTATGTGAAATGGTTCTGATGAACTCTCACATTGTAATGTTTTCATGGAGAAATGGAACCTTTCTGCCTTATATTATACACCTCTTATGCAGAACTATGGGAAAAGCAAACCAAAATTTTCTGTGTGTCCAGAGTAATTTTGAAAAAGAAAGACAAGACTACAGCCCTGTATCTGATACCCTGTCTGTCTGTCTTTAGCCCTGATCTGGTATTGGGCATTCCTTTTTGTGTCTGTGATGTCTTCACTACATTGTTGTCTTTTGTCTTGTACTACACAGGTCATCCTGAAACATTTTATAAAAGTGATTACCGTATTTGCCCTAAGCATTGGGGCACCTTAAAATGACCTTATCTACTTACCATTTTTGTCCTAAAATCTGAAATAGTCCATTCTACTACCTCATGGTGTATGTAAAATATTGCTGATTGTCTGGCAAACGGTGTAGACTCTGATCAGATGCCACATTCTGTGGCATCTGATCTGGGTCTGCACTGTGTGCAAAGTCCTGTCTGTCCCAATACTTAGGGTTATTACGGTATTCTTTGTTGATTGACTGCTTTGAACATTTGATCAAAAGTATGTTCTATATCTGTAGGAAATAAAAGCTTTCCTTGAAGACTTCCCTGTAGGAGATGTTACCATCAACAAACAACCACACCAAGGTAATGTTGGAGTGGTCGGGTGGTGCGAAGGTGCTGTGTATCTTACATCACTGGGGCGTCCAACTGATATTGGCTTACAGTTGGGCAAGGCCTGCTATCCTTGTAGTGGGTAAGGGTAGAGGGGGAATGTTTTTATTTCTTCTGTTTCTTCACTTTGTTTCCTGTTCCTCTTTCTTCCCTGTCCCTCTCTTTCATCTCCTCTACTCTCTCTTCTATCTCTTTTCTCCCTTTCTCTGGGAGACGACACAAAATGACCCTCAAGGGTTGATGTGTCGTTAAACCCCAACACAATCAAAACCAAGGTAATGTCCCAAGGAAATCTCCGGCCATTTTCACAAAAAGCTGTGCAACAGACCGTAATGACCTAATTACTGCACATACCCCTATAAGTGCACAGTCAAGCAAATCCGTAGTTTTCAGATTACAGCCAGTGTACTTTTTGTCTACTTTATAAGGCATATGTTGTGGGTACTTATTTGAATTACATCGACTTGTCGATGTAATTCAAATGAGTACCCACAATATATATTTTCATAAAGACAATCAGAAGGAAAAAAAAAACAAAAAAACATCGCATAATCAGCGTTAGATGAGTCATTTGCTGATCTTATTTTTAAAGCATACTTTTAGTAGATGGATACATATTTCACTACAAGTAATTTTGAAAAAAAAAACCTAAGCACACAGACAGTAATTAGGTCGAATATGGTAATTTTTTTTTTGTAGATATATAGTTTGTATTATCAGTTTGCTTGCATCATTACTTAAATTTTGTATGATAGATATTCATGGGACTTATTAAGTTGAAGTATTTGATCACCAAATACTTCACCTTTACCACTCTCTTGGCTAATTCAACATATGATAAATTGATATTTTTCATAACAGAAACAGGATTTGACATTTCTTGCAAATTGTCTCCACTGGAGACAATTTGCAAGAAATGGCATGCTAATTCCTGGGAAAATTAAGAAAAATATTTCAAAATGTCATCTGCTGAAAGAATTTACCCAGAGTGCTAAAAGTTATCCAGCCCAAGCCCTCTATAATATTGCACAGCATAGTAAATTTGGTCGTAGTGGTATAAACATTTTTATAAAATTTTTATAATTGTAGTTCTGATGAGTTGTGTTGATATTTATGTCTGTTGTCCTTCTGTTGACACTGTCTGAAGCTGCTGGGATTCTTTTTTTATACCCTGCCACACAACAGTGGCTGGGTATTAACGGTTTCACGTTGGTTGTCCGTGAGTACATCTGTCCGTTTTTCATTTCCTGATGATAACTTCATTAAACATCAATGGATTTTCACCAAACTTGGTATGTGCATTGATATTGTGGAGATCTGGTTTGGGATTGCTAATGGGCAAATTTCGTCAATTTTTGACAGAGTTATCTGCCCGAGACACTCCCATTTTTTTCATTTCCTTGAGTAAATAACAAGGGGTTTTCACCAAACTTGGTTTGTGCATTGATATTGTGGAGATTTGGTTTGGGATTGCTAATGGGCAAATTTCGTCAATTTTTGACGGAGTTATCTGCCCGAGACACGCCCATATTTTCTTTTCTGGACATTAACTTGAGTAAATAACAAGGGATTTTCACCAAACTTGCTATATGCATTGACATTAAGGAGATCTGATTTGGGATTACTAATGGGCAAATTTCGTCAAATTTTTACGCAGTTATCTGCCCGAGACACGCCCATATTTTCGTTTCCGGATGATAACTTTAGTAAATAACAAGGGATTTTAACCAAACTTGCTCTGTGTATTGACAGTAAGGAGATCAGGTTTGGAATTGCTAATGGACAAATTTCATCAAATTTTTACGGAGTTCTCTGCCGGAGACACGTCCATATTTTCATTTCTGGATGATAACTTTAGTTAATAACAAGGCCTTTTAACCAAACTTGCTATATGCATTGATATTATCAAGATCTGCTTTAGGATTGTTATGTGTCCATTGATATTATCAAGATCTGGTTTAGGGTTGTTATCTGTCCCTCTGTCATTTTCTTTCCAGACATTTTCGCAACAATAACTTTAATATGTAAACAAATAATTGCTATGGCGGGGTATTATGCTTGCGGTGCTTTTATTTTTATTTTTATATGGCGCCTCCTTAGGTCAGGGGAATGAAAGATTGGTAAAACGAGTTTGGTCTATTGACCAATATGGCCGCCATGTCTATATATGATAAAAACCTTTAAAAATTCTTCAAGAAAGCTTTGGTGTGGAATATTTGCATGTAGTGCTGGGGATATGAGGTCTACTAAATTTACTGAAATCATGAGTCGAGGTTAGGTTTACCTTTCACATTTTAAGCCACTGTCAGAGTTGCTTCCCTTTACATTTATATGGGGAACAATGAGGGAAAGTTTTGTTTTTTTCTCAGAATGTATTGAAAATTATAGAAAGAAACTTATAGCACATGCTCCAAGTAGCACATATCTTCAGCTGCAATAAAGAATATTTATCAGAGTTGAAAGTAAATGATTGAATTGACCAAAACTTTTTCCCTTAAATGCCCCTACCCCTGGGCTGTATACTTGTATAAAATCATGTGAAAATGTAAATAAAATCAGAGTTGCAAGTTATTTTCCTCTGTTTCTGATATACTTCAGCAGGTTGAGGAAGGGGACACAATAGTATTTCTGTCATTTGCTTTTTCCTTCATCCTCCTCTATTTTTCTCCTCAGCATTCTTTTATCTCATTTCAGAAAGGAAGCAAAGCAGTTTTGATGTAGTTGCTTCCCCTGAAAACATACATTTCCCTTAAATCCATTTTGCTTTAATATTCAAACACATTAACCCTTGAACTGCCAATCACAACAATTGTCGTCTGCTTGTGATTTTAAAAGTCATTTTTTGCAAACAGTGTGGACCCAGATCAGTTTACTCCTTTCTAATCAGGGTCCACACTGTTTGCAAGAATATTCAGCAGACGACATAAACTGACGACATTTTCAGCTGTAGGTTTCTTGGCATTTTAAGGGTTAAATCCATACCAAAACTATCCAAGCTTTCAAGTTCTTGACTTGGTTAAAATGCTGAAGTAAAATTTTATTTGTTTCTAGCAATTGTTACCATGGAGGAAAGCGGGTCAGTGGAAGCTGCTGTTAATAAGCTTAAAGATGCCACCCTTCTGTACACACCAGTGACCCTCAGTGTGGGGTTCAGCGAGAGTATGCTGTGTGTTGCCCACCTACCCCTCACATTAACAGAGTGGATGTTCCGAGATCTGGTAGTGGAACATGGAACTGTAGACAAGTGCTTCCTGATGAGGTCTGAAGAAACAGGTAGGTACTGTGGGCTTGTACTCTCCCACAGAATAAGAAAATGGCAAGCTACTTGCATTGTGCTGCATTTTTTTATCTTTCTAAAGTCCAAATTAACCCTTGTCCTGCTGAATAAATTAAGATGTCACGACCATTTCTAATTTTCAGCCAATCAGATTTCTTGATCCAGATTGTTGATACAAATTCACTTACTTGATGACAAACAGTGCAGCTCCAGATCAGTAGGCTTCTTCAGAAGCCAACTGATCTGGATCTACACTTTGCAAAAACAGGATATATCCGGTTTCAGCAGGACAAAGGTGTAGAGGACTGGATTACTTGGTAGATTGTATGTATTTTTTTTTTTTTTTTTTTTTTTTTTTGCAAAGGAGACAGCTTCTGTGTGCTTTCCTGTACAAGACGTCCTTTCTTCAAATGGGTCTACTTTAAAACAAAAGAATTTTTATGCCCCCGCCTATTGAAAGAATAGCGGAAGGGCATTACGTGTCACCCCTGTCCGTCTGTCCCGTACTTACATCCTTCCATCCCAATTTGTGTCCGGGCCATAACTCCTAAACTGTATGGAGAATATTTATGAAACTTTACAGGTGCATGCATGACATTGAGACGATGTGTCTTGAAAAAGGAAGACAACACTTGCTTGTTTGGTTTTTGAATTATCTGCCCTTGACTTAGTTCCATCTGTCCGTCCGTCCCGTACATCCGTCCCAATTCGTGTCCGGGCCATAACTCCTAAACCATATGGAATATATTTATGAAACTTTACAGGTGCATGCATGACATTCAGACAATGTGTCATGAAAAAGGAAGACAACTCTTGTTTGTTCGGTTTTTTAATTATATGCGCTAGACTTAGTTCGATATAGTAAACAGTGTCCAGGCCATAACTCCTAAACTGTATGGAATATATTTATGAAACTTTACAGGTGCATGCATGACATTGAGTCGATGTGTCATGAAAAAGGAAGACAACTCTTGTTTGGTTTTTGAATTATCTGCCCTTGACTTAATTTCATATAGTAAACCGTTTCCGGGTCATAACTCCTTAACAGTATAGAATATATTTATGAAACTTTACAGGTGCATGCATGACATTGAGAGGATGTGCGGTTAAAAAGGAAGACAACTCTTGCTTGTTTGGTTTTTTAATTATCTGCCCTTGACTTAAGTTCCATATGGTAAACCGTGTCCGGGCCATAACTCCTGAACTGTATGGAATATGTTTATGAAACTTTACAGGTGCATGCATGACATTGAGACGATGTGTCATGAAAAAGGAAGACAACTCTTGCTTGTTTGGTTTTTGAATTATCTGCCCTTGACTTAGTTCCATAAAGTAAACTGTATGTGGGCCATAACTCCTAAACCATATGGAATATATTTATGAAAATTTACAGATGCATGCATGACATTGAGGCTATGTGTATTGAACATAGAAGACAACTCTTGCTTATTTGGTTTATGAATTATCTGCTCTTGATTACAGGTGTAACCTTTTTCTGAATGGCATTTTGGCGGGGGCATCAGTGTCCTATTGACACTTTTTCTTGTTTCCGGAGGGGTAATAATTCTTTCCTTTGAGAGTAGACCTTTTTTCAGAAGGGAAACAAAACAATTTCCCCATTAAATAACATTTAAAAAATGATGTTTCACTATGCATTTCAACTCCACATCCAGGCTGATGATGGCATAGTATGGAAAGGGGCTGTCAGTATTTTTCTGGACAAAAGAATTTTTTTAACCTAAACAGCAACAAGTTAAGTAAGTAAGTAAGACTTTATTTTATGAGGGTTACAACATTAATAGTCTAGCTAATCTTCCATGAGGTCCTCAAAATATATACAAAATATAATGCAGGGCCCAGTTGTTAAAAACTAACAATGTCGTTGTTAAGGTATCATCAAAACTTTGGTCATTAAATATGGCATATATGCTAATATTTTTGCTGAAAAAATGTGAGTAGCTTTTGCATTTAAAAAAGCTACTCACATTTTTTCAGCAAGAATATCTGTGTATTAGCTATTGTACTTACAAGAACAGTTCACATTTGGACCACTAACGAGCTTGTAAAGTTAACGAAGCTTTGAACAACTGGGCCCAGGTATATATATATTAGTGAAAGAGGACAATCAATCATCCGAAACAAATCAGAATTTGATTTCGGTGATGACTACTATTTGTAAATGTGTAAATATACATGCATATGGATGCATATGCATAAAGACAAGCTGTCATTGCATACCTGTTCAGACTGCTTCTTCATGCTGTATATGAACTGTTAAACCAGACCCTCTCTGAATATTTATGGTTCACATTGACTTCTTTATAACACGTTGCGTTATAACACAGTTTTGGATATAACACGGTTCAAAATGGATCCCAAAAATGTATAGCTTATATTCAATACATTTTTGTTTAGATATAACACGGTTGTTTAACTAACACGGTCTATGCTATGGACCCCAACAATAGTGTTATAAAGAGGTTGTGGTGTATTACACTAATTGTTTAACTACAGCAAATATATACAGCCGGCCTCGATGGCTCAGTTGGATGCGCCGTCCTACTGGAGACCAGGAGGTTGTGCGTTCAACCCCCTCCGAGGTCGGCAACATTCTTTCCTGGAGATTGATGGTGAAATATTTTCTATGGTCATTCTCTCCCTTCCACTGATTCAAGAAGGGCGGTTGTCAGTTTCTGGCGAAAGAATGTGCACAATACTGGTTAACCACTTAGAGAACTAAGCCTGCCCAGTAAACGTGAGGTTAGGTAAACTGACCGCATTCGACATGACCCCATTGGGTTGACTGGGCCGTAAAACCTCAACACAAACAAACAGACCCTCTCTGAATATTTATAGTACACATTGACCTCTTTATGACACGTTGCGTAATAACACGGTTTTGGATATAACACTGTTCAAAGATGGATCCCAAAAATGTATAGATTATATTGAAAAATGACCATAAATGACCATAAACATTTGTGTTTAGATATAACACAGTTGTTTAACTAACACGGTCTATGCTATGGACCCCAACAATAGTGTTATAAAGAAGTTGTGGTGTATTACACTAATTGTTTAACTACAGCAAATATACACAATCTTGAGCTTTCAAAGTCTTTAAGGGGAGTAGATACATATGATAGATTTTCTACCATTTTTACAAGGGAGATAGTTTTTGTGAATTCCTGTTTGCCTTCCTGCATGTCATGTCCCTTCTAAAAGGGGTCTTCTCCCAAGGGAGCAAATTATTTCCTTTCAGAGTAGACCCCTTTCAAAAGGGAGGTAAAACAATTTCTACAGTTGCCTCCCCCGAAAGTGTATTCACCCATAAAATGTAAAAGGAGGTCACAGGTTCAACCCCCGCCGAGGTCGACAACATTCTTTCGTGGAGATTGATCATGAAATATTTTCTATGGTCATTCTCTCCCGCTGATTCAAGAAGGGCAGTTGTCAGTTTCTGGCGAAAGAATGTGCACAATACTGGTCACTGCTTAGAGGACTAAGCCTGCCCAGTAAACATGTGGTTAGGTAAACTGACCGCGCTCGACATGACCCCACTGGGTTGACTGGACAGTAAAACCTCAACACAAACAAACAGACCCTCTCTGAATATTTATAGTGCACATTGACCTCTTTATGACACGTTGCGTTATAACACGGTTTTGGATATAAGACTGTTCAAAGATGGATCCCAAAAATGTATAGATTATATTGAAAAATGACCATAAATGGTCATTTTTTCAATATAATCTATACATTTTTGTTTAGATATAACACGGATGTTTAATTAACACGGTCTATGCTATGGACCCCAACAATAGTGTTATAAAGAGGTTGTGGTGTATTACACTAATTGTTTAACTACAGCAAATATACACTATCTTGAGCTTTCAAAGTCTTTAAAGGGAGTAGATACATATAATAGATTTACAAGGGAGATAGTTTTTGTGAATTCCTGTTTGCCTTCCTGCATGTCATGTCCCTTCTAAAAGGTGTCTGCTCCCAAGGGAGCAAATTCTTTCCTTTCAGAGTAGACCCTTTTTCAAAAGGGAGGTAAAACAATTTCTACAGTTGTCTCCCCTGAAAGTGTATTCACCCTTAATATGAAAATGTATGATTTGTAGGTGAGAGTAAAGGTTATGGTTTTGTGGAGTACAGTGAGTCCATAGAAAAAGTTGGTCAGATCAAGACAAAGTTGGATTGGTCCGTTGTAGAAGGGAATGCTGTTCACTGTGATGCTGTTATAGATAGAACGGCCCATGGTCTGATGTTTGAAGATCTGCACTCCAGGTGCTTGCTTAT
Organism: Anodontia alba; assembly: GCA_964016985.1. Classification (NCBI taxonomy): domain Eukaryota; kingdom Metazoa; phylum Mollusca; class Bivalvia; order Lucinida; family Lucinidae; genus Anodontia; species Anodontia alba. Next base: position 31,239,569 of record OZ024825.1, on the reverse strand, counting down.
CAATAACTTGCCACTTGATTACAAGGATCCGATAGAGTTGAGGGAACTGTTCAGTAAATTCCACAAACCAGTCTACTGCCAGGTGGGTATCTCTTACAGGATTCATTTTATATTAGTACCATAATTGCGTGGCCGGGCTGCATAGCACAGTCGGTAAAGCGTCTGACTGCAAATCCAGGGGTCGCAAAATCCCAGCTTGGTCACGTAATTTTCATGGAGATTGATCATGAAATCATTTCTATGGTCATTGTCCCCCTTCTGCTGATTCAAGAAGGGCAGTTATCAGTTACTGATGAAAGTATGTGCACAAGTACTGGTTAACCACTTGGAGGACTAAGCCTGTCCAGGAAAAATGTGAATAGTTTATTTGACCAGCCCAACATGACTTTAATTGTGTTGACTGGGCCATATAACTCCATCTCAAACAAACTTACAGATGTAAATGTACTACTCTTTCTAGAACTTAATTCTGAGTAAAACAAAAAAAAATCAGCTAAGAAATGTTGGTGGAACTGGGAGTTTGGCATGTTGAGCACTGTTCAGACCGCTTAGTATGTCCCCCACATAAGGGGTGGGGGACATACTGATTTTGGTGAGATTCCTGTTGGCATCAGCCTCACACTTTCTTGTCTGCACAATATTTTGTGAACCAGTGGTTGGATTCTTAACAAATTTTCATGGATGTATATTTCGGCCATAACAAAGAGCTGGTTAGATTTTGGTGACCTTGACCTAATTTTCAGTGTCACAGCAGTAGAAAAACAGAAAATTTGCATTGGGTGGACATCTGTTCTCTCTGAAAACACTGTTACTAGTCTTATTTACCCTAAGCATTGGGACAAGACAGGTTGAGCTAAGAGTGTAAAACTGGGACCCAGTTGTTCAAAACTAACAATGTCGTTAGTTAACATATTGTAAAAACTTTGATCATTAAATATGGCATATACACTAATATTTTTGCTGAAAAAAAAAATGTGTGTAGCTTTTGCATTTTTCAGCAAAAATACCTGTGAATTAGGTACTGTACTTACTTGAACAGTTAACATTTTGACCACTAACGAGCTTGTTAAGCTAGCAAAGCTTTTAACAGCTGGGCCCTGGAACACACACATCAGCAGATAGTAAATTGGACTTTGTTCAGTTTTAGGACAACTATGATAAGGGGTTTTGGCAGTATTTCTTTTTATCCATAGGTTGTGCTGAAGGAGGGAGAGTCTCTGGGATTTGGTATCATAGAGTACGCAGAGGCTGAACAAGCAGAAACAGCTTTTAAAGCTTTCTTTGAGCACAAGATTAATGATACAGTGATCAACCTGTCTTATTGTATACCTGGAATGTCAGCTGTCCACATGTTCAACAGGGTCATGTTCAAATATGTAAGTATTTACCATATTTACACTATTAAAATATTGGGACAGGATCGCTTGAGCAAACAGTGTAAACACAGGTCAAACTGCTCCTTCAGGAGCAGTTTGACCTGTGTCTACACTATTTGCCATTCCTTCTCAAAATTTAAGATACTCAAATGGACTGTTTCAAATTTTAATGAAGTGTCTGGGTTGCCGACTGATTAGTGCTCCCGACTTTGGAGCATGAGGTCCCGGGTTTGAATCCTGCTGGAGGCGGAATTCAACTCATGACTGTATGACACTTTCATTGCATAGAGCCTTTCATTATCTTCCTTCCATTGTCTCGATATCTGACTTAATTAATGTTGAAAGGGTATGTAAAACACAAAATCATGATCTTCAGTATTGGGTTGACTGGGCCGTAAAACCTCAACACAAACAAACAATGATCTTCAGAGGTTAGGATGAGTAGTGCATTAAGTCGAAATGTTTGAATAGTTAGTGTAAATTTGATATACATGTATTAGTAGGAGTAATAGGAACTACAATTAACTGATTGAAAATATATTTGAGCCAGCATACGACAACCTCTACAATAAGACCCTTGTGACCAGCAAAGACTCAGATCAGCCTGTACATCCTCCTAGTATAGCAAGAGTTCTTGTTTATCCCTCTTCGGATCGCCTGGAGGCTGTACAAGGCACATGTGATCAGCAGACATTGCACAGGCTGATCCGAGTCTTCACTGGTTGCACAATTATTGCAGGTTTTGTCGAGCGCTGGCACATTTGCTTTCTGGGATTTTTGAGCATTGACATGTTCCATTCCATATCTCATAAGTTCCAAGCCATGAACTAAGTTTATTGCATTTGTCCTGGATGCATCCAATGCAGATAATTGATTTGCACACTTGTAAATTTAGGTGCAAACTTCAGGTCAGTTCTCACAAAACTAGCTCAGTGTGTTAGATCTACATTACCAAAAGCTAATACTTGTTTAAGCATTCTTTGTTGGCATCATATCTCAACTTCCACATCAAGCATTATCTTAAGGAGAAGTATACAAGTGGTGATAATTCTGGGATACTTCTTTTTATATCATCCTAAAAAACATATGTTGTGGGTCAGGGCTCGGGAAAACCGGAAAAATAGCCGGTCTGGACCAAAATTAAGAATTCTGGACCAATTTCAAACACCCCAAAATGCTAATAAATCGGTCCAACAGGTTTGTGCCTTGAACCCCATTTTTCCCTAACCAACCAATTTTCACGAATCAATGATGTCTACAAACGGTCAAGTCTTCCCAAACTGACAACGTCCGCGCACCTTTTAAATGCGATATTATGGTAGTTAAAAGGCTCTAAATGGTCATTTGACATGTATATTGGAGAGACAGCTGAATAACGGCAACCTACCGCAGCACAAATTAATTACGTCATTATCCAAACATTGTCAAAAAATCAACACTTCACTGACTTTGTGTGGTAAACAAGCGATTAACACGAATCATCAGTAACGGTAGTCTGATAATATTAATCCGTTTGTGTGACACGTGTGAATACACTGAGACTGCAAAACATCCAGGTGCAGTCAGCGTGTCCAAAAAGATCAAAGGTCGCTTTACTGAGAGTGATAAAAGAATGCACCGCTTGAACGCACCCGTTTTCTTCCTCTTCTTTTTTGTTTTGATCAACACGGTTTGTCGGTCCCAGATTCGATAAATGAATTCCCAAACCATGTACGTACTGATCAGATGTCGCATACAACGACGTTTGATCTGAGTATTATTGATTGCTTCTTTTTTTTTTCTCTTTTTTTCTTGTTGATTGCCGTAACACGCGAGTATAATTCAAGGTAGATTTCACGGTAAAAATAAGTAATGCACCACTTGCGCTAGACAAGATTGATGAGTGCTTAAAATTTAAGCAGTCTGATCAGATCTTGAAACATTGAAAACCAAAACCGCCTGTGGCGCAGGCCTTTTTTATTAGACCTAATTAGGTCCATGAAAGTCGTTTTGTTCCGTCTCTCCTGTTTCCCGCCGTCTTCGCGCTTATACAAGGCGGGAGTCAGTTGTTTATAAATAGTTTAGGAAAACCCTGCAGAGGTGGATATAAAACAAAACCGTTTTTTGTTGTTTTTTTTTCTTTCTTTTTACATACCTGACTGTATTTATTGATGATGCCAGCTTTGATCATGCTCGTTATACCCGAACTTCTGTCATATAACGGAGTTGAGGTGTATTATTTAAAAGGTTATAGGACTGCCAGTTATCATTAGTTTTCGTGACAGGTGATATATACATATTTTTTTTTTTTTTTTTTTGGAAATGTGCTCATTGATGACGTCATCGTCATCGGCTGGACCGATTCAGATTTCAAAATTTCCAGAGCCCTGATGTGGGTACTCGTTAGAAGTGCCATGCTCAAATACTCCTCCTTAACGGTGTTCTCTGCCAGAATATAGATATGCATACTGACCTTGGTCTTTGCTGTTTGCATATAGGATATTGTTGGTTTTCTAAGAAAGTGTCTCATTTCCTGTTTATTGTGTTGCTAGGGTGACAGAGTAAAAGTAAACAAAGCCAGCCTGCACTCAGACCCTGTATATCCTAACCCAGCCTTCCTGAAACATGGCTTCTATAAGTTGATGGTTGCTAATTATCCAAGATGTAAGTAACACTAATGCTGCATATAGGCCTGTGTATCCATAAAATATCTTTCTTATATTTCCACGAAATCATGTTGTCGGTACTTATTAGAAGTACTTTAGTGAGGCACTTCTAATGAGTACCCAAAACATATGTTTTCATGAAGAAATAAGAAAAATACCAATGCTTTTCGTTGAAAAAAGTGCCTTATCTGGAGCTAAATTGCTGTTTACCATTCAACATTGTCATTATTACCATTTATTATACCATCTGAAAACTTATTTCTTAGTGGAATACTGTTTTCACGTTGTCATCTGTATGTCCATCAGCCTGTCTGTTACATTTTGGTTTCTGAGCATTTGGGGTATCTATTAAGCACTGCTTATTGACATTTCTTGTTAGCATTGCTTTTCAGGTTCATGTACCAAAAATATGTATTTCTCAATAAAATATCTATTATAAAAACATATGAGCTATTTCATAAGAAAGTTGTCTTAAGGGTGTATGCAAACAATTTTGAGATTAGCCAGCCTATCTGCAGAATCTAAGGGCCTTTGCTATCCGGCCCAGTTGTTCAAAGCTAACGATGTCGTTAGTTAACGATTCGTTAAAATTTACATCAAGTGATACGCAAATATTCTGAAATTTTTTGCTGAAAAAATGTGAGTAGCTTTTGCAGTGCAAAAGCTACTCACATTTTTTCAGCAAAAAATATCAGAATATTGTGTATTGAATCCACTAAAACAGTTAACGAAATGACCCTTAAGGAGCTCGTTAAGCTAACAACGCTTTGAACAACTGGGCCCAGTTTAGCATAGTTTACAGTGTCCATTCATCCTTTAGGTGGACAACAAATGCTCTGATCAGACTGCATGAATTTACAGGCTGTTCTGGGCGTTTGCTTACTGCTTAGCATAGCTGGGAGATTGATCATGAAATATTTTCTAAGGTCATTCGCTCCCTTCCGCTGATTCAAGAAGGGCATTTGTCAGTTTTTGGCGAAAGAATGTGCACAATACTGGTTAACCGCTTAGAGGACTAAACCTGCTCAGTAAACGTGTGGTTAGGTAATTGACTGTGCTCAACATGACCCCATGGGGTTGACTGGGCAGTAAAACCTTAACAAACAAACAAGGCACATTTTCACATAGCACATCTTTTGAAATTAATGTTTTGCTCATACCTTTACAATGTATTTCCTTCACAGTCAAGAAAGTACTTATGTTTCTGTTTTAGACATTTTTATACCAATTTTTAACATGCAAAATATAAGTTACATAGTAATACAGTTCTGGATTTGGCAGCAAGCAAATGCTTTTTAATGCCATCTCCTAAATCTAGAATAAGGAAAATTATATATGAGTGAATAGCTTTAATATAGGTACTTCCAGATATAGATTGGGAAGCTCAGGTTCAGGACAGTGACAAGTGAAGATAACATTATGAGCCTTAGCCCAATTGTTCAAAACTTATGATGTCATTAGTTAATTATTGTTAAACTTTTGATCATTATATATGGCATATATGCTAATATTTTTGCTGAAAAAATGTGAGTAGCTTTTGCCTTTGCAAAAGCTACTCATAATTTTTTCTGCAAAAATACCTGTGAATTAGATATGGTACTTACTAGAACAGTTAACATTTTGACCACTAACGAGCTCGTTAAACTAAAGATGCTTTGAACAACTGGGCCCTGGTTCTTTACTGTGCGCCTGAAGAATGAAGCATTTTTCCCAGTGTGTCTCATGTTGCTTGACGGGGATAAGTATATAAAGGATCAAGGTACCTAGACTGTTGGTTTAATCATTAAAATGCCAATCACAACAGCAACAGATGACATTCTAAAATATATTATTCGTCCAAGAAAATGAGGCCTGACATTTCACATGAATTATTAAATATGTCACTTAAGTATAGTTTCATAATTTCTTGGATATTTGTTTTCTTTGTAGTCAACTCCAACACATTCTGCACAGGTAAAACTGATCAGTAATAAAATCTTAACAGAACATGAAGGATTTGATTGGCTGAACTGGGATAGTTAGTTTGTAGATTTACACTGACTCTGTACTCCCATTGACTTTATGATCTCACAAACAAAATTGACTTGATGTCACATACTACTAACTCATTCAGGGTCTGCACTCACCCAGCAACTTTTAGACAAATCAACAGGGAGTCAGACAGCCCTGTTAAATTTTTAGGACAAGTATGATAAGTCGTCCATAAACCAAGGGTAAATATGGTAAATATAATCACTTCAAAACTGTAATTTCAGTACTGGTGCGTTTCACAGACAACTTACTTCATTTGCAACAAGGCTATGTACACCAGCTAGAGACGCACACTAATGCCAAGCCAGGTATGTACCAGCAGTGATTATAAATGAATTTTTCAAATGTAATTCTTTCAGATTTGTCTCTTTTTTTTTTATAGTTTATAAACAATAAAAAAGGTTTTCATAACACCTGATAAGCAGGGGTGACCACATAAATATCTCTCATATTTCTCCATAAAACATGTTGTAGTATTCATTAGAAGTGCTTCACTGAGGTGCTTCTGATGAGTACCAATAGTATTTGTTTTCTTGGAGAATAAATAGAAATATCAATATAATTTTTGGTTGAAAAAGAAGTACTTTTATTCTGGATGTATGGTGCTTTGGAAGCTCATAAAAATAGGAGACAAACCAAATGACTAACTTACTATGAATCTTTGTAATGGTCTTCAAAAATTTGACATTAAAAGCATAGCTATTGATCGGGTACTTTTTTAAACCAAAAAGTATTGATATTTTTTTCATATTTTTCCACAAAAATATATGTTGTGGGTACTCAATAGAAGGGCCTTTTCTGAAGAGTACCCACAACATTTGTTTTTGGGGATAAATAAGAAAAATATTTACCTGATAAATCCTATCTAGAGCTGTGTAAAGGTTAGATTCATATGCCTTAGTAGCAAATTCGTAACAGCTAGAGTGTTTTTAGTTTGCATAGCTCTTGATAAGATGCTTTGATAAGATGCTTTTTTCAATCCAAAAGTACTGATATTTTTTCTTATTTCTCCATGAAAACATATGTTGTGGTACTCATTAGAAGTGCCTCACCAAGGCACTTCTAATGAGTATCCACAATATATATTTTCATGGAGAAATAAGAAAAATATTGAATTAATACCCATTATTTAGACCTATAGGTTTGACAAGAGAGGCAAACACTTTCAACTTAGGGTGCTTTTTCTTTGAATTTAGGGAGTTCCATGTATCCAGTCCATTCACTGTACACATAATCTTATATCTTCATGAAATTGTATTGTTTTGAGTTATACTGCATGTTATATGACACATAAACCAGTTTCTTATATAGGAAAACCTACTCAGAATCTGCTTTTCTCCATGAATTCTTAGTCAAACTTCATTTTTCCATCAATTTTTAGCTTGTTCATTTTAGTTTTTGTTTTGCAATCTATACTATGTATATGAAAATTCCAAGTATATTTCCAGTTTTTGGCTTGTTCATTTAAGATATAGTTATTTTTTTTGTTTTGTTTTGTTGTTTTCTTTTGTCATATAGTATATTAAGTTTTCATGCAAGCATTTTTATTTCCAGGTATTTTAGGTCCTGCTCCTAATATTCCAATGAGTCCCCTGATGGACATACATCTGCAGTTGGGATTGCTGTCTTTGGTTATTCTTGACCTCAAACAGAAGAATGAATATGAGGAAGAGGTAATTGTTAGCTTGTAGTTTTATGGTGCATAATATAATTTCTGTAGAAAAACATGAACTTATGCATGTGCCGGCTCCATAGCGCAGTCTGTAGTGCGTCTGACTGCAAATCCAGGGTTTGCAAGTTCAAAAACCAGCTTGGCACATAACTTGCATGGAGATTGATCATGAAATAATTTCTACAGTCATTCTCCATTTTCCAATTCAGGAAGAGCAGTTGTCAGTTTCTGGCACAAAGTACTGGTTAACAGCTTAGTGGACTAAGCCTGCCCAGGAAAAAGTGTGAGTAGGTTAACTGACCAGCTTGACATATCCTTAACAGTGTTGATTGGGTCATAAAACTCAAGCTCAAATAAAAGAAAAAACTTTCTGCATGTATGTATTCTTTACAAATGAGAACTTACAGAAACTTTATTTGTGAACATGAAATACAGTCATCTCTTGTTTCTCGACCTCACTTATCTCGAATAACCGCGCATCTCGAAGTGAAAATCTTGTCACTGTTTTAAGATGGAAATCTAACAAAATACTGTGGAAAAGAGGAAAGGAGAAATTTCTCTTCTTTTCTGCAATATTTTCAATATATCTCTAACTTAGGAGTCAAATTACATTTTCATTTGTTCAATGTGGATGTTCGATATATTGTTTTCCTCACTTTGACAAATCTGATATGTCGAGGTAGGGATATTGCGAAGTGTTTCAGAAAGTCCCTTGGAATTTGAGATGAAGAGAGTCGACTGTACCTATCTTGCATAGCTGTTGCATAGCACTAGTTAAGGCGCTTTTTTCAGTCCAAAAGTATTGACATCTTTCTTATTTCTGCACAAAAACATATGTTGTGATACTCATTAGAAGCACCTCGCTGAGGCGCTTCTAATGAGTACCCACAACATATGTTTTCGTGCAGAAATAAGAAAAATATTTACCGGATACCCTCCCTTATCTAGACCTATGCTTTTGTATCTGCTTGGAGATTTTACTTTTATTCCTGGTTTTTATACTTGGTAGAGTTCCCATTATTTTTTACAAGGGAGACAACTTTTGTGACTTTCTGTGCTTTTCTGCACACCAAGTCTCTTCTGAAAATGGTGGCGAAGATGTCATGTATATTTCGTCATCAGGGCGTCCAACTGATACTGGCTTTCAGTTGGGCAAGGCTTGCTATCCTTGTAGCAGGTAAGGGTAGAGGGGAATGTTTTTATTTCTTCTGTTTCTTCTGTTTCATTCCTGTTCCTCTTTCTTCCCTGTCCCTCTCTTTCATCTACTCTACTCTCTCTTCTGTCTCTTTCTCCCTTTCTCTGGGAGACAACACAAAATGACCCACAAGGGTTGACTTGTTGTTAAACCCCAACACAATCAGTCAATCTGAATAAGGTCTACTCTAAAAGGAAAGACTTTGCTTCCAAGGCAATTCTTTCCATTTGGAGTAGGTTCCTTTTCAGAAGGGAGCACAAACAATTTTACAGTTGTCTCTCCTGAAACTGTGTCACTTTTGAGTAACATGAAGTTTTTTAAAAGTAAAACATATTTTAACGAGTAATACTTAACCTATAGATAATGTGCTATTCTATTCTGTTTTCACACCTTCCACAGAAAAAACGACCTTTCAGTCGTTAATTAAAGTCTTAAACCAGAAGGTCCCTTAGGCAGTTACCTGTGTGACGTAACTCTTCCCGCTCAATTGACCACGTGTCAGTTTCTTTTATGTGTAAAACAATAGACACAATTAGGAGAGATAAGCGAGGGTGGGCGGAGGGAGATAATTGATTATCTATAGGTTAAGTATTACTCGTTAAAATATGTTTTACTTTTAAAAAACTTCATTTTAACTTCATAATACATTAACCTATAGATAATGTGCTAGAATTTGCAGAATAGGAGGGAGGTGCTCTCCTAATTCTAACACCAATAATATCTCACCACTTCTGGTTAAGACTCAGGAAACTCAAAGGAATCAGATACATTCTAATTCTATATTTAATAGAAAGAATGGTCTAGATTCACAAAATAGCTTTAAGGTGTTATGATCTAACAACCTTATATATATTAGTAGACTCAAGAGGAAGCCAGTTCTTAAGTCTCAGAGACCTAACATCGGCCCCCCCCTCTTTTTTTCTTTTTGGGAAACAACAATTGGCTTCAAAAAGAAAAGGGAGTCATTGAGACATAACATAAATATTCCATCGCAAAGTAAGCTAGGAATATAGAAATATTTTGAAAACAAAATTTGTAAAACAAAAAGCCAAGACCATACACTGTAAGTAGTCTATGTAGGATCTTGAATAAATAAGGAAAAGTCTACTCGGTGGAGTTTCCTATAGATAACTGACATATGTAGATATTTTGGATAAAATTCTAGATATGTGAAGCTATGTAATTGTAATAGTCTAAGCTATTAGAATTATAAACTAATTAAATTCTGTTAATTGGAGCGACAGGACAGTTTCCGATGAACAGACACAGACTTAAAATAACCATAATGTGTAATTATTTCCCTTGATCAAATTAAAGAAGGGGAGATAATAAAAGTAGATGGAGTTAACTTAACTATAACTAAGTTATCCATCAGAAGAAAAAGGGTATAGACAAACATAATGGTTAAAACTATTGCTAGACTAATTGTATAACGAATTTTTAGTCAAGCAATAAAATAATACAGAGTTTGCATATAACTGCTGGGAAGAAAAAACAACTTAAACCATTGATAATTAGTTTTGTCATAGACATATAAAAGCGTTTGATGTCCTGACAAAAAAATAAAGAATAAACTGTCAACATCATAACTAAAGAGTTTGACAGACAATAAAAGAGATAAGAATAAGGTTGATCGCAGCAAACTGTATGACGGTCATAGTTTGGCTAAATCTTACCGTATTGATAAGATTAAGCAATAATAAATAAGCTGGATAGAATCTTTCTATACCAGAAGATTGCCATGAAAAGTACTCCTGAGTAAATAATCATGGAAATCAAGAAATGTTAAAAATCCACTTTGATACGAATCAAAATGTTCATAAAAAGAGAAGGACTCAGAGAAAAAGTAATAGTGTGATAATCTCTGAAGAAAGATTATACAATAATACTGATTATTAATCTCAAAAAACACTTAATTTAAAAGTTAAGAGATAGTATTACTATTCTATACGCATATTTAAGAATAGTAAGAAATATATTAATACTAAATAAAAATTATACTACTGAACAAAATTCCCGCTATAAATCATAGGTTAAGCGTAACTATTATTTAAGCAAGGAATTATTAAACATATAACTCTCTATAAAATTACTGCCCAGAAATTTTATAGATAAACATTCAATCAAATTTTTAGAATTGAATATTAATAGAATAAAATCTATGTCTGCATAATTGGTAATTCCTGAAATATCAAATTACGTACTCGCAAATGAGTTCAGGAAGAAAATACATATATATACTCTCGAGATCTATGTGTAAACCATAGAGAGTAATAATATTATTACCGCGATCCCTGACGGAAGGGTAAAAAAATGTATATGAAAGAGATAATAATTAATTTAACGTCATATAGGTTTAAGATAAAATTTGTTTAATCTTTAACCAATATGCAGCAACAGTGACTCGATATTCTGTATTCGTACGTAGAAAAGGAGTACTTAGTCATTAGAATTTTGAATGATTGAAATAGAGATAATGGGATCTAAAAGGATGTATCTCCATGAACTGAATCGAAGGATAATATCCATTCTAAAAAACTAGGGCTTGTTTTAGGCTTAGTTTAACAAGCGTAGAATTGAATTATTTTCAAGTATTCATGAAGTCGTTATGCTCTGAATACTGAGAAAAAAGTTAAAATATTGTTTAGGAAATAAAAAAAGTGACTGTTCCACAATGTTAGCTAGATTTAAACCTGGAACGTAGCGAGAAGGTCAATCTAATTTAAAAGTAAGATGAGAAAGATAAATAATGAAGATAGATATATAAATATCGGAATAATATATTATCTCCAACAATTATCAAATAATCTGAATGTTTAAAGGCATAAATACTACTCGAAAGTTTATTTACCGAATGTATAATCGGAGAAAACTTTCAGTATGTTCAAAAACGTATCACAAAAGTAAGATCTGACCAGGAACGTAGGTGCAGCACTTACTAAGTTGTGAAGTTAATATAAACATATTTTATATTATAAATTGAAGCAGTGCATTTCAAAAACATCGACATCTTGAAATGACTTATTGTGTGGAAAAATAAATAAATATCCAGTTTCGGAAAGATATTTATCTATATATATAGACCATTTTTGATACGGACTGGAAATCAAGATATTAATCTTTGCATTATTCGCAAACTGAACTTGAACTCTTAGCGAGAATTACTATGATCCCTTTAACGAATGTAAACATAAAGGAGGGGTAAAGAGATAATTAAGAGTGTCTTAATTCTTTACCGGCTCGTAATTAAGGATGTTTTCCCTTTTGTCTAAGCCTAGACTATAGATTGATTAATATAATTATAATAATATCTGCTATTATGAGGTAAACTCTCGTTAATTAACCTCTAAGCATATATCAAAAATATATATCAACATAATCTAGAGCTTCGGTAAGTTTAGAGGAAGGAAATGATTGACTTTGGCAGTTTCTGAATAGTTACAAAGTCAATAAAACAAAATATCAAAAGGAAAGTATTGTATATAAAATCGAATTTAGGCAATAATAATCTGTCACGTACTGAATAATTAATGCCTTTACTAAATATGTATCCATTGTCAATACCAAAGTGCAAGAAAATTTTGATTGACATGGACTCTAGTTATAAATAAAATATTAGAGGTATAGAGCTAGTCGAAGCAAAACTATTCCTCAAAAAGATAAAGTAGACCTATAATATACGAGGATTAATTGGGTCTAGAATTATAATCATAATAAAATTATTATTCCAATATGAAGAATCTTCAGCGTAATAGATTCTTACTGAGGCAAAAATATCTGGTATATTGCTATCGTAGTCTTAAATGATCCAGATGAAAAAAATAAAACAGGCAAAGTAAAGAACGTATCGAATTATATCTATGCCTAAATATAAGATTTTTTTCTTATTTATTATTTTATAGCAGAGTTTAGACAGAGCACGACTGACCTAGACTCTTATATAATCAATCAAAAGATAGTATAAAATAGAATAATAGCTTATCGGATCAACTATTTTCCATGTAGAAAAGGCAAAAGGAAAATATGTACCTCAACTAGAATTTTAAATCGTAGTAATCTAGAGAGGTAGTGAATAAATAAATAAACTGTTAATTTATTTATCTGGTTGGTGTAAATTTCCGATACCTTAAGAATGAAAAATTAATAGAAAGTAGAAAAGATCGATTGCTACTTTCTTGTCAATTTACTCCTTAGATTACATGCTGATTACATATCGGAGCATGTAGAAGAAAAAACAGGGGAGGAAAGAAGAAAAATTTTTATATTTCGTGTATATTTTTCTTCTTATAAATAACGATAGTTTTATAGTTCACCTTTGCCCCAGAGCCGAATAAGGTGAATATGTAAGAAGTTAATCTCTTTGTAGCGAACAAACGAGATATAATTATAGCTGGAAGTATCTTCTACACTTAGTGAATGAATTGCGAATTTGATCGTAACCGATAATTCTTAATTCATTTTCAATAATAAATATATATATAGAATTTAAGTCAAGTTCAAAAGTAACTGGACAGAATTCAACAATATAAATGGCTACTAGGTATTAGAACCCATCGCTGTCATTCAATAACCTATAATCCAAGACTATACATGTCTATAGTGGTTATATATGAATATATGTTGAGCCTGGAACACACTAGTAATCCGCCACAAAGTCTACGAAACTACTGCCCGGTGGAATTTCGTTAGAATGACCTGGCACTACTCTACGAAGTGCCTCCCGATGAAATTTTCGTTAGAGCCTGAATTTAAACGCTGTCTAGCGAATTAAAGAGATAAAACATCATTTGAATGACCTGGCACTAGTCTACGAACTGCTGCCCGGTAAGAATTTTGTTATAGTCGGAAGTTTAACTCTTTCTAGCGGATAAAAGAGATAAAACATAAGTTAATTTAAAATATTAATGGAATTACACACCTATAATAAGTCAATGGAATATTAAAAATTCTAGTCTGATTTGGGAAAGACTGTACAGAATTTTTTGTATAAAAAGTTATTATGTATTTCACTTAATAACCTATATCCATTGACTTAAACGTGAATGGAGCTCTATGAACGATAATAGATTGTTCGGGAATTAGTAATCATTATTTTGACACTAGTTACCCGACACAATGACCGGACACTAATATTCGTAACTGTTGCCCGGTAAAGTTACAAGAAATTTGACAAATTGATCGGATAGTAGTATTCGTAACTCTAGTCCGATGAAAAAGGGAGATTATATATGAAAACTGAGCGGGCACAAGTATTCGAAACTTTTTCCCGAAGATAATTAATTATAAGGCAAAAATTGACCAGACACTTTCTGTAAAAGTTTGCCTGGTGAAAAATCAGAAATAATATAATAATATGACCGGGTATAAGTATCAGAAATATTACTGATACTTTGCCCAGTGAAAAAATTTTTTTAATAATAAGACATAATGACCGGAAGTTAGTATACGTGACTATTTTGTCCGGTGAAATATGTCAGAAACTAAGTCTTTCCAGAAAATAATTAAATTATTGACTGGAGACTAGTTGACTGGTGACTGGTGACTGGGTGACTGGTGACTGGTGACTGGGTGACTGGTGACTGGTGACTGGGTGACTGGTGACTGGTGACTGGTGCCTGGTTGACTGGCACCTGGATGACTGGTGACTGGTGCCTGGTTGACTGGCACCTGATTGACTGGTGACTGGTGAAGCTGATTGACTGGAGCCTGGGTGACTGGTGACTGGTGACTGGTGACTGGATGACTGGTGACTGGTGACTGGTGGACTTAGACTTTATAGGATACTAAGTACCCAAAGATGCCACCTTGATGGGTCTTACCCCGGCAGTATAGCCATATGGGGTGGGGCTCCCATCAGTAAAGAATTGTCTTACCCATCAAGGGTTGACAAGTTCTTTACAATCAGCTTCTCCACCATGAGAATCTTTAGCCAACTGAAGATCTCTGCAAACAAAAGTCCAGGAAAAAAAACATATCGTAATTGCTGAATAACCTGGAACGAAAAGAACAAAAATATTCTGCATATATAAACACGACTATCGAACCGATCGCGCACGAGCGTTGTGCCGAAAAGCGAGAGTCGCCAAAACGCATGTGGAAAAAGACCAGTCAAAAATACATGAAATCGAAAATTGAAAATTTTAAATAATAACACAGAAAGTGAAAGGAGTGATAAATAAACAAAAGAAACACAAGGATACATAAATTTATCCGTGAGGAAAGAAATAATCCAAATTTCTATCACAGGTAAATAATCCTTGTTGAATTTCTTTGTCCACAGAAAAGAAACTGACACGTGGTCAATTGAGCGGGAAGAGTTACGTCACACAGGTAACTGCCTAAGGGACCTTCTGGTTTAAGACTTTAATTAACGACTGAAAGGTCGTTTTTTCTGTGGAAGGTGTGAAAACAGAATAGAATAGCACATTATCTATAGGTTAATGTATTATGAAGTTAAAATCTTTTCCAACCAAAATAATATTGATTCATATTTCACCAGGAAAACATATGTTGTTGGGACTTGTTAGAAGTACCTCAGCTAGAAGCACCTCACTTAGGCACTTCTAATAAGTAACCAGAACATATATTTTCTTGGAGAAATAATTAAAATATTTTCCTGATATGCTGATACCCATCTTACCTCGAGCTGTGCTTCATAGCTGTTTGTCAGGAAGATCTAATAGAGCTATGCTTCATAGCAGTTTGTCAGGAAGGTCTAATAGAGCTATGCTTCATAGCTGTTTGTCAGGAAGGTCTAATAGAGCTATGCTTCATAGCTGTTTGTCAGGAAGGTCTAAGTCTGAGATTAACCGAATATCTTCCTCTAGACAACATTTTTCTCAGAAATTAGGGTTTGACATTTCATACAAGGAGAAAATTTGCATGAAATGTCAAAGCTTATTTTCTGTGAAAAACAAAATATTTCAATATGTCATCTGCTAAAATTGTTACCCAGCATGCCAAATATAAAAATGACATTTTTGTTTTTCATTTTCTCTATATATAGATACCGGAACCACTAGGGAAAGTGAGAATACCAACAGAAGAGGATGTAAGTATAATTGAGCCAGTACATGACAAAACCAACTAAATCGCATGTGCACCTAGCAAAGACTCAAATTAGCCTGGGCATCTGCCCAGTCTGATCAGAGTCTTTGCTGTGCGCTCTATAGGTAGCTAAGGACCCAAGCTTGGTACATGTGGACAGTGAAGACTGATCAGACTTGGCAGATGCCTGGGCTGATCTGAGTCTTCGCTTGGCGCATATGTCACTTTGTAGGTTTTGTGGTGCGCTGGCTCAGTTATAATAATTTAATATTTTTTTTACACCTAAATATCTGTTTTAACAAGGCATCTATGGATACAGTTGTGTCACCCTTTTGGAGCATTTACCAGGAGATTAGGGGTAGAGATAGAGATAGACAGATCGGTGGGTTGATATGAACCTCATTTTTCCGAAAAAATGCAGGATTAGTAAGCATATCAGCTCCTACACAAAATATGATGAAAATGGTCAGGCAAGAGTGTTTTTTATTATCATTTTGAAACTGCAGTATATAGATACAGTTGTGTCACCCTTTTGGAGCATTTACCAGGAGATTAGGGGTAGAGATAGAGATAGACAGATGGGTGGGGGTGATATGAACCTCATTTTTCCTAAAAATGCAGGGTTAGTAAGCATATCAGCTCCTGCTCAAAATATGATGAAAATGGTCAGGCAAGAGTGTTTTTTATTTTCATTTTGAAACTGCAGTATATGGTCAAGGTCACTGCGCCACCTACAAGTACAGTTCCAACCATAAACAAGCTATTTACACCACAACCTCTTCATAACACTATTGTTGGGGTCCATAGCATAAACCATGTTAGTTAAACAACCATGTTATATCCAAACAATATATCCAAAACCGTGCTATAACAAACCGTGTTATAAAGAGGTTGTACTGTACAAGGTTTGCAGTATACCCTTCCATGGTTTAGAAGATGCAGGTAGGAAGCCTTTAATGTGCTGTAAAGCCATTTTAACCTGTGACTTTGACCCTGAGGTTATGGGTATTGGAATCATTATCAACTATTGTCCAAAATGTAAGAACACTGTACACACGGTTAAAAGTAATTATACCCCAATAGCTTCAAAATGCCAGCTAGGAAGAAAAAAATCATTTTCTTATATATTTGTCCAGTTTGACCTGTGATCTTGACCCTGAGAGCAATGGTTCTGAAATTCACATCAGATGATATCCCAAATATAGGTATGCTATGTACAAGGTTTGAAGAAAATTGCTCTAACAGCATCAGTATGCCAACTAGGAAGAAAACTTTAATCTTTTTCTCATGTGCTTAATAGATCTAACCTGTGACTTTGACCTTGAGGTCAAGGATTTTGAGACTCACTAAAAGCTGTCCCAAGTGTAGGGATACTATGTACAAGGTTTTAACTAAATCCTTCCGAAAGCTTCAGAATGCCACCTTTGAACAAAAAAATCTTTGCAGGACGCTGTTGATGACAGCATCAGGGCTCACCTAAAGGCTTGGGTGAACTTAATTCTCAGGCAGGGAATATGACCCATGCCCCTTGTCAAGTATCCAAATAGCTACTGATGCTGTGAGTACTCATTAGAAACACCTGGGCAAAGAGCTTCTAATAGGTATCCACAAATTATATTTTCATGGAGAAGTAAAAAACAGCAGGCCCTGGTTGCTCAGTTGGATGCGCCGTCTGACTGGAGACCAGGAGGTCGCAGGTTCAACTCCCGCCGAGGTTGGCAGCATTCTTTCGTGGAGATTGATCGTGAAATATTTTCTACAGTCATTCTCCCCCTTCCACTGATTCAAGAAGGGCAGTTGTCAGTTTCTGGCGAAAGATTGTGCACAATACTGGTTAACCGCTTAGAGGACTAAGCCTGCCCAGTAAACGTGTGGTTAAGTAAACTGATCGCCCTCGACATGACCCCATTGGGTTCACTGGGCCGTAAAAACCTCAACACAAAAAAAAAAAAAAAAAAAAAAAAAAGTAAGAAACTACAAATACTTTTTGATGAAAAAAAACCACCTTATTTGGAGCTCTAGGCCCAGTTGTTCAAAACTAAAGTCATTAGTTAACGTATCGTTAAAACTTCGGTCATTAAATATGACATATATGCTAATATTTTTGCAGAAAAAATGTGAGTATTTGCAAAAGCTACTCACATTTTTTCAGCAAAAATACCTGTGAATTAGATATTGTACTTACTAGAACAGTTAACATTTTGACCACTAAAGAGCTTGTTAAGCTAATGATGCTTTGAACAACTGGGCCCTGTTAAATATTCTAAGCACACTATATCAGCTGTACAAATATGATAAGGTGTCTTTTTCAACCTAAGAGTATTCATGGTTTGCTTTTTTTGTTTCCACAATATGTATGTTTTAGGCATGGCATGTATGGAGATAAGGTAGTTCTGTTGTTGTTTTTTTTTTTTCAAGCAAAAAGTGAATATATTTCTTCTTTGGCCCAGGTTGGGGTGGTTGGGTGAGGCAAAGATGTTGTATATCTTGTGTCACCTGGGCAATTAACTGATATTGGCTTACAGTTGGGCAAGGCCTGCTATCCTTAATGTTTTTATTTCTTCTGTTTTTTCACCGTTCATTTTCTTCTTTCTTCCCTGTCCCTCTCTTTCATCTCTACTATCTCTTCCTTCTCTCTTCTCCCTTCTCTGGGAGACGACATGAAATGACCCACAAGGATTGATGTGTCATTAAACCCCAACATAATCAACAATCTTTGGCCAGGTACTTCTAATGCAGAAATAAAGAAATCTTATCTAGAGCTGTTCTTTGACATTGTGCTCAGCATTAAGAAAGTAGATCTAGGAATTAGAATGGGTCAGCCCTGTGTCAGTATTATGTGACTGGGTGGAATGGCGTGTTGTGTCTGGTGCATATTTCAGTGAAGTGAACATTGAGCTCCCTGCCACACGTGGACATTGTCACAATTTGACTGAAAGATTATTGAAAGTGACATTAAAGCTGAATAAAACAAACATGTTCAAATCTTTTGCAGAGGCAGTTCTGATGAGAATCTCAGCATATCTTTTTTCTTTTTCTTTTTTTTTTTTTAGAAGAAAAATTTAGTGCTGATATGTCATTTGTCTAGTGCTATGCAGTTATGAATTGGTTTTTCCAGTGTACTTAATATTTAGTATACTCATGTTATGATCAAGGAAAATGCATAAACCAGGAAGTTTTGTCACCATTTCTGAAAGGGAATCAGTTTGTTTGACTTAATGTTTCTCTTTCTGCACACCAAGCCTCTTCTGAAAAAGGGGTCTACTCTGAAAGGAAAGAACTTGCTCCCATGGAGCAAGTTCTTTCCATTTACAGTAGACCCCTTTTTAGAAGGGAACAAAATGGGTTTTGGCAGAGTTGCCTCTCCTGAAAATGTAGTTGTTCCACTTGAACAAAAATGGATTCTTTTGTAGGCAAGTAAGAAGTCAGAGTTGCCGTCATTACTTGGTGATCCTATGACAGCTCAAGCTGAAATTATCCTCAAGAATATTATCATGCCTCCAAATGAAGTGCCAGAATTTCCTCCACGAGAGAATAAAGATGAACCATGCCTGCTAGGAAGGCCAATACGGAAACTTAGTCTTTTGTATATCCAGAGTCTAGGCCGATTGATGGCTGTAATGTCAGAGAAAACTCTCAGCAAGGGGTTACTTGGTAGGTACATAGCTCCAGATAAAAGTAGTATTAAGATAAATATTTTTTCTTATTTCTTCATGCATAGGTTTTGGGCACTTATAGGTTTTGGGCTTTTATTAGAAGCGCACTTGATTAAACTGCAGATTTTTGAAATTTCAAACTGTGTGACATAGCTAGTTTCCATTTCAGTGCATGCATTGCTTTTTAGTGGAAGGCATACCCAGGGATGGGGTCAAAGCTGTGGCATTATGTGCACTCTCGCATTCTTCTATTACTTCATCAATTAATTCGGCATTATGAAAATCTCACATTCTTCTATTACTTCATCAATAATTTTAGCGCCTAATTCCACAGATTTTTCTTCAATTAGCAGGTGTTTGATATAGCAAGGCACTCATGGCTCATAAAAGCTATGCATTTTCATCAGGTATTGTGATTTTTGTGAGTTCTTCACTGAAAAAAAACAACTAAATTTTCCAGCAAAACAAAGAAAAGGAAAACAACTTTTTTCTTTGAAGTATCATCAATATCATGCTTTTTGAGCTTCAGTGACAAAAAAAATGTTTTCAGTAATGTCACTTTTAGCTCATTTGAACAAAAAAAATACAGGCCCCAAGGTTATAAAACTTTTTTCATGCTCAGCTCAGCTGAGCATAAAATTTGTCATCTTAATAAATCTCAAATTACTAACAATTCTAAATTTTTTCATGCTAAATATAGCTGAGCATGAAAATTTCTCTGCTAATAAATATGAAAATACCAACTAAAAAGCTGAGCATGAAAATTTCTCTGCTAATAAATACGAAAATGCCAACTTTTAATATTTATAGAGTATGGATACATTTTCAGGGGAGACAACTCTCGGTTTGGCCTCTCTCCTTAAGAAGGAGAAAGTTAAGAAGAAACAAAGTAGCACCCCTTGGGAGCAGATTATTTCCTCAGAGAGAAGACCCTTTTTAGAAGAGGTTTGGTATACAGGAAAGCGAACAGGAAGTTACAAATTTATTCTCCCTTTTTCAAACATGGCAGAAACTGTATCCGGGAGTGAGTTGCATAAGGAAAGCGCTTTCAGGTAACGCTCAGTAGCGATTTGTCCTTGCTATGCAACGGTCTGTTTGATGGGAGCGCTTTCTAAAATGTCTGCCAAACTGACACAATTTTCAAACTGGGAATTTCTCGTAAAAAGCTAGCGGTGCTTGCTTCAGCAATTGGTTTTCTGTACAATACACTTCGTCCAAGGACAAAAAAAAAAAAAAAAAATTTCTTCAAAAGGGCACTGACTATGTCAGATGCCACCATTTTGTTTTGTCAGGTTGCTATGCAACGGTCTGTTTCAGATAGTGAGTCAGCCCCGAACACAGTTACGAAGTGCCACAAAGTGCTTTTTGGTAACCTACTGTTGCATAGCGAAGCACTATAAAGCACTCTGTAACGCTCGCCTTATGCTGCCCATCCCAGTTTCCTATATAGATTGAGGGGACTGGATACTCTTCATAGATTTTCTGCCAGTTTATACAAGGTAGACGACTTTTGTGACTTCCTGTTTGCTTTTCTGCACACCAAATCCCTTCTGAAAAGGGGCCTACCCTAAGAGGAAAGAATTTGCTCCCCCTGGGAGCAAATTCTTTCCTTTTAGAGTAGACCTCTTTTCAAAAGGGAGGCAAAAGACATTTTCATGGAGTTACTGCCCGTGAAAGTGTATCAATTCCCATTAACACATAATTTGGGCCGTGTCATGCAAAAACGTGTCTTCGAGCATATGCGGACAGTAAGGCCCAGATCAGCCTGCGCATCCCCGCAGTCTGATCAGGGCATTATCTGTCCACTAACAGAATCATTTCATACCACAGAATGTATGAATGGAGAACAATGAGGCTTTTTTATTACTTGGTGAGACTCATTTGGTACTAGTACATTCTGATGTATTTTGTAGGCAATGCTCCAACAGGTCCCAGACCTTTGATGGAAAGTCTTCTACAAGGAGGAAGGACTGGTAGCCTTCAGTCGCCATCCAAAGATAATCAGGGTCTGTTAGGACAGTGCCCAGCTCCAAGCAACAGCCTTGAATCAGCAGCTAACTTTATGAATACTGTAAAAAATATGGCCCTGAATAAGCTGAATGAGAGCTCAGGAGCCGCCAAGAACCAGATTCTTAATGCCCTGTTTGGTAACCAAGGAAACAGCCAGCAACAGGGAGGTGGCGCTAATAGCGGAGGAGGCCCACAGTCACTGCTGGGCAAACCGCCACCTTTAATGGGCTTTAATGGTGGGCAGAACAGAAATCAAGGTGATGGGTTATTGCCAGTACCAAACCGAGGTCAAGGTCCAGGAATGAGGAATGATGGGAGTAATTATGATGACTATGATGAAAACTATGGGGATTTTGATGACTTCGATTACCAGGTTAGTTTTGTGAGATTAACTCATATAAATGAGGCATAATGAAATGAAACCATAGCAATAGTAAGGTTTTTTTTGTTTTTGTTTTTTTTTATGAAATGAAATGGAAAATGCATTGATATTTTTCTTTTTTTTTGTTCCAGAAACATGTTGTAGGTGCTGAATAGAAGCATCCGCAAAGTGCTTCTAATGAGTACTCATAATAGAATTTCATGGAGAAATGAGAAAATTACCATAATAACCCTAAGTATTGGGACAGACTCGCCTGAGCTAACAGTTTAAACCTAGATCAGATGTTAGGATGTGACATCTAATCAGGAGCCTGCCTCGGTGGCTCAGTTGGATGCCCCGTCCAACTGGAGACCAGGAGGTCGCAGGTTCATCCCCCGCCGAGGTCGGCAACATTCTTTCGTGGAGATTGATCATGAAATATTTTCTATGGTCATTCTCTCCCTTCCACTGATTCAAGAAGGGCAGTTGTCAGTTTCTGGCGAAAGAATGTGCACAATACTGGTTAACCACTTAGAGGACTATGCCTGCTCAGTAAACGTGTGGTTAGGTAAACTGACCACGCTCAACATGACCCCATTGGGTTGACTGGGCTGTAAAACCTCAACACAAACAAGACATCTAATCAGGAACTGCAATGCTTGCCACCCATCCAGTAGTTTTTCAGACACATCAACAGGAAGTAAAACGGACTTGTTCAAAGTTAGGATAAGTATGGTAAGTAGTTAAGGGTCCAAATACTTAGGTAATATATAGTACCTGTAACATTAGTTTTCATGGAGAAATGGGAAAAATATTTATCTGGGCCTAGTTGTTAAAAACTAATGATGCCGCTTGTTAACGTATCGTTAAAACTTTGATCATTAAATATGGCATAATACACTAGTATTTTTGCTGAAAAAAAAATGTGAGTAGCTTTTGCATTTGCAAAACTATTTACATTTTTTCAGCAAAAATATGAGTGAAGCAGATATTGTACTTACTCCCAGGTCGGCAACATTCTTTTGTGGAGATTGATCATGAAATATTTTCTACGGTGATTCTCTCCCTTCCGCTGATTCAAGAAGGGCAGTTGTCAGTTTCTGGCGAAAGAATGTGCACAATACTGGTTAACCGCTTAGAGGACTAAGCCTGCGAAGTAAACTTGTGGTTAGGTAAACTGACCACACTCGACATGACCCCATTGGGTTGACTGGGCCGTAAAACCTCAACACAAACAAAACTTACTAGAACAGTTAATATTTTGACCACTAACAAGGTTGTTAAGCTAATGATGTTTTGAACAATTGGGCCCTGGATACCAGCTCATCTAAAAGAAATTGTACGGAATGTGAACAGTAGATACCCACACAAGTCTGTATATCTGCACAGTTTAGTTAGAAATACGTGGATTATATATAATCATAGCTTTTTTAGCTCACCTGAGCCGAAGGCTTAAGGTGAGCTATTGTGATCACTCACCGTCTGTCGTCGTCGTCCGTCTGTCCGTCTGTCCACAGTCTTTAAACAACATCTCCTCCTAAACCACTGATTGGATTTTGACCAAACTTCACAGGAATGGTCCTTGGTTGGTCCTCTTTCAAAGTTGTTCAAATGGTACGGTCCATTGCATATCTAGGTCACAGGTGCTAAAAATACATTTTATTAACTAAAAACTTAAAAAATCTTCTTGTCAGAAACCACTGGACCGATTTCAATATAATTTTGCAGAAATGTTCCTTTGGTGATCCTCTACCAAGATTGTTCAAGCCATTTGGATTCATCAAAAAACATGGCTGCCAGGGGACGGGGCTTATTTTCCCTATATATTTATATAGAAAACTTAAAAAATCTTCTTGTCAGAAACCACTGGACCGATTTCTATATAACTTTGCAAAAATGTTCCCTTGCTGATCCTCTACCAAGGTTGTTCAAGCCATCATGATTCGTCAAAAAACATGGCCGCCAGGGGGCGGGGCTTATTTTCCCTATATATCTATATAGAAAACATTAAAAAATCTTCTTGTCAGAAACCACAGGACCGATTTCAATATAATTTTGCAGAAAGGTTTCTTTGATGATCCTCTACCAAGATTGTTCAAGCCATTTGGATTCCTCTAAAAACATGGCCACCAGGGGGCGGGGCTTATTTTCCCTATATATCTATATAGAAAACTTTAAAAATCTTCTTGTCAGAAACCACTGGACCGATTTCAATATAATTTTGCAGAAATGTTCCTTTGCTGATCCTCTACCAAGATTGTTCAAGCCATATGGATTCGTCAAAAAACATGGCCGCCATGGGTCTGGGCTTATTTTCTCTATATATCTATATAGAAAACTTTAAAAATCTTCTTGTCTGAAACCCTTGACCGATTTCAATATAATTTTGAAGAAATGTTCCTTGGATGATCTTCTACCAAGATTGTTCAAGCCATTTGTATTTATCAAAAAACATGGACCCCAGGGGGCGGGGCTTATTTTCCCTATATATCTATATAGAAAGCTTTAAAAATCTTCTTGTCAGAAACCACTGGACCGATTTCAATATAATTTTGAAGAAGTGTTCCTTTTGTGATCTTCTACCAAGATTGTTCAAGCCATTTGGATTCGTCAAAAAACATGGCCGCCAGGGGGCAGGGCTTATTTTCCCTATATATCTATAGTGGAACCTCAATAATTCAAAGTCCAAGGGACCAAACAGTTTGTTTGAATTATTGAGACTTTGATTAATTGAGGGTTTAAATACATACATATACTTCAGTTGGGGCTTCAAAATGATTTTGAATTATTGAGAATTTTGAATTATTAGGAGTTTGAATTATCGAGGTTCTACTGTTTATAGAAAACTTTAAAAAATCTTCTTGTCAGAAACCACTGGATGGATTTCAGTATAATTTTGCAGAAATGTTCCTTTAGTGATCCTCTACCAAGATTGTTCAAGCCGTATGGATTCGTCAAAAAACATGGCCGCCAGGGGGCGGGGCTTCTTTTCCCTATATATCTATATAGAAAACTTTAAAAATCTTCTTGTCAGAAACCACTGGACCGATTTCAATATAATTTTGCAGAAATGTTCCTTTGGTGATGGTCTACCAAGATTGTTCAAGCCATTTGGATTCGTCAAAAAACATGGCCGCCTGTGGGCGGGGCTTATTTTCCCTATATATCTATGTAGAAAACTTTAAAAATCTTCTTGTCAGAAACCACTGAACCGATTTCTATATAACTTGGCAAAAATGTTCCCTTGCTGATCCTCTACCAAGATTGTTCAAGCTGTCATGATTTGTCAAAAAACTTGGCCGCTAGGCGCTGGGGCTTATTTTCCCTATATATCTGTTTAGAAAACTTTAATCTTTTATCAGAAACCACTGGACCGATTTCAATACAACAATGCAGGAATGTTTCTTTGGTAACCATCTACCAAGATTGTTCAAGTCGTCATGATTCATCAAAAAACGTGGCTGCCAGGGGGCGGGGCTTATTTTCCCTATGTATCTAAATAGAAAACTTTAAAAATCTTCTTGTCAGAAACCACTGGACCGATTTCATTAGAACTTGACAGAAATGTTTCCTTGTTGACCCTCTACCAAGATTGTTCAGGTTATCATGATTCATCAGAAAACATGGCCCCCAGGGGGTGGGGCTTCTTTTTCCCTATATATCTATATAGAAAAGTTTAAAAATTTTCTTATCAGAAACCAATGGACCGATTTCAATATAACTTGGCAAGAATGTTTCTTTGGTGACCCTTTACCAAGATTGTTCAAGCCGGCATGATTCATCAAAAAACATGGCCGCTAGGGGACGGGGCATATTTTCCCTATATATCTATATAGAAAACTTTAAAAATCTTCTCGTAAGAAACCGTTAGATCGAGTTCATTGTAACTTTGGCAGGAATGTTGCTTTGTTGACCTTCTACCAAGATTGTTGAAGCCCTCATGATACGTCAAAAAACATGGCTGCCAGGGGGCGGGGCTTATTTTCTGTATATATCTGTATAGAAAATTTTAAAATTCTTCAAGTCAGAAACCACCTGACCAATTTCAATATTACTTGGCAGGAATGTTGCTTTGGTGACCCTGTACCAAGATTGTTCAAGCATCATGATTCGCCAAAAAACATGGCTGCTAGGGATGGGGCTTATTTTCCTTATATATCTAAATAGAAAACTTTAAAAAATCTTCTTGTCAGAAACCACTGAACTGATTTCAATATAACTTGGCAGGAATGTTCCTTTGGTGGCCCTCTACCAAGTTTGTTCAAGCTGTCATGATTCATCAAAAAACATGGCCGTTAGGGGGTGGGGCTTATTTTCCCTGTATAGCTATATAAAACACTTAAAAAATCTTTTTGTCAGAAACCACTGGACCAATTTCAATATAACTTGGCAGAATTGTTCCTTTGGTGACCTTCTTTCAAGATTCAGTTCAAGCCATCATGATGCATGAAAAAAACATGGCGGCTGTGGAGAAGGGCTATAAAATTTATACTAAAATCTTAAAGCAGTGAACTTGGCTGAAACTTCAACAGTAAAAGTTTGCAAAGCTGTTTGCTCAGGTGAGCGATATAGGACCATCATGGTCCTCTTGTTTATCAAATTTTGGCAGCTGTTGAGATCAAAACACAGTTACAGGTAGTTGGTATCATCACAGACTTGTATAAAAATTTCTGGAAAATGAGATTATATCAATCTGCATCATAGAAGAGCTACATTTTAGATGTAGATACATATGATATGAAGAGGGTATAAAAATGTAAAAAGTATTTGACCGACTTCTTGAATATCAGACTACTGTCTTATCAACATCACTCGGAAAGACGTTGTTTGCTTGGCGTTTTATTTTAAATGAAAATATTTTGTTCTGATTGACCATATGTTATCAGAAACTATTTGTCTTTTTGTCGCACTTGCGTTAGCACGCAGGTGTGATATAGGCGTGCCGTGACCCGTCCGTTCGTCAACAGTTGACTTGTGAGCGCAACTCCTCCTACAGTTTTTTGGCCAGTCATTTTGAAACTTCACATATGTTTTGGCTATGGTGTGTAGATGTGCATATTGTTTGCTCATAATTCTCAGATTTTTTTTTTTTTCGACTTTTTCCGCTTTGTTAACTTAGTCAGTTTTTACCTAAAACCCTTATAGTCAGTGGGTGTCTCGTGAGCGCAACTCCTCCTACAGTTTTTGGCCAATCATTTTGAAACTTCACAGATGTTTTGGCCATGGTGTGTAGATGTATATATTGTTTGCTCATAATTCTCAAATTTTTTTTTTTTCAACTTTTTTCGCTTTGTTAACTTAGTCAGTTTTTACCTAAAACCCTTATAGTCAGTGGGTGTCTCGTGAGCGCAACTCCTCCTACAGTTTTTGGCCAATCATTTTGAAACCACAGATGTTTTGGCCATGGTGTGTAGATGTGCATATTGTTTGCTCATAGTTCTCAGAATTTTTTTTTTTCAACTTTTTCCGCTTTGTTAACTTAATCAGTTTTTATCTAAAACCCTTATAGTCAGTGGGTGTCTCGTGAGCGCAACTCCTCCTGCAGTTCTAGGCCAATAGTTTTGAAACTTCAGAGATGATTAGGTCAGGGTCTGAAGATTTGCATATTGTTTGCACATAAATCTCAGATTTGTTTTTTCAACTTTTTCCACTTTGTTAACTTAGTTTTTACCTAAAACCCTCATAGTCAGTGGGTGTTTCGTGAGCGCAACTTCTCCTGCAGTTTTAGGCCAATAGTTTTGAAACTTCACAGATGATTAGGTCATGGTCTGAAGATGTGCATATTGTTTGCACATAAATCTCAGGTTCATTTCAGCAGAGTTAGGGGCCCTTGATTTATGCCCAAAATTGGTTCCTGCTCAATGTCTTGTGAAAGAATTGATGGATTAGGATCATATTCTGCATACATATTGTTGTTAGCAATACCTAGCTTGGGATTGTCGCATGACATTTTTCGTCAATTTTCAGCTGAGTTACTGGCCTTGATTAATGGGCAAAAATGATATCTGCTCAATATCAATATCTTGTGAAATAATGGACAGGTTTAGATCAAATTTTGCAAGCCAATATTCCAAATTTTCTACTTTGTCCATTTTTCTTACAAACTAACCCATCAATTTCTTGAATAGATTTTTTTTCAGTACAAATAGGAACTTGTATGACTTAATCCCCGCAGGTGCGACACCACTTTCCGCAGATTTCTTGTCTGTTTCTTTGTTTTGTTCTCAAATATTTATCCCAAAATTAAATTTACGGCCAAAATTGGGCTGACCTGTGCAGTTTCTATAGTAAAGTGATTTTTTAAAATTTTTGTCTAAGAAAATATTTCTACTTTTCTTTGCTGAATTTGAATAATTGGTATTTCACAACAATTTTGTGAAAATTTCAGAAAAATTGAACAAGTGGAACCTGTTGAAAATCTGCCTCCAAGTTAGCTACCCTACAGATTTTTGCAAAATTTGCATTCATTTTTGCTATGGGAAAAAGTGAAAATATTTAATTTTTTAAAAACCAATGATTTTAATACGATTTTTCGTGCATAGGTTGTTACGACAAATGGTTTTGCATTAAATTCTGACAAAATTTGCAAATTTACTTCTTCTGTGTAAAGCGCCAGGAAAAAAGGACTTTCTGAAAGATGTCAAAAGCATAGTAAGAACATCAGGGCCCAGTTGTTCAAAACTAACGATGTCGTTAGTTAACATATTGTTAAACCT
Organism: Anodontia alba; assembly: GCA_964016985.1. Taxonomy (NCBI): domain Eukaryota; kingdom Metazoa; phylum Mollusca; class Bivalvia; order Lucinida; family Lucinidae; genus Anodontia; species Anodontia alba. Next base: position 31,210,860 of record OZ024825.1, on the reverse strand, counting down.
TTGGTCATTAAATATGGCATATACGCTAATATTTTTGCTGAAAAAAATGTAAGTATCTTTTGCATTTTGCAAAAGCTACTCAAATTTTTTCAGCAAAAGTACCTGTGAATTAGGTATTGTGCTTTAATACTAGAACTCTTAACATTTTGACCACTAACATCTGATTATGAGCTCATTTAGCTAAAAATGCTTTGAACAACTGAGCCCAGATTTGCTACAGAAGAAGCATTAAGTGGTTGTATACATTTTCTAGACATACTCATAGATGGTTCAGTAAAACTGGGGTCTTCAAAAAACAAAAAAAAAAAAAAAAAAAAAAAAAAAAAATGGCTTACTCTGTCCATGAATTAAGAAGACAAATAGGGAGTGAGTTTGTTTTTCTTCTTTTTCCCCATTCTAAAAGACAGGAGTGCATTATAAAAAGAGGATTAAGTTCCACAGTGTCACTATGCGATTGAGCTAGGACTCTGAACCCCTCTGCAATGCTCACTCCTCCAACCTCCTTCTCCAATTTTCTGCGGATCCTGGGCCCACCTCCACCTAGCGATGTTAATTCAACATGACACGTGTGGGTCCGTGGCATGTTGACAGACAGAATAAACACATGGATAAAACACAATGATGTTAGATTTAAACTCAAACTCTTTAGGCCAACGCTCTAAATTCTGCAACTTACAGACTGGACGACTATTTTTAAGCATGGTGTCTGGGTGAGGTGACCTAGTTATGAATTATAACTAGGCACCGTTTCAAGCCAACCCAGTAATCCAGTAAAACTAATCCAGATTTATCTGGCGCTACCTTTATGTGACTCAGTTACCTGGTAGCGTTAAAAATCTGAAAACTGAACTGAACAGTGTCATCTACAGTCAACCAACAGAATTACCATGTATGGTATTTCTAGACCACTGATTGGCTAAAATAAATTCACACCTTTACCTGCACAGGTAAAATACTCCCTGTACTGGGAACCCCACCCCCTGGTTTGAAAATCCTGTCTTCAAGGAAAAAGTCTTCAAAGAGACTATTCATATACAGTGTAAAATTTTACTTTCTGGGAAAATTTTGGAAAAAAAAAATATCTCTTTGGCCAATGCTTTTGTTTACTGCACCAAGTGTTGAATACTTTTCCCAGCTCATAGCAACACTCATTGTTTTCAGCAGGAGAACAATAGAAACTATGACAGTGATAGCTACAATGATGGTTATGATAGGGTAGGTTTATATGTGAGCCAAGTCACAAGAAAAGAGGACATAAGAGGCTTATCCAGATAATATTTTATCTTAATTCTCCACAAAAGCATATATTGTAGACACTCATTAGAAGTGCCTCAATGAGGCACCTCTAATGCATACCCACAATATATATTTTTATAGCGGAAAAAGAAAAATATCTATACTTTTCAGTTGAAAAAATACTTAATCTAGAGCTATGATATGTTGTATGCAAACACACAAAGGATCATGTTAGCCTATAGATCAAGACCTTTACACTTTGCAGATACATTCTACAAATACCCTAAAATCTCAATATGTAGGTTTTCAAAATAGGGTTTAAAAAAAAAAAAAAAAAAAAAAAAAAAAACCCTCCAATTTCCTATTGTTGAAAGTGGTCTAAAAACAAAATAAAGGTAAAGGGTTTAAAAATTTTAAAAGTAAAACCTTCAATGTCAAACAAAAAAAGCATGACAAAGTCTTTGCAGGAAGTAACCAATTAAGTTGCCTCCCTTTGTAAATTTATAAATCCGTTTGTTAAATTGCCTTCCTTTGAAAAAATTTATATTTCTCTTTGCTATATTCCAGTCAGAGGATAAATTGTAAATCTGTCTCATTATTATTTATTTTAATTTCTGTTATTAACCTGCTGAACCCGGATATATCTTGCCTTTGCAAACAGTGAAGATCCAGATCAGTTGGCTTCTTCAGAAGCCAACTGATCTGGATCTGCACTGTTTGCCATTAAGTATGTAAATTTATATCAATAAGCAGGATCAAATAATCTGATTGGCTAAATTAAAGAAGTGGGCAAGACATCTTAATTTATTCAGCATGACAAGGTTTAAAATGAATTGTGCTGCTAACAGTTGAAGTTTTAGGGTGTCTAATGTTTCTGAACATTGATGGTCCTGATAAAAAGTGCACAAGTTGACTAACTGATCTGGGTCTTTAACCACTAAGCATAGGTGTGGCAGACAAAATTCTTATTTTTTTTTTTACGATCTTTCAGAGAAAAAAAGACTTAGCATTTCATGCAAATTGTTTGCTAGCAGATGATTCAAATGAAATGTCAAGCCTAATTTTCTTAAAAAAAAAAAAAAAATTCAGATGTTGTTTGCTGTAGTTGTAGTCAGCACTTTAAGGGTACATAGTAAGTAGCTGTTTGCATATCCGTTTAAGCTCCCATTTTTGCTGGCTATGGCTCTTGTACTCTGCCTTGCTGAATTCCTTCTGACTTGGACTGACTATTTACAACCTCTTTATGACATTGTTGCTGGGACTCAAAGTTAAAACCATGTTAGCAAAACAATAGTGTTGTGTCCAAAAAAAAAAAAGTATAGATTGTATAGAAAAATGACCATAAATTGAATTTTTATCTAAACAAAAATGTATAGATTATATAGAAAAATGACCATAAATGGTCATTTTTCTATATAATCTATACATCACAATGCTTGAATAGTAATGAATACAATGTCTTATGTCTGAAACCATCTTATAATTAACTACCTTCTAGTATCCCTCATTCTGTAGTATGAGATCTGTAATGGAAAACCAGTAATTTCTCCTATTCTAACAGCAAATTTCCAGAGAAACATGCTATATGTATGGTAGGATGGTACTGTATGTGTAGCAGGTGGGAGAAGAAGGCATGCTAGTATTTCTTCTGTTTCTCTCTTCTCCAGTGTCATTTGCTTTTTCACATCATTCTCTGTTTGTCTTTTTCCTCTAGTCTGTTAGATCTTCTATACTGTTTTTGCTTTCTCTCTCCTTTTCTCAGGGAGATGACAAAAATGACCCAAAAGAGTTGATGTGTCATTAAATAGGAACTCAGAAAAACAAAGACCACCCTGCAAATCAGAAGACTTGTTAAGAAGGAGTATATTATAAACCAGTTATTCAGTGTTTTTCTTTTTTTTTTTTTTTTTTTTTTTTCTGGTGAAAGAATATGCACAAATACTGGTTAACTGCTTAGCGGACTAAGCCAGCCCAGAAAAAGTGTGGCTAGGTAAACTGAATGGCTAGATATGACTCTAATGGGCTGACTGGGTAGTAAAACCAACTCAGTCAATCAGACCAGTGTTTTTTTTAAACTGCAGACTGTTCTAAGGCAGTAGTTCTGACATTGTCTGTTCTGATTCTTTGTACTACGGTAAATGTCCAAAAATTTCAAACACCTTATTCCATACTTTTTTGGCCTAAATTTTGCTTTTTATGCACTTCTCTCTTGAAAAAGTTTGGAATGTCTAACAGTGTATACCCTGATCAGACTGCTCCTTCAGGAGCAATCTGATCTGGGTCTGCACTGTTTGCATATGTTATTTTGTCAGACTCTTTGTGTACCAAAATTTACGACATTTACCGTGCCGGCCTCGGTGGCTCAGTTGGATGCGCGTCAGACTGGAGACCAGGAGGTCGCGGGTTCGACCCCCGCCAAGGTCGGCAACATTCTTTCGTGGAGATTGATCATGAAATATTTTCTACGGTCATTCTCTCCCTTACGCTGATTCAAGAAGGGCAGTTGTCAGTTTCTGGCGAAAGAAGGTGCACAATACTGGTCAACCGCTTAGAGGACTAAGCCTGCCCAGTAAACATGTTGTTAGGTACACTGACCGCACTCGACATGACCCCATTGGGTTGACTGGGCCGTAAAACCTCAACACAAACAAACAACATTTACCGTATATTGTGGCTATGTTGCAGAGTTATTTTTGTTCTGTCCAATTTGATGCCTTATTCTGGGATTTGTTCAGTCTTATCTAGCTTTGCCATCAACTCATTTGGGGAAGAGGGAGCTGATCACTTGAATAGTCGTTAACCCTTTTTAGTCCGGAAGCCCTCAAAAGGGTAATTGGCAAACAGTGCAGACCAGACTCGGATCAGATGGCACAGAATGTGGCATTCTATCAGGCTCTACACTATTTGCATTAAATACAGAAATTTCTGTGAAACATAGTAATAATAACAGCTATCCAGACACTCTGCTATTGGATGGTTCAGTCCAAAGAGTTTTTGTGGAAGAGTCCACTAAACATAAATGGATTAAATGATATATTCTGGCTGTGGATGTTCTTGTTTGTTAGCTCTTCCTCTCTGTGGCGCTTCCTGAATTTCTTCATTTATTTTCCCTCTTTTACTGTTAGATAGTTAACATACCATATTTCCCATGTATTTGGACAGACAGGCCTGAGCAAACAGTATAGACCCAGATGAGACGCCGCAGAATGCGGCGTCTCATCTGGGTCTACACTGTTTGCCACTCATCCAGCAATTTTTAGACACAACATCGGGTAGTGAATTGTACTGGTTCAAATTTTAGAACATATATGGTAAGGAGTTGAAGTGTCTGAATACTTAGGGTAAATATGGTACTGTTCTTACTAGTTGGACTTCATAATATTTTCCACTGGTAAAGCTAAATTTTAAGAACATATTAATACTATATGTGCCAGTGCATGACAAAATCAACAAAATGGATGTGTACCCAGCCAAGACTCAGATCAGCCTGCGCACCTGCCCAGTCTGATTATAGAGTCTTTGCTAAGGACCCAAGCTTGCTTCATGTGGAAGACTCTGATCAGACAGGGCGGATGCCCAGGCTGATCTTTGGCAGTTGCACAAGTCTTATTGTAGGTTTTGTCGTGCGCTGGCTCAAATTTACCCTAAGTATTAAGACAGCTTAATTCCTAGCCATACTTTCCCTAAAATCTTAACAAGTCCATTTTACTACCTTGTTATCTAATCTGGGTCTACTCTGTTTGCTCAAGCCTGTCTTTCCAGATGCCTAGGGTAAATATGGTACTGAGTATGATATGTTGAAAGATGGGGATTTGGCAAGTTTTATGACAAATAAAAATGACTATATAAATATTGAACACAAAGATAATATTGCACAGCTTTTGATAATTTGTCTAGGTATGACTACCAAAAATATGTGTCAGGTCAGTTTTCAGACATGTTCTATTTTTGTGATTTTTTTATTGTCATTTTTTGTCCATTTTTATGAGTGCAGCAATCTTTAAATGTCAGTGGCATTATTCTGACTTGGAAATATACAGATCATCAAAGGTTAAGTTCTATGACAATTTAATTTCAGTGTATTTAGACTCGTTATATCTGCAAGTGTCTTATAATTAGCTGATAAAAAAAAAAAAAAAAAAAAAGCAAAATGAAAACAACAAACAAAAAACAATAAACTTAACAAAGTAATAAGAGCATATCTAAAGGTACATTACATGCAAAATTTGACAGAGTAATGAAGAAATGAATATCTGTTATCCATCTGTTATAACGTAAGCATGTATGAAAAATCTACTGTGCTTTTGACACATCTTTCAGAAAGTTTTTTTGTTTCGCTTGGCATTTTATACAGAGGTAAAGTTAAGAACTTTGTCCTAATTTAATGCAGAACCATTTGTCTTAACTACTTATGCACAAAAAATTTTGTTCTAGTAATTGATTTTCAAAAAAATCAGATATTTTCACTTTTTCCCCCATAGTAAAAATGAATACAAATTATGCAGAAATCTGTAGGGTAGGTAACTTGGAGGCAGATTTTCAACAAGTGTGCTTGTTCAATTTTTCTGAAATTTTCACAATATTGTTGTGAAACGTCAGTTATTCAAATTCAGCAAAGAAAGTAAAAACTATTTTCTTCGACAAAAATTAAAAAAAAAAAAAAAATCGCTTCACTATAGAAATTGCATAGGTCAGACCAGTTTTTGGTTGTAAATTTAATTTTAGGGAGAACATTTGAGAACAAAATGCAGAAACAGAAAAGACAAATGGTTTCTAAGATATGGTCAGTCAGAAAAATATTTTCATTTAAAATAAAATGCTAAGCAAAAATCTCTTTCTGAGTGATGTCGAAAGGATAGTAACAGAATTTCCATAGGTACTTAAAGTATCAACCATTTATTTGCAGGCAGAAGGTTAGTTGAAGAGACAATATTCTCCAGAAATAAAGAAGATAAAAGACAATTTTAGATGTCCATATGACCAATTGGAGAATCCTTATTGATTTCAATGCTCAGCTTGTGATCTAAAACAAAACATTTTAAAACTGAATGAAATTCAAACGGTGTTTATTTTGTGACATGATATGTGTAAGATTTTGTGGACCAGAATACTACATTACTTGACACCATAGCTCCAGATAAGAGGAGCATCAGGAAAATAATTTTTTTGTTTCTCCATGAAAACATATGTTGTGGGTACTCACTAGAAGTGCCTCAGCGAGGCACTTCTAATGAGTACCACAACATATGTTTTTCTGGGAAAATAAGAAAAGTAAAATTTGTGATTGAAAAAGATGTCTTACCTGGAGCTATGCTTGAGAGATGAGATTGTGGGTCAGAAAAATGTCTTATTTGAAAGTTTATACTGTTTCAGGGATATGGAGGGAATGCCAGGTTTGGAATGAACCGAGGTGGTTACGGTGGCCCAAGAGATGGTGGTGGCTATGGCGACCACAGTGGTTTCTATGGAAATGATAACTACAGAGATGGTGGTTATGGGAGACCTGGCATGGGTTTTGGTGGAAGTGGTGGTGGCAGTGGCGGTGGTGGTGGTCTCCGAGGGGATTTTCAAGGGAGAAGAATGGGGGATAAGTCCTTTAAGTCAACTCCATCTAGAAAGGTACCTGCTTGTGTAATTAGAGGTTTAATGCTTTGATTCAGTTATATGATTCAGCAAAGTTAAGGACAGTTTTACCCATAAAGAGCCAGTCACAACAACAGCAGGCAACAACCCATTGTAGACTGAATGAACTCCCCCACACTATATATTGGAGGAGTCTAATTTCGATTTTAGGTATGTTAGGCTATGTGATTTAGATATTTCTAGAGAAAAATGGTTGTACTACTTGCAAATAGTGGAGACCCTGATCAGATACTGCATTCTGTGGCATCTGATCTGGGTATGCACTGTCAGTTTTACCCTGTTAGGGGTCTCCAGACTTTGGGTTGAATATTGGCAAGATCTTGACAAAATGTTCATTTTGATGGATTTTTGATCAAACTTTGATGAAAAAACCAGGGCCCAGTTGTTCAAGCTAACGACGTCGTTAGTTAACAATTCGTTAAAATTTACATCGAGTGATACGCAAATATGCCGAAATTCTTTGCTGAAAAAATATGTTTTGCAGTGCAAAAGCTACTCACATTTTTTCAGCAAAAAATATCAGAATATTATATATTGAATCCGCTAAAACAGTTAACGAAATGACCCTTAACGAGCTTGTTAAGCTAACGACGCTTTGAACAACTGGGCCCAGTAAATTATTAAGGTTTGAAGGCATCAAAACAGCTTCAATGGGGGCCACCATTCTGTGTATTTAATGAGGCTTAAGGACATCATGAAGTCTTAAATACAGTCAACTCTCGTTATCTCGAATTCCAAGGGACTCACTGAAACACTTCGAGATATCCGTACCTCGACATATCAGGGTTGAGAGAGTGAGGAAAACAATAACTTGAACAACCATATTTAACAAATGAATATGTAATTTGACTCCTGAAGTTAGAAATATATATATATAAAATAATGTGGAAAAGAGGAGAAATTGCTCCTTAGGAGCAATTTCTCCTCTTTTCCACATTATTTTGTTACCTGTTGTCATAGTTTCATGTTAAAACGGGGACCAAATTTTCACTTCAAGATAAGCGGTAATTTGAAATAAGCGAGTTCGAGATAACGAGGTTCAACTGTATGCAAAACCTAAATAAATTAGATTTGCAACAATATTCAACATTTATTAGCTCACCTTTGCACGAAATGCTCAAAGTGAGCTATTGTGATCTGTCAGTGTCCATCATGCATCGTCCATCATGCGCCATCAGCAATTTGCTTTGAAAGACTACTCCTATACCCCTGGGCCAGTTGACTCCAAACTTGGTAGGAAGTATCGGGGTTACTTATAAATCAAAAATAGCTAAATTTGTTGCGATCCAAAATCCAAGATGGCTGCCATCTTGAAAATCTATTTTGCCCTTCTTCTGCTGAACCAAAAGGCCAATTGACTCAAAATTTGGTAAGAAGTATCGGGGCAACTTGTAGATAAAAAATGGCTAAAATCTTTCGGATTGGAAACCCATGATGGCCACCATCTTAAAAAATCTATTTTGCGCGTCTTCTCCTGAACCAAAAGGCCAAATGACGTGAAACTTCATAGGAAGTATTGGGGCAGCTTATAGACCAAAAATAGCTAAAATGGGTTTGATAGGGAATCCAACATTGCCACTATCTTGAAAATCTATTTGGCTCTTCTTCTGAACCGAAAGGCCGGTTAACTCAAAACCTGGTATGAAGTAACAGGGTGACTTGTAGATCAAAAATAGCTAAAATCTTTCTGATCAGAAGTCCAAGATGTCCACCATCTTAATTTATTTTCGCTTCTTTTCCTGAATAGAAAGGCCAATTGACTCGAAATCTAGTAGGAAGTACCAGGGTGACTTGCAAAAATAGCCGAAATTGTTCCGATGGGAAATCTAAGATGGCTGCAATGGAGGCTATCTTGAAAATCTATTTTGAGCTTCTTCTGAACCTATTAGAAGGAAGAATTGACTCAAAACTTAGTAGTAAGTATAAGGGTGATATGCAGATCAAAATTAAGTAAAATAGTTCTGTACATTGGTGGCCATCTTGAAAATCTCTTTTGAACTTCTCCTGACCTGAAAGGCCAGTTGACTAAAAACTTGGTAGGAAATACAAGGGTGACAATCAAAAATAGCTAAAATCATTCTGATCAGAAATCCAAATTGTCCGCCATCTTAATTTATTTTTCGCTTCTTCTCCTGAATGGAAAGTCCAGTTGACTCGAAATCTAGTAGGAAGTATCAGGGTGACTTCCAAAAATAGCTAAACTTGTTCCGATGGGAGATCTAAGATGGCTGCAATGGAGGCCATCTTGAAAATTTATTTTGAGCTGCTTCTGAACCTAAAGAAGAATTGACTCCAAACTTAGTAGTAAGTATTAAGGTGACTTGCAGATCAAAATTAAGTAAAATAGTTCCGATTGAAAATCAAAGATGACCCCCATGGTGGCCATTTTGAAAATCTCTTTTGAACTTCTTCTGATGTGAAAGGCCAATTGACTAAAAACTTGGTAGGAAATACAAGGGTGACTTGCAGATCAAAAATATGTAAAACCATTCCAATTGGAAATCCAAGATGGCTGCCATGTCCATCTTGAAAATCTGTTTTGAGCTTCTCCTGAATTGAAAGGCCATTTGACTCAAAATTTGGTAGGAAGTATCAGGGTGACTAACTAAAATCATTCTGATTGGAAATTATAGATGCCCACCTTATCTTGAAAATCTATTTTGAACTCATGAAGGGGGAAGGCCAATTGACTCGAAACTTAGTAGGATGTATTGGGGCAATATGTAGATCAAAAATAGCCTAAATCGCTCAGATAAGAAATCCACAATGGGTGGCACAGCGGTCGTCTTGAAAATCTATATTCAAAACTTCTTCTCTTGAACAGAGTGGCCAGTTGACTTGAAACTTGGTAGAAAGTATCAAGGTGACTTGCAGATCAAACATAGCTAAAATCGTTCCAATTCGAAATCCAGGATGGCCACCATCTTGAAAATCTATTTCTTCTCCTGAATTGAAATGCCAATTGACCCGGAATTTTGTAGGAAGTATGGGGGTGACTTGTAGATCAAAAAATAGCTAATATTGTCCAGATTTCTTCTCCTGAACTGAAATGCCAATTGACCCGGAATTTTGTAGGAAGTATCAGGGTGACTTGTAGATCAAAAAATAGCTAATATTGTCCAGATTGGAAATCCAAGCTGGCTGCCACAGTCACCATCTTGAAAATCTATTTTAAACTTCTTCTCCTGAACAGAAAAGCCAGCTGACGTGAAACTTAATAGGAAGGATCGGGCAGACTTTTAGATCAGAAATAGCTAAAATCGTTCCTTCGAAAATCCAAGATAGTCACCGTGTTGAAAATCTATTTTGAACTTTTTCTCCTGAACTGAAAGGCCAATTGACTCGAAACTTCATTGGAAGTATCGTGAACCGAAAGGCCAATTGACTCGAAACTTCATTGAAAGTATCGAGATGATTTGTAGATCAAAAGTTGGTAAAATCATTCTGATTGGAAGTCCAAGATGACCACCATGGCTATCTTGAAAATCTGTATTGAACTTCTTCTCTTGAACTGAAAGGCCAACTGACTTGAAACTTATCTGGTAATAAAGTAAGCAAATCAGGGCCGTCTTGGCCCTCTTGTATTTGTATATATATATATAGTTCTTCGCTAGGCATGTATTTTTACTTGAAAACTGCATTAATTTCTCTCAGAAGGATTTTTTTAAATATTTTGAAATGTTAAGAACGTCATTAAAAATTCAAAATGGCAGCATTTTTTGATAATGGTTTTTAAATCTTTAAACATCTTTAACTTCCTTAGTTTTATCTGATTTTTCAAATTTACATCAAAAGGCATGATTTATCAAGAGCTTTCATCTCAAAGATGCATTATTCACCAATCTTGAGATGGAATATGCAAACATTTTAGACATACATCAGCTGTTGCAAACTGCAACATCTGATAGTCTGCACTGTTTCCAATTCAACTCCATGCAAAAATGCAAACTGTTGCTATAGGTTTTTGCTATCTTTTAACATAACTTCACAGAATTTATTACAATGATGAGTAATAGTCTTCGGTGTGTGGCATTTTTTTTTTTTTTTTTTCATTAATTTTTATCTACACTTGGCACATTGTCCATTTTATTATGTTTGTTTGTGTTGAGGTTTTACGGCCCAGTCAACCCAGTGGGGTCATGTCGAGCGCAGTCAGTTTACCTAACCACACGTTTACTGGGCAGGCTTACCCGGCCTCGGTGGCTCAGTTGGCTGCGCCGTCTGACTGGAGACCAGGAGGTCGCGGATTCAACCCCCGCCGAGTTCGGCAACATTCTTTCGTGGAGATTGATCATGAAATATTTTCTACAGGCATTCTCTCCCTTCCGCTGATTCAAGAAGGGCAGTTGTCAGTTTCTGGCAAAAGAAAGTGCACAATACTCGTTAACCGCTTAGAGGACAAAGGCTGCCCAGTAAACGTGTGGTTAGGTAAACTGACCGCGCTCGACATGACCCCATTGGGTCAAACTGGGCAGGCTTAGTCCGCTAAGCGGTTAACCAGTATTGTGCACATTCTTTCACTAGAAACTGACAACTGCCAGATATAGGGATATTCGGATAAATATTTTGCTTTTAAAACATACGTTGTGGATAATCTTTAGAAGTGCCGTAGTCATAACATGTTTTCATAGAAAAATATGAAAAATATTTGTTTTATAAAATATAAAAAAGCCATATCTAAAGCTATTAAACTATCTTTTTTGGAAGCATTGTTCGAACTGAAATAGTAAGCCCTAATTTGAGGAATGGAATGTGATGAGGAAGGGCAAATAACTCTCATTTGTCAATATTGCTGTTTTAGTCAAGAGAGCAGTTTTAAATTCCATGCTTGTGTATGTTTTCAGAATAAAGATTCAGGATTGTATGGCGGAATCAATAGTGATGGCTATGTTTCACCAAGAGACAGGGAAAACAGTGTATGTATTTTTACCCTTAACCCTTAAACTGCCAATCACAACTATTGTCGTCTGCTTTGTCATCTGCTTGTGATTTTAAAAGTCATTTCTGCAAACAGTGTGGACCCAGATCAGACTGCTCCTTTAGGAGCAGTCTGATCCGGGTCCACATTGTTTGCCTGTATGCAAAAATAGGTTGGAAAAGTTTGCAAGAATATTCAGCAGATGACATAAACAGACAACATTTTCAGATGCAGTTTTTCTTGGCGCTTTAAGGGTTAAAGCCGTAGTCATAACTACAGCAGACATTTTTTTTTTTTTTTTTTTTTTTAAATACTGTATTTCAGAGAAAATAAGCCATGTAAATCATCTGCAAAGTAGAATGACCCAGAATATGTTTTGTAAATTTGAAGTGAAGTGAAAATTTGTAGAAGACATTCTACATGTACTATTCCTCTTTAAGTTTTCAGAGAAAATAAGTCATGACATTTCATGTGAATCATCTGCAAAAGAGAAATAGTAGAAAGTCATCTACAAATTTTGCTTGGCACTGTAAGGGTTAAAACTAAAATATGTATGGTCTTTGGAGAAAATCTTATTCCCAGGGCTGGTCCCTGTCTATTAGGCTCAGTGAAATAAATGGGCTGCCTCTTTGACAGAGAGAAGCGTCAGGGTGGCCGAGTGGTTAGTGCTCCCAACTTTGGATCATGAAGTTTGGGATTCAAATCCCACTGGAGGCAGATTTCAGCTCAGGGAGACAATTTTTATGACTTCCAGTTTGCTTTCCAGCATATCAGGACCCTTCTACTCTAAAAGGGAGCAAATTCTTTCTTTTCAGAGTATAGCCATTTACAGAAGGGAGGCAAAACAATTTTAACAGAGTTGTCCCTGAAAAGGGAACAACCCTAAAAGGACAAAATTCACTCATCTAAGGAGCAAGTTCTTTCCTTTTAGAGTAGAACTCTTTACAAAGGATAGGCAAAACAATTTTTAGAGTTGCCAATTCTAAAAATTTATCAGTACTCCTAAAGTTTTTTGTGTTAATCACTTTCATTACGAAAACACACCTATTCAAGTATATTGAAAATTTCACCACCAAAAACTGAAAGTTTTCAGATAAAAATTCTGATCTTTTTCATATTTCTGCTCAAAACATAGATTGTGGGTACTCATTAGAACTGCCTTGCTGAGGCAGTTAAAAAGAGTATCCACAATCTATGTTTTCGAGCAAAAGTAAGAAAAAATAATGTATACCCCTGTAAACCCCAATTTTACTATATAGAAGTGGGGTTTAAGGGGGTCAGAATTATATAGGCATGTTCTTGTGATGTACATGTATTTGTTCTCTTCCATGATTCATCTAAAATGGAAGAGTCTGTTACTAGCAGAGCATAAACTTACAGATCTTTTGATGGTATTTTCCTCTAAAACACAATTTTTATGCCCCCAACTTGGCATTTGGCTCATTCATTTGTCAGCCTTTTCTGTCAGCAAAATATCTCGATGACCGTTTGAGCTATGACCTTGAAATTTGGTGAGCTTATTGGGGCTGAAAAGTAGATCTTTTGATTAACTTTTTTGAAAAAAAAAAAAAAAAAAAAAAAAATGGATTAATTATCTGAGATTCATGTCCCTTTCAACTTTTTACATTTTGTAGGGACAAGCATTTAGTTGGGGGCACCGTGTTTGACAAACACTCATTTCTAGTTGACACTGCATGCTGGGAAAAAAAATCAGCAGATGACATTTTGATAATTTTTTTTTTCCCATACAATTATTGGAGACAATTTTCCTGAAATGCCAAAACCTGTTTTCTGGGAAAAGTAAGAAAAATATTTCAAAATGTCATCTGCTGAAAATATTACTCTGAGCGCTAAGCGTTAAGTACCAGATTTGCTCTTCTTACAACGCAGTGTTATATGTGAAGTAACTTAGTTATCAACCTTTAGCATATGTCTTCCTCATTGCGTAGCTCCAGATAAAACACTTCTTCAACAGAAAAGTACTGGGCCCAGTTGTTCAAAGCATCGTTAGCTTAACGAGCTGGTTAGTGGTCAGAATGTTAACTGTTATCTAATTCACATTTATTTATGCTGACAAATGTGAGTAGCTGTTGCAAATGCAAAAGCTATTCACATTTTTTTCTTCAAAAATATTAATGTATATGCCTTATTTAATGATTAAAGTTTTAACGATACGTTAACTAACGACATAGTTAGTTCCGAACAACTGGACCCGTGATATTTATCTTATTTCTCCACAAAAACATAGGTTGTTGATACTTGTTAGAAGTTCCTAAAAGAGAGGAGCTTCTAATTAGTATCCAAACTATATGTTTTTATGGAGAAATAAGAAAAAATATTGTATGGATACCCCCTCCTATCTGGAGCTGTGTTATTATAAGAATGAATCTTATACTTTATGGATTTTATTGAGTGTAAATGCTGGTGAATCACTCACAAACTGATTAAAGCATGAAGGGCTTTATGATAAGTTTGTGAGTAATTCACTGGCATTTATGATAAGTTTGTGGGTAATTCACTGGCATTTATGATAAGTTTGTGAGTAATTCGCTAGCATTCACTAGCATTTATGATAAGTTTGTGAGTAATTCACTGGCATTTACATATGATAAAATCCACAAAATAGAATTAACTGCTTTTATATCCAACTCAGTCCTCTTTGCATTGTAATTGCAAGTGAAACAGCTTATTTTAGAAATCTATGCAAAGAACATACCATATTTGACCTAATTACCACACATACCCCTACCAGCGCACAGTCAAGCAATTCTGTAGTCTTCATATTACAGCCTGTGTGCTTTTTGTCTACTTCATTATAAAGCATATGTTGTGGGTACTCGTTTGAATTGCATCGACTTGTCGATGCAGTTCAAATGAGTACTTACAACATATGCTTTTATAAAGAAAGTCAGAAGAAAAAATACAAAAAAAAAAGAAGAAAAAAAGAAAACATCACAATTGCATCATTAGATAAGTCCCTCACTGATTTTTTTTTTTTTTTTCATTTTTTTTTTCAGGTGTACTTTTTTTACATTTTGAAAAAAAGAAGAGCAAAGTGCAATTATTAGGTTGAATACAGTAAATGCTATTCTGAATTTGCTTTTAATTACTCAGAATTTTGGTAAACCAGCTGAGGTGGAATTATTACACAGTAATGTATTGAAAGTAGTCCAGTTTACATATACATAGCGCCAGATAAGAGGGGGACTATCAGGAAAATATTTTTCTTATTTTTGCACAGAAACATATGTTGTAGGTACTCATTAGATTTCTTACGTGTGCATGAAAATGTGTTGTGGGTACTTATTAGATTTCTTACTTGTGCATGAAAACATATGGAGGTGCTTCTATTAGAAGCGCCTCCATATGTTTTCGTGCACAAGTAAGAAACCCTTCAATACTTTTTGGTCAAAAAAAAACAAAAAAAAAAAAACAAAAAAAAAACAAACTTTATCTGGAGCTATGCCTTTGTCTTTTTCAGAAGGAGAAAGATTATGACTCAATAGCTCAGCAAGCTGCTCTTTATGCCGCCTCCACATCAGCTGCCTACAACCAGTATGAGAACTACAGGAACTATATGTCAGGCTATAACAGTGGCTATAACAATAATAGTAGTGGCTACAATAACACTGATACTGGCTACACTGGGGATTATGAAAGTGGTTATACTGGGTCAGGTTACTCAGGCCAAGGTCAAGGTCAGGGCTGGAATTCTGGATCTTCTTATGGTGGCTCTTATAACAGTGGATCAAGTGGTTCTTATGGCAGTGGAGCAGGATATAATAGCCCTAATTCAGGATATGGGGGAGTAAGAGGGGGTGGTGCAGGCAGTAACTATGGCAGTAACCAACAGGGACAGGGAAGGTCTGGACAGGGAGCAGCATCAGGGTCAGGGTCATCTTATAGTGGCCTTGGGTCATCATTTTCTGGAACAGCTTATGGCCAGGGAAACTATCAAGGAAACACAGGAATGATGAAGCCACCCTTACCTCCAGGTCCTGTCCCAGAGCAGAGACAAATGGTAGGCAGCTCATAGTATCAGAATGGGTGACATCTCCATAAACTAACCTAGGGAAGAGAAATAACATTTTTTTGCAAAGGGAGATTTGACCTTTATCAGTCTCTGGGATGGTTCTACAGATGACAAACAGATGATATTTTTCTTGTTTTTACTGAAAATGGGGTTTGCATTTCAAGTAAACTGTCTCCTTGGGAGACAATTTGCATATAATGTCAAACCCTATTTTCTGGAAAGAATCAGAAAAAAATATTTCAAAATGTTGTCTACTGGAATTTTTAAATTGCCTCCTTTGCAAAATTAATTATTTTTAATTAGTTAAGGGAGATAATCCACTGATGTACTAATATATCTTGGTATACTAGTATATTTGGTAAAAGTTAAGTCTTAAGTACTGAGAAGCATCTGCCTGGACGTGGTTGGCACTCATGACTTTGTATTACAAGGTCCTGGGTTCAAGTCCCTCTAGACACATGATTGTAGGTGCCTCATTGCACAAAGCCTTTCATTATTGCACCTTCATTGTTTGTTATGAATTCAATAATGTTGAAAGAATTGCAAAACCCCAATCCATCATCATTTCCAATTTTAGTATTTAGCATATACTCATCATCATTTAAAGTGCCGCATTCAAATATAAGCTGACACTTTAAAAAATCTTATTTTTTATGGAAAAAAAAAAGACTTTTCTGTTCAAACTTGGCTCTCAAATACCTCTGCAAAAAAACAAAAAAACAAAAAAAAACAAAAAAAACAGTGCTGCTTCATATGATATGGCTCGTAATGGAACTGTTTCACCAGGATCTACACTATTTGCCATTCCATTTTTATACCCCACCACACGATAGTGGCAGGGAATTATGGTTTCACGCTGGAGGTGCATGTGTCTGTCCGTCCGTCCATCTGTCCCTCAGTGGTATGTCCGTCTGTCCGACAGTCAGTCCCTATTTCATTTCCGGATGATAACGTGAGTAAACATCATTGGATTTTCACCAAACTTGTCATGTGCATAGATATTATGGAGGTCTGGTTTTGGATTGCTAATGGGCCAATTTCATCAAATTTTGACAGAGTTATCTGCCCGAGACATAGTTTCATTTCCGGATGATAAATTGAGTAAATATGAAGTGATTTTAACCAAACTTAGTACATGCACTGATATTAAGGAGGTCTGGTTTGACATTGCTAACAGGCAAATTTCGTCAATTTTTGACAGTGTTATCTGCCCACGTACTGATTATGGCAGGGTATGTTCATTCTATGTTTTTATTGACTATACTGACACCCCTATTTGCAACAGTGTACATGCCTAAATTTAAAGATGGAAGAGTCTTCTTCAAAAGCTGAGGGTGAAAAAGTTAAATATTAGAGGAAAATCTTAGTTGAAAACTGATGGGAAAAATGAAACCTGACTTCATTATGGATAAGGTGATGAGGTTGGACATTTGTAAACAGTAGACTTCAGTTTTCTTTCATATTTCAGGGCACTCCACAAGGACAGAAGAGGAACTCCAACCATTTTGTTCCATCGCCAGAGCCCAGCCCAGAAGGGGACTATATAGGTCAACATTCCCAGGGCCTTGGAGGTCACTATGCCGATACTTATGCCAAAAGACAAAGATTGAATAATAGATTTGGTGCTTTCTAAACATAAAGTTTTCATTATAATAAACATCAGCTTTTGCACAAGGGGAGTGGCTACACTTTCAAGGTAGTTTGCCTCCCTTCTGAAAATGGGTCAACTCTAAAAGGAAAGAATTTGCTCCCCATGGGAGCAAATTCTTTTCTTTTACAGTAGACCCCTTTTCAGAAGGACTTGGTGTAAAGCAAAACAAAAAGGAAGCCACAAATGTTGTCTTGTAAAATATGGTGGAAAATGTATGTGCTGCAAATTCATTTCTTTTAAATCCCAAGAGAAGCAAATTCTTTCCTTTGAACTCCCGAGAAGAGCAAATTCTTTTCATTTAAATCCCTAGAGGAGCAAATTCTTTCCTTTTAAATCCCAAGAGGAGCAAATTCTTTCTTTTAAAGCTGACCCCTTTTCAGAAGGGCTTGGTGTGCACAAAAGCAAACCGGAAGTCACAAAAGTTGTCTCCCTGTGGAAAATCATTCAAGTGTATACAGTCACCTTAACCCTTAAAACGCCAAGAAAACCTGCATCTGAAAATGTCGTCTGTTTATGTCATCTGCTGTATATTCTTGCAAGCTTTTCAAACCTTTTTTTGCATACAGGCAAACAGTGTGGACCCAGATCAGACTCCTCCTAAAGGAGCAGTCTGATCTGGGTCCACACTCTTTGCAGAAGTGACTTTTAAGGTAACCAGCAGAAGACAAAGCAGACGACAATAGTTGTGATTGGGGCTTTAAGGGTTAAACATTACCAGGCGCAGTTGTTCAGAGCCTTTTTAACCTAGCAAAGCTTTTATATCATTAAAGGCTCCATATTCCTCAAAAATAGACATTTTTATCCAAGGAAGGTTTAATAAATTGATAATATGGTATTAATACAATCATAAAATGTGGCACCTAACAGCCTGTAAAATTTCAGTTAATCTCTCATTTTTGAACTGGATCAAAAAATGAAATGATTTTATATCGTACCACTGAATTAATGTTGGCAACATAATGCAGAGATACTATAAAAAAAATCATTTCATTTTGAGAACGAGAGACTAACTGAAATTATACAGGTTGTCAGATGCCACATTTTTTGATTGTATTAATACCATATATCAATTTATTAAACCTTTCTTGGATAAAAAATGTCTAATTTTGTGGAATATGGAGCTTTTAAAATATTAAAAATTTATAATACATTATGTTAGATTAATTCTAAAAGGAATGACATTTGAGAGCAATGAGTACACACACAGAAAAATGAAAGAAGCTTAAGTTTCTGGGCCAGACTAGCTAGTTTCAGAGGTCAGTGACCCTCCTGAATTCACTAAAATCCCAGAATGGGCTTACTGATCTCAAAGGACTGAACTATAGTGAAGTATGGGAGACTATATTTACCCTAAGTACAGTGAATTCTTGAATCTCAACTTCGCTTATCTCGAGTAACTGGTTATCTCGAAGTGAAAATCTGGTCCATGTTTTAACATGGAAATCTAACAACAGGTAACAAAATATTGTGGAAGAGATGAGAAACCTCTCCTAAAGGGGAATACAACCTTAAAAGGTTTGCTTTAAAGTAATGAACTTTACAAATAATGAATTTCGACACAAACTTTATCAAAATCGGTGGAAAATTAAGTAAGTTATAGACAATTGAATATTTTAACATTGGTGGAATGGGCGTTGCCATTTGGAATATTATATGAAGTTTCATAAAAATTAAAATTTTTTCCATAAAGGAAGTTATTCTCAAAAAGTTGGTTTATTTTGGGGGAAATGATTGCTTGTCATTAGAATTAAAAAAATTATAAAAAAGTCTGTAACAAAATTATTCTTAAAACCTTTATAATTTATTTTTGCATATTTTGGGCTGTGTGACGTTACAAAGCCTACAATATGGCAGCATCCATGACAGCCATTTTAAATATATTCAAACCACCATAACTTCCTTATTTCTAGGCTGATTTTAAAAACTCTTGCAGCGAAATAAATGGCTTATTTAGCACTTTACTCAAGATATACTTACAACTTATATTGCATTCCCCTTAAGGAGCAATTTCTCCTCTTTTCCACAATATTTTCAATGGATCTCTAACTTCAGGAGTAAAATTTAATATTCATTTTGTAAATTGTTTGATTTGTTTCTTCCTCAATTCTGCAAATCTGATGTGTTGAGGTACTGATATCTCGAAGTATTTCAGAGAGTCCCTTGGTCTTCGAGATAATAAGAGTCCACTGTATTTGATATTAAGACAGCCTAGAGCAAACAGTGTAGACACAGATGCCATAGAATCGGGCATTTGATCAGGGCTCATCCAGCCTTTTCCAGACACATCGGTTGTAAAATGGGCATTTAAACTTTAGGACAAGTGATATAAGGATTAAGGGTAAAAATGTGTGTATCTTTAGTAAAGTAAAATTTGTCAATTTTTTTTTTTTTTTGTCTTAAAACATTTTTTTCATTGACTAAATGTTGTAACTGAGTTAACAGTGCTTTCAGCAGCCGGGCCTAGGCTTCAAGGTATAATGCTTAAATAATAAAACAGGGCTCATAATATTTATTTTAGCCCTTAAATTGCCAAACAAATTATTAGCAGGAGACAGTCAATTTTCTTTTATTATTATTATTATTTTTGAGAGAAAAGAAGGCTTGACATTCCATGTGAATCATCTGATGAGCAGACAATCCACATGGAATGTCAACCTTTTCTTCTCTGAATATTTCAGAATGTCATCTGCTGCAGTTTTGATCGGTACTTTAAGAGTTAAAGCAGAAAGTTGTTATAGTGCTTCAGGTATTATGATTATTTAGATCATAATTTTGGATTTTCTTTTGATATTTTTGTACTAAACCATATTTTGTGGTATTCTTTGGAATTGTGATTGTGAGGAAATTCCTTTGAGTACCAGTAAAATAGGTTTTGGTGCAAAAATAACAGAACTATCTGATAAATACTCCCCTGATCAGAAACTATTATGATTCATATTAGTTGCAGTAACTGTTGTTGGGATCAACTGCTGTATCCATAATTCCAGACAAGCTTGGGTATCCATATAAATATTTCTCTTATTTTCTTCACAAAAATGTGACAATCCACATGGAATGTCAACCTTTTCTTCTCTGAATATTTCAGAATGTCATCTGCTGCAGTTTTGATTGGTACTTAAAGCGTTAAAGCAGAAAGTTGTTATAGTGCTTCAGGTATTATGATTATTTAGATCATAATTTTGGATTTTCTTTTGATATTTTTGTACTAAACCATATTTTGTGGTATTCTTTGGAATTGTGATTGTGAGGGAATTCCTTTGAGTACCAGTAAACTAGGTTTTGGTGCAAAAATAACAGACCTATCTGATAAATACTCCCCTGATCAGAAAGTATTATGATTCATATTAGTTGCAGTAACTGCTGTTGGGATCAATTGCTGTATCCATAATTCCAGACAAGCTTGGGTATCCGTATAAATATTTCTCTTATTTTCTTCACAAAAATGTATGTTGTGGGTACTTTTTAGAAGTGCCTCATTGAGGCACTTCTAATGAATACCAACAACACACATTGATGCACTTCTAATGAGTACCCACAATGTATGCTTCATGGAGAAATAAGAAAAGATAACAGTACTTTTGCTTAAAAAAAAGTACCTTATCGAGAGTTATGTCATAGTCAGATCAGACTTTCTGCTCAATAGTGCATCATTGATTAACTGGAGTGTGGCCACTAGTTTGTATTTTAAGTTTATTAACAAAAGGAGTTATTATAGCATTCTTTATACATCAAAACACTAGCTATTTATTGTAGAATATGATTGTATCATTAAACCTTTATACAGTCAACCCTCTTTTTACAGACACTCGATGCCGGCCTCGGTGGCTCAGTTGGATGCGCCGTCCGACTGGAGACCAGGAGGTCGCGGGTTCAACCCCCGCCGAGGTCGGCGACATTCTTTCGTGGAGATTGATCATGAAATATTTTCTACGGTCATTCTCTCCCTTCCGCTGATTCAAGAAGGGCAGTTGTAAGTTTCTGGCGAAAGAATGTGCACAATACTGGTTAACCGCTTAGAGGACTAAGCCTGCCCAGTAAACGTGTGGTTAGGTAAACTGACCACGCTCGACATGACCCCATTGGGTTGACTGGGCCGTAAAACCACAACACAAACAAAACAAACAGACACTCGATACAAAAACAAAATTCATTACCCGTATAATGATAATTTGACGGAGACGAAACCTTCGCTCAGACTGACAATTAATCAGATTTTATGTAAGTATAATGTATTTAATAATTCAAGAAACATATGATTTGGATATTTGTTAGAATTGCCTCAGTGAGGTGATTCTAACAAATATCCAAATCATATGTTCTGTGAAGAAATGCAAATAAAACCAACCCTTTCTTACATATCATTCTACTGCGTTTAAGGATTCTTTACAGCAGCAAATTCATTTTAATGGCAACATCTTTGGGAACAAATGCTGTCATTGTAATGAAGGTTTACTGTATGTTCATTTCTGTTCAATTGCATGTTGTCGGCAAGATGGCAGCTATCGTTATGTTGATGTAGAAGTACATGTGTGTTGAACAGCAAAAGAAATGCATAAGTTAACCCTTAAAGTGCCATTCAAAATTATTGCAGACAGCATTCTAATTTTTTTTTTTTTTTTTTTTTTTTTTACTTTTCCAAGAAAATAAGGCATGCATTGGTTGCTCCAGCAGATGATTCAAGTGAAATATCAAGCCCTATTTTCCTAGGAAAACAAAATAAAAATATTTTGAATGTTATGTGCTGCAGTTGTGACTGGACCTTTAAGGGTGAATGCTTAGTGTGTTTTATTGGTTAGACTCAAATACATTCGTGTCGCAATGTCAGAAAAGGTTCTTTCCATTTGCCAAGCAAAGATTCAGATCAGCCTGTGCATTCACGCAGTCTGAACACATAGCTACAGATAAGAGGGGGTATCCACATATTATCTTTCTTATTTCTCGATGAAAACATATGTTGTGGGTACTCATTAGAAGCGCCTCGCCGAGGCGCTTCTAATGAGTACCCACAACATATGTTTTGGTCGAGAAATAAGAAAGATATCAGCATTTTTCTGATGAAAAAAGCGCCTTACCTGTTGCTATGCAGGGATTATTCTGGCCCCAGATTTTTGTGAGAGAAAAAATCCCATTTGGACAAAAACAGTGAGAGATTTTCAAATTCAGTGAGATTTTTTTTTCGCTCGCTCGGACAAACCGAGTGAGATTTTTTTTTTTTTTTTTTTGTAAAGGCCAGATTTTGTATCAGAATTGTATGTATAAGTATTATTATTGCTTATTTTGTAATGTACTCTAAATCAGGTTAATAAAATTGTTATATATAGGGTGTTTGATTATTTTAAATATCATTATTTTCATGTTTACTCCAAGTGTTTATATATAAATTTGAACTTTCTGGAAAATCATGTTTACAATAACAAGTTGTTTATATTCTTTTTAGAATTTCCAAATGGAATATTCTAGATTAAGCTATTTTTGGCATGTCACAGAACATTTAAATTTTTCTTGACAAATACTGGAAAATAAGTGATGTCTCGTGTACTCTATTTTTTTTTAGAATGTGCTTTGATATTATATAAGAAGAGAAGATTTTCATATGAGCATCTTTTTACACTTTCATTCTTTATTGGATTACTTCAATGTTTCATTAATTCTGGAATTAAACTCTGAATTCAGGGACTTTAAATTGTGGGATCAGAAACTGCAATTCAATGGATTTGTTTCAGAAATTCTTCAGGAATTATTTCTCTGGGATTTTGTGACATTATCCAATGATTTTTTACCTGCGAGTTCCAATTCATATACTCATAATTTTTCTCTGGGACACAAATTTTATATAAGTGAGTCCCTGAACTCACAAAAACAGTAAATATCTGCTCTAAAATATATTACAGACTCATGATTTTATCATAGGACTCATGGAATTTCAGTTGAGACTGGATAGAATCACTGTAAATAAATCACTGATTATCTTGAAAGTACCGTTTACATTTATTTGTCTGCCCTGCACATTTTCTTATTTTTTGTTATCAACTAAATAATTTTAAAGCTTGTTGCTGGTTTCACTTTCATTTGTTTCTCGTTACGCCTGGCTCGTAACAAAATGCAAACGGCTGAATAAGGGCTTCATGGGCTTGTTATTCATCAAGCTCAGCTCGGTCTTGTGTTTGATCGTCATCCGAATCAGGGGAGGAGAGCGTGGCCGCTTCAGTCGGGTTGTGCTCGAACAAGATACTTTAACATGTTGCCATCCCGACTGGACGGCTTCGGGTCGGATAATTTTCTTTCTTTTTTTTTTCCGAGTCGGCGGACATGTTTTTGCTGACTCGAGGTAGCGATCAAATAAACGCTTACTTTAACCAGAGACCGACAATGAGTTTTTACGATAAAGCTTTCCAATGATACAGATTAATGAATGGTTACCTGCGGTCGTATGTGTGATGAATTTTGGCGCCACAATAATTTAGAAACCGGTCAAACAGAACAGTCCGATAGTCTCGAAATGAACCGCATGTGCAAAATAGGAACTTAACGGCGCGAAATGAGAAAAATTCAGCGTGCGATTTTTTTTCTCACTCCTGGAATTTTGATGCGATTTCTTGCAAAAAAATGCGAGAATATCGCGAAATCGCGCCAGAAAATGATCCCTGCTATGCGAACGCAATCTTCACTTGGCACTGTTTAGATAGCCAAGGATGCAAAGTTGCTTCATGCAGTAACAAAGATTACAGATGCACAGGCTGATTTGTGTCTTTGTTGGGTACATATGTCAGAAGGTACTTTTTCTCACGTTGCAGCTCATTTCTGAAGGAAATCCAAGACCTACATAATGTAGTGACTGTTTTTATAATTCAGAAAGTTCATTCATTTAAATCTGCTTAGAATTTTGAGAGAGAGACATAGCTCCAGATAAGAGGGGGTATTGAGAAAATATTTTTCTTGTTTCTCCTTGAAAATACATGTTTTGGGTACTCACTAGAAGTGCCTCCCCAAGGTGCTTCTAATGAGTATCCACAACATGGTTTTATGGACAAAGAGAAAAATATCAACAAGTTTTGATTGAAAAAAGTAAAAAGTGCCTTATCTGGAACTAGCGAGAGAGTGCGGGACAGAGAGAGAGAGAGTTTTGTAGTGATATTGTATATGCTGTAGATGGGATTGTATTTGCATTTCCTTCACTAATAGACTACGGTAAAATTAGTCATAGGGAAATAAAGTATGGAATTTGCAAGATAACATTTGTTTTATGTATGTGAACCATGTACGACAAAAGGGACTTTAATTCATATAAAAATCATGAAACCCATGTCCTTCCACATAAACCTCTTGATACAGTACTTTTTCAGCTAAAAAGTGTTGATATTTTTCTTATCTTTAAATAACTATATATGAGCTACGTCATAAGAAAAAAGCTCTTTGGACTTTCGGTCAAATCAGTCTTTCAGTGTGCATGCCTAGCCCCTTAGCAAGGCCACGTTTACCTCTTAGGCCAAATGTCAAGGCCACAGATATAGAGGTTTTGATAACATTGTGTCAAAGTTTTGCTGTAAATTCTTTTGGTTTGCTTATATTTCTGAGTCTTTACTTGAAGTTGTTGATATATGTTTAGTGTTGACCAGAGATTAAGATAATGCACTTAGAAATTTTACCATAAATTTGGCAGTGGCACTGGGTAAGGATATATGTGACCTGGCTTGCTCTAGTTTAACCTTATCAGCCCGTCAGACCTAAATAAATACCTATACAAACAGTAGATTCAGATGAGAGGCTCATAATGAGCCGTCTCATCAGGATCTACACTGCTTGCCATTCTGTTTTAGAATTTTAACTGATATCCCCTATTTGCAATAATGGATGTTTCCAAATTCAAAGACAGAATGTCTACTTTATAAACTTAGGGGTGAAAGGGTTAATATCTAATTTCTGTTGACGCAGTTTGTATTTTGCTGAAGTCTTGCCATGAACTTTAATAAGACTCTGAATGCAAAGAAAAGAGGGACCTTATGACTGTGTCTAGCATTTCTTTCAACACGTCGGCCTTGGTGGCTCAGTTGGATGCGAGTCCGACTGGAGATCAGGAAGTTGCGGGTTCAACCCCTGCCAGGTCGGCAACATTCTTTCATGGAGATTGATCATGAAATATTTTCTACGGTCATTCTCTCCCTTCCACTGATTCAAGAAGGGCAGTTGTCAGTTTCTGGTGAAAGAATGTGCACAATACTGGTTAACCATTTAGAGGACTGAGCTGCCCAGTAAAAGTGTGGCTAGGTAAACTGAGCACGCTCGACATGACTCCATTTGGTTAACTGGGCCGTGAAACCTCAACACAAAGAAACATTTTCGTTCATTGTATTTGTTTGTATGAGCAGGGTACAGCATTTCCTACAATATCACAGTCATGTGCACCAATCGAAGACTCAGATCTGCCTGCCAATCTGCACAACCTGATCAGAGTCTTCACTGGGCACTCAGTGGGTAGCTAAGGATCCAAAGAGCCTTCAGATGCACAGTGAAGACTGATCAGACAGAACAGATGCACAGGCTGATCTAAGTCTTCACTTGGTGCACATGCAGTTTTCTAGGAAATGCTGTGTCCTGGCTCCGAGGTTATAAAACCTTTTTTCATGCTCAACTCAGCTGAGCATGAAATTTTCTCTGCTAATAAATATGAAAATGCCAACAACAGTTGGCATTTTCATATTTATTAGCAGAGAAAATTTCATGCTCAGCTATATTTAGCAAGAAAGAATTTGCAATTGTTAGTAATTTGAGATTTATTAGCAGGACAAATTTCATGCTCACATGAGTTGAGCATGAAAAAAGTTTCATAACCTCGGGGCCTGGCTCATATATGAGCTGCAACTTAAGAAAATGGTCACAGTTGTGGTATTGAAAATGAGGTATCTGTGCAGTCTGATCAGGATTTTCTCTGTTGTTATATTCTGCAGTATCCAAGGGTTGTAGGAGGATAGTGAAGACCCTGATTTGATTGCGGGGATGCACAGGCTGATCAGGGCTTAGCTGTTCACATTTCCGTGTAACATTATACCATATTTACTTTAAATATTTGGACAGAAAGGCCTGTGCAAACAGTGTAGACCCTGATCAGATGCTGCATAATGCAGCATCAGATCAGGGTCTGCACTGTTTGCCACTCATACAACAGTTTATAGACAAATTAACAGGTAGTAAAGTTTCTGGCAAAAGAATGTGCACAAGTGCTGTTTAATTGCTTAGAGGACTACTAAATCTGCCCAGGAAAAGTGTGGTTAGGTAAACTGACCCTACTCGACATGACCCTAATGGGTTGGCTTGGTCATAAAACCTCAACACAAACAAACAATTAGCAGGTAGTAAAAATGTACTTGGTAAATTTTAAGAGAAGTATGGTAATGAGTTAAGGCATCTGAATATATAGGAAAAATAGCAATTTTTAGATACACCAAACAGTAGTAAAAGGAGTTATTAAATTTTAGGACAAGTATATTTATCCAAATATTTAGGGTAAATATGGTCTACCATATTTTGTTTCTTTTAAATCATGCACCAGCTGCAAAAAATGCCAGCCTCGGTGGCTCAGTTGGATGTGCATCCGACTAGTGATCAGGGCCCAGTTGTTCAAAGCTGACGACGTCGTTAGTTAACGATTTGTTAAAATTTACATCGAGTGATACGCAAATATGCTGAAATTTTTTGCTAAAAAATGTGAGTAGCTTTTGCAGTGCAAAAGCTACTCACATTTTTTCAGCAACAAATATCAGAATATAGTATATTGAATCTGCTAAAACAGTTAACAAAATGACCCTTAATGAGCGAGTTAAGCTAACGATGCTTTGAACAACTGGGCCCAGGAGGTTTTGGGTTTGATACCCACTGAATCGGGAAACTTTCTTTCATGGAGATTGATCATGAAATATTTTCTACAGTCATTCTTATCCTTCTGCTTATTCAAGAAGGGCATTTGTCAGTTTCTGGAGAAAGAATGTGCACAAGTACTGGTTAAGTGCTGAGAGGACCAAGCCTGCCCAGGAAAAAGTGTGGTTAGTACTTGCTGGGTTTAAATCATTATCTGATGTGGCCTATTTTCTTTTGGTACTGCTCACCATTTTTTTTCGCCAGTAAATTGTTCCTGGCAGCTAAAACAGTAATGCTTAAGTAGATTAGTGAACCTCATAGTTCTTAACCCTTAAACTGCCAATTACAACAATTGTCGTCTGCTTTGTCATCTGCTTGTGATTTTAAAAGTCATTTTTGCTAACAGTGTGGACCCAGATCAGACTGCTCCTCTAGGAGTCCACACTGTTTGCCTGTATGCAAAAATAGGTTTGAAAAAATTGCAAGATTATTCAGCAGACGGCAAAAACAGAAGACATTTTCAGATGCAGGTTTTCTTGGCATTTTAAGGGTTAAAATTAACTGTAGCTGTTAGTTTCTTTTTATTTGATATTTCTTACCAATGTTTTACTGTTTAGCTTTTTCGGTGCCGAATTTCAGAGGGCATTTCTCATCTGCAATTCTTTCAAACAGTCGTCTTTTGGAACAAGCTTACGTCTAAAATACATAGACTGAATGACAAATAACATAGATTCAGATGAGATAGCTCATTATGAGCTGTCTTATCAGGATCTATGCTGTTTGCAAAAGCCATTTATAATCACCAGGGCCCAGTTGTTCAAAGCGTCGTTAGCTTAACGAGCTCGTTAAGGGTCATTTGTTAACTGTATTAGCGGATTCAATATACAATATCCTGATATTTTTTGCTGAAAAAATGTGAGTAGCTTTTGCACTGCAAAAGCTACTCACATTTTTTCAGCAAAAAATTTCAGCATATTTGCGTATCACTCGATGTAAATTTTAACGAATCGTTAACTAACGACATCGTTAGCTTTGAACAACTGGGCCCTGGCAGGGAAAGAGTTAACAGTGTGTAATGGTTGTAAATATTTATGATTTTTCAACTGATCTATAGTGCTATGTCTCTATTTTTATTATCTTTCTGTTGTGTATTCTGTTCTGTAAAGTTATTTTTTTCTTATGGTGAAAAGCTAACCTGTGTACAAGTTTAACCCATTTTAGTCTGAAGACCCCAAAAAGGGTAATTGGCAAACAATGCAGGCCCAGATCAGATGCTGCAGAATGCGACACTGTTAACTGTCTACACTGTTTGCATTAAATACAGGAGTTTCTATAGAACATAGTAATAGTAAAAACAAACCAGGCACCCTGCTATTGGAAATAGGCTGGTCCAAAGTGGTGTGGTAGAAGATTGAACTCGACATAAATGAGTTACCGTAATAACCCTAAGTATTGGGACAGATAGGCCTTTGCAAACAGTGTAGATCCAGATCAGATGCTGCAGAATGTGGCATCTGATCAGGGTCTACTCTGTTTGCCATACAGCAATATTCTAAACACATCAAGAGGTAGTAGAATTGAATTTCAAATTTTAGGACAAATATGGTAAGTAGATAAGGTGTCCCATTACTTAGGGTTATTTTGGTAATACATAATTTGAAGCAAGGGGTTATTTTTACCATATTTACCATAAAGGAAATAGATACACCTCCAGTGGAAGTACATTGTAAGTCTGATGTGGAAACATTTGAGCCACGTTGTGAGATAACATACCTTCCGCATCAGCACAGCCTGATCAGGCCCCGAGGTTATAAAACGTTTTTCATGCTCAACTCAGCTGAGCATGGAATTTGTCATGATAATAGATCTCAAATAACTGACAATTGCAAATTCATTCGTGCTAAACATAGCTGAGCATGAAAATTTCTCTGCTAATAAATATGAAAATGCCAACTATTGTTGGCATTTTCATATTTATTAGCAGAGAAAATTTCATGCTCAGCTGAGTTGAGCATGTAAAAAGTTTAATAACCTCGGGGCCGGAGTCTTCGTTGTCTGCATGAAGAAATATTGTATCTTTGGCTATCCAAATGCCGGCCTAGGTGGCTCAGTTGGATGCGCCGTCCGACTGGAGACAGGAGGTCGCGGGTTCAACCGAGGTCGGCAACATTCTTTTGTGGAGATTGATCATGAAATATTTTCTACAGTCATTCTCTCCCTTCCGCTGATTCAAGAAGGGCAGTTGTCAGTTTCTGGCGAAAGAATGTGCACAATACTGGTTAACCGCTTAGAGGACTAAGCCTGCCCAGTAAACGTGTGATTAGGTCAACATGACCCTACTGGGTTGACTGGGCCGTAAAACCTCAACACAAAAAAAAATAAAAAAAAATTGGCTATCCAAAATACGGTCAGTGAAGATTTTGAGCAGTCAGGGCCAATGTGCATGGTGATCTGGATCATCAGGGTGCTCATGTCTGAACATATCCCTAAGGTACATTTTCTGACATTGCAGCACATTTGTCTCCCAGGACATAGCAACAGATAAGGCACTTTTTTCATCCTAAAACTGCTGATATCTTTCTTATTTCTCAATGAAAACATATGTTGTGGGTATTCATTAGAAGTGCCTCGGCAAGGTGCTTCTAATGAGTACCCACAACATATGTTTTCATTGAAAAATAAGAAAAATATTATGTGGGTACCCCCTCTTATCTGTAGCTATGACTCCCTTCATGGAAGGGACTACTCTTAAAGAAAAAAAAATGCTTCCTCTGTTGGCAAATTCTGTCACTTAAGAAAAATTTATATTATTATTATCATTAGGAGGGGACCTCTTCAATGACTGAAGCCAATAGTTCATTCTTCACACGACTACCATCAGTATTGCATTTAAAATGCCAATCAAAATTGCAGCAGATGACATTGTGAAATAGTTTATTATTTTTTAAAAAAAAAATAAGAGGACACTTCATCTGAATTATCTGCTTTCAGAGAAAATATGATGACATTTCATGTGAATCATCTGCATAACAGGTAATTCATTTGAAATGTCAAGTCTCATTTTTCATGAAAAATAAAATAGTAATGAAATGATAATAAAAATATTTAAAAGATAAGACTGTCATCTGCTACAATTTTGCTTGGTCTTTTAAGGGTCAGTAGTTGGCAACATCACAAAAATGGAGTTGCACTTTGAGACAATGTATCTTATGTGTATTGTGCATCCTGTAACATGTCGTGATCCGAGTCGTGGCTGGGTACACGTGACATAAGTACCATTATAACCCAAAATTTTGGGACAGACAGACAGACAGACCTGAGCAAACTGTAGACCCAGAAAATGCAGCATCTGATCTAGGTTTACAATTTTTACCAGCAGTTTTTAGACACTTCAGCTGGTAGTGAAATGGACGTGTTTAGGTTTTAGAACAAATATGGTAAGGAGTTATTGTCCCAATATTTAGGGTAAATATTGTAATTTTCTCACATGCAGCTCAGATGATTTGTCATGAAGTGAGTCACTGCATTGTTCACCATATTTACCCTTAAATTTGAACAAGGCCATTGGACTACCTGATAATGTGTCTAAAAAGTACTGAGTGGCAAACAATGTAGACCCTGATCAGATGCCACGTTTTGTGGCATCTGATTTGGGTCTGCACTGTTTGTTCATATATTTGCTATATACTAAGGGTAAATATGGTATTTCCATTTGTTAGTGATAATTTTATTGGAATTTCAGTGAATAAAGTATTTCATTTGCTGTATGATGTTCATTTACTTAGTTTTATGCCGCCCCCCCCCCCCCCCCCAACCCCACTCATGACAGTCAGTTTAGGGCTGGCAGGGTGGCAAAGAGGGAGGAGGCTTCATATAAGCATTGTCTGGTCATCCCGCCACCATTTGTCTCATCCCATTGTACCCTGTTTCATCCCTTAGCAACCCAAATAGCTTTTATTTATTATAACACTTGTTATCCTTCATTGTTTTGAAGCATGGAACATAAGGCTATTGTCTTAACCCTTTCGTCCCTACAGACCAATACAGATACCTTTGCAAATAGTGCATATCCAGAGCCGTCTCATCAGGATCTACACTGCAATTCTGTTCTTGATTTTTGACTGAAACCTTTATTTGCAACAATGGATGTGTCCAAAATCAGAGATGGAAGAGTCCATGTCAGAAACCCAGGGGTGAAAGGGTTAAGACATTTTTAGTTCAAGTTACATAATTCTGTATTGCATTTACTATAACTTAATGGCCCCTTTCACACAAAGGTAATTTTTCCATGTATATTTCCATGAATAACGTTCTATCCTGGAGGGTTGTTATGAAATGTGAAACATTTCAATTTAATGTCACAAAATAATTGTAGAGCAAGTGCCATAGCTCTGTTATGCAGTTTTGCATGACTTATGGCCCTTTCAAACTTCGGAAACCTACAGTTCACTGATAGCGTTATCATTGAAGGGTTCTTGTGAAACTTGAATCATTTAAATGCAGTAAAATTCCGTTATTAACTCTTTCGGTGCCAAATTTCAGACGACATGTCTGCTTTTTTTTTTAACAAACTATCGCTTGGAAGGATGTTTATTTGTGAAGTTGAAAGACTGAATGTCAAACAGCATAGATCACGATGAGACGGCTCATTATGAGCCGTCTCATCGTGATCTATGCTGTTTGCAGAAGCCTATTATTATCGCCTGTGGCAGT
This sequence comes from Anodontia alba, assembly GCA_964016985.1. NCBI lineage: Eukaryota > Metazoa > Mollusca > Bivalvia > Lucinida > Lucinidae > Anodontia > Anodontia alba. The sequence goes on along the minus strand of OZ024825.1, from coordinate 31,178,814 downwards.
GAAAGAGTTAGGACCACTGAAAACCAAGACTGCTATTAAGAGCCGTTTTACTAGTCCAAAATGGTTTCTCTCTTTTTATTCCATATTCAAGATTAAGACCACCCCACTAATAAGCCCAGCTTGCATTCTACGTAAATCTACATCGGGCCGTCATCGGCCCGTCAGCTACCCTGACGGGCCGATGACGGCCCGATATAGATTTACGTAGAATGCTGACTGGGAGACCACTTTTAGGCAGTCCCAAAGGTGGTCTTAATATTGGAATTTTCTCACAACTACAGACATAAATCTGATGTACCCCTTACAGACTTGGGATATCGTCAATCCATGTGCATTTTCGCTAATAACTTTTGTTATCATGGAAGAAATGAGCTGTGACGTCAGAAGACGTACATTAGGATGTGCGGCCAGTAAAGAATCAAATTAGCCTGCGTATTTGCACAGTCTGATCGGAATCTTCACTGGGTGCATTTTGGATAGCCATGGATACAAAGTTTCTTCAAGGGGACAACGAAGACTGCGCGGATGCGCAGGCTGATTTGAGTTATCGTTGGACACTCGTGAGAAGGTACGATTACTCAAGTTGCAGCTCAAATGTATTGAAACGTGAAGCAAAAGAATCTGGGCCCAGTTGTTCAAAGCATCGTAAGATTAACGAGCTCGTTAGTTGTCAAAATGTTAACTGTGCTAGTAAGTACAATATCTAATTCACAGGTATTTTTGCTGAAAGAACGTGAGAGGCTTTTTCAAATCCAAAAGCTTCTCACATTTTTCAGCAAAAATTAATGGTGTATATGCCATATTTAATGATCAAGTTTTAACGATACGTTAACTAAGGACATCGTTAGTTTTGATCAAGTGGGCCCTGTTGTCTTAGGAGGAACTTTAACAAGTTCCATAACTCTTGTTATGCAGTTTTGCATTATTTACAGTCCCTTTCAAACATAGAAACATGTGGAGATGTATAGGACCTAGAAGCTTATTTACAAACTAAGGAGAGTTATTGGTGAGTCTGATTAGGACAATAAAAACGGTAACCCATTTCAGACTGAATAAACTCCCCCACACTATATATTGGAAGAGTCGAATTTGAAATTTGAGGTATGTCAGGCTATGTGATTAAGGTACTTCTAGAGAGAGAGATGTTTAATTGCAAACAGTTAAGATCAGATGCCACATTCTACTGCGTCTCTTCTATGTCTGTACTGTTTGCCAATTACTCTCTAGACTAGATGGATTAATCAATTAAAAGGAAGTGATATAATGTAAATATACGACAGACTGCCTACTTGGTGGTAAACCCAACTAAGGTTAACAACTTTGCTGCCCCATTTGATTGAACAATGTTGGTTTTGCTGCAGGGTCTGTGAAAGATAAATCCTAATTTTTTGTTGTGCCTGACCTTGCTCGACTAACTAGCAAATAACAAAGGCATAGTCAGTCTGTTAATCTGTCCGACAAGCGTCTTTGCATACACAATAGGGGTGGGGGGGGGTGGGGGGGGGGGGGGTGCTTGTAAAACGTATAAAACGGTTTACTATCTTTCTGTCATGTGTTCTGTTCTGTAGAGTAGTTATTTTTTTATGATGGTGAAAAACTAACTTATGTAGGGTCAGTAGTTGGCAACATCACAAAAATGGAGTTGCACTTTGAGACAGTGTATCTAATGTGTATTGTGCATCCTGTAAAATGTCGTGATCCGAGTCGTGGCTGGATACATGTGACATAAGTACCATTATAACCCAAAATTTTGGGACAGACAGGTCTCTAGACTAAATGGGTTGTGATTTAGATATACCTAAAGAAAAATGGCTAATCTATTTGCAAACAGTTGAGAACTATAAAAAGATAGGATTTAATGTAGATTGTGACAGACTGCCTACTTGGTGGTAAATCCAATTAAGGTAAACAACTTTGCTGCCCCGTTCGACTGAACAATCTTGGTCCTGCTGCAAGGTCTGCGATAGACAAATCCTAAATTTTTGTTGTGCCTGACCTTGCTCGATTATGACCAGACGTCTAACTAGCAAAATATAACAAAGGCACAGGTCAGTCTGTTCATCTGTCCGACAAGTGTCTTTGCATACACAATAGGGGCCTTGTAAAACATATAAAATGAATTTCGGCTTTGACCAGATTACCAATTAATGCAATGTACTTAGAATGTTGAGTAAAAGTTTCGGCAGACATTTTGAATTTTTTTTTTCCTTCTGAAAAGAAGCTTTGACGATTCACGCAAATTATCTATTTGGAGAATTTATATGAATTGTCAAAGCCTGTTTTCTGGCGAATGTCAAAGCCTGTTTCTAAGAAGACGTGTTGTCTGCTATATATTCCGAGAGGGTCGTAAATATAAAGAAAAGATCCTTTTTATGGGAAAGCATAAGATTACTGTTTATGGGATGACATATGGAAGATCCCCTGATCACGAAACTGAATTTAACGAAGTATGTTTCCGAGCAAAATACAGAGATCTGTGCCTGCCGCATATACCGTGTAATATATTACAATGTTGTGGACCGTCTGCTGGTTAACCCATTGTAGACTGAATGAACTTACTCACACTATATATCGGAAGATTCTAATTTAGATTTTAGGTATGTCAGGCTATGTGATTTAGATATTCTGAGAGAAGAATGGTTGAACTATTTGCAAACAGTGTAGACCCAGATCAGACGCGCGTTCTGTGGCGTCTGAGCTGGGTCTGCACTGTTTGCCAATTACCCTTTTAGGGATATCCAGACTACAATGGATTAAGTGAATGGATACTCCTTCAAGGGAGATCATTGGTCTGAAAGTATTTGATTCCCTCCTCAAAGATTAAAGGAATGAATTTGCATTTTCACACACTACATCTCCCATGAACAAATTCGTTTTAGAATGACCCTTTGAGAAGGGTTTGATATGCGACGGAAGCAATTTCTTTTCTGCTGGAGTGGTCTGCCTTAGAAAAGGGAATACAAAATCTTTCAGCTTTCTCTTTTTTATGTGTATCCTTTTTTTGATTTGTAATTATGCTTGGTGATTTTACCTTCGCACTACTGTTTATATTTACGAGGTTTTAAGGACTAGGCATTACAGAGGCTTGTTTCAAGGTTGGATGTAGTGGGTGACATTCTTAAAAACACAAGTAGTAATAATAGTAAAAAATACTAAAACAGTGTGCCCATCGGCGACTGCAAAATACATGGTCTGCCTTGTGCTCCTACTGCAGAGTTTCTAGTAACAGCATGTCTGGAGTTCGTCATTCGACCAGGGATTTTTTTTTTCAGTTCTATCCGACTTCGGCCCAGTTTCACAATCTGCCCTGTTAAGGTCAACCTTAACTTCAAAGACAGATTTCCAAAGCAAATGTTTACATGAATTGTCAAAGCTTTCACATGAAAGCAGATTTTCAACAATGAAACAAGCATGCATGTAATTTGGTATCGTCTACTGAATTAGCATCAGGCGGCAACATCTCTGCATGACTAAAGTATTGGTGAGTGGGATGTTAAACCATTTTAAGGAAAGGCGAAAGCTATGGATATTGCTGTTATTCACAATACCGCTAATCCATAGCCATATAGCTTCTGTCGTAGTTTTGTATGTCAATATACCGCATTTATCCTCTGAATACTTGGTGTAAATACGGTCGACCTACACTGAACTTCTAACAGCAGGCATCGTTGGCAGTAATCAGACTATTTGCATCATATGTAACATTCGTAAATTGTTCTACAGAAGTATATTATTTTGACTTTTTTTTACTCCAATATCATCCTATCTGGACAGAAGTCCAGTCGAATTGATCTTTTCTTCTCAAGGCTAATTATACTTTGCGGAACGGAACAACTTCAGGCGCGCACAATGGGGAATAAACATGAAAGAATAATATTTGTTCTTGTCCACTGTTTTTTGTTTGTTTTTTTTTTTTTGTTTTTTTGTTTTTTTTTTTACAATATTTAGGTTTATTATCGATTACAAATTTATACTCTTGAACATCTAACTGTTTTTGAGTTAGTTTTAAATAATAATAGTTTGTGATTTGTCATTAATAAACTTTAAGTTCCGTTCCGTTCCGCAAAGCACTGATAATTATATTTAACGGAACGGAACAAGAATATCCAGAACTGCTTCCAGCAAGTTAGAAAAAAATGAACCTAGGCAGCATGCAGCTATACTGAAGACTCTATATGAAGATTGCTTTGCATTATAGGAATGAATGGTAGGGAACAAGAACAAGACTATGCAAAACTCCTTTCATTATTTGTTCTTGTCCAATATTTTAAAGAATATTTAGTTGTCGTATTAGGCTTATTATTGATAAAAAAATAACATTCTTGATTATTTACCTGTCCTTTGGTTGTTTTTTAAATAAAAATGTTTGTGTTTTGCCATTTCTAAACTTTGTTCCATTCCGTTCCGCAAAGTATAATTATCCACATCGGTAATTATATTTAACAGAACCTGCTTTCAGCTTCAAGCAAATTAGAATTATGAACCCTAGCAGCATGCAGATATACCAAAGACTCTACATGACGATTGCTTTGCAATATAGGAATGAATGGAACAAGGATATGCAGAACTCCTGTTATTATTCTTATCCAATATTTTTTTAAGAATATGTAGTTGTCGAGTAAGGCGTATTATTGATCAAAAATGATCCTCTTGAACAGTTACCTGTCCTTTTTTTCTTTTTTTTTTTTTTTTTTTTTTTTAATATAAAGGCGGGACTTCGGTAGTCACACACAATCAAAATTTGAAGATTGCTTTGCATTATAGGAATGAATGGAAGGGAACAAGAATATGCAGAACTCCTTATTAAAAATGTTAAACTGAGTGTAATAGAATCGCGTAAGGACAGACAGACGGAAGTTCGTACGTACGACCCGAGCACTATATGAAACAAGAGTCATGCCAATGGTGGGGGCTGGGTGGAGTGGGGCGGCGATAAAGGTACCCATGTAGGCTTGTATGGCTCTGTTCGTCTGTTTGTCTGTCTGTGCCCTCATGTATGTATGTATGCATGTAAATTTCAACTTGCTACAATAAGAGGAATCTAAAAATCTACCAGTTACAAAAATGTTAAACTGAGTGTAACTGAATTACATAAGGACAGACAGACGGACGGACAGACCGAAGTATGTACCTACGTACGACCCGAACACTAAATGAAACAAGTATGATGCCAGTGGTTGGCGAGGGGGTGGCGAAAAAGGTGACCGTGTGTATGTATGTAGGTTTGTCTGTCTGTGTCTGCCTGCTTACATGTATGTATATGCGTACGTACGTATGTATGTATTTTCAGTTTATCCTCTTGTACAGGTACTGTCTTTTGAGGGATTTTGAAGAAAAAGTTTGTTTTTCCATTACTAAACTTTGTTCCGTTCCATTCCGCATTAATAATTATATTGAACGAACCGGAACGGAAAAAAAAAACATATCTAGAACTGCTTTCACCCTCCAGAAGCAAGTAAAAAGATGTTAGGGAGTCAAACGTCTCTGATGTATGTACGTAGGTAGGTAGGTAGGTAGGTATGTACGGCTCCGCTCGTCCGCAGGTCCGTACGTATGTATATCTCTGTGTGTGTCCGTCTGTCTTCCTGCCTGACTGACTGTATGTATGTATGTTCCCTGTTTATCCTCTTGAATAGGTACATGTCATTTAGTTGTTTTTGAATAAAAATTATTGTGTTTTGGCATTTATTAACCTTGTTCTGTTCCGTTCCGCAAAGTATAAGAATCCACACCGATCATTATATTTAACGGAACGGAACAAGAGTGCTTTCAGCTTCCAGCAAGTGAAAAAATGAACTCTTGCAGCATGCAGATATACTTAACTCTACATGAAATAGTCAGAAAGGGTTACCCAGGAAAAGCCAAAATCGAAGACCACAGCCAGCTACTGAAGAAGTAAAGATAAGGCGAGACGTCAGTACACACGCAATCAAAATTTGAAGCTTGCTTTACATTATAGGAAGGGAACAAAAATATGCAGAACTTCTTTCATTATTTCCTCTTGTAAAATGTTTTAAAGAATATGTAGTCGTCGAGTAGGCTTATTATCGATCAAAATTGGATCCTCTTGAACAGTTACATGTCCTTTAGTTGTTTTTTTGAATGAAAGATTTTGTATTTTGCTGTAACTAAACTTTGTTTCGTTCCGTTCCGCAAAGTATAATTATCCACACTGATAATTATATTTAACGGAACGGAACGGAACAAGAATAACAAGAACTGCTTTCAGAACCAGTAAAGTTGAAAAGCAAATTCAGTGCGGGTGCGAGGTTCAGTCGAGCCCCCTTTTGACCCAATAGTTCATTTTTATAGGAAATTTTGGATACATTTTAAATTTATACTCTGTATATTATATTTCTCTTCAACAAGTCGGTCAGACGCCGCAATCCGTTGCGCCTAATCAGGGCCTACACCGTCGCCAGAAAACCACCATTTCTCTGTAAAATAACCATGTAAATTTAACTCCATGTTATGATGCATCAAATAGCGCATACCAAGGTAATACGCCGCAACTTGCCGCGCCCAATCAGGGCCTATACCATCCGTGGGAAACCAATGATTCCCAGTAAAGTAACCATACAAATTTATTCCCATATTGGGATGCAGCGAATAATGTCTACGCAGACTTGCTGCGTCTAATCGGGGTCTACACCCCTCGCGAGAAACCAAAATTCTCAGCTAAACTGCATTCCTATTTTATCTTCATGTAAGGACGCAGCGAATTATGTCTACCCGGACCAGACACTGCAACTTGCTGTACCTAATCGGGGTCAATACCATCCGCCAGGATACCAACAATTTTTAGAAAATAACCATCGAAATTTATCTCCATGTCGGGACCCATCAAATAGCGCATACCCAGATCAGACGCCACATGCAATTAACTTGCTGCGCCTAATCGGGACTTACACCATCCGCCAGGAAACTAAGAATTTTCAGAAAAAAACTATCCAAAGTTATCTCCATGTTGGGACCCAGCAAATAGTGCATACCCAGATCAGACACCGCAACTTGCTGCGCCTAATCGGGCCGCATACCATGGTAAGACGTCGCAACTTGCTGTGCCCAATCCGCGAGAAACCAATAATTCCCAGTAAAATAATCATACAAATTTATTCCCATATTGGGACGCAGCGAATAATGTCTATCCAGATCAGACGCCGCAACTTGCTGCGTCTAATCGAGGTCTACACCCCTCGCGGGAAAACAACAATTCTCAGCTAAACGGCAATCTAATTTTATCTTCATGTTGAGACGCAGTGAATTATGTCTACCCCGATCAGACACCGCAACTTGCTGTGCCTAATCGGGGTCAATACCATCCGCCAGGATACCAACAATTTTTAGAAAATAACCATCCAAATTTGTCTCCATGTTGGGACCCAGCAAATAGTGCATACCCAGATCAGACACCGCAACTTGCTGCGCCTAATCGGGCCATCCGCCAGGAAAAAAAATCTCAGCAAAACAGTTATCCAATTTTATCTCCGTGTTGGGGCGCAGCGAATAATGTCTACCCAGATCAGACGCCGCATCTTGCTGCGTCTAATCGGGGTGTACACCCCTCGCGAGAAACCAACAATTCTCAGCAAAACAGCTATCCAAATTTATCTCCATGTTGGGATGCAGTGAATAATGTCTACCCAGATCTGACGCCGCATCTTGCTGCGTCTAATCGGGGTCTACACCCCTCGCGGGAAACCAACAATTCTCAGCAAAACAGCGATTTAATTTTATCTTCATGTTGGGACACAGTGAATTATGTCTACCCAGATCAGACACCGCAATTTGCTGTGCCTAATCGGGGCCTACACCATCCGACAGGATACCAACAGTTTTTAGTAAATAACCATCCAAATTTATCTCCATGTTGGGACCCAGCAAATAGTGCATACCCAGATCAGACGCCACAATTAACTTGCTCCACCTAATCGGGGCTTACACCATCCGCCAGGAAACCAACAATTTTTAGTAAATAACCATCCAAATTTATCTCCATGTTGGGACCCAGCAAATATTGTATACCCAGATCAGACACCGCAACCTGCTGCGCCTAATCGGGCCATCCGCCAGGGAAAAAAAATCTCAGCAAAACAGTTATCCAATTTTATCTTCGTGTTGGGGCGCAGCGAATAATGTCTACCCAGATCAGACGCCGCATCTTGCTGCGTCTAATCGGGGTGTACACCCCTCGCGGGAAACCAACAATTCTCAGCAAAACACAGCTATCCAAATTTATCTCCATGTTTGGACGCAGCGAATAACGTCTACCCAGATCAGACGCCGCATTTTTGCGCCTAATCGGGGCATACATCATCCGCCAAGAAAGCAACAATTTTCAACAAAATAACCATCCGAATTTATCTCCGTGTTGGAACCCAGCAAATAGTGCATACCCAGATCATATGCCGCAGCTTGCTGCGCCTAATCGGGACCTACACCATCCGTCAAAAAAAACAACAACAAAAAAAAAAAAAATAAATAAATAAATAAATAAAAAACACTTTTTAGCAAAATAACCATCCAAATTTATCTCCATGTTAGGATGCAGCATACAGTGCATACCCCGATCAGACGCCGCAACTTGTTGCGCCTAATCGGGGCCTACACCATCCGCAGGACGGTTCGGAACATCCGAATAACTGAGTTCTCCCAGACGAATGATCCGGTACTGGCTGAGTTGCAACAAGCAATACTTGATTAGAATCGACACATCAACTCACATGGATCTGACTAGCAAGCGAATCAGCAATAATTGATGAGGATGTTCGGTTTTCGCTGACCGAGCAGCGACGACCTAGGCTGCACTACGCATGTGTGCAAGGCGCCAGGACACTCACTGATCACACTCAACATGAGAATTGATTTGAATCTTAAGTCTGAGCAAAAATTACAATCGAACTTCCATGGCTCGAACATCTTTGGGATCATGGAAATGATAAGACAGCAATTTTTTTTCTACATTATCCTTAAATATTTGTTGTCTTGAGATATCGAGAGAATTTCCTAAGGCCTCAAAAGCCATGTAAACGGGAGTCATCGTTGAGAGAGAGACAGACAGAGAGAGAGAGAGAGAGAGAGAGAGAGAGGGAGAGGGTCTCTTTACTGTATACTTAACCTAAATTTGAATGAGCAAGTTTGATCACATGGCTACGTATATGTCTAAATATGGTTGTGTTAATGGCAGCGTGTAGTGCAGACTTGGAGCAGTTTGATCCGGTCTACAGTTTTTGCTGATATGTCCTTCCAGACATTTGGGTTAATATACAGTACTTTTTGGTCAGCCTGTAATACAGTAAACTTTTTGATCAGCCCATTGATTTCTTGTTGCTCTTAGATAAGATACCTTTTTAACATACAAAATAAAGCGTTTATGCTTTTCTTAGTATTAAAAACAACAACAACAACAACGATAACAACAACAACAAAACAAAAACAACAACAACAACAAAAAAAAACAAAAAAAAAAACAAAACAAAAAAAAAAACAAACAAAACAACAACAAACATGTGCTATGAGTAATATTTAGATGCATTGCGCCGAGTTGCTTCTATTCAATTTACACATTGTCGAAAGGTATTATGTTTTTGGCGGAGTAATATTGTAAATATTTATCTGTATACTTACTCCTCTTATCTATGCTCATAGTGAGGCCCTCCCAGGGGTGGGAGAATACCTCTTCCCTTGTTCCCCTTAAATATTTCATCATTTTCCCTTGTTCCCCTTAATCAAAATCTTAATTTTCTATGTTCCCTGCTCCCCAAAATTACATTTGTTCCTCTGTTCCCTTCATTTTTAGACTTGTGTTCTCCTGTTCCCCTAAAATACATGACATTATTCCTGTTCCCCATAACCCTTGGGAGGGCCTCCGTAGTGGCTGTCTGACAAAGCGTGCATTTCGTGAGTTGTTTTTATACGCGTTTTAATCCCATTGTTCATTTAGCTTGGGTCGGGTCAGACAAAACAACGACGACATTTTGAATTTTTGCTATTTTGGACTCCTGTAAGTTTATATTTTATGTAAATATTAGTATTACTAGTACATAATTACGGTTTTCAGGCACCTCGAAAATACGCTTTTTTTTCTTGCTCGGCTTTGTAAAATAAATAAAACAATGGTGCGCCCCCGGGTCGAATATGCTTCCTCAGTTTGGTCTCCATATACGAAGCAAAGTAAAAGTAAACTAGAAATGATACAGAGAACAACAGCAAGGTGGGTGAAAAACAAATATTCCCAAGAGGTGTTTCCGAGGGTGTTTCCGCTAACATGCTGAAAAAAAAAAAAAAAAAAACATTGGTCGGTAGGTAGGAGAAACTATTTTTTTATTATTATTTTTCTATTTTTTCTCCAGAAAAGAACAGGGTCGGACCTTTAATTTTATGAAAATACAGGTGTTTTGTTGAGGGTCGGTGCTTTTTTTAATTTTGCATACATAAAAAAACCCACCCCAAACCACATCACAGGTGAATGAATGTCAATAGAGGTGTCGCCAGTAAACATTCTGATTCTGATCACAAACGCAAAAGCTCCTGTCAGAATGCATTTGTTCATTTGGTTTCGAACCATTTCAGGAAATTGGAATGTTGGTGTGCGTAGGCTGATAATAGTTTGCACAGTGCTCATGATATAAAAAGCTATAATCAGATAAGTATAAATTTTAAACTGCTGGATCCACAATTGAATAACCTTCATGTACATATATAGTTTTAGGGTATCTGCGACCATCTGATTAGTAGAAAACTAGCTAGATGTGCTGAAAAAAAAGGCATTTTTTGAGCCTTATAATTATGCTGTTGCAAGATTTTTTCGTTAATTTTTCAAAGTTGACATTGTCAATATGTACTGTCAGGTGGGAAAAATAAAACTTCTGTAATATGATGATATGCCTCCCCAAAATTCTGCAGTTTACAGATTAAAAATTGGTGCATCCAAGGATGACCTTTGCCTTTTATGGCAAGGTCAAGTTTGGGTACCCACACTTTTGTATGGGGAAATATAAAAAAAAATGCTTTTCTAAACATATCAAGGACTAATGGCTTAAATTTACACTGTATAATTAAAGTAGTAAAACTTTTTAGTTACAGTCAAAATTTTGTCCCCGGAAATTATCAGCCCTGGCCACTGGGCTACATAAATGTATAAAAGCATATAATCTTTAAACATTGTCTTCTCCAAAGGTGCTCGACTGATTTTCACCAGATTTCACATGGGGTCTCCTGCTGAAGGGATATTGACAATTAGTTTAAATGGTTCCACACCATTAAACATTAAAGATGGCCACCATGCCCATACATAGTAAAAGCCTCTTTAAAATCTTATTCTCCAGAACCAAGAAGCTATGAGGTTGACTCTTCATATATAGAGTCTGGGACTCGAGATTTACCAGATTTGTTCAGATGATGATCCTAGGATGACTTCTGACCTTTTTAGGACAGGCTCAAATTTGCATTCCCATACAAAATGTCGAAATTTTTTTATTCTCAAAATGTATTAAAGACTTAAAATGTTATTCTCAAAATGTATTAAAGGCTGAAACTTACAATGTATGATTAATTTAACTTTTTAGTTACAATAAAAATTTTATCCCCTTGGTGTTATCTGCCCTTGCCCTTTGGCTATATACATGTACAAATTTGTGTAATCTTTTGATGTCTTCTCTTAAACTGCTTTACCAGTTTTCACCAGATTCAAATGGAACTTCTGTCAAAGGGATATTGTCGATTTCAATAATTCTGTACTATTGAACAAGATGGTGGCCATGTCCATATATGGTTAAAAACACTTAAAATCTTCTCCAGAACCAAGAAAGCTTTGAGGTTGAATCTTGGTATATTGCATCCGAGACATTTATAAGGTCTACCAAGTTTGTTCAAATGATGATCTTTGACCTTTTTACGGCACTGTCAAATTTCTACATCCTAGTTGCTGTGGCAATACTGGAAGTATGGTGGCAATACTGGAAGTATGTTGCATGGCATTTGCAGATATGCAATGTGTTTTTTACTCGGGTGAATCGTGGTCCACGGGCCTTTTGTTCTTATTTCTCCATACTTTTGGCACAGTCATAGCCTTGGCATTGCAGGGACAATGCAAATGTGAAAATCTCATACCTTTCCCCTACACTCCACTACCCTACCTCAATGGCGGGTGTGCAGTGGTAACGTTACAAATAACTGGTACATTAACCCTTGTCCTGCTGAATAAATTAAGATGCCATGCCCTTTTCAAATTTTCAGCCAATCAGATTACTTGATCCAGATTGTTGATATAAATTCACATACTGAATGGCAAACGATGTAGATCCAGATCAGTTGGCTTCTTAGAAGCCAACTGATCTGGATCTACACTGTTTGCAAAGACAGGGTATATTCGGGTTCAGCAGGACAAGGGTTAATAATTAGTTTCAAGTTTATTTGATACTCTCACATACAATGTAATAAATTGCTGTTTTCAATCCAAAAGTATTGACACTTTTTCTTATTTCTACATGAAGATACATGTTGTGGGTACTCATTAGAAGCACTCAGTGAGCTGCTTCTTATGAGTACCCACAACATAGTTTTCTTGGAGTAATAAGAAAAATATCAACACTGGCTGACAAAGGCTATATCTGGAACTAAGAAAAATATAACATCAGGTGCAAATACAATAGCAACCATTTTACATTAATCATGCAACTACCCTACATCCAGATCCTCACAGCTTTGAAATAATCTAAGTCAGTGTTGGGACATGTATGCAAACTACATTGCTGTCGGAGCAGGCCTCTGTGGCACAGTCGGATACACATCCACATCCAACTGGTGATCAGGAGGTCACAAGTTCAATCCCCTTGGGGCCCAGCAACTTTATTTCATGGTGATTGATCAAAAAACATTTTCTGTGGTCATTCTCTCCCTTCTGCTGATGGAAGAAGGCCAGTTGTCAGTTTATGGCGAGAGAATGTGCACAAGTACTAGTTAACCCTTGTCCTGCTGAACCCGATATGACCTGTCTTTGAAAACAGTGTAGATCCAGATCAGTTGGCTTCTGAAGAAGCCAACTGATCTGGATCTGCACTGTTTGCCATTAAGTATGTGAGTTTATATCAACAACTTGGATCAAGTAATCTGATTGGCTGAAAATTAGAAATGGGTGTGGCATCTTAATTTATTTAGCAGGACAAGGGTTAACTGCTTAGAGGACTAAGCTTATCCAGGAAAATGTATGGTTAGGTGAACTTACCACACTCGATATGACACTAATCAATGGGTTGACTGAGCTGTAAAACCTCAACACAATCCATTATGAAAACACGCCTATTCTAGTATATTGAATATTTCATCACCAAAAAACTGAAAATTTTCAGATAAAAATTCCGATATTTTTTCATATTTCTGCCCAAAACATAGATTGTGGGTACTCGTTAGAACTGCCTCTCTGAGGTGGTTCTAACAAGTACCAACAATCTATGTTTTTGAGCAGAAATAAGAAAAATAATGTATACCCCTGTAAACCCCAGTTTTACTATATAAAAGTAGGGTTTAATGGGGTCAAAATTATATAGGTGTGTTTTCGTGATGATACATTAATTGCTGTCATATGAAGAGTGAGTAAATGCTAGACTTCAATCTTCATTCTTTTAAGTGTTCTTTGTTTCCAAGGAGTCAAGGACATCTCTCATAGATTTTCTTTATTGCAGATTCCAATTTTGAACTGAAGCCAAATAACAAAAATTTTATAATTTCAGGTACCATTTGAAATGTCTTGAAGATCACTGGACCAGGGAGGGCCATAGTAGGAGTTCCTGTTACTCAAGAAAAAATAGTCCCATGGATTTGGTAGGATTGTTTTTGTTTTTATAATACTGACCCAGAAAAAGAAATGCAACACTTTCATACTACAAAGAAAAGTAAATTGAATACATTTTTTCCTTTGAAATAAAAACTGATCTGTCCCAAATAAGATACGCAACACTGCTAAATGGAAAAGTAAAATGAATACATGTACATTTTTTCTGTTGCAATAAAAACTTACCTGTCCTGAATAAGGTACACAACACTTCTAAATGGAAAAGTAAAATGAACACATTTTTATGCACCACTAAAAGTGGCTGTGGTATTATGTTATACTGTCCGAAATTTTGAGTGTCCATCTGTCCGTCAGCACTTCCATCATTCGTGTCTGCTCCATAAATCTGATACACTTCAAGGTATTTTCACCAAACTTCACACAAATGTAAAATATTATAAAATGACATGTAGAACACATAAACAGTAACTCTGGTTTGCCTACTTTTGGAGTTGTTGCCCTTTGAACATTGAACATAGTCATTTCTCCCCTCATGTCCGCTCTGTAAGTTGAAAATTGTTAGAGATATTTTGATGAAACTTCTCACAAATGTAAAGCACTATAAGACAACATGTAGAATACAAAAAAAAACCTAACTCTGTTTAACCTACATTTGGAGTTGCGACCCTTTGAACATAGTATTGAAAATAGCCATTTCTACTATGTACTCTGTTCGCTCTGTAAGCTAAAAACCATTACAGATATTTTGATGAAACTTCATACAAATGTAAAGCATTATGAGACAAGGTGCAGAACACAAGAACCATAACTCTTAACACAGTTGCTCAGCTTTACAATCATAAAGTATTAGTTTTCATTTCTTCTGCTATTTAGGAGTGTTTTGTATCTTTTTTGGGTCTTCATGCTTTAGGCATGATACATAATATGGGCTGTGTCAAGTGAAAAAGTGCCTTTGAACATGCGCCAAATGCAGATTTAGATCATCCTGTGCATGCACAAAGTATCATCCTGGCCTTTGCTCTCTATTCATACATTCTATAGTATCCAATGCTTCTGTGAGCAGACAGAGAAGGCCCTGATTAGACTTCATATGTCAGAAGACAAATTTTCGCATGGCATGGCCCATATGATAATTGTCCTAAAGTTTCATTAACCAGCTCTTGTGCAAAAAAATGGCATATACAAGTAGTGCAGACCCAGATCACACTACTATTTAGCTGTCTGATCAGCATCTGTACTCGGTGGCTCAGTTGGATGCGCATCCGACTGGAGACCAGGAGGTCGTGGGTTCGACCCCCGCCAAGGTCGGCAACATTCTTTCGTGGAGATTGATCATGAAATATTTTCTAGGGTCATTCTCTCCCTTCCGCTGATTCAAGAGGGGCAGTTGTCAGCTTCTGGCAAAAGAATGTGCACAATACTGGTTAACCGCTTAAAGGACTAAGCCTGCCCAGTAAATGTGTGCTTAGATAAACTGACCGCGTTTGACATGACCCCATTAGGTTGACTGGGCCATAAAACCTCAATACAATTCCTCTGTACTATTTTCCACAGTCTGCTAAGTATATTTTGAAACATACACGTAAAATATTAGGGAAAAAAAATGGAAAGATATGTTCAAAATTTTAGGACACATTGTAAATTTAAGTAAAATTTGTAGCAGATGACATTCTAAAACTTTTGATTTAATTTTATTTTTGTCATGCCTGCTTTTAGCATATGGCAAAATATAGTGATCCGTTTTTCCGTCCATTTGTTCGTTCGTCTGTTCTTAGTTTGTCCATCAATCCATCAACATTTGCGTCAACCCTAACTTTGACCCGTATGTTCAAGTTCATTTCCCAAGAACTACAAAGGATACAGTGATGATACTTGGTATAAGCATGGACTTAGGGATGATAATCCAGACAGTAGTATAAATATTTGACCTCAACCTATATTTCATAGTTCACTAACTTTATAAATTTGGGCTTGACATAGCCTTCTTGGGATTTCTTGTTTGTTTGTTGTTTTTTTTTCGAGAGAAAATAAGTCTTGACATTTCATGTGAATCATCTGCCAAGACTCGTTAACTGTGAAAAGTAAAAAAAAAGTCAAAACTGTCATTTGCTGCAGTTGTGATTGGCACTTTAATAAGAGTTAATTGGGCTGTTGCACATTGCCATATAGAAATAGCCTGTGCATTTGCATAGTCTGTATATTTACGGCTTTCATATTTCACTTTTTATTTGGTTTACACCAAAACAAAATAAACTGTTTGTTTCCCCTTACCTGACCCAGACTGTGTCGGTACAGTACTTCCATCAAAATGGTAGATTTCTTAGTTCTCAGAATCTCTTTTGAAATCTTTTACAAAGAGTTTCAGAACTCTAGTTTGCTATCACATAATATGTAAAAAAGAATACCGTATTCGACCTAATTACCGCACAGTGCGCTTAGGTTTTTCAAAATATGACTACTTACTAAGGATACCCTTAAAAACAAATATCAGCAAAGGCCTTATTTGGTGTTTATGCGAGTTTTTTTTATTTGTTTTTTTCTGATTTTCTTTATTAAAACATGTTATGGGTACTCATTTGAATTGCATCGACAAGTCGATGCAATTCAAATGGGTACCCACAACATATGCCTTTATAAAGAAGTAGACAAAAAGTACACTGGCTATAATTTGAAGACTATGGAATTGCTTGACTGTGCGCTTATAGGAGTATGTGCGGTAATTAGGTTGAATACAGTATTACTTAAACATTCTCCAAACTACAAATTATAATTAAAGAAAAATATTTTTGATTCTGAAATTATGATAAAGTTGTTCTCGGTAGGGCCAATTTTAATGGTTCAGTTCAGTAAAGAGAAACAAAAAATATTTTAATTTTGGCCTAAAGGGACAGCTAGGCATTAGCAAACAGTGTAGACCAAAAGAAGATAGAAGCTTCAGAACTACTTGGCATTCATCTTGCAGCTTTTGGACACATCAGTCTATATTAAAATAAATATCCTAAAATTTCAAACACCAAAGTTTCTGACAAAATGGCATATGCAAACACTGCAGTCCCAGATCAGACTGCTCCTGAAGAAGCAGTCTGATCAGGTTCTACACTGTTTGCCATTCCACTAAGTTATAAGAAGTGACTGCAAAGAAAGTTTTACTTTAGGAGATTTACGATAAAATGGACTTACTCAAATCTTAGGACAAGGATGGTAAGGAGTAAAGATGTTCCAATATTAAGGGTAAATACAGCATTTCTCCATGCTAAGTACAGTGACCACCTGTGTCCAGATATAACATAGCTCGAGCTCTTGATAAGATGCTTAATTTTCCAGTCCAAAAGTATATTGATATTCTTATTTCTCCATGCAAACATATGTTGTGGATACTCATTAGAAGCAGTGCCCACCAAAGTGCTTCTAATGAGTACCCACAACATCAGTGCAAACATATGTTATGGGTACTCATTAGAAGCACCTCAGCAAGGTGCTTGTAATTAGTACCAACAACATCAGTTTTCTTTGAGAAATAAGAAAAAATATTTACCCGATACCCACTCTTAACTAGACCTATGACTGATAAAGAGAATATTCTGAAGGAAATATATGCTTTTATTTTACACCAAACCTTTTGTGTGTACTTTCTGAAATTTCTTCAGTGAGTTGATATTGAGTCCCCCCCCACCGTCCGACACACACACACACACAAAAGATGTTTTGGTGCAAAAAGGAAATAACTAATCCCTTAATTATCCTTATTTGAGCAGGTTTTTTTTTTGTTTTTGTGGAATGTCATAGCCCCAGAAAAGACATATTTTTGGCCAAAATTTGTTGTTATTTCTCCACAAGAACATACATTGTGGGTACTGACCAGAAGTGCCTCAGCAAGGCAGTTCTAAGTACACACAATATATGTTTTCGTGGAGAAATCAGAAAAATGTTTCCTGATACCTCTCTTATCTAGAGTTATGACTTCTGTAACTTTTTTAGTTTGGATAAGCTGGTACCACTGTCATACTTTTTAATAATAAGTGCAGCAGGGTTGTGTTCAACAGAGATTTTGGTGCAAAAATAAGGAAAATTACCGTATTGGACCTACTTACAGCACATACTCCTGTAAGAACAGTCTGGCAAGTTTTGTATTGTCAGATTACTGCCATGTTAATTTTATGTGGTTCTCCATAAAAGCATACATTGCAATTGCTCATTAGAATCACCTCATTGGGACAATTCTAAAGAGTGTCCTTAATGTATGATTTTGATAAACGATCAGAATTAATATCTCATAAGCGTCATTAAATATTTACCTCAAGAATGCTTGTGCTGCTGTTAGACAGATATTTGTCCAATTTTTTTTTCAGTAATTTTGAAAGATTCAATCACGCCAAAGCGCTAAGCAAAAAATCTTACTGTTTTTTTTTGCTTTTCTGGGAAAATAAGACTTAGCATTTCATGTGTGGCATTTGCTAGGAGATGAGTCACATGAAATGTCAAGCCTTATTTTCTCTAAAAAATACAATGTATAAAGAAAAAAAAAAAACACAAAATTATTGCTGACTGCTTCAGTTGTGACAGGACTAAGAGTAAAGAGTTTAATACTAGCTGTGCCACAAATTATTGGCAAAATGACTGCATGCTATGACTTACCAGTTGTCAAAGGGTATCTTTAACACTTAGTATGCTAAAGGCAATTTCAGCAGGCAACAAACTGATGACTTGTTTCTTCATTTTTTCCAGAAAGTAGGATTTGGCATTCATTCCAATTGTTACCTTGGGAGACAAGTTGCTTGAAACATCAAATCCAGTTTTCTTGGAAAATTTATTTCCCTACATTTGAAAAATTCTCCAAAGGTATCTGCTATGTACATGTATTCAGTTTGATAGTATTGAAGCTCAAAAAATAACCATCAGAAGGGATGGCAAATCCCCCAGCCAAACCACCATTTCTAAATTTGGTGTATATTTCAATCAGATATCAATAATAGGTGTATCGTAAATAATTTTATTTTTGCGTGTTCTTTTATTTTTTTATTTTTTGTGAGAAATCATCTATTAGTGGTTTCTGATGTGATTTATTTGTGCAGGATACACAATATTTGCAAATACTTTGGATAAGTGCATAATGGAGAAAGTGGGACCTTTGAGTTGATCTTTAACTATTTGAACATGACATGCCTACTGGTTCTTACCTATGCCTTTACCAAATAATATCAAAATATTTCAAACCACATGCACAAGAATTTGGCTTAGAAATTCATTCAGGGGAGGTAACTAGAAAACAACCACAGCAGAGTTTGTCTTTCTTGCACATAACAGGCCTACTGGTCCTTAGTTTGTCTTTCTTGCACATAACACACCTGGTCCTTATCAATGCCTCTACAAAATATTATCAAAATATTTCAAACCATTAAGAAGTCATTGAGTGCAGAAGAATTTGGCTGAGAAATTCATTCAGTGGAGTGTAAAAGAAAAAAGAACAAAGCAAGACCTGTCCTTGCATGTGACACTCCTTGACCTGATATATGTCCTGCCAAAATATTAACAAATTATCTCAGATAGTTTGTGAGTCTAACCTGCACAGTGTTTGAGCTCCCGGGGAAATAAATGCATAACAAAACGTGAGAGTTGTCTCTCTTGCACTTGATATGCCTATTGGTCCTTATCTATGCTTCTGCCAAGTAACATCAAAATAATACCAAAATATTTCAAACCATTAAGAAGTTATGGAGTGCACAAGTGGCTTAGAAATTTGTTCTGGGGGAATAACTAGAAAAGAAAGAAAAAAGCAAGAGTTGTCCTTCTTGCAAGCAATACTCCTACTTACCTGATATATGTCCCTATCAAATATTATCAAATTATCTCAAACAGTAGAGCAATTATGGCCTGCTTAAGATTTCAGTCTTGGGAGATAACTACATAACACAGAAAGTGATAGTTGTTTCTCTTGAATGTGACACCCCTTCTGATCCTTATTATGTCTCTACCGAATATTATCAAAATATTTCAAACCATTAAGAAGTTAAGGAGTGCACAAGAATTTGGCTTAGAAATTTGTTCAGGGGAGATAACTAAAAACAGAGCAAGAGATGTCTTTCTTGCAAATGACATTCCTACCTGACCTGATACATGTCCCTACCATATATTATCAAATTATCTCGAGCTGTATGGGAGTTATGGCCTGCTCAATATTTCTTCTTCAAGGGAGATAACTACATACCATAGAAAGTGATAGTTGTCTCTCTCTTGTGCGTGACACACCTACTGCTCATCCCTACCAAGAGGAGTGGTTGGGTGGGGCAAAGGTGTTCTGTATCTTACGTCACCGAGGTGTGCAACTGAAATTGGCTTTCAGCTGCGCAAGGCCTGTTATCTTTGCAGTAGGTAATGGTAGAGGGGGAATGTTTTTATTTCTTCTGTTTCTTCACTTTCATTCATTGTCTTCTTTGTCCCCTATCCCTCTCTTTCATCCGCTTTGCTATCTCTTCTGTCTCTCTACTTCCTTTCTCTGGGTGATGACACAAAATGACCCACAAGGGTTAACATGTCATTAAATCCCAACACAATCAGTCAATCATCCCTACCAAATATTATCAAATTATCTCAATCAGTATGAGAGTTATGGCCTGCACAAGATTTTGACTAAAGGAGAGATAACTACATAAAGTGTGCATGAGATACACCTACTGGTCCTGCTCTTTATTCCTACCAAATATTGTCAAAATATGTTTTTAAGGTATCAGTTATGGAGTGCACAAGGATGCATCTACAAATGTCTGCTTCAGGGGAAATAACTACATAACAAAGTAAGTGAGAGTTGTCTCATGCACACGGCAGGCCTACTGGTCCTCTATATCCCTACAAAATATTATCAAATTATTTCAAACAGTATGGGAGTTTTGGCCTGCACAGTATTTTGACTTCAGGGGAGATAACTACATAAGGAAGATCATGAAAGTTGTCTCTTGCACGCGACATGCTTACTGGTGCTCCTCTTCATTCCTATCAAATATTATCAAAATATATCTAAGGGTATCAAAGTTAAGGAGTGCACTAGGATGTATTTACGAATTTCTGCTTCAGGGGAGATAAATACATAATGAAGAAAGTGAGTTGTCTCTCTTGCAAGTGAGATGCCTACTGGTCCTCCTCTTTATCCCTACTAAATATTATAGAATTCTCTCAAACAGTATGGGAGTTATGGCCCAAGATTTCTGCTTCAGAGGAGATAACTACATAACAAAGAAAATCTCTCTTGCAGGCAACGCACCTACTGGTCCTCTTCATTCCTAGCAAATATTATCAAAATGTGTCTAAAGGTAACAAAATTATGGAGTACAAAAGGATGCATCTAGGGACAGATGGATGGACACCATGCTGATCACTATATCCCCTGAACCTTTCCGTCAGGGGATAAAAATTACTATATGCAGTAAA
Organism: Anodontia alba; assembly: GCA_964016985.1. NCBI lineage: Eukaryota > Metazoa > Mollusca > Bivalvia > Lucinida > Lucinidae > Anodontia > Anodontia alba. The sequence goes on along the minus strand of OZ024825.1, from coordinate 31,157,600 downwards.
GTGAGAAAAGAGTGATTAAGTTCAAAATGTGGAAAGTGATAAACTAATCTGAGGATTATATCCAAATCACATGCATGTCTTCAGACCATGACAGAAACACCTGTACAATTTAAACAAAAAAAAAAACAACAAAAAAAAAACAGCATAAAACTGAAGAAGTTTCGGACACCATATACTTTGGTAGCTATATAGTATTGGAGCCTGAAAAATGATTTTTCAAAATGCAGAGAGAGAGTGATACATATTAATTAGAGGATTATATCCAAATAACATGCACATTTTCAGATCATGACAAAAATATGTGTGCAGTTTAAAAAAGATCAGCATAAAACTGTAGGAGGAATTACGGACACTCGATTGGTACATGCTTCTGTCAGAGGCTGCGGAACTACGTACCATGCACCATGAACCATGGAGAGCAGAATACCATGCCCCCTTTTCTTTAAAAAGGAGTGGGGTCAAAAATTGACTTTTAATAGAGGTAAAGACAGTTAGGTTACACAAAATATTTGTTTTAACTATATCTAGAATTTTAACTGCTTTTAGAATTTTATCCACTTCTAGAAATTTTAACCACTTCCAGAATTTTAACCACTAATTTTAGTACAGTTTTAAATAGTAGGCAGATAGGATTTTAACCCATTAGTTTAAGTACATTGTTAACCCTTCTCTTGCCGGAATTAAAACGAATCAGGCCTGTAAGAGGGGGTACCTCTACTTGAGAAGTCATTACCCCCTGAATTTTACCTCGACTTTCATGAAATTTTCACGTATAATTTGCCGATCCTAGGTGGCCATTTTACCGGAGAAAGAATGGTCACGTGACTAGAAAGTCACGTGACAGTCATGTGTAAACCGGGAACCGTTTAAGACACTTAAAAAAAAAAAAAAAAAAAAAAAAAAAAAAAATAATTACAAGAGCCCAGCGCCTACTGTGTACTATTGTGAATGAAACGAGTGACATACATAGGTTCTACTGTTATTCCTACTTATTCCTCACTGGAAATGATTCAGGTGTTATGGGCTTTTTTTCCAGAAAAGCCTGATCAATCTGTTGAAGTGAGTGCTGAAATTAATGGCAGCTTGAAATTTGGTATTCTCGGTCGTTTTTAGTGTGGGTAAAATCCAGCACCTGACTATCTAATGAAAAGTGGCGTGTTTGTATGAAAGTAGGTTCACTCCTGTATGAGAACACTTGCTCTGAATGGTTGCATGTGGTATATTGTAAGTATGATGGGCTTTTGAGCTGGCAGACCCCCCCCCCCCCCCCCAGCGCGACTATTGTCGCGAAAGGCAAGATAAGGGTTAAATAATAGTTAGTTACCCAGTAAGAACATCTATTTTAACTGCTGAACTCCATACAGAATTTAGCAATTGACTTTTAATAGAGATCAAGACAGTAAGGTTACCCAGAAAGGACATTTGTTTTAACTACTTTTTGAATTTTAACCAGTAATTTTAGTACAGTTTTAAATAGCTGGTAGGTAGAATTTTAATCCAGTAAATTATAGTATGTTTTTAAATAGTAGTTTAGGCTACCCACTGAGAACATTGTTGTTCTCCACCCCAACCCCTCCCTCAGCTCTTTTGAAGAAAATAGGGGACATGGTATTCAGCTTTCTATGTGGTGTTGGTGCATAGTTCTGCTGGTTAAGTTGATCTGGTGAAGAAGTAGTCTGGGGGATAAAGCATCAACCCCATGTATTGAAAATAGGGGTGTGTGTGTGGGGGGGGTGGGGGGGGGGGGGGAAGCTTCAACCCCATCCATTGAGATTGATCGCAGGAAATTTGTATATCCCAAGTAAAGTTTTTACTAAGAAATATGTCAGGTAGCTGACTTTGGGGCCAAGTAGAAAGGGCCAAACAAATTTGACGGGCGATCAGAGAATGCCTGGATTTGATACCGTAAGTCAAATGAGAGACCCCAAAGAGGATATTATCACAAAACAGTACCTAGCTAGGAGTAGAAGTAAATTACCTATGGCACTCAACTATGTGAAGGGCCCCGTGAAGGTGGTTAGGCACTGTAGCCAAAAATGCTTACAGCTAGCCCATTGGGGATAACAAGCCCGCAAAAATGGACCTTCCAGTCAAATCCTTTTGAAAGAAAGCGGATTGTTAGATTAGTGATACATATTTCCTAGGCTAAAAACCCAATAACTGACCAAGCAGCAACACAGTCAAAGGTTCTTATAGATGATTATTATAGTAATAATAGCCTAGCCATAGTCTGAAAGAATAATGTTGACCCACAAGGTTGACGTGTCATTAAACCCCAACACAATCAATCAGAAAAGAATAATGTTGTAAGAAATACACATATTACATGGAGATGGCAAAACATTTAGATGGAATAAAAGACCCCATGAAAAAAACAGATTCCATCTAAGTTAAAATGAATTGATCCCAGGCAGAAATGGTGTGGGGCTAAGGTGTCACCCCATATAGTGGAGATAGTCTGGGGGATAATGTGTCAACCCCATATACTGAAGATAGCCTGTGTTAAATAAGGTTCAGTATCATGTAGATAGTCTTCACTGTGTTTGCTTTATTAGGTTAAGTCTTATGCTTGCTTCATAAGGTTCAGTCTTAGCTGTGTGTTATCAAATAAAGTTCAGTGTGATTCAAGTTAAATTGTCTTCACTGCATGTATAATAAGGTTCAGTCCAGTCGAGATAGTCTTCGCTGTGCTAGTCTTTGCTGGTAATCTGTGCCAAAATAATGGTTGTAATAAATACATAGTTAGGCGGTTGAGCTCAGTATAATAGAAATGAATTCTTTCAAACGTAAAAATAAAATTCATAAAATTAACTACTTTCATCTAAGTTAATATTGATCCCAAGCCAACATTGTCTGGGGTATAAAGCGTTAACCCCATACACTGAAATTAGTCTGGGTGAAAGCATCAACCTCATATTTCAAAATATACTGTTTATAAACTTAAACAATATGAATAGATTTAACAAATGACACACATTGATAACAATATACTGATTGTGTAGAAATGATTGTGGACTCAGAACAGTGCAGGATCATGGTCAGAACCGACTAATACACATGTATATTCAAGTCTTACATCTTTATGCAGGAATATACCAGTTACTTATGAAACTCTATTAATCTAACAACTGAGCTACAAAAAAATAGAAGATTTTGCAGACTGTTAGCTCAATTTTACGGATTCGAGAATCCTGCAAGTAAATTGCTGATGCACAGCCTGAGAAAAATACTGTAACTAACTCAATAAAGAATTACAGTAAGTGCCAAAATAAACTAATTCTTACACTATTTGTACAACTGCACTGCCTGGATAGCTCCTACCTCACCTTTCTGCTGAGACAAGAATTTAAGGGCAGTTGTCAGTTTCTGGAAGAATGTGCACAGCACGGGATAACTGCTTAAGGACTAACCCTGCATGGTGTTGTTAGGTAAACTGACCAGTTAAACATGACCTAAATAGTGTAAACTTGGCCACAAACTGCAAACTGAATAATAAGAAACTTGCCAAATGGCTATATAGCAACTGCTGCTGGTGTTCAAGAAATAGAGCTAAATGCACAGACTAAACATTGTTCAGTCAAGCATGCAAAGTAGGTCGAGGTCAGTAATAGCTGATGGCAGTGGGCAGGGTACATCATGGCAGCTGTTTGTATGAAGTTTCATTACCTGCCCAGAAACTTGGGTGTTTGAGAAATGCACAACTTAACATTGTTGAAGCCAATGCCGACAATAACAATGCCAATGCCAATGCTGCGGGAAACTTTTTTCTTTGATCCCTATGTCACTCCTGGTTGCTCAAGGGGTGGTTGGGTGGGGCAAAGGTGTCGTGTATCTTACATCACAGGGGCGTCCAACTGATATTGGCTTACAGTTGGGAAAGGCCTACTATCCTTGCAGCAGATAAAGGTAGAAGGTAGAATTTCTTCTGTTTCTTCACTTTCATTCATTTTCCTTTCTCCCCTGTTCTTCTCTTTCATCTCCTCTATTATCTCTCTTCTCCCTTTCCCTGGGAGACGACACAAAATGACCCACAAGGGTTGACATGTCATTAAGCCCCAACTTAATCAATTGTTCCAGGAAAAATCATATGTATTACATATCAGTTAAGATAATCTCATGACATTATGTATTATTCATGCTTTATTAGTCTTACGAACGTTTGAAATTAAATTCATTGCGTACCATTGATTGTCTATGCCCATGGGCACAGACAAAATGATTTGGTTCAGACATGGAAATGAATCAATTGTTGCACACAATGCACCACTGATCTTTTACGTGTTGTCTGCAAGTGAAACCCGGGACTAGATAAAGCGCTGACTAGAATAGAATAATATTGATTGAAAACCTACATACATGGAATGTGTTTTCCATTTGCCTGCACTTTTTGGAACTATCTTTTGAACAGAGTAAAAAGAGAAAGTGTGCAGCCTTGTGTAATTATTGCAGTGCAATATGAAGCAATATAAAATGCGGCTACCATTGCAGCATTTTATCAAAGGCTATGAGATATACATCCTCAGTGACCCAGGTGTGACCCATTACGTTATGCTTCATTCATCACCCCTGGTACAACTGACTAAAGAAACGTTGTTTGCTATGAATATTCATAACAGCGGGGAATATTCAATAGCCAATCAAAATGACGATAACATAGCGCTACTCTCTTATGCGGAAGATTCCTTTTCTTCTTCTGTTACAAAAAATAACGCAGGAAAACCTGATAAACATTTTCGTCATCAATTATGGCCGAGGTCTGCCATTATCATCCGCTAGGTGACATTTTTCAAATACTGTCAGTGTTCGAAGAATATGATATGCGCAGACAATGGGAGGTCTGCAAGATTTGTCATGCGGTAATTCAGGGCAAACATTATAGAACATAGTCCACGAGCGCATATTTGAAAAAATACGAAGCCTAAATTTGCAACAAATGATATGATTGGATTTCGGCAAAACAAAGATAGAATAATTAGGTTATTTGCAGAGTACGAGTGATAAAAATAGACTAAAATTTCTCATTGAAATACTGAGATCAGATTGCCTCATTAATAATTCATGAGGACAAAGAAATGTAAGCGAGTTGTCCCAGTGGTTATGAATGAAGTGTAAGTAATGGGTTACACCCGGGTTACCGAGGATGTGAGATACTCCTTAATCACGACAATTTTCACTTTTAAAGTAGGTGGATGCATTGGTACTGCTAGGCATAATTTATTGCATTCTGAGACAGCTTGACAAAAAATTGATATTCTGCAAAGAAGTAGCTTACATAAAAGCTGACAGGCATTATTGTGAGTTAATGGGACGAGGTCTAATTTCAACCTCTCAAATACACTTTTTTTGATTATGGTATTCAGCAGATTTAGCCAAGATATGGATGTAAAGAACCCAACACTATAAGCCTTATTAACCCTGGTCATGCTGAATAAAGATGCCACACCTATTTCTAGTTAAGCCAATCAGATTACTTGCTCCAGGTTGTTGAATATACAAATATTCACATACTGAATGGCAGTGCAGATCCAGATCAGTTGGCATCTGAAGAAGTCAACTGATCTAGATCTACACTGTTTGTTAAGGCAGGATATATCCAGGTTCAGCAGGCCAAGGATAACATTCAGCTATAATATTTATTGTGTGAAGTGTAGACCAAGCTTTTTGTGAATGCTTAATACTTATATCTTATTAGATTTGTTTTTGATGTTGTATTACTGCAAACAGACAGATGGATGAGTTAACAGTATTTCCTGTCATTTTTAAGTGACAGGTAGTGTTATTCCCATTTACTCCTATATGGTCTACTGCACCCTTTGATCTACTGTCCAGTTTAGTCTACTGTCATGTATAAACTTAGGGTTGAGTAGGATCCACTTGACCCCTGGGATTATAATGCTGATGCCACAACACAATGAAGTGCAGCTATACACTGTATTTACCATAAGAATTTGGACACCAAATGTCAAAAAAATAATAAAGTAACAAGCCTTAACAAACAGTGTATACCCAGATCAGACTCCTGTTGGATTTGTATGATCATGTCTTCACTGTTTGTCATTTAGAAAAAGTAGGTCTTTCCTGTCAGAATGCCTCATTATCCTTCTGTGTGTGGTTAGGTGAACTCAAACCATGCTTGACATGACCCCATTAGATTGACTTGGGCCATAAAACCTCAAACAAACAATCAAATATGTGACATACTATTACAGTGTTAGCAAAGTTTTATTTAAATATCTGTGTTGATTCAGAGAATGGCAAAGTTAACATACGCATTAAACATCGTGGGCTGGGTGTCCTAGTGGTTCGCAATCTCAAAATGTAAGACAGGTGTCATTGATTTGAACCTCATTTGGGCTGGGAATGTTTCCCTTATTAGCATATGTATATATGTATGCAATTCACACATAGGTTGTGTTTCACAAAACAGCCTATTTAAGGACAGATAACTTTTTCTTCATCCATTTTGTATTATCTACCATCTTTGTTTAAAATTCAAAATTCATCCAGCTCTGCAATAATACCATCTCCTTCACTTGCTTCTTCTTGTAAATTAAAGTGCTAGCACATTTGTCTGTTACTAAAAAGTACTAATACAATTAGTATCCAGATACATATTGTTCAGTTGGACAGTGTTTGGTAATCTTAAGATGAACTTGCATGACCTGTTGGTAATCTCAAATAAGATTCACAATTCTCCCTCAGCTACTTTTAGTAGTAGATAGAACACAGACAGAAGGAAAAATCAACAGCCAGAGTGGTTAGCTTGATTGAGTACCCACGTTTCTGTCTTCTCGACCTTCTTTAGAAGTCTTTTTCACTCATTTCTGCATCCTATCTCTATTTGAAAATGTGAGTGCAGAATAGCAATTCTAGGATATTTGTGTACGTATATGTATACATGCTAAAATTTCTTCAACATAACCACAGTAGCATAAAAAGCAATTCGGATGAGGAACTGCATCTTTTTCTTTAAAATGAAATGCCTTGAAAATTGTTCTTTCTCACTGATGTCATTAGGGGAATAGGAAAAAATCAATTTATTAAGTTGTCCTTTGGTTGTCAATAAAGAACGTTTTTGATCTGGGCCCAGCCATCTGCCCAGAAAATTGCATCTGGAAATGTCTTGTTTTGAGCAGTCTGAGTTAAAGTTTATTGTTTGTTTTCTTATAAATAGTTTGGTAAAAAAAGCTTTTAAATGAGACAGCATTATTCCATAGTTGAAACATTTAATTATGAAAACTGAGAAGAATAGAAAGGTACCAAATAAGAGGGAATTAACAGCCATTTTAATATGGCTCTAATCCAACTTCCTCATGTGGCATGACCAGACAGTATTTATACCCCATCACCTCATCACACTGTCTTACCATTGGATGACTGACTTTTTATCATGCTGTGTACACCCTCTACCTTCAAGACTTTCAAGATTGTGACCATATAAATAAGGATATGTAGGTTAGTCTATAGCTGTGATTTCTTAGGAATTATTATTACTCAATTCTTATGTGAACTTCTTGAAATGACTTACCTTAAATGAAATACATGTAGTATACCAAATTACTTCTAATATCTGCAGCCTCCCTAAATACTGTTATACTTATTTGTAGATAGAACACAAACAGAATGAATAATCAACAGCTAGAGTCATTAACCTTTACCTTTTTAGGAAGTCTCTATTACCAATTTCAGAGCATCTTGTCTCTATTTGAAAATAGCAGTTCTAGAATATTTATGTATATGTATAGATGTTAGAATTTCTTGTACATAACCACCAAACATAAAAATAATAATTTGATGAGGTTTTGCCAATCCCAACTACATTTTTAGTTACAATAAAATGACAGCACCCTATACTACTAATGCCTTAAAAATTCTTCATTCTAACTGATGTCATAAGGGGAATAGTAAAACAGTTAAGTGAGTTAGTTGTCTGTTGGTGGTCAGTAAAGAAGGCTTTTGATCTCCGTTCTGCCCAGAAAAATGCTTCTGAAGATGTCTTGTTTCCAGCAAACCAAGTTAAAGTTTGTTCCTTTTTTTTAAATAGTTTGGTTAAAAAAAGCTTTTAAATGAGACAGCAAGGTGTCCTTTATCTTACGTCACCGGGGCGCCCAACTGATATTGGCTTACAGCTGGGCAAGGCCTGCAATCCTTGTAGCAGGTAAGGGTAGAGGGGGATGTTTTTATTTCTTCTGTTTCTTCACTTTCATTCCTGTTCCTCTTTCTTCCCTGTCCCTCTCTTTCATCTCCTACTATCTCTTCTATCTTTTCTCTCCCTTTCTCTGGGAGACGACACAAAATGACCCATAAGGGTTGATGTGTCGTTAAACCCCAACTCAATCAATAAATGAGACAGCATTATTCCATAGATGAAGCATTTAATTGGGAAAGCTGAGAAAAATAGAAAGGTACCAAATAAGAGGGAGTTAATTGCCATTTTAATATGTGACAAACTGTTACAGTGTTAGCAAAGTTTCATTTAAATTCCTGTGTTGATTCAGAGAATGGCAAGGTTAACATATGCATTAAACATTTTGGGCTGGGTGTCCTAGTGGTTAGTGATCTCAGTCTCTAAGACAGGTGTCATGAGTTTGGACCTGGCTTGGGTTGGGAATGTTTTCCATTATTTGTACACCTAGCTCATACTCAGTATGTCCTGGATTGAGTATAAATTGAACAGGGAAATGCTTGGTCATAGACAGCAGAAAAAGCATGCATTGACGCAACTGTACAAATGCAAGCATTAACAAACATCATTTGAATTGTTGTATTCAGGTCATATATGTATAGGACAACTAGATGCAATTCACACATAGGTTGTGTTTCACAAAACAACCTATTTTAGGGTAGATAACTCTTTCTGGGTCTTTTTTTTGTATTATATAACATCTTGGTTTAAAATTAAAAATTCATCTCTTCAATGATGCAATCTCTTTGACTAGTCTTGTTTCTTCTGGTGAATTTAATTGTCTACATATCTGTTACTAAGGAGTGCTGATACAAGTAGTATCCAGATACATATTGTTCAGTTGGACAGACAAATGTTATCCTAAGATCCCCTTACATGACCCAAATAAGATACACGATTCTCCTTGAACACTTTCTTCCTAGTTGATGGAACCTAAACAGAATGAATAATCAACAGCTAGAGTGGACAACTTGATTGAATATCCGTGTCACCGATTTTGTGAATTTCTTGAAATGCCATACCTTAAATGAATTAGGAATACCAAATTACCTCTAATATATGCACCCTCCCTAAATAATGTTGTACTTACTAGTAGATAGAACACAAACAGAATGTAAAATCAACAACTAGGATGGTTAACCTGATTGAGAATCCATGTTTCTGTCTCTTCGACCGTCATAAGAAGTCTTTATTACCAATTTCAAAGCATCCTTAGATCTCTGTTTGAAAATGTGAGTGCAGATATATAACTCTAGAATACTTAGGTAAATTTATAGATGCTAGAATTTCTTGTACATGTACATAACTACCAAAACATAAAAAGAACATCTGATGTGGTTTTGCCATTTCAAACTACATTTTTAGTTAAAATAAAATGCCTTGAAAATTCTTCATTCAAACTGATGTCATAAGAGGAATAGTAAATCAGTCAAGTGAATTAGTTGTCTCTTGGTGTTCAGTAAAGAAGGCTTTTGACCTCCATCCAGCTGTCTGGCCAGAAAGATGCATCTGAAAATGTCTTGTTTTCAAGCAAACTGAGTTAGTTTGTTGTTTTTTTTTTTTTTTTAATAGTTTGGTAAAAAAAAAAAAAGCTTTTAAATGAGACAGCATTATTCCATAGATGAAGCATTTAATTGGGAAAACTGAGAAAAATACAAAGATACCAAATAAGAGGGAGTCAACTGCTGTATAGTGCTATAGTGTTAGCAAAGTTTCATTTAAATTCCTGTGTTGATTCAGAGAATGGCAAGGTTAACATACGCATTAAACATTTTGGGCTGGGTGTCCTAGTGTTTAGTGATCTCAGCCTGTAAGACAAGTTTCACAGGTTTGAACCTTGTTTGGGTTGGTAATGTTTTCCATCATTAGTACACCTAGCTCAGACTCAATATGCCCTAGATTGAGTATAAATTGGACAGGGAAATGCTTGGTCATAGACAGCAGAAAAAGCATGCATGGACAAGACTGTACAAATGCAAGCATTAACACACTACATGGCCCAATATAACTAATATGACACAAAGGATTATAAAGCTCCAGAACACCACCACAAACATTTGAGTTGTTGTGTTCTGGTCATATATGTATAGGACAACTAGTTGCAATTCACACATAGGTTGTGTTTCACAAAACAGCCTGTTTCAGGGCAGATAACTCTTTCTTGGTTCCTTTTGTATTAGCTACCATCTTGATTTTAAAATTAAAAATTCATCTCTGCAATAATGCCATCTCCTTCACTTGCTTCTTGTAAACTTAATTGCTTGCACATTCGTCTGTTACTAAAAAGTACTTGTATAATTAGTATCCAGATACATATTGTTCACTTTGACAGATAGATGGTAATCTTCAGATCCACTTACGTGACACATTTGGGACCTCAAATAAGATTCACAGTTCCCCCACAACTACTTTCTTATATAATACTACTATGCTATAGGTGTAAGTAAGTCAACAATACATTTCTACATTTTATTTACACAAGTTAATTTACTAATTATCATCCAAGGTTGGAATATGTATATATTTTTCTTCTCTTTCTCTCACATCCATTCTAGGTATTAACTTTTATTCTCAGATCTAACTCCTAACCCAGCTCTAATTCAGCTTCCTCATGTGGTGTGCCCATAGAGTATTTATATCCCATCACCTCAGCATCCTGTCTTACCGTTGTATGACTGACTTTTGATCATGCCGTACTCTACCTTCATGACTTTCAAGATTGTGACCAAATAAGGATATGTAAGTTAACCTAGAACTGTGATTTCTTAGGAATTATTATTACACTCCAATTTTGTGAGCTTCTTGAAATTGAAATGCCTAAATTGAAATGCCTTACCTTAAATGAATTCTATAGGCCCAATTACCTCTAATATCTGAAAGCCTCCCTAAATACTGTTATACCTACTTGTAGATAGAACACAAGCAGAATGAATAATCAACAGCTAGAGTCATTAACCTGATTGAGAATCCATGTTTCTGTCTCCTTTACCTTCTTAGGAAGTCTTTATTACCAATTTCAAAGCATCCTTAAATCTCTGAACATGTGAGTGCAGAATAGCAATTCTAGAATACTTAGGTATATGTACAGATACTAGAATTTCTTGTACATAACCACTGAAACATAAAAGGAAAATCTGATGGGGTTGCCAATCCCAACTACATTTTTAGTTACAATAAAATGCCTTGAAAAGTCTTCATTCTTACTGATGTCATAAGGGGAATAGTAAAACAGTTAAGTGAGTTAGTTGTCTTTTTGTGGTCATATATTTCTACATTTTATTTACACAAGTTAATTTCCTAATTGTTATCAACCCAGGTTGGAATATATATTTACATACTTTTCATTCTATCTCTCACTCACATCCATTCTAGGTATTAACTTTAATTCTCAGATCTATCTCACAATCCAGCTCTAATCCATCTTCCTGGTGTGGCATGACCAGAGATTATTTATATCCCATCACCTCAGCACCCTGTCTTATTATTGTATGACTAACTTTTGATCATGCCATAATCACACTCAACCTTCATGACTTTCAAGATTGTGACCATATAAAGATATGTAGGTTAACCTAGAACTGTGATTTCTTAGGAATTCTTATTACTCACCAATTTTGTAAACTTCTTAAAATTGCCTTACTTGAAATGAATTCTGTATACCCAATTACCTCTAATATCTGCACCCTCCCTAAATACTGTTATGCTTACTAGTAGATAGAACACAAACAGAATGAATAATCAACAGCTGAAGTCGTTAACCTGATTGAGAATGTATGTTTCTGTCTCCTCGATCTTCTTAAGAAGTCTTTATTACCAATTTCAGAGCATCCTTAGATCTCTGTTTGAAAATGTGAGTGCAGAATAGCAATTCTAGAATATGTATGTATATGTATAGATGCAAAAATTTCTTGTACATAACCACCGAAACTTAAAGGAAAGTCTAATGGGGTTGCCAATCCCGGCTACATTTTTAGTTACAATAAAATGCTTTGAAAAGTCTGCATTCTTACTGATTTCATAAGGGGAATAGTAAAACAGTTAAGTGAGTTAGTTGTAATTTTGTGGTCGGTACAGAAGGCTTTTGTTCTCCGTCCAGCTGTCTGCCCAGAAAGATGCTTCTGAAAATGTCTTGTTTCCAGCAAACCAAGTTAAAGTTTGTTTTTTAATTTTTTTTTAAATAGTTTGGTAAAAAAAGCTTTTAAATGAGACAGCATTATTCCATAGATGAAGCATTTAATTGGGAAAACTGAGAATAATAGAAAGGTACCTAAAAGGGGGAGTTTACTGCCATTTTAATATGTGACATACTGTTATAGTGTTAGCAAAGTTTCATCTTAATTCCTTTGTTGATTCAGAGAATGGCAAGGTTAACATATGCATTAAACATTTTGGGCTGGGTGTCCTAGTGGTTAGTGATCTCAGCTTCTAAGACAGGTGTCATTGGTTTGAACCTTGTTTAGGTTGGGAATGTTTTCCATCATTAGTACACCTAGCTCAGACTCGATATGCCCTGGATTGAGTATAAATTGAACAGGGAAATGCTTTGTCATAGACAGCAGAAAAAGCATTCATGGACGAGACTGTACAGATGCAAGCATTAGCATACATCATAGCCCAATATAACTGAAATACTACACAAAGGACTATAAAGCTCCAGAACACCACCACAAACATTTGACTTGTTGTGTTCTGGTCATGTATGTATAGGACAACTAGATGCAATTCACACATAGGTTGTGTTTCACCAAACAGCCTATTTCAGGGCAGATAACTCTTTCTTGGTTCCTTTTATATTAGCTACCATCTTGATTTTAAAATTAAAAATTCATCTCTGCAATAATGCCATCTCCTTCACTTGCTTCTTGTAAACTTAATTGCTTGCACATTCGTCTGTTACTATAAAGTGCTTGTATAATTAGTATCCAGATACATATTGTTCACTTGGACAGATAGATGGTAATCTTCAGATCCACTTACATGACACTAGGGGAACCTCAAATAAGATTCACAGTTCTCCCACAACTACTTTCTTATATAATACTACTATGCTATAGGTGTAAGTAAGTCAACAATACATTTCTGCATTTTATTTACACAAGTTAATTTACTTACTGTAATCAACCCTGGTTGGAATATACATGTATATATATATTTTTTCTTCTCTGTCTAGGTATTAACTTTTATTCTCCAGTGTATCTCACAACCCAGCTCTAATCAAGCTTCCTCGTGTGGCGTGCCCAGAGAGTATTTATATCCTATCACCTCAGCACCCTGCTTTACCATTTGATGAATGACTTTTGATCATGCCAAAATCACACTACTTTCATGACTTTCAAGATTGTGACCATATAAGGATATGTAGCTTAACCTAGATTTCTTAGGAATTCTTATTACTCACCAATTTTGTGAACTTCTTGAAATGCCTTTCCTTAAATGAATTCTCTATACCCAATTTCCTCTTATATCTGCACCATCCTTAAATACTGTTATTTTTACTAGTAGATAGAACACAAACAGAATGAATAATCAACAGCTAGTGCTGTTAACCTGATTGAGAATGCATGTTTCTGTCTCCTCAACTTTCTTAAGAAGTCATTATTACCAATTTTAGAGCATCCTTAGATCTCCGTTTGAAAATGTGAGTGCTGAATAGCAATTGTTGAATATTTATGTATATGTATAGATGCTAGATTTTCTTGTACATAACCACCAAAGCATAAAAGGAAAATCTGATGGGGTTGCCAATCCCAACTACATTTTTAGTTACCATAAATTGCTTTGAAATGTCTACATTCTTACTGATGCCATAAGGGGAATAGCGAAGTAAGTTGTCTTTTTGTGGTCAGTAAAGAAGGCTTTCAAACTCCATCCAGCTGTCTGCCCAGAAAGATGCTTCTGAAGATGTCTGGTTTCCAGCAAACTGAGTCAAAGTATTTTGTTGTTTTTTTTAAATAGTTTGGTCAAAAAAGCTTTTAAATCAGATAGCATTATTCCATAGTTAAAACATTTAATTGGGAAAACTGAGAAAAACAGAAAGGAACCTAAAAGAGGGAGTATACTGCCATTTTATTATGTGACATACTGTTATAGTGTTAGCAAAGTTTCATTTAAATTCCTGTGTTGATTCAGAGAATGGCAAGGTTAACATATGCATTAAACATTTTGGGCTAGGTGTCCTTGTGGTTAGTGATCTCAGCCTCCAAGACAGGTGTCATGGGTTTGAACCTCATTTGGGTTGGGAATGTTTTCCATCATTAGTACACCTAGCTCAGACTCAGTATGCCCTGGATTGAGTATAAATTGAACAGGGAAATGCTTGGTCATTGACAGCAGAAAAAGCATGCATGGACGAGACTGTACAAATGCAAGCATTAGCATACATCATGGCCAAATATAACTGAAATACTACACAAAGGACTATAAAGCTCCAGAACACCACCACAAACATTTGACTTGTTGTGTTCTGGTCATGTATGTATAGGACAACTAGATGCAATTCACACATAGGTTGTGTTTCACAAAACAGCCTATTTCAGGGCAGATAACTCTTTCTTGGTTCCTTTTATATTAGCTACCATCTTGATTTTAAAATTAAAAATTCATCTCTGCAATAATGCCATCTCCTTCACTTGCTTAATGTTAACTTAATTGCTTGCACATTCGTCTGTTACTATAAAGTACTTGTATAATTAGTATCCAGATACATATTGTTCACTTGGACAGATAGATGGTAATCTTCAGATCCACTTACATGATATGTTGGGGACCTCAAATAAGATTTACAGTTCTCCCACAACTACTTTCTTATATAATACTACTATGCTATAGGTGTAAATAAGTCGACAATAAATTTCTACATTTTATTTACACAAGTTAATTTACTAACTATCATCCAAGGTTGGAATATGTATATATTTTTCTTCTCTTTCTCTCACATCCATTCTAGGTATTAACTTTTATTCTCAGATCTAACTCCTAACCCAGCTCTAATTCAGCTTCCTCATGTGGCGTGCCCATAGAGTATTTATATCCCATCACCTCAGCATCCTGTCTTACCGTTGTATGACTGACTTTTGATCATGCCGTACTCTACCTTCATGACTTTCAAGATTGTGACCAAATAAGGATATGTAAGTTAACCTAGAACTGTGATTTCTTAGGAATTTTTATTACACTCCAATTTTGTGAGCTTCTTGAAATTGAAAAGCCTTACCTTAAATGAATTCTATATGCCCAGTTACCTCTAATATCTGCAGCCTCCCTAAATACTGTTATACTTACTTGTAGATAGAACACAAGCAGAATGAATAATCAACAGCTAGAGTCATTAACCTGATTGAGAATCCATGTTTCTGTCTCCTTTACCTTCTTAGGAAGTCTCTTTTACCAATTTCAAAGCATCCTTAAATCTCTGAACATGTGAGTGCAGAATAGCAATTCTAGAATACTTATGTATGTGTATAGATACTAGAATTTCTTGTACATAACCACTGAAACATAAAAGGAAAATCTGATGGGGTTGCCAATCCCAACTACATTTTTAGTTACAATAAAATGCCTTGAAAAGTCTTCATTCTTACTGATGTCATAAGGGGAATAGTAAAACAGTTAAGAGAGTTAGTTGTCTTTTTGTGGTCATATATTTCTACATTTTATTTACACAAGTTAATTTCCTAATTGTTATTAACCCAGGTTAGAATATATATTTACATACTTTTCATTCTATCTCTCTCTCACATCCATTCTAGGTATTAACTTTAATTCTCAGATCTAACTCACAACCCAGCTCTAATCCATCTTCCTGGTGTGGCATGACCAGAGATTATTTATATCCCATCACCTCAGCACCCTGTCTTATTACTGTATGACTAACTTCTGATCATGCCATAATCACACTCTAACTGCATGACTTTCAAGATTGTGACCATATAAGGAAGGATATGTAGGTTAACCTAGAACTGTGATTTCTTAGGAATTCTTATTACTCACCAATTTTGTAAACTTCTTGAAATGCCTTACCTTAAATGTATTCTGTATACCCAATTACCTCTAATATCTGCACCCACCCTAAATACTGTTATGCTAACTAGTAGATAGAACACAAACAGAATGAATAATCAAAACAGCTAGAGTCCTTAACCTGATTGAGAATGTATGTTTCTGTCTCCTAGATCTTCTTAAGAAGTCTTTATTACCAATTTCAGAGCATTCTAAGATCTCTGTTTGAAAATGTGAGTGCAGAATAGCAATTCTAGAATATTTATGCACATGTATAGATGCTAAAATTTCTTGTACATAACCACCGAAACATTAAAGGAAAATCTGATGGGGTTGCCAATCCCACCTACATTTTTAGTAACAATAAATTGCCTTGAAAAGTCTTTATTCTTACTGATGTCATAAGGGGAATAGTAAAACAGTTAAGTGAGTTAGTTGTATTTGTGGTCGGTACAGAAGGCTTTCGTTCTCTGTCCAGCTGTCTGCCCAGAAAGATGCTTCTGAAAATGTCTTGTTTCCAGCAAACCAAGTTAAAGTTTGTTTTTTTAATTTTTTTTAAATAGTTAGGTAAAAAAAAGCTTTTAAATGAGACAGCATTATTCCATAGATGAAGCATTTAATTGGGAAAACTGAGAATAATAGAAAGGTACCTAAAAGAGGGAGTTTACAGCCATTTTATTCCGCTGATTCAAGAAGGGCAGTTGTCAGTTTCTGGCAGAAGAATGTGCACAATACTGGTTAACCGCTTAGAGGACTAAGCCTGCCCAGTAAACGTGTGGTTAGGTAAACTGACCGCATTTGACATGACCCCATTGGGTTGACTGGGCTGTAAAACCTCAACACAAACAAATGCAGCCATTTTAATATGTGACATACTGTTTTAGTGTTAGCAAAGTTTCATCTACTTTCCTTTGTTGATTCAGAGAATGGCAAGGTTAACATATGCATTAAACATTTTGGGCTTGGTGTCCTAGTGGTTAGTGATCCCAGCTATAAGACAGGTGTCATTGGTTTGAACCTTGTTTGGGTTGGGAATGTTTTCCATCATTAGTACACCTAGCTCAGACTCAATATGCCCTGGATTGAGTATAAATTGGACAGGGAAATGCTTGGTCATAGACAGCAGAAAAAGCATGCATGGACAAGACTGTACAAATGCATGCATTAGCACACATCATAGCCCAATATAACTGAAATACTACTCAAAGGATTATAAAGCTCCAGAACACCTCCACAAACATTAGATTTGTTGTGTTCTGGTCATATATGTATAGGACAACTAGATGCAATTCACACATAGGTTGTGTTTCACAAAACAGCCTATTTCAGGGCAGATAACTTTTCTTGGTTCCTTTTGTATTAGCTACCATCTTGATTTCAAAATCAAAAATTCATCTCAGCAATAATGCCATCTCCTTCACTTGCTTCTTGTAAGTTTAATTACTTGCACATTTCTCTGTTACTATAAAGTACTTGTATAATTAGTATCCAGATACATATTGTTCACTTGGACAGATAGATGGTAATCTTCAGATCCACTTACATGACACTAGGGGAATCTCAGATAAGATTCACAGTTCTCTCACAACTACTTTCTTATATAATACTACTATGCTATAGGTGTAAGTAAGTCAACAATACATTTCTGCATTTTATTTACACAAGTTAATTTACTAATTGTTTTCAACCCAGGTTGGAATATACATGTATATTTTTCCTTCTCTCTCTCTCACATCCATTCTAGGTATTAACTTTTATTCTTAGATCTAACTCACAACCCAGCTCTAATCCACTTCTTCATGTGGCATGCCCAGAGAGTATTTATATCCCATCACCTCAGCACCCTGTCTTACAGTTGGATGACTGACTTTTTATCACACTCTGAATAGCAATTGTTGAATATTTATGTATATGTATAGATGCTAGATTTTCTTGTACATAACCACCAAAACATAAAAGGCAAATCTGATTGGGTTGCCAATCCCAACTACATTTTTAGTTACCATAAATTGCTTTGAAATGTCTACATTCTTACTGATGCCATAAGGGGAACAGTAAAACAGTTAGTTGTCTTTTTGTGGTCAGTAAAGAAGGCTTACGATCTCCATCCAGCTGTCTGCCCAGAAAGATGCTTCTGAAGATGTCTGGTTTTCAGCAAACTGAGTTAAAGTATTTTTTTTTTTTTTTTTTTTAAATAGTTTGGTAAAAAAAGCTTTTAAATCAGATAGCATTATTCCATAGTTGAAGCATTTGATTGGGAAAACTGAGAAAAACAGAAAGGTACCTAAAAGAGAGAGTATACTGCCATTTTATTATGTGACATACTGTTATAGTGTTAGCAAAGTTTCATTTAAATTCCTCTGTTGATTCAGAGAATGGCAAGGTTAACATATGCATTAAACATTTTGGGCTTGGTGTCCTAGTGGTTAGTGATCTCAGCCTCCAAGACAGGTGTCATGGGTTTGAACCTCGTTTGGGTTGGGAATGTTTTCCATCATTAGTACACCTAGCTCAGACTCAGTATGCCCTGGATTGAGTATAAATTGAACAGGGAAATGCTTGGTCATTGACAGCAGAAAAAGCATGCATGGACGCGACTGTACAAATGCAAGCATTAGCATACATCATAGCCCAATATAACTGAAATACTACACAAAGGACTATAAAGCTCCAGAACACCACCACAAACATTTGACTTGTTGTGTTCTGGTCATGTATATATAGGACAACTAGATGCAATTCACACATAGGTTGTGTTTCACAAAACAGCCTATTTCAGGGCAGATAACTCTTTCTTGGTTCCTTTTGTATTAGCTACCATCTTGATTTTAAAATTAAAAATTCATCTCAGCAATAATGCCATCTCCTTCACTTGCTTCTTGTAAACTTAATTGCATGCACATTCGTCTGTAACTAAAAAGTACTTGTATAATTAGTATCCAGATACATATTGTTCACTTGGACAGATAGATGGTAATCTTCAGATCCACTTACATGATATGTTGGGGACCTCAAATAAGATTTACAGTTCTCCCACAACTACTTTCTTATATAATACTACTATGCTATAGGTGTAAGTCAGTCGACAATACATTTCTACATTTTATTTACACAAGTTAATTTACTAATTGTTATCAACCCAGGTTGGAATATACATGTATATATATTTTTCCTTCTCTCTCTCTCACATCCATTCTAGGTATTAACTTTTATTCTTAGATCTAACTCACAACCCAGCTCTAATCCACTTCTTCATGTGGCATGCCCAGAGAGTATTTATATCCCATCACCTCAGCACCCTGTCTTACAGTTGGATGACTGACTTTTTATCACACTCTACCTTCATGACTTCCAAGATTGTGACCATATAAGGATATGTAGGTTAACCTAGAACTGTGATTTCTTAGGAATTATTATTACTCACCAATTTTGTAAACTTCTTGAAACGCCTTACCTTAAATGAATTCTGTATACCCAATTACCTCTAGTATCTGCACCCTCCCTAAACACTGTTATACTTATTAGTAGATAGAACACAAACAGAATGAATAATCAAAGACTCGAGTTGTTAACTTGATTGAGAATGCATGTTTCTGCCTCCTTGACCTTCTTAAGAAGTCTTTGTTAGCAATTTCAGAGCATCCTTAGATCTCTGTTTGAAAATGTGAGTGCAGAATAGCAATTCTAGAATATTTATGTATATATAGATGCTAGAATTTCTTGTACATAACCACCAAAACATAAAAGGCAAATCTGATGGGGTTGCCAATCCCAACTACATTTTTAGTTACAATAAAATGCCTTGAAAAGTCTTTATTCTTACTGATATCATAAGGGGAACAGTAAAACAGTGGAGTTGTCTTTTTGTGGTTAGTAAAGAAGACTTTTGATCTCCGTCCAGCTGTCTGCCCAGAAGGATACTTCTGAAGATGTCTTGTTTCCAGTAAACCTAGTTTTTTGTTGTTTTTTTAAATAAGTTGGTAAAAAAAGGCTTTTAAATGAGACAGCATTATTCCATAGACAAAGCATTTAATTGGGTAAACAGAAAAATAAAAGGTACCAAAAAGAGGGAGTTAATTGCTTTTTTAATATGTGACATACTGTTATTATGTTAGCAAAGATTTATTTAAATTCCTGTGTTGATTCAGAGAATGGCAAAGTTAACATATGCATTAAACATTTTGTGCTGGGTGTCCTAGTGGTTAGTGATCTCAGCCTGTAAGACAGGTGTCACAGGTTTGAACCTCGTTTGGGTTGGGAATGTTTCCTATCATTAGTACACCTAGCTCAGACTCAATATGCCCTGGGTTGAGTATAAATTGGACAGGGAAATGCTTGGTCATAGACAGCAGAAGAAATATGCATGGATGAGACTGTACAAATGCAAGCATTAACACAGATCATAGCCTAATATAACTGAAATACTACACAAAGGATTATAAACAACTAGATGCAATTCACACATAGGTTGTGTTTCACAAAACAGCCTATTTCAGAGCAGATAACTCTTTTTTGGTCCGTTTTTTATTATCTGACAGCTTGATTTTAAAATTAAAAAATTCATCTCTTCAATGATGCCGTCTCCCTGACTAGACTTGTTTCTTCTGGTGAATTAAATTGTTTACATATTCATCTGTTCCTAAGGAGTGCTGATACAAGTAGTCTCTAGATACAGATTGTTCAGTTGGACAGACAGATGTTAAGATCCTTTTACATGACCCAAATAAGATTCCTAATTCTCCCTGAACTACTTTCTTACTACAGTAGATGGAACCTAAACAGAATCAGTAATCAACAGTTTGAGTCCTTAACCTGATTGAGTATCCATGTTCCTGTCTCCTCGGCCTTCTTAAGAAGTCTTTATTACCAATATCAGAGCATTCTATCTCTATTTGAAACTGAGTGCAAAATAGCAATTCTAGAATATCTGTGTATATGTATAGATGCTAGAATTTCTTATACATATCCACCAAAACATAAAAGGAAAATCTGATTAGGTTTTTCATTGCAAACTACATTTTTTTATTTATAATAAAATGCCTTGAAAGTTCTTCATTCTAACAGATATCATAAGAGGAATAGTAAAACAGTTAAGTGTGTTAGTTGGCTTTTGGTGGTCAATAGAGAAGGCTTTTCATCTCCATCCAGCTGTTTGCCCAGAACTATGCATCTGAAGAGGTCTTGTTTCCAGCAGAGTTAAAGTTTGTTTTTTTTTGTTGTTTTTTTAATATTTTTGTGAAAAAAGCTTTTAAATGAGATAGCATTATTTCATAGATGAAGCATTTGTTTGTGAAAACTGAGAAAAATAGAAGGTGCCAAATAAGAGGGAGTTAACTGCAATTTTAATATGTGACATACTGTTACAGTGTTAGCAAAGTTTCATTTAAATACCTGTGTTGATTCAGAGAACGGCAAGGTTAACATGTGCATTAAACACTTTGGGCTGGGTGTCCTAGTTGTTAGTGATCTCAGCCTGTAAGACAGGTTTCATGGGTTTGAACCTCATTTGGGTTGAGAATGTTTTCCATCATTAGTACACCTAGCTCAGACTCAATATGCCCTGGATTGAGTATAAACTGGACAGGGAAATCAAATATTTGGTCATAGTCAGCAGAAAAAGCATGCATGGACAAGACTGTACAAATGCAAGCATTAACACACATCATGGCCAAATATAATTGTAATACTACACAAAGGATTATAAAGCTCCAGAACACCACCACAAACAATTGAATTGTTGTGTTCTGGTCATATATGTATAGGACAACTAGATGCAATTCACACATAGGTTGTATTTCACAAAACAACCTATTTCAGGGTAGATAACTCTTTCTTGGTCCTTTTTTGTATTATATAACATTTTGGTTTAAAAATTAAAATTCATCTACTCAATGATGCAATCTCCTTGACTAGTCTTGTTTCTTCTGGTGAATTAATTGTTTACATATTTATCTGTAACTAAGGAGTGCTTATAAAAGTAGTATCTTTACTAAGGAGTGCTTATACAAGTAGTATCCAGATACATATTGTTCAGTTGGACAAATGTTATCCTAAGATCCCATTACATGACTCAAATAAGATACACAATTCTCCCTAACTACTTTCTTACTAGTTGATGGCATCTAAACAGAATGAATAATCAACAGCTAGAGTGGTTAACTTGATTGAGAATCTACATGTTTTGTCTTTACCTTCTTCAGAAGTCATTCATAGTAATTTCAGTATCCTATCTCTGCTTGAAACTGTGAGTGCAGAATAGCACTTTTTTCAGTCTAGAATATTTGTATATAAATAGATGCTATCACACAGTGGAGACTGTCCAATTTCTGTCCATCATGTCAATAAAATATTTCTTCTTGTTGCCGAGGCCACTGGTCAGATTTTTTCAAAACTTGTCTGGGATGTTCTCCTACCCAAAATTCAATTGTAATCGAGAAATATGCTTTAACAAACTATAAATACTACATATGGATATACATATCGTTTATGTACAATTATGCATATATTTTCACATACAAATGAGCTAACCATATTCTTGAACAAACTATATCCAGTTCACTGAAATGATTATAATGCGAACACTGTGCTTTAACAAACTATATCTAATACATTGAATTAATATGCAAATGCTTGGCTTTAAAAAAACAAACTATATTCAGTGCACTGAAACGATCTGCAAACACTACAGTATGTTGGTAAAAACACTTTGACCATTACCACTCTCAGGGCTAACAAATTGATGACATTGTTCTTATTTTTCCCAGAAAACAGGATTTGGCATTTCATGCAAATTGTCTCCACTGTATTATGTACAGAACAGCACTTCTCTATACCATTACATTATTACACATTATAAAATAGCCCATATTTTATAGAAGCTGGGCTTGTCTTTTTCTCAAAAGCTGTGGCCTTTTATCACACGGCCCCAATTAATTCTGTCTACAATTTTTTCCCTGATTTATTTTGGAATATGCATTAATATGAAGGTCTGAAAGATCCCATCATAAAGGTTCCATTTCGAATAGACCTACAGAATTTTGCATTTCTTATTACACATTTTTGTTAAATACATCATCAAAATGGATAATACCTGATTTTTTTTTATATCAACCATACCTATACCTAGTTTCTCAGCTGCATTCCCAGCTGAATTTCTAAACAGCCATTTAAATAGATGATTTCTTCATAGCCCATAACATGGTCAGCCTGCCACTGTTCCTTCTGGATCAATCTCTGCAGAAATCTATTCTCATTCAGCCTTTGATGCCTTCTGACCCTCCTGAAATATGAGCTTGGCTTTTCTTTGCCTGGCATTCTTCAGATGACAGATATTTTATTAGATGTAATTAGTGCTAAACACTTCTTTTGCTTTGCATATGTAAGGCATCAGGAAGATGGAGGAAGTGATTGAGCATTATCATGGATGACATCTCTAGTGACATTAAATAAACTAAGTTTTGACTTTCTAAAAATTAGGACATATTGAGCATAAGCTTTAATTATCCCAAACCTCAAACAAATTGATTGTATTGGCAAAAGGCTAATCATGGACAGATTGGTAAATAGTATATACTAATTATGCTGATCATACCTGGGTCTGCACTATAATCCCATGCACTTTATTGTTATTATTTTAATGGTATAACCAAAATAAAAATAAAATAAAATGAAAACTTACATTTGGAGCATAGAATTTTTTTTTATATCAACAGCCCTAATATAGATGAAATTAAACATGTGTCCAAAGTACACAAATAACCCGTTTCTTTGCCCATATTGCAACAAGATCTGGATGCATAAATTGCAACAACTATTTTCCAAATGCTCAACCTGATCTGTTATACATTTGGACCTCTTAACCCCCACCCCAGGGTATGACTAAAGGGCATTTAAAGCACAGAATTAAAGGTTTAGGCCTAGCATAAAAGTTACCCAACTAATGACCTCTTAGCGAAATGCTGATGTAAATGTCAGTGTAAATTTCAATGTAAACTAAAGATCTGATATATTTCTACCCATATCCCCACCCCAGGGCATGACCCAGAGGCAGCTTTGACACAAAGTTAAAAGTTTAGGTCTGGATAAGTAGCATACCCAATTTCAACTTCCAAGGATAGAAGGTACTGAAGTTACAACCTCCAAGAGAAACACAGACATAATTAATCTCACTGTAGATTTGAATGTAAATATAAACATTTGTTGGACTCTGGTTACAAACGTGACATATGCATGTATGTATGTAACATCAAAGTGAAATGCTATTTCCTCACTGCTGCCTTCGTCTGGCCAGGGCATGAAAACATATACTGTAATTGTACAATCTTCAGGGTTACCATCAAGTTTGTGAAATTTGTGGTCATAAATGCGCAAATTATTGTATGACCAAAAATATTGCTTTGACAGTAAAAGTTTATGAAAAATTGAAAAAAATATACAAGTAACCCCGAGTTTGCCCAGAATTGCAAATCTAGTATCACAATCTTTTGCAGGGTTCATACATATTAGGGAAATGTCAGGGAAATTTATTTTTTTTAAGGTTGGGGAATTGTCAAGAAATTCTGTGATATGTCAAGGAAAATGAAATTTTGCAAAAATTTCAGGGAATTTCACATTTCAGCTGTATAAAGCTAGGATGTTCTTTCTTGCTAAATTCATAAATTTCCAGCTCTGATATTGTCAGGGAACTTAGAAGTTATGTCCTGGCAATTTTGGTCAGTCCACTAAGATATGGATAATTACAGTATATGTGACTAATTCATTAGCTACCAATTATTTACTCTTAGAACTTTTAAATGAGCCTAATTTTTTTCACAGAATGGTAATGAGGTATTTTGACAGGAAAGATATACTTCTTCTAAATGGCAAACAGTGAAAATGTGTTCATACAGATCCATTAGGAGTCTGATCTGGGTCTATACTGTTTGCTCAGGCTTATTTTGTTATTATTTTGTTGACATTTACTGTCCAAATTCTTATGGTAAATACAGTGTATAGCTGCACTTCATTATGTTGTGGGATCAGCATTATAATCCCCTGTCAAGTGGATCCTACTTTGCCCTAAGCTTATACATGACAGAAGACAAAACTGGACAGTAGATGAAAGGGAACATTAGACAATATGGGAGTAAAGTGGGAATAACACTAGCTGTCACTTAAAAATGATAGAAATACTGTTCAACATTAACTCATTCATCTGTCTGTTTGCAGTAATGCAACATTAAGAACAAGTCTAATAAGATATCAATGGTATGCAATGAATCTGAGTCCAAAGTTTGTAAGTCAAATAAACCATGAGTAATATACAGTGTCATGAGATTGTCTTAATTGCAATACATATGCTTTTTCCTGAAACAAAAGTAAACCATACATACGTCCACTCTTTGTTTCCATATAACTCCCCCCTACAGTTTTTTATCTGATTGTTTTGAAACTTGATGGACAGTTAGACCATGAGATAGTACTGCGTATATTGTTTCGAATTTACCATACACCAAATTTTGATTATTACACATTTTAAAATTTTTTTTTTCGTCCTCACTTCATTTCTGGATAACTCCTTCTACAGTTTTCATCAAATCACATTGAAACATAATTGATAGTTGGACTATGAGTTGGCACAGCGCATATTGTTTTGAGGTAACAGTACACCAAATTTTTTAAGTGTAGCCCTTTCAAGATTGTTCAAGCATGATGTGGCTTCCAAGTTCTCATGGTGGCTTACAATTTATTAAGTACCACATCAAACATAGCCATCTTCTCTACATTTTGTTACCTTGCAGTAGCGGGGTATCATGCAGTATCTGCTATGCTTTTATTCAGAGAAAATAAGGCTTATTAATTGATGTTAATTGTTTGATTTACATGGAAGGCCATGTCTTATTGTCTCAGAAAAGTGAAAAAGAATATTAGAATGCTGTTGACTACAGCTTTGCTTACCACTAAGGTTAAGGTATATACTACAGTATAAGATTGACAACTTCTGTTGTTCTGTTGTCATGGCCCAAGATAAAGCAATAATTTTGGGGAAAATAGTTATTTTTGCACCAAACATAGCTTGTGGGTACTAATTGGAATCAACTCGCTGCACCTTGCAATTTTAAGAATATTGTTAATGGATGCTTATTAACGGCATAGATGTAGATAAGATTTGGTATTAGGAAAAAACTTTTCTTATTTTTCCATAAAAACATGATATATGTTGTGGGTACTTACTAGAAGCACCTCGTTGAGGCACTCGGAGAAAGAGATAAGAGGGATATCTGAGTAAAATGCCCAACTATTATGAGCAAGTATGCAATTATTTTCAAAAATTGGAGTATTGATACCCAATATATTTGACAGAGTACCCTATTATTTCCAAATTCAGGGCTAAAAATTAAATACTTCTATGCCAGAAAAGCACATGGTCACTATTTATATTAGGATTACTGCACATAAAAGATGCCTTCATACTTAATATGACACAAGAACTGTCCTAAAATTATATTGGATATAATGAAAGGCCATGTTTAAAATGCCAATTTCAGGCATTTTAGTACCGTTTCTTTCCTTTTTCACTAAGTTTTACCCAGTTAATTCTAATTTTGATGGTATCTTTACTCAAATCCAAAAACAAAAATAACATTTTATCCAGTTAAATAAATTTTGAGGGGTGAAATGCCTAAATGCTCCAAAAATTATCTGTTGCTCTGGACACTTCTAATCAGTACCCACAGCATATGTTTTCAAAGAGAAGTAAGAAAAACATTAATACTTTTGATTGAAAAAAGCATCTAATCAAGAGCTAGGATACTGTTTGGATGTTGATGGCACTTTTTCCAGCCAAAAGGTACTGATATTTTTTTTATTTCTCTGTGAAAAACATATGCTGTGGGAACTCATTAGAAGCACCTCACTGAGTAATCACAACACGTTTTTCATGGAGAAATAAGAAAAACTATTCACCTGATACCTCCTCTCAGTTAGAGCTATGGAATCTATTAGTTTTGAAAAATGCGGGAAGATTGTGAAAATTGGAGAAAGTCAGAGCATTGTCAGGATAATGTCTTAAATGTGTCAGAGAGTTTGCAGGCATGTTTAGAAGGCTAAGGCAGTTTCTTCATTTTTGGCAACAATAAGGTTCATTATTTCACTAACTTTTTTCAGTTGTAAGTGTATTTTTGCATAGTACTTTAATTCTTTTATTTGCATAAACTATAATTTCAGTTTCATTATTCTTGCAGAAATAGAAATTTCTAAAGTTGTGTCTAGAAGAAGCTGAAAGGGATTTGCACTCCTTGCCTCCTGAGCAGTTGTTCTGATGGTGTTTGTGTCTAATGATTAATATCTTTCTTAACTATATACTTATTGATCATAGCACATCACCATTACTTGGTAATGAGACCCTAATACCACAGAAAACAAAGGCAAACTTTAAAAACTGAACATGCAATGGGCAAATTCAATGACATTTTTCTTATTTTTCCTAAAAAGTAGGGTCCAAGGAGACAATTTTCATGAAATGTCAGATCCTATTTTCTGGGAAAAATAAGAAAAATTACAACAAGTCTTCTGCTGTAATTTTTACCCAGCATGAAAAGTTATTTTTTTAAAGGTTTATAGTTCTAGCAAGAAGCTTCAGTTAAATTTTGGAGACATTTTGTGATGTTATTAGGGCCTGATGTACTGTTCTTTCATAGGCTCTGCTGATGATTGAACATGTACATTGTAAAATATTTATATATGCACTTAGTGTAAAAGGTGGATCAGGGTTGTCAATAATGAATGTGTAGTTAGGTGGTCCAATTCAGATTTAAGGACAAGTTTTGGCCACAATATTGCCATTACCTTTACTCAAAGCTCCAAGTATGACAAACAGAAATTTAGTGATTTTTGGTTAACAATATGCAAAATGTGTTTTATTGGTTAAATCACAAAAATCACAGGTTTCATGATAGTCTTCTGTAACAAGTAATGCATATAAAAGCTGTGCATGCAAACCAAAGCTGAGGCATAGCTTTGCAAAATGCCGTACATAAAAGAAACAACAGCAAAAATGGGTAAACCCATGTGAGATGAATGTAAGCAAGTTGTAGGCATGATAGAGGTAGGCTTGTATAGACCTAGAAAAGAAAGGAAATCCACATTTGTTTCTTATTTCTCTATAAATGTATGTTGTGGGTACTCATAAGAAGCATCTAAGTGAGGCCATTCTAATGAGTACCACAACATGTTTCCATGGAGAGTTTAGAAAAGTATTAGTAATTTTCAGTTGAAAAAAAAAACCCACCTTATCTGGACCTGTGACTGGCTTGTCTTGTGGGAGATAGCATGGCACTTCATATGACATCACGAAAACAAGCCTATATAATCTTGACCCCCTTAAACCCCACTCTTATATAGTAAAACTGGGGTTTACAGGTGTATACATTATTTTTCTTATTTCTGCTCAACACATAGATTGTGGTTACTTGTTCGAACCACCTCGTCGAGGCAATTCTAACAAGTACCCACAATTTATGTTTTGAGCAGAAACAAGAAAAATATCAGAATTTTTTATCTGAAAATTTTCATTTTTTTGGTGGTAAAAATTTCAGTATATTTGAATAGGCATGTTTTCGTAATGCAGTGCCAAACTGCTACAGGCTGCATAGATGATTGTTGTTCACCAGGGAATAACATATTTCAGCATGCCTACATTTAACATGAGACATCAGGTAGACATGCCGCAAGAAGAAGCAGTCAAGCAGATGATGTCTCTGTGAATTGGGGCTGACAGAAGATGCCCATGCCAGGGCTATGTCATTGTAATAGTGTTAGATGGTGCCAACATCTCAAGTGGATGCAAAATTGGTGGAGAGCAGTCATGTTTACCAATGAGTCTTGATTTTACTTAAACAGGGTGGCTGGGCCAGATAGCTTATTCAGTAGCACATCTGACTGCAGATCCAGGGATCACAAGTTCAAATCCCAGCTCGACCACATAAGTTTTGTAGAGATTGATCATAAAATTATTTCTACAGTCATTCTCCACCTCCCACGGATTCAAGAAGCATACGGTAAATGTCCTAAAATTTCGAACACTTTATTCTCTACTATTCTGGCCTAAAGTTTGCTTCTTATGCACTTGTTTCTTAAAATACTTAGTGGAATGGCAAACAGTGTAGACCCTGATCAGACTGCTCCTTCAGGAGCAGTCTGATCTGGGTCTGCACTGTTTGCATATGTCATTTTATCAGAAACTTTGGTGTTCAGATTTTTAGGACATTTACTGTAGTTGTCAGTTGCTGGTGAATTTGTGTGCACAAAGTACTGGTTAACCACTTAGAGGACAAAGCTTGCCCAGGAAAAGTGTGAGTAGGTTAATCAAATAAAAATTTGAAAAGAAAAAAAAATGGGGTGGATGGATACAAGCAAGCACAGCATCTGATGGGGGAAATCCTTATAATGCAGTATGTAATGTCTGTCAATTGGATTGTTGGGGCAGAGGTGTCATGGTGTTGGTGGATATCACATGACACTACAGAACTACTCAGGTAGTGATTGATGGCAGTCTGATGACAAAGACTTACACTGACAAGGTACTCAAACCTCTAATTCCTCTTTTTCTGTGCCAGCACTCAAACTTCAACCTGTTCCAGCAGGATAATGCACATACTTTCTCTGGAGGGCTAATCTAGTAAAGGAAGTGTGTGACAAAATTAGGTCACTGTAACCTTTATACTGATCTCTGACCCTCATTTCACAAAAGAAATATCCAAGGTATATTTCTTGTAGTATATGGCCTGTGCTGACCAAATTTGGTTTAGAAGCACAGATAATAGATTTAGATTGTACTGTGTTTGCTACCAGTAGTTGATCACAGCAATTTGTGTTAACCCATGATCCTGTATCCATCTCAGACCTTGTCTGGGGCATCGCTCCTGTACTCTTATGGCCCATGTTGCCCAAAGTTGGTGTATGTATACAACTAGTAAAGATGGTTATACAGAGCAGATCAGTATGACATACTACAGACTTATATTTTGAAAATACCAGTACTTTTTCTGAGCAGGTCTGATAGGGCTTAACTGAAAATGGTGCAAATGGTCCAAACTCACTTGGACTTGCAAAATAGATGGGATGCTTGGTGCCTCTGTAGCTGAGTTGCTAGTAACCTTTTGCATGAATTGAGTTTGTTAGGTTGGATAAAAGTCTCACAGATTCAAGGCAGTGTCTTTGAGAGATGGCTTTACATGACGGTTGACAAGACTGTTTAATATTGACTCAAATCAAACAAATTTCAAGGTTTAGGTGCTGGGATCTACAGGGCAGTCCATAGCGAGTCGTGTTCAAGTCCCAGCTTGGCCACATAGCTTTCATGGCAATTGATCATGAAATAATTTCTTTGTTTATTCTCCCCTTCCGCTGATTCAGCTGGGCTCCTTGGTGCGGTCAGTAATACATCTAATCAGCAGATTTAGTGGTCAAAAGCTGGAATTTCAGCTCAGCCACATAACTTTTGTAGAGATTGATCATGAAATCACTTCTACAGTCCTTCTACCCCTTCCAATTATGTAAGAAGAACTGTTGTCAGTTACTGGTGAAAGTATGTGCACAAGTACTGGTTATAACCACATAGAAGACTAAGCCTGCCCAGAAAAAATGTGAATAAGTTAATTGACCAGCTTTATTTGACCTAAACTGAGTAGACTGGACTGTTTAACTTCAGTTTCAACTGAAACTCTGCTGATTTAAGAAGATCAGTTGTCAGTTACTGGCAAAAGTTCGTGCCTAAAGTACTGGTTAGTTGCTTAGAGGACTGACCATGCCCAGTAAAAGTGAGTAGATGGACTGACTGGCTAGACATGACTTTAAGATTGTCGACTGGACTGTAAAATTTCAGTCAAAGTAAAGTTTAGATGTCAACAATTTTTTAGATGTCTTTCAGTTTTGAGGAAAAAATTCTCTTGGATCTTTTGTTTCACATTGTCAGGAGTCAAGATGTTGGAAGGATTCTTCAGGTCTTACCTTCTTGGTGGGAGGGTGTCAAGGTTTATGTGTCAGAATGTTGTTTTACTATGTTTAGGTGCTGTCATTCTGTTTTTACCAAAGGAGTTTCATGGATTTGTTTCACTTTTCCAGGAGTTCAGGTATCAGAAGATATTTTCAGGTCCTGTCATTTTGTTTGTTAGAGGGTTTCAAGGTGTCAAAGATTTGTTTTATTATAATTAGGTGTAGTCTCTCAGTTTTTATTAAAAGAGTTTATGGATATTTTGGTCGAACAGGTTCACATTTTCAGGAGTTCAGGTATCAGAGTTTGTTTGTCAAGGTTTTGTTGTCAAAGGTTTTCAGACTGTCATTCTTATTATTAAGGTTCTGAGTTATTTTGTTTGTCAGAAGGTTTATGGTTTAGTTGTTTCGTCATGTACAGTCTGTCAGAGGATTTAGTATCAAAAAGTTTCTTCAGGTTCTGTTTTTTATTTCTATGGGTTTACATGTTATGTCAGAGGTTTTTTTGTTTCAGGTTCTCTATGTTTGTCAGAGTTTTGGGTGTCAGAAGGTTGCTTCAGGTCCTTCATTTGGTGTACCAGAGGTTTCAAGGTTTAAATGTCAGAGGATTTCCTTGGGTTTGATCTTTCAGTTAGAGGTTTGGGTATCAGATGATTACAAGATTCAGCTGACAGAGGTTTTTTCAGGGCAAGTACTTTAAGGTTTAGATGTCAGTTTCCTCAGGTCCTATCTTTGTCAGAGAGGTAAAATAGATTGTTTGTGGCTTATTTCAGTTTGATTTCATAGGTTGTTAGGTAAGTGTTGTTGGGTATGTAATGTTACATAAGTAGGTTAAAGCAGAAGGTTTCTTCAGGTCGAGTTTTCAGGGGTTTCATGGATATTGTATTTCAGTTTGTCAAGTGTTAATAAGGTGTTGGAGTGTTCCTTCAGGTCCTATTCCTTTGGTTTATCAGATGTTTAAGTATCAATGAGTTTGACAGTTTGAGTATGGGAGGATTTCTTCAGGTATAGTTTTTGGTTATCTTTCAGCTTGTGACTTCAAACCTTTGTCATCTGACTGACTTACCATATCATGGGGCTGTATCATTATTACACCTTGCACCCCCCCCCCCCCCCCTACCCAACCTCCCCCTCTTCCCATATCTTGAAAAAGAACATTGGGGATATTATGATCACCTCTCTCTATCCATTCATCTGTCTGTTCATGATGCCATCTCTTCCTACTCTGTTGCATGAATTTTGACCAAATTTGCTGCAAGCCTTTTCCATTTGCTAGGCTCTTGCAGCCTCATGTTGATTTCTGGTCCTGAGCAAAGGATCAAAAGGTTAAATGTGTTAATTTTTGTCCTTTACTCTGTGTTTTACAACACTGTGCGCAGGATTTGAAGGGAAGTTGTTGTTTACCTTCTTGTATGCTAAAGTTGTATAATATTCAATCAGCTTTTTACTCTGACCTCTCTGAAAGGTTGCCGTCCCATCTATTTATTCATCTGTCCTTCCTCAGTGAATGTTTAGAACACAGGAAATAGAAATGTAAGTTCAGATCCTAGCTGGTCACCTTTGGTGGCTCAGTTGGGTTGTGATCGGGAGATTCTGTGCTTGATCTTAATAAGGTCCAGCAACATTCCTCTGTGAAGATTGATCATGAAATATTTTATATGGTCATTTTCTCCCTTCTGCTGAGGCAAGAAGGGCAGTTGCCAGTTTGTGGCAACAGAATGTACACAAGTGCTGGTTGTCCACTTAAAGAGCTATGGCTGCCCAGGAAAAGTGTGGCTAGGTAAACTGATCAGCCAGCCATGACCTTAATGGGTTCACTGGGCTGTAAAGCCTCGATAAAAAAAAAAAAACAAGCTCAGATCCTAGCTGTATATAGGCACTTCTGGTGAGTACCAACAACACATGTTTTGTGGGGAAATAAGAAAACATTCAATAGTTAGATGGTTCAATGCAAATTTAACCCTTGTCCTGCTGAATAAAAGAAAAAATTAAGATGCCACACCCTTTTCAAATTTTCAGCCAATCAGATTACTTGATCCAGATTGTTGATATAAATTCACATACTGACTGGCAAACAGTGTAGATCCAGATCAGTTGGCTTCTTAGAAGCCAACTGATCTGGATCTACACTGTTTGCAAAGGCAGTGTATATCCGGGTTCAGCAGGACAAGGGTTAAGGACAAGTTTAGTTATAGTTGAGAACTATAGCAATGGCATGCAATACTCTATGAATTTATTAGTGCCATGATGGGATCTGATACCTTATTCATGAAAGTGGGAATGAAGATGGATTGCCACTGACAAATATTCCAATATCTCCCACAGGATGGGTGGTCTGGCTGTATTGTTTCATGCTCACACCCTGCCTGACATAGTGATATAGGCTACCTGTAACAGCATGTGTTGATCAGCCTCATTACTGTTGTATGAGCATAGTTGAAAGATGCTATCTCCTGGTAGGACAGTCCTACCTTTATCAAACTTACATTACAGCATTTTCTTTACTATATAGCATTTTGCTAAGCAATGTCATAGTTTCGTTTTGCAAGTGGTTTCATTGTGCAAGACATGCATTACTGATTACCGGGTACACAAGACTCAGTATCTGTGATTTTCACGATTTAGCCCATTGAATGTACTTTTTGTTGTTGCAAACAAAATAAAAGTCAGGAAATTTTTGTTGGCATTTCTTTAAGAAAGGGTAATATGCAAAATTTTTAACAAAAATAATAATAATAATAATAATAAAAAAGAAGAAATTTTGAGGTATGCATTTAATATCAGTTTATTCTGTGGTGCATTTTCATTGATGGTCAGTATATATTTCAGCAGATGACTTACTAGCTTGGCTAAATAAAGTTGACCTTGAAAGTGCTTGGCAAAAATTGTTTTGTTTTGTTTTTCATAGGAAAGAAGGCTTGGCATTTCATGTGATTTTGTCTGCTAGGCAGACATTTCTCATAAAATGTGTGGTGGTCGGGTGGTGCGAAGGTGCTGTGTATCTTACATCACTGGGGCGTCCAACTGATATTGGCTTGCAGTTGGGCAAGGCCTGCTATCCTTGTAGTGGGTAAGGGTAGAGGGGGAATGAATTTATTTCTTCTGTTTCTTCACTTTCATTCCTGTTCCTCTTTCTTCCCTGTCCCTCTTTCTTCCCTGTCCCTCTCTTTCATCTCCTCTACTCTCTCTTCTATCTCTTTTCTCCCTTTCTCTGGGAGACGACACAAAATGACCCTCAAGGGTTGACGTGTCGTTAAACCCCAACACAATCAAATTCTCATAAAATGTCAAACCCTATTTTCTCTGAAAAAATACAAAAAAAAAAAAAAAAAAAAATAGAATTTTATCTGCTCTGTTGTTATCAGCACTTAAAGGCCGTACTGATAGAGATGTATTTGTCATCCTAGTGTCAGCATTAGTGTTCCTGTCGTGTTTTGTTAACCCATTTACATTGAGTGAACTCTTCTGTCGTAACTCTTTGGACTGGTCTTATTTCCAATAGCAGGTGTCTGGTTAGTTTTTATTATTGCTTTGTTTTATAAAAGTTACTGTGATTAATGCAAACAGTGTAGACCCTGATCAGATGCTGCGTTTTGCTGCATCTGATCTGGGTCAGCTTTGTTTACCAATTACCCTTTTGGGGGTTTCCCAACTAAAATGGTTAGTTTTACACCTTCACCCCTCTATGGATAAATTCAGCAGATGATAAATTGATATTTTCCTTATTTTTCCCAGAGAATGGGATTTGATATTTCATCTGAACTGTCTCCTAAATGTCAGATCCTGTTTTCTTGGGAAAATAAGGAAAATTGTTAAAAATGTCATCTGCTGAACTCTTTACCAAGCATGCTAAGCATTAGAATATATTAGAAAAAGGCCCCTACAAGTTACAGGTATGAGAGGAAATGTTTATCTGACTGAAATTGTTAAGTGGACATTTCTGTTGCGAATCCTGCTGGAGGCAGAATTAATTCAGCTCATGACTGCTGTGCTTCATTTCACAGAGCCTATCATTATCACCTTTCCATCATCTCGATATGACTTAAATAATGTAGATAGAGAAACAAAACACCAACCCATCATCATCATCTGACATTTTTTGTGTCTGCATATTGAGTGTAAATACAGAATGCTCTATTCCACTTCCTCTGATAATTCAGAAATTTTCTTTCCATGTGATCTTTAAATTGATCTTTGACTTCTTATTGTGGGTCACCCTGGTGAGCTGCATATATAGTTTTGCTAAACACACATCAAATATGGGAATTATACCAAACCTAGCTTAAGCAGAAATAACTACTAAGACTGTTGACATAGCCTTACATCTGATAACAGATAGAATATGATAGAATAGAATGTTTTATTGTTCAAATATGACCTCTTTTGATATTTGCCTACCATACTGATTTTGCTCTCAAATGAAATTATGCGTCAGGAAGTACGAGAATTCATCAGGAGGTTGTTGGTTCGACCACTGCCGGGTCGAGAACATTCTTTCGTGTAGATTTGATCATGAAATATTTTCTATGGTCATTCTCTCCCCTCCACTGATTCAAAAAGGGCAGTTGTCAGTTTCTGGCCTGCCCAGTAAAAGTGTGGTTAGGTAATCTGACCACGCTCGACATGACCCCATTGGGTTGACTGGGCCGTAAAGCCTCTTTTCATTTCCAGCTAACTCCTTCTATGGTTTACATCCAATCAAGCTAAAACTTAATTTATAGTTAGACCATGATGTGGAGCAGCCCATATTATTTAGAGGTTACAGTCCACCAAATATTAACAGAGTTATGTCCCTTTTAAAATTTCAGTAAACATTTTCTTTCTGGCTTACTTTTCCTACAGTTTACATCCAATCAAGCTGAAACTTGATTTATAGTTAGACCATGATGTGGAGCAGCATATATATTTTCGAGGTTACAGTCCACCTAATATTACCAGAGTTATGTCCCTTTGAATATTTCTGTAAACTTTTCATTTCGTGCTAACTCCTCCTACAGTTTACATTTGATCAAGCTAAATCTTGATTTATAGTAAGACCATGATGTGGAGCAGCACATTTTGTTTCAAGGTTACAGTCCACTAATATTACCAGAGTTATGCCCCATTGAAATTTTCTATTTTTCATTTCTGGCTTATTCCTGATACAGTTTACATCCGATCAAGCTGAAACTTGATTCATAGTTAGACCATGATGTGGAGCAGGGCATATTATTTCGAGGTTGCAGTCCACCAGTTATTAGCAGAGCTATGCCCCTTTGAAAATTCTGTAAACTTTTCATTTCTGGCTAACTCCTCCTATAGTTTACATCGATCAAGCTGAAACTTTGTAAATACTTATATGATGTGGAGCAGTGCATAGTGTTTGGAGGTTACAGTATATCAAATATTGCCAGAGTTATGCCCCATTAAAAATTTCTATAAACTTTTCATTTCGGGCTAACTCCTCCTACAGTTAACAGCCAATCAAGCTGAAAATTAATTTGTTGTTAGACCATGGTGTGGAGCAGCGCATAATGTTTCAAGGTTACAGTACACCAAATATTAACAGAGTAATCCCCTTTTAAAATTTCTATTAACTTTTTGTTTCCGGCAAACTCCTCCTATAGTTTACATCCAGTCAAGCTGAAACATTGTAAATAGTTAGACCATGATGTAAAGCAGCACATATCATTTCAAGGTTACAGTCCACCAAATATTAGCAGCATTAAGCCCCTTTGAAAAGTTTGGTAATTTTTTGGTTTCCAACTAACTTCACTTACAGTTTACAACTGGAGCACTGAAATTGTACAGGAGTCGGTATATGTGCTACAGTTATTAATTGCCATGGGTGTATGATGCCTCTGCTTGTGGAGCTCTTGTTTATTCATTTGATGGACACTGTGTATTCAGGTGAGTTTTACTGTCGCAACAGGTCAGTTACAGTTGCATCTTTGCAGCATATTGATATTCTCTCTTACAAAGAACAATCAGTAGTTTACTCTTGTTTGGTGGAAGTCTTCATTAAATAAGATGTTATGGTGCTTGTTATTGTCCATTAACCCTTGTCCTGCTGATCCTGAATATGCCCTACCTTTGCAAACAGTGTAGATCCAGATCAGTTGGCTTCTGAAGAAGCCAACTGATTTGGATCTGCACTGTTTGCAATTCAGATTGTGAATTTATATCAACAGTCTGGATGAAGTAATATGATTGGTTGAAAATGTGAAAAGGGTTTGGCATCTTAATTTATTCAACAAGACAAGAGTTAACATGTGCAGATAACATAATGGTGACAGTGGGTTTAACAATATCTAACCATAGTTGCATCTTCACAACTTACATTAATATCATTCTCTCTCATAAGTACTGTCTATCAATATTAAAAATGTTCAGCATTTTTCTTTTCCATCAAAAGAGCCATGGACGTTAAACCCTCCAAAGATTATTTTAGACCTTCATAAAAATAAAAAAACAGAAGTCGAGTCGCATATTTTTAAGAATGAATTTTTAGAAATCAAATCAAATTATAAACATTATCTGTCAATTTATACAGATGGTTCGAAACAAGATGAGAAAGTGGCTTGTTCTGTTATTAGTCCAAATTTTACTGACAGTATCAGATTACCTGATAATAGCTCCATTTTTACCGCCGAAACCAAGGCAATTGATATTGCACTTTACCATATCAGAGATCAGTCTGAAAAACAGTTTATCATTTATTCAGATTCTCTTTCTGTATTAAAATCTCTTAAAGATTTACACCATAGAAACCCATTAATTCAGCAAATTCTTAAAAAATATTATTATCTTTCCGCTTCAAAAGAAATTGTATTTTGTTGGCTTCCCAGCCACGTTAATATTCGTGGAAATGAATTAGCAGATTCAGAAGCCAAATCTGCATTATCCTTAGTAATAACCAATTTCAAAATTCCTCACTCCGACTTTAAATCAAACGTCTGTCAATACATCAACAACAAATGTCAGTCTGTTTGGGAAACACAAACTTATAATAAATTAAATGAAATCAAACCAAATTTTAACAGCAAATGCACATTTTCTAATTACAGCAGAAAAGAACAAACAAAAATCACCAGATGTAGAATTGGACACACTAGAATTACTCATTCTTACATATTAAAAAATGAACAAGCTCCATTCTGCATTCCTTGTAATGAACCTTTCACAGTCAAACATTTTCTTATCACTTGTGCTGAATTTAATCACATTCGCACAAAGTATTTTAATATAAAAACTATAAAGGAACGTTTTGATATGCCAACTCAGAAAATACTCGACTTTCTTAAAGTGATCGGACTTTTTAATAAAATATGATCAGTATTTTTAATAACTTAAAATCATTGATACTTTATCTCTTTAAAATAAACACATCAATCCTAGATATTTTTAAATTTCTCATTAAATAAAATCATCATATAACATAAAACTTATTAGACGCTATATGCCCTTTTAGGGTTGAGCGTCTATAAACAAAATATCCATCCATCCATCCATAAGTACTATCAGTAGTTTACTCTTGTACGGTGGAAGACCTGAGTAACCAAGATCTGATTGTGCTTGTCAGTGGCCATTAACATGTGCATCTAACAAAATGGTAGTGAATTAACAAGATCTAATCATATTTGCATCTTCACAACTTACATCATCTTTCTCTTTGACAAAGCGCTATCAGTAGTTTACTCTTGTACGGTGGAAGACCTGAGTAAATAAGATCTGATGGTACTTGTAAGTGGCCATTTACATGTGCATCTAACGTAATGGTGGTGGGTTTAACAAGATCTAATCATAGTTGCATCTTCACAGCTTCCATTAACATCAATCCCTCGGACAAGAATTATCAGTACATATGTAGTTTACTTTTGTAGGGTGGAAGACCTGAGTAACTAAGACCTGATGGTGCTTGTCGGG
This sequence comes from Anodontia alba, assembly GCA_964016985.1. Taxonomy (NCBI): domain Eukaryota; kingdom Metazoa; phylum Mollusca; class Bivalvia; order Lucinida; family Lucinidae; genus Anodontia; species Anodontia alba. Next base: position 31,118,542 of record OZ024825.1, on the reverse strand, counting down.
GTTCATTAACATGTGTATCTAACAAAATGGTGGTGGATTAACAAGGTCTGATCATAATTACATCTTCACAACTTACATTAACAACTTTCCCTCTGACAAAGAATTATCAGTAGTTTACTCTTATGTGGTGGAAGACTGGAGTAAACCAGACCTGATGGTGCTTGTTAGGCTTCATTAACATGTGCAACTAACATGGTGGTGGTGGATTAAAAAGGCTTAATCATAGTTGCATCATCACAACTTACATGAACATCTTTCTGTCAAAGAATTATCAGTAGTTTACTCTTGGTTGGTGGAAGACTTGAGTAAAGAAGACTGATGGTGCTTGTTGGTTCATTTACATGTGCAACTAACATTGTGGTGGTCCTTTTAACGTCTAATCACAGTTGCATCTTTACAACTTACATTAACATCTTTCTCTCTGTCAAAGAATTATCAGTAATTTACTCTTGTTTGGTGGAAGACTTGAGTAAAGAAGACTGATGGTGCTTGTTGGTTCATTTACAGGCAATTAACATGATGGTGGTCCTTGTAACAAGATCTAATCACAGTTGCATCTTCACAACTTAACATTAACATCTTTCTCTCGGTCAAAGAATTATCAGTAATTTACTCTTGTTTGGTGGAAGACTTGAGTAAAGAAGACTGATGGTGCTTGTTGGTTCATTTACATGCAACTAACATGGTGGTGGTCCTTGTAACAAGATCTAAGCATGGTTGCATCTTCACATCTTACATTAACATCTTTCTCTCTGTCAAAGGATTATCAATAATTTACTCTTGTTTGGTGGAAGACTTGAGTAAAGAAGACTGATGGTGCTTGTTGGTTCATTTACATGTGCAACTAACATGGTGGATGTCCTTGTAACAAGATCTAAGCATGGTTGCATCTTCACAACTTACATTAACATCATACCCTCTGACAATAACTATCAGCAGCTTACTCTTGTTCAGTGGAAGACTTGAGTAAACAAGATCTGATGGTGCTTGTCAGTGGCCATTAACACATGCATCTAACATAATGGTGGTGGGTTTAACAAGATCTAATCACGGTCTCATCTTCACAACTTACATAAACATTGTTTTATATGACAATGAGTTATCGGTAGTTTACTTTTGTTTGGTGGAAGACTTAAGTAAACAAGACTTGATAGTGCTTGTCAGTAGCCATTAACATGTGCATCCAACACAATTGTTGTGGGTTTAATAGTCAGGAGCATAATTTCTACAAGTAAAAATTTTTAACTAAAAATTTTGATATAACAATTTGCTACAGTTTGTGAATTTAACTTGTTTCAGTTATTTGTTTTAATTTGTGCCATTTTTTAATATTCTGATTGTAGACTTGCAGCAATTTTCATGGGCAATTAAGTGTTTAATTTTGTATGAAAGATCTGTCGCATAATTTTATGATCAACCGCAAAAAATTTTTGTTCACATCATCTAGAAATGTGTAACAGGCCCTTTGAAGTTAATGAAAAAAAGATACTTTTTTGAAAGTACTTCTGAGAAATAACCTAAATAAGTTAAAACTTTCAGCCTAAGGAAAGTTAAATCTTACACTTTGGAAGGGAGGTAACTTAGTAGTTTTAACTTAACAGAATTTTAACTTAACCAAGTTATAAATCGTCACAAAATTTTAACTATTAGAAGTTGTGCTCCTGACTGTTTACTAAGATCTTCACAACTTACATTAACATCATTCTCTTTGACAAGAATTAGCAGCAGTTTACTCTTGTTTGGTGGAAGACTTAAGTAACAAAGATCTGATGGCACTTGTCAGTGATTAGTTGCATTCGTAACAAATATAGTGGTAGTATGATTATATCAAGATTGTCACTTGACAGGGAAGCTCACTTGGAATTGCACATGTTCATCATATGAAAAATTAACATATGTGATTTGATCTCAAGGTCACTGCTGGGGTCTTGTTCTAAACAAATCTTTGGATGAATATCTAGCACCAGTCCAAATATCAGTGACATTCTTCCAGACACTCAGGAGATATACATTTCTTAAAATACCTAGAAGCAAAACTTTACTATGAAAACAAGGAACTTAACTTTGAACCAGGGTCTAACATCGCTCATTGTCCATTTAAATTGATCTGTTCATTCAGGGGATCTTGATCTTTAAAATCTTTTGATATAAAGATATTAACATGAATATTCTAAATTGATGACCATGAGGGTCAAAACTTTTAACAAGTATCTAATATCAACAAAAGTGTCACCTAAATCCATTAAAGCATTCAGGACGTACAGATCTTAACAAATTTTTAACATAAAGGTGTAACATGAAAGGTCTAAATCTTTGACCTTGACTAGAGGTGAGGTGGTACTGTATGAAACTATAGACCAATTATCAACCAGTAGACAATGAACTTAATTACACAAGTATTAGTATTAGCTTTTTCAAAAAGCTAGTGGATCGTTTAGCTTCAGCAGTTGCATGTGTACACGCTTATGCTGCACATGATGGCATATGTATCAAGATTCATTGAACCAACTATAAAAACTTCATTTTGCAACAAGGTCAACTTTGTTCACTTAGGCTTTTACATGGGAAAATCCTGAAAAAATTATAAATATAAAATCAAAGTTTATGAGCTTTTGTCTTTAAATTTCATATACAAAAAAGGTAGAGAAAAGTCCAGGGAGTGCCACAATCACAAACTGCAGCCCTTCCCAGACACCAAGAGGAAGAGGAAACAGACAAAACCAAACAAGCGCAAATCAAATAAACGTAAGAAAAGTACTAAGATTAGTTCTCTCTTCCCCAAGCGAGGTAAAAAGGTCTGAAAAACATAAGAACAAAACAACACAAGGTAAGACATAAAAAAAATCACCTTGTAGAATAAACCACAAAGCAACAAAGAGTAAGACTAACATTGGGACCACTGCTTTAGAACAGTCAGTAGAGCAAACTACCGGGGGGTTTAAAGCACTTTTACGGCCAGCCAACTTCACCCTGGGTCCCGATGCCACTCTTAATCACAACTAGCCAGCCTTGGTGGCTCAGCTGGGTGTGTATCTGATGTGATCAATAGGTTGCGGGTTTGACCCCTGCTGGGTTGGCAACATTCTTTTGTAGAGATTTGATCATGAAATATTTTCTACGGTCATTCGCTCCCTTCCACTGATTCAAGAAGGGCAGTTGTCAGTTTCTGGTAAAAGAATGTGCACAATACTGGTTAAATGCTTAGAGGACTAAGCCTGCCCAGTAAAAGTGTGGTCAGGTAAATTGACCATGCTCGACATGACCCCATTGGGTTGACTGGGCCGTAAAACCTCAACACAAACAAATTAATCACAACTAGTAAAACAGAAAGCAAAATGGTCAGCTGTTGAAGGTGACCAAAACAAGTAAAGCACCTTGGCAGTTATTGTTTGACAGAAAATCCAGCTTCTGTCTGTCACATCCACCCCTTTTCCTTTTTAGCTTGTCTGGTAATTAGGTGAGTAATACAGGGCTTCCTTTGCCCTCTTGTTTTTGGTGTATTTTGGTTTGCTAATTTATTTTTTAGTGAATATGATAGAGAAAAAAAGATGGCTGCACATTAGATTCAGCCGGGTCCATAGTGCAGTGGGTGACACATCAGACTGCAGGTCCAGGGTTACTAGTTTGAATCCCAGTTTGGCCACATAACTTTCTTTGAGATTGATCATGAATTCATTTCTATGGTCATTCTACCCCTTCTGCTGATTCAAGAAGCACAGTTTTCAATTACTGGCAAGTAAATGTACTTGTTTAGTGCCCAGAAAAAGTTTAAGTGGATTAACCGATTGGCTTGACATGACATTTATTTTTGACTGTGACATAAAACTCCCAACTCAAACAAATTTTAGGGTTATTAATTTTGTCTACCAGATATGGAAATGTTTGGGATGTTGATATCCCTGATGGAGGGAATACTTCCACTGTTTCAAAATTAAAGGGCATTACCATATTTACCCTCAATATTCAGACACCTCAACTCATTATCATGCTTGTCCTAACATTTGAACAAGTCCATTTCGCTCCTTATTGGTGTGTCTAGAAATTAGTGGATGAGTAGCAGTGTAGACCTGATCTGAAGCTGCATTCTGATCTGCATTGACACTGTTTGCTCTGGCTTGTATGTCCCAATGCTTAGGTTTCTGGCAAAAGCATGTGCTCAAGACTGGTTGACTGCTTAGAGGACTAAGCTTGCCTAGGAAAAGTGTGGTTAGATAAACTGACTGGCCCAAAATGATCTCAATACATGTAGTGTTGGCCAGCCAACCAACCCAAGACTTAGGGTTATTATGGTAATCTCTCTTTCTTTATATTTGCAGGTTCTGAACATTCCAGATGTAATTCGAGAAAATACAGGTAGGATCCATAACACAAGATAGGAGGAATATCTAGGTAAATATTTTTCTTAGTTCTCCATTAACCTTTACCACTATATTTTTCTTTTTTATCCGACCTGAGCCGAAGGCGCAGGATGAGCTATTGTGATCACTCTTCATCCATCTGTCCTCAGTCCATCCACAACTTTGAACAACTCAACTAAAACCCCTAGGCCAATTTTCTTCAGATTTCTCCTGGAGCCTTCTATTAATGGGGGATTAAAAATTTGTACAAATGGTCTCAGTCCATTAATCAAGATGGCCTTCATGCCCATATATGGTAAAAAAAAAAAATCTTCTCCAGAACCAAGAAAGTTTCAAGGCTGAATATTGGTATATAGCATCAGGGACTCAAGGTCTACCAAGTTTGTTCAAATGATGACCCTAGGATGACATTTGACCCTTTTACGGCAAGGTCAAGCCGGCCTCAGTGGCTCATTTGGATGCACCGTCCGACTGGAGACCAGGAGGTCACAGGTTCAACCCCCGCCAAGGTCAGAAACATTCTTTCATGGAGATTGATCATGAAATATTTTCTACGGTCATTCTCTCCCTTCCGCTGATTCAAGAAGGGCAGTTGTCAGTTTCTGGCAAAAGAATGTGCGCAATACTGGTTAACCGCTTAGAGGACTAAGCCTGCCCAGTAAATGTATGGTTAGGTAAACTGACTGGGCTTGACATGACCCCCATTGGGTTGACTGGGCCATTAAACCTCAGCACAAACAAACAAATGGCAAGGTCAAATTTGTGTCCCTGTGCATTTGTATGGGGAAAATATTGAAAATTCAGTCTCTCAAAATGTATTAAACTCAATGGCTGAAACTTACAATATGTGATCAAAGTAGCTAACCCTTTCAGTTACAATCAAAATTTTGTCCCCCAGGGTTATCTGCCCTTGCCCCTGAGCTATATACATGCATAAAATCTGGTAAATTTTATACGTCTTCTTTAAAACAGCTAGACCAATTTTCACCAGATATCACACTGGGCCTTCTGTCGAAGGCATATCATCAATTTGTTCAAACCATTCTGCATGATTAAACAAGATGGCTGCCATGCCCATATATGGTGAAAAACACTTAAAAATCTTCATTTCCAGAACCAAAAAAGCTTCAGGGCTGAATCTTGTTACAGAGCATTGGGGAATCAAGATTATCTAAGTTGTTCAAATGATGAGCCTAGGTTGACATTTGAGCATTTTATGGCGTGGTCTAATTTTGTGTTCCTATGCATTGGTATGGGGAAACTATTGAAAATTCAGTTTTTTCCAAATGTATTAAAGATCAGTGGCTGAGACTTACAATGTATGATCAAAGTAGCAAACCCTTTCAATTACAGTCAAAATTTTGTACCCCTGGGTTATCTGCCCTTGCCCCTGGGCTGTATACAGGTATAAAATATTGTAATCCTTAAATGTCTTCTCCTCTGAAACAGCTTGACCAATTTTCACCAGATTTCATATTGGGCCTTCTGTCAAAGACGTATTATCAATTTGTTCAAACCGTTCTGCATGATCAAACAAGATGGCCGCCATGCCTATATATGGTGAAAAACCAAAAAAAAAAATCTCCAGAACCAAGAATGCTTCAGGGTTGAATCTTGTTACAGAGCATTGGGGACTCAAGGTCTACCAAGTTTGTTCAAATGATGACCCTAGGTTGACATTTAACCTTTTTATGGCAAGGTTAAATTTACGTCTCTGTGCACTTGTGTGGGGAAAATGTTGAAAATTCAGTTTCTCAAAAAAATTTTCAGCCCAATCAATGGCTAAAACTTACAGTGTATGATCAAAGTAGCAAACACCTTAGTTGCAACAAAAATTTTGTCCCTGGGGATTATCTACCCTTGCCCCTGGGCTATATACATGTATAAAATCACGTAATCTTTAAACGTTATCTTCTCTGAAACAGATTAACCAATTTTCTCCAGATTTCACATTGGGCGTTCTATCGAAGGGGTATTATCAAATTGTTCATCGGGGACTTAAGGTCTACCAAATTGATTCAAATGATGATTCTAGGTTGACCTTTAACCTTTCTGTGGTGAGGTCAAATTTGCATTCCCATACTCTTATATGGGGAAAAAGTTATAAATCATTTTCTGAAAATTTTTAGGCTATCTGCCCTTGGGCTATATACATGTATAAAATTGTGAAATCTTTAAATGTTTTCTTCTCTGAAACAGCTTGAACAGTTTTCACTAGATTTCACATAGTTCACATAGGGCCTTCTGTCGAAAGGATATTGACAATTTATTCAAATAATTCTGCACCATTCAAGAAGATGGCTGCCATGCCCATATATGGTAAAACAGTTAAAAATCTTCTCCAGAACTAAGAAAGCTCTGATGCTGAATCTTGGTATACAGCATCAGGGATTCAAAGTCTACTAAGTTTGTTGAAATGATGATATTAGGATGACCTTTGACCTTTTTATGGTATGGTCAGATATGTGTCCTAGTTGCTGTGGCAGTACTGGAAGAAATTGAATGGCGTTTGCAGTTATGCAATAGCTGTTTTTATCAGGTGAGCAAATTGTGGCCCATGGGTCTCTTATTCTTACTTTTCCATGAAAACCTATGGTACTTGTAAACAGTGCCTCTGAAGCACCTCTAATGAGTATCCACAACATATGTTTTCTTACAAAATAAAAAAGATTGCTCTGGATATCAGTCATCTCCAAATTTGAGTGGCTGATTAAATGTAAGGGAAGCAGGCTCCATAGTGCAGATAGTAGCATGTCTGACTGCAGATCAAGGGATCAAGAGTTCAAACCCCAGCTTGGCCACAGAATTTTTGTGGAGATTATCATTAATAATTTCTATGGCCTTTTTCCCCCTTCCTCAGATTCCAGAAGGGTACTTGACAGTTATTGAGGAACATACGTGCACAAGTTCTGGTTTACTACCTAGAGGACTATTAATCCTTAAACTGCCAATCACAACAATTGTCGTCTGCTTTGTCGTCTGCTTGTGATTTTAAAAGTCATTTTTGCAAACAGTGTGGACCCAGATCAGACTGCTCCTCTAGGAGCAGTCTGATCAGGGTCCACACTGTTTGTCGGTATGCAAAAATAGGTTTGAAAAGTTTGCTAGAAAATTCAGTAGATGACATAAGCAGACGAATTTTCAGATGCAGGTTTTTTTGGCGTTTTAAGGGTTAAGCCTGTCCAGGAATAGTATGGGTAGGTTAAGTAACCATACTTGACCCGAATGAGTTGACTGGGTTGTAAAACCTCCACCTTAAAAGAAAGAAAAAAAAATTTAACACGTGTCCTGCTGAACCTGGATACGGCCGGTCTTTACAACAGTGTAGATCCAGATTAGTTGGCTTCTGATCTGGATCTGCCCTGTTTGTCATTGTATGTGAATACATATCAACAACCTGGATCAAGTAATCTGATTGGCTGAAAATTAGAAGTGGGCGTGGCATCTTGATTTATTCAGCACGACAAGAGTTAAGGAGACTGGATACACTTGGTAAATTTTCTGCCATTTTTATAAGGGATCGAGACAACTTTTGTAAATTCTTGTCTGCTTTCCTGTGCAATTCTTTATTTGTAGAGTAGAAAATGGTTCTACTCTGAAAGGAAAGAATTTGCTTGAGAGTAAAGTCTTTCCTTTAAGAATAATAACCCTTTTCAGAAGGGGACAGTAATAAGTTTGACAAAGATGCCTGCCCGGAAAGTGTATCGTTATTTTTCCCATACCGGTAGACTACATAATTATAGAGCATCCAGCGGTGGGACAAGTATGGTAAGGACACTCTCAGGCCAAATTCAGCAGACGGCAAATTGTTGATTTTTTCTTATTTTTCCCAGAAGTTGGGTTCTGACATTTCATGCAAATTTTGTCCCTAGAAGACAATTTGCAAGACATAACAAAGCCTGTTTTCTGGGTAAAATAAAATATTTCAACATGTTGGCTGCTTAAAATGTTACACAGCAGGCTGTGTTTGAACTAGACAAGAACATTACTGACTGTATTCTCCCTAAATAACCAGACACTCGTTACTATACAAGTCTCAAAATTTGAACTAGGATGAGTGGCAAACAGTGTATATGACTATATCTGGTCAAATGCTGCATTCTGTGGCATCTTATCTAGGTCTAAAGCTGTTTGTTCAGGCTTTTCTGCCTGAATACTAAGGATAAATACAGTAATGACATGTCTAAGGGGTGGTTGGGTGGTGCAAAGGTGTCGTGTATCTTGTGTCTCCTGGGTGTCCAACTGATATTGGCTTACAGTTGGGCAAGGCCTGCTATCCTCATAGCAGGTAAGGGTAGAGGGGGAATGTGTTTTTATTATGCCCCTGCCATTTTCAGTGGGGGTGGGGGGGCATATAGTATCACCGCTGTCCTACGTCGTCCGTCCGATCTATCCGTCCGTCCATCCCGTCAGTCCGTAACACAAATGGTTTCTGTCTGATATCTTTTGAAAAGATTGGTGTATTGGATTGAAATTTTATACACAGGTATATAATCGTAAAATGTAGGTCAAATTCGATTTAGGGTAAAATCCACCAATTATTTTGGGAGTTATGGCCTTTTTCAACTTTGAAAAATTTTCAACTTTGAAAAATGGTTTCCCTTCAATATCTTTTGAAAAGATTAGTGTATTGGATTCAAACTTTAAACACCGGTATATAATCATAAAATGTAGGTCAAGTTCGATTTAGGGTAAAATTCACCAATTATTTTGGGAGTTGTGGCCCATTTTCAACTTTGAAAAATGGTTTCCGTTCCAGAACTTTTGAAAAGATTAGTGAATTGGATTCATATTATATACACAAGCATATACTTATAAAATATAGGTCAATTTCGATTTAGGGTAAAATCCACCAATTATTTTTGGAGTTGCGGCCCTTTTTCAACGTTGAAGAATGGTTTCCGTTAGATATCTTTGGAAAAGATTAGTATATTGGATTCAAATTTTATACACAGGTATATACAATGTAGCTCCAATATATTGCGGTCCTCAGGGTCCAGAATCCGCTGTCGCGATATAAACAGAGCGCGATATAAGCCTGACATGTACCATGCATGTATAACGGCGTGCATAACACTCGCTCGGTTTGTCGCTGTGGTAGTTTGCTGAGACATCACGGATAAATGGCATTCAGTTATGTTGTCACCATATTTCCTAATTAAAATTGGATTAGAATTGCTCAATGGAATAATTTACAATGGTGCGCTATGTCTAACAAGTAATTCCAATCGAAACCAGCTGATAAACTACGTTTGAAAACAAGAAATCATTGGATTGACAATTTAGGACGCCATTTTGGATACTCTGGCGAAGGGAAGTTACTCAATTGTGCTAAGATAACTTGAGTTGCTTCCCTTCGCTTATATTGCGGGCGCAAAAAAAAACAAAGTTAATTTTTTTTTTATTTATTTTTTTTTTTATTGTTTGTTTTTGTTTTTTTGATGCAGTTGTTTTCTTCTGAAATATTTATATCTACAGAAGTGTAAAATAAGCGGACTACGATCTGTGTATGTTGGACAGAAACATCGTAAGACTACTGTCTTGTTAAATTTGCTGGTGTTGAAGAGGTGGACCGTTTTCCCCTGCTGAGCAAAATGAGTTTGTGGGCGTCATTGACTGATTGAGCATTGAGTAGATCTATGTACTAAATGATGATAATGATTACGACAATTACGGCGATATAATTTATTGTTTGCCAATTATAATCAACGTGTGCGCTGATTGACACTAAGTTGATTGTTTGTCATATAATACCTGACGCGACTTAGCGTCGGGATAGGCGTGAAAAATCAATTACCGGAGTAGGAACACGTTTTTTTTTTTTGTTTTTTTTTTTCTGAAGATAAATAAAACAACAAACATTTTATGATTTTAAATTTTTTTTTTTTTTTTTTGGCTTATGGAAAATTTGGGAGCCATGGCCTATTCGCGATATACTGGATTTCGCGAAATAACGGACCACGATGTATTGGAGCTACACTGTAATCATAAAATATATGTCAATTTCGATTTAGGGTAAAATCCACCAATTATTTTGGGAGTTATGGCCCTTTTTCAACTTTGAAAAATGGTTTCTGTTCCATAACTTTTGAAAAGATTAGTGAATTGGATTCATATTTTATACATGAACATATAATTATAAAATATAGATCAGGTTCGATTTAGGGTAAAATACACCAATTTTTTTTGGAGGTACAGCCCTTTTTCAACGTTGAAAAACAGTTTCCCTTTGATACCTTTTGAAAACATTAGCATATTGGATTCATATTTAATACACAGGTATATAATCATAAAATAGAGGTCAAGATTGATTTAGGGTAAAATCCACTCATGATTATAGAAGTTATGGCCCCTTTTTCACCTTCAAAAAATGTTTTCCTTTCGATATTTTTTAAAAAAGATTGGTGTATTGGATTCATATTTTATACACAGGTATATAATCATAAAATATAGGTCAAGTTTGATTTAGGGTAAAATCTGCCAATTATTATGAGAGTTATGGCCCTTTTTTCAAATTCATTTTTTGCAAAATGCCTGCATGTGGGTGAGGATGGCACTGGGTGGGGGCATCTGTGTCATACTGACACATTTCTAGTTGCTTCTGTTTCATCACTTATATTCCTGTTTCTCTTTCTTCTCTGTCCCTCCCTTTCATCTCTTCTACTATCTCTTCTATCACTTTTCTCCCTTTCTCTGGGAGACGACACAAAACGACCCATAAGGGTTGACGTGCCATTAAACCCCAACACAATCAATCCTCAGTAATGATATGTCAATGATTCTACTATGTTTTATGCCCTCCCCATTCGAAGAATGATGCAAAGAGCATATAGTGATCCCGTCTGACTGTCCATCCATCTGTCTCCGTCTGAGATGGCGTTAGCAATTTGTGTTTTTTTTTTCAGGCCGGGGCATGATGTCCTTTGGATGCATTTCTAGTTTGTTTTAAATCGGTGAGTAAATCATGGACCTTAGACTCTTGCATTTACACTTTTTGAGTTACTTCCCTTGGACTCTGTCACAAAATGCTGTCCGCTTTATAACTTGAAAACCATTCAAGCTCTCTTCAAGAAACTTCATATAAATATCAATCGACTTTAGATGACGTGCAGAGCCCAAGAACCATAACTCCTGCATTTATACTTTTTGAGTTCTTTCACTTGGACTCTGTCACAAAATTGTGTCTGCTCTATAGCTTGAAAACTGTTTAAAATTGTGTCTGCTCTATAGCTTGAAAATTGTTCAAGCTATCTTCAAGAAACTCCATATAAATATCAGTCAACATAGACCAAGTGCAGAGCACAAGAACCATAACTCTTGCATTAAATCTTTTTGAGTTATTTCCCTTGGACTCTTGTTACAAAATTGTGTCCGCTCTATAACTTGAAAACTGTTCCAAGCTATCTTCATGATACTTCATATAAAGATCAATCAACATAAGACAATGTGCAAAGTGCAAAAACCATAACTCTTTCATTTATACTTTTTGAGTTATTTCCCTGTGACTCAGTCACAAAATCGTGTCTGCTCTGTAACTTGAAAACCGCCCAAGCTGTCTTCACGAAACTTCATATAAATATCAATCAACATTAGACGACATGCAGAGTGCAAGAACCATAACTCTTGCATTTATATTTTTTGAGTTCTTATGTCTCCCCCCTTTAGGGCTGGGTGACATATTGGTTTTTCCCTCCTATCATCTGTCTGTCTGTCACACTCGTGTCCGCTCTATTACTTGAAAACTGTTCATGTTATCTTCACGAAACTTCATATAAATATCAATCAACATCAGACGACTTGCAGAGTGCAAAGTCACAAAATCATGTCTGCTCCATAACTTGAAAACCGCTTAAGCTATCTCACGAAACTTCATATAAATAACATTCAACATTAGATGACGTGCAGAGCTCTTCAAGAAACTTCATATAAATATCAATCAACATTAGACGACCTGCAGAGGGCAAGAATCATAAGTCTTGCATTTATATTTTTTGAATTAGTTCATTTGGAACTTTGTCCATCATAAAAAAAGTGTCCACACCAGTCAACATATCTTCATGAAACTTTATATGACTATCAATCAACATTAGACAACATGCAAACTGCAAGAACCATAACTCTTGCATTTATACTTTTTGAGTTATTTCCCTTGGAATCTCATTAGTTAATATAAATGTTGGCTGAATGGACAATACAATATGACACCAAAAAGTGGGGAGACATCTATGTTTTTGTAGAAAAAAAGTCTAGTTTCCCTTGGACTCTGTCACAAAATCGTGTTCGTTCTATAACTTGAAAGCCGTTCAGGCTATCTTCAGTAAACTTCATATAAATATCAATCAACATTAGATGACATGCAGGGTGCAAGAACCATAACTCTTACATTTATACATTTTTGAGTTATTTCCCTTGGAACTTTGTCAGTCACAAAATTGTGTCCGCTCTAACTCAAAATCTGTTCAAGATATCTTCAAGAAACTTCAGGTAAGTATTAATCAACATTAGACAGCGTGCACAGCACAAGAACCATAACTTTTGCATTTATACTTTTTGAATTGTTTCCCTTGGAACTTTGTTCTTCATAAAACATATGTCCACTCTATAGCTTGAAAAGCGAACAAGATATCTTCAGAAAACTTGATATGAATTTCATCAACATTAAACAATGTGCAAAGCACAAGAACCATAGCTCTTGCATTTATACTTTTTGTGTTATTTCTCTTGGAATCTCATTAGTTAATATAAATGTTTGCTGAATGTACAATACAATATGACACCAAAAAATGGGGAGACATCTATGTTTTTGTAGAAAAACAAATTCTAGTTATTATTATTATTATTATTATTAATATTATTGGTGAGGAGGGACATTGATCAATGACCAAATATCTGTTGATGTCTGGACACATTCTACATCGCCAGATTACTGTGAAATCATGAATTTTTTGGCAGTTTCAGCGTCACTGTTTTTGTAGTTTTATCTTTACCACCTTCTGGGCAAATTCAGCTAATGACAAATTGGTAGTATTTTTATTTAAATTGTTTTTTCAAGAAAATAAGGTTTGACTCTTCATGCAAACTCCAGAGACAGATTTGCATGAAATGTGAAGCTTTATTTATCTGAAAGTATATTTCTTCCCTCTCATATAGAATTATGATCCCAGGAAGCTAATATTTATTAACTTTTGATAGTATCACATTTCTGAAGCACCACTCTAAAAGGCAGTACTGTAGTTACCCCAAGAATCTGGGCACCTGAACTCCTTGCTGTATACACATGAAACAATTTTTTTTTTCTGCTTTCAACAAACAAAATATGTGAAAGTATTCTGCTTCCACCATACAATAAAGGGAGATCATTCTGCTTGCACCATACCAAAAAATGTGAGATTAATTTGTTCTGCTTCCACCAAACAAAAAATGTGTAATTATAGTCTACTTTCACCAAACAAACAAACAAAAAAAATTTTTCTGCTTCCACCGAACAAAAAATGTGGAATTAGTCTACTTCCACCAAACAAAAAGTATGATTTTTTCTGCTTCCACCAAACAAAAAATGGGGAATTAGTCTACTTCCACCAAACAAAAAGTATGATTTTTTTTCTGCTTCTACCAAACAAAAAATGTGGAATTAGTCTACTTCCACCAAACAAAAAGTATGATTTTTTCTGCTTCCACCAAACAAAAAATGTGGAATTAGTCTACTTCCACCAAACAAAAAGTATGATTTTTTTTCTGCTTCTACCAAACAAAGAATGTGGAATTAGTCTACTTCCACCCAAAAAAAGAAAAGTATGATTTTTTTCTGCTTCCACCAAACAAAAAATGTGGAATTAGTCTACTTCCACCAAACAAAAAGTATGATTTTTTCTGCTTCCACCAAACAAAAAATGTGGAATTAGTCTACTTCCACCAAACAAAAAGTGTGATTTTTTTTCTGCTTCTACCAAACAAAAAATGTGGAATTAGTCTACTTCCACCAAACAAAAAAATATGACTTTTTTCTGCTTCCACCAAACAAAAAATGTGGAATTAGTCTACTTCCACCAAAAAAAAAAAAAGTATGATTTTTTTTTTCTGCTTTCACCAAACAAAGAATGTGGAATTAGTCTACTTCCACCCAAAAAAAGAAAAGTATGATTTTTTTTTCTGCTTCTACCAAACAAAAAATGTGAAATTAGTCTACTTTCATCAAACAAAAAAATATGATTTTTTTTCTTCTTCCACCAAACAATTAATGTGAAATTAGTCTACTTCCACCAAACAAATAAATATGAATTTTTTCAGCTTCCACCAAACAAAAAAATTGAAATTATTCTGCTTCCATTCAAAAATGTGAGATTATTCTGCTTCCACTAAACAAAAACTTTGAAATTATTCTGCTTCCGCCAAAGAAAAAATATGAAATTACTCTGCTTCCTTTTTTTCAGAAAATAGACTAGACATTTCATGCCAGTTGTCTCTGAAAAGGTGACAATTTGTATGAAATGTTGAAGTCTACTTTCTGGGGAAAATAAGAAAAATATTTCAAAATATTGTCTGTTGAAATTTTCACCCAGCAGGCTATAAAGGTTAAAATAAAAAAATGATCATTTCTGTACCTGTCTTCACCTGAAAATGTCCTGACCTTAGAGCTACACTTGAAGTTGCATTAGTTGGACAGTGTTTTGTTACTTTCTGCAGCAGACTTGTTAAAGAGAGGTATTTGGTGATAAATCTTTGGTAATGTTCTTCATTTATCGATAAAAATATATGTTGTGGGTACTCATTAGAAGTACATCTAATAAGTACCTAACGTTTTCTTCCACAACATGTTTTCTCCTCCTCATTGAGGCACTTCTGTTGAGTGCTCACAATGTATGTTTTTTTTAGAGAATTAAGAAAAATATCCCAAGAATTATCATCAAGTCCTTAACAAGTCTATGCTGTCTGAATTATAGGTAGTTCCACTAGTTCTTAGGTTTGCAGCAGAAGGATTAAACTAAACGTATTATGACTTTTCATACTTCTTGATTTAACCTACAACAGATGACAAATTATCGATACTTTCCTTATTTTTTTTTTCATAGAAAATATCCAGAAGAGACAGTTTGAATGAAATATCAAAATTTATTTTGTATGAAAATGTGAAAAGTATCTGTAATTTGTTGTCTGCTGATTTACCCAATAAAGTGAAACTTAATTTTGAAAGCAAAAATGTACATTGAGATAATCAGATTTTAAGAACATGAAAAATTATTAACTTGAGCAAACAAGAAAATCATTAATTCATTTTGTCATAAATGGTTACTTCTGACAGAAAGAAAAGTTCATCCCCTTAAAAACACATAATTTCACAGTATATCCTTGCAGAGGTGGAAAGGGAATGGTCGGAAATCAGTGTCCAAGTGAAGTCTGAGCACCTTCTACCACTCCAGCTCATCATTTGTTTGTAGAAGTCCAGTAGAGTGTTAGTAGTTTATTATGTTCCCTTCTTTGTGTGTGAACCACACAGTCTGCATGTCACCAACCAGTGAATTGCAACACCTACCACATTTTCCCTAAATACAGACAGCTTACCACTTTGCATGCAGGGTAAATATTTCAGCAGATGAAATTTCCAAATATTTTTCTTTTTTTCCTAGAACGTAAAATTTGACACTTTATGCAAATTGTCTTCTAGAGTCAATTTGCAGGGAATGTCAAATCCTATTTTCTAGGAAAAATACGAAAAATGCCATCAGTTTGTCATCTGTTGAATTTTCCCCATAGCATATGGTAAGTGTTAACTCCTTAGCATAATTATCCCAAAATTTGACTACCAGGTGATCGCTCTTTGAAATTTTATGATGGAATGGCAAATAGTGTAGACCCTGAGCAAAGTGCTCCTGTAGAAACAGTTTGATTGGTCCACACTGCTTGCTGGAGCCTGTCTGTCTAAATATTTAGAGTTAATAGGGTACTCATTCAAAATACACACTTCTACTGGCCTTCCTTACAAAATGTCAAGCCTTTTTTCTCAAAAAATACATAAAAATAAAATGTTATTTGCTGTAGTTTATAATGATTAGCACTTCAAGGGTTAAATTAATTTTTTCTCAGTGATCATTTTTAACTTAAAAAGCTGGACACCTAGCTTCCAGTCTGGGTGAGATGTCTCAGTCATGACTTATGACTAAACATAGTTTCAAGCCATCGAATCCAGCAAACCTTGCATAAGTTATGAGGTTGTTTTCTGTTTGGAGTTGTTAGACTATCAGACCAGGTATGATGCCCCTGCCCATTGGGGCCCACGAAGTAGATGGGCTGCCTTATGCCTCTGTGGCAGAGCTGCTAGTAACTTAATGCAGGACTTGAGTTTGTCATTGGCTCAGGTTGGGTAAAAGTCCCACAAATTCAGAGGCGATATCTTGACATTCATGACGACATGACTGAAATACATATACTGTTCATTGGTACTTTATAACTTGACTAAGTATCATGCCCCCACACATCAGGGCCCACAAAATAAATAGGCTGCCTTGTGCCTCTGTGGCAGAGCTGCCAGTAACTTAATGCAGGACTTGAGTTTGTCATTTGACCAGGTCGGGTAAAAGTCCCACAGATTCAAAGGCAATATCTTGACATAACGACTGAAATATTGTTGACTGGATAATGTATGAGATTGGATAGGTTAGATTATATTAGATTGATACTGTGTTAGATTAGACAGGATTAGATACTAAGTAGTAGATCAGATTATAAAGTTGGGCTGCATCAAGCGAAAAATGGTGTTTTCAAGCATGCCAAAAGTCGCATTCAGAGTCTTATTTGGGTCTTTGCTCTACATTCTATAGTATTCAATGATTCTGGCAGCAGACAGCAAAGGCCCTGATCAGAATGCATGAATGCAGTCTCATCTGGGCCTTTGCTGTCTGCACTTGCCCTGAAGACACATTTTCTTGGCATGGCTCAGTTCAGCATGTATGCATGAAAGTTTGCTGATTGATTTGAAAGTGACTATATATTGAAGATGTGTGTTCTTGTGTGCCGTTTGCGTGCGGTTTCAACTCTGTACGGTGACTCAGTTCGCGATGCTTTCTATACGTTTGCGATTCATGTCGGTGATTCACATGGGCGATTGCGATTCATATTTGCAATTCATGTTGGCGATTCACATTTGCGATTCAGGTTTATTATCATTTTTTTTTTTTTGTATTATCATTATTATCACTCTGTGGGTAAATTCAGCAGATAACAAATTGATATATTTCCTAATTTTCCCAGAAAGTTGGCATCACCATTTCATTCAAATTGTCTCATGGTGGGACATTTTGCCTGAAATGTCAAACCTATTTACTGGAAAAATAAGAAAAAGATTTCAAAATGTTATCTGCTGAATTTTTTCCCCAGAGTGCTAAGCATTAATTTTTTTGTTGTATTAATTTTTTTGTTCTTGTTTAATTCATTGCTTTAAAGGCTCCGTATTCCTCAAGAATGGACATTTTTTATCCTTTTAGAAAGGTTTAAATAAATTGATATATGGTATTAATACAATCATAAAATATGGCATCTGACAGCCCTAAAAATTCAGTTAGTCTCAGTTTTTTGAACTGGATCAGAAAATGAAATGATTTTTTATCATATCTCTGAATTAATGTTGGCAATCACCATTTTTTATCCAGTTTAAGAATGAGAGACTAAATGAAATTTTCCAGGCTGTCAGGTGCCACATTTTATGATTATACAAATATTTTTTAAACCTTTCTTGGAATTTTGAGGAATATGCAGTCTTTAATTATGCTTCATCTCTGTAATTGTATGAATTCTGTTTGTAATGTGTATGTCAGTATGTCTGAATTATATTTATTCACTATGTTCTTTTAATTTATTTGCCTTAATTGCACTTCTCTTCCAGCATTTGTTATTTATATGCCTAACTGTGCTTCTTTACCAACAGCTTGCCTTACAGCTAGCATTGGTTTTCTCAACTCTGCCATTCATGACAAGGGTCTGGAGATTTAATGCCCACAAGGATTGTTTGGTGGGTATCATAGGGGTTATAGCCGGTAGCCACTATGATCAGGGAAGAGATTTGAATGCAAAGCTACATGATCTCTACTTTATATTTAACGGTTTAGTCAGCAAAGACTGTCTTTGATCTGCCTGACTGCATATCAAAAGGGATGTTGATAGTGATGATAATCATTGATGATGATGATTGCATAGAATGTTTTTGTTGATGATTATGTTTCAATAGATGAGAATGTAATGTTTTATGGTTAGACAAAAGTGTTCAATTGAACACTTTTGTCTAACCATAAAACATTACATTCTCATCTATTGAAATTCTACACATTATCATCATCATCATCAAAAAAAAACATAATTGTTGATTATATGTACTGAATGTATTTGAAAGTGATTTTGTATCAGTCCTTAGCAAGGATTATAATAATGATTGCAGTGCTAACCTTATGTAGACAAAGGTCAGTGGATTGGTTGTGGTTATGGTTTGACAGTACTGTTGATATATACTTCTTGGTTATAATTATATATTAAATGTAGAAATGGTTATAATCATTGTATGGTTAATGATGATGATGATGATGATGTGGTGGTGAATCATGGAATTATTACACCTGATTACAATCATAATGTTGCTGCACATTATGAGATTGAAAATGATGATGATGATGATTTATATGCTTTAATTATGCTTCTTAGCCATCTTTTTAACTTATGTGCCTTAATTATTTACTATTTTTTGCAGCATTTCTTTCAGGTATCACTGGCTTCCTCAACTCTACAGCTGTGATGAGGCACTGCCAACTAAATGGTGAGATTGCTTATATTTATGATTTGACAGTATAGGTATAAATATAACCTTGTTCAGTAACCTGTGACTTCTGGTTTCAGTTTTCTATTTGACAATACAACTGGGCACCAGAAGCCTCAGGTCACCAGGCAAGGTTATATTTTTTTCTTAAAATATTACCTGTACTTGTTTATGATAAAAATAGCTCTTAAATGATGATGATGATGATGATGATGATGATGGTGTTGATGTTTTAAGTCATCAGTATTTTTTATTTATTTTAATGTTACTGAGACTGATGATGATGATAGATATGTTAATGATGATGATGATGATGATGATGAGGATGAGGATGATGTTATCTTTCTTACGCTTCTTTTCTTTTTGCATTTTATATGCCTTAATTTTGCTTCTTTTTTTACAGCTTAACCTTTCTGCTTAGCATTTCCTTTCTCAACTCTACCATTCATGACGAGGGTCCGGAGATCTAATGCCCGCAAGGATTGTTTGGTGTGTATCGTAGGGGTTATAGCCGGTTGCCACTATGATCAGGGAAGAGATTCTGAATGCAAAGCTTATTATTACTTTTATATTCGTCAGTTTTGCCTGCATCTTTGACCTGCCTGACTGCACATTAACATTGATGTTGATGACAATGACTGCCATTATGACGGAGATATGTTGATGATGGTGATGCTACTGCTGCTGAGCTTATTAATTGTCTTCAGTCCTTTGCAAGGATCATGATGATGATAGCTGTGCTAACCTAATGTAGATGGCAATCAGTGAGATTGGTAATGTTTATGGTTTGACAATACTGTTTATGAATCATATACTTTTTGATTATGTATACTAAATGTGTAAGTGGTTATAATTATTGAGTGGTTACTGATGATGATGATGATGATGATGATGATATGGTGAATAATGTTATTACTATACCTTATTACAATGATACTGTTGATGCAGATGATGATGTAGATTATGATGAGGACAGGGATGATGATGATGATGATGATGATGATGATGATGATTTATGTCTTGATTATACTTCTTTGCAATCTCTTTGTACTTTATCTGCCTTAATTTTTTACCTACTTTTATAGTGATTGGGTCTGCTATCATGAGCTTCCTCAACTCTACAGTCCTGATGAGGCTCTGCCAACTTAATGGTGAGATTATTTATAAGTATGATTTAACAAGATAGGTATAAATATAACCTTTCTCAGTGACCTGTAACTTCTGGATTCACTTTCTTATTAGACATAATTTGGCTGGAAACTAGAAGCCTTAGGCAGGGCTCAAGCAACTGAAAATTGCCAATCAGTCCAGTCATTTTTGGCAGCATTTACAGAGTTTACAGAGTCATTTTCGGCCGCATTTACAGAGATTAACAAGTGGTTATGACATTATTTTCCATAACCATTGTTTAAGAATTTCCATATTGCCATTTCCAAATACAGATGCTGCTTTATTATTAACGTAATGAATGACATACCAACATTGTTTACTTTTGCTCAGTTTATATGTGCATTATTAAAGTATTGTGATTGATTATTTACAGCAGTGTAGCTCAATATTAACAGATGTGCAATTTAATGTACTTTCACTTTCACAACAATTGAGCACTCAGTCAGTGAAGAGCACAAAAGGAAACAACTGGAATCTCTTCAAGTTGTGGCAAGTCACATTGTGCTGGAGCTGGCCACTTCATTACGAAAACACGCCTATTCAAATACATAGAAAATTTCACCTCCAAAAACTGATAATTTTCAGATAAAAAAACTGATATTTTTCATATGTCTGCTCAAAACATAGATTACGGGTACTCGTTAGAACCGCCTCAGTGAGGCGGTTCTAATGAGTACCCACAATCTATGTTTTTGAGCAGAAATAAGAAAAATAAGGTATACCCCTGTAAACCCCAGTTTTACTATATAAAACTGGGGTTTAATGGGGTCAAAATTATATAGGCATGTTTTCGTGATGTCATTCTTTTTCTTTCTATGGAACAGTAGAGAAAAATTGAGGGGCACTTTAAAAATTACAATGAAACACATTAAACAAATCTTTTAAAATTAAATAAATTAACAACAGCAAGAAAAACATCTTCTGTTGTTACCAAACATGCAGATATGAAGCACTGTCCCTTATATACTTACTGTATACTAACCCAAGTGTTGGGACAGACAGGCCTGAGCAAACAGTGTGGACCCAGATTAGATGCCACAAAATGCATGGCTTCTGATCCGGATCTATATTGTCTACCACTCATCCGGTAATATTAAAGATGCATCAAGATGTAGTAAAATAGACTTGTTCCAATTTTAGGACTAGTATGGTAAGGTCTTAAGGTGTCCCAATACTTAGAGTAATAGCTGGTACATGTATTGAGTTTTTACATGTCAATCAAATGGGAAGTTTCTTTATTTTTGGCATGTGGATCAAGAGGCATTGCAATAATAAGCAGATCGCTCAAGGTGATTTCCAGTACGTGTACATGGTCAGTGTTATGTGTTGATAAAAGATTTGTTCGGTTTCTAATATTAGAAAACATGAATTATTATGAACCTATTTTTCATGTCCTTCTGAAGTTAAAATTGGTCCAGCTCTTCAAAAACTGGTCCTGGACCAAAGAACTGGCATTTTCATTGTGGGGAATCCATGTGACCAAATGACGGAGTTTGTTACTATTTTTAGCTCCGCAAAAGGTAGGCTTTTTTAGAACATCTCAATTCATACCAAATGGAATTTGTTCAAATAAAGCACACAGTATGTGGAAAATCAAGCTCTTTCTGGTGGTGTAAGCTCTATTCTGCGATCTGGTCTAATTCTCGAGAACATTTGAAAAATGATTTTGCTTTCAATCTGGGATACCAGGATACATGAATTTTGACAAAAAACATTCTCCAAATGTTCTTGAGAATCAGACCAGATTGCAGAATAGTACTTACACCACTAGAAAGAGCTTAATTTTCTGCATACTCTGCACTTTATTTGAACAAAATTCCATCAGATATAAAGATATTCTAAAAAATCCTACCTGATGTGGAGCTAAAATTAGCAACACACTCTGTGCACCTAGTCATTTGGTCACGTGGATTCTCCACACTGATTTTCTCAGCCCTGGCCTTAAGTCACTGGGTTAGGTTATATTTTTTCCTAAAGTGTTATTTGTTTTTGTTACTAATGCTCATTTGATATCATGAAAGCCTTACCCGACATTCTGGTGAAAGAATGTACACAAATACTTGTTAATTGCTCAGAGGACTAAGCTTGCCCAGGAAAAGTGTGGTTAAGTAAACTGACCAGCTCCACAAGACTCTAATGGATTGACTGGGCAGTAAAACCTCAACTCAATCAAAAACCTTCACCGGGCAAGGTTATATTTTTTTAAAGTGTTACTTGAACTTGTTATGCTCAGTATATGTTATCATATTCTAACATGACATTAACGTTTACATTTTGAGCCAAATAGTAAACCTCACCATGATCAGACTAAAATAATTCACCTCAACATAATGCATGCAAAAGGGTGCATTTGATGAGGTCATGCCAGCCTTGGTGGCTCAGTTGGATGCGCATCTGACTGGCGATCAGGAGATTGCTGGCTCAACCCTTGCTGGGTTGGCAACATTCTTTTGTGATCATGAAATATTTTCTTGGGTCACTCTCTCCCTTCTGCTGATATGAGAAGGGCAGTTGTCAGTTTCTAGGGAAGAATGTGCAGAATACTGGTTAACCACCTAGAGGACTAAGCCTGCCCAGTAAAAGTGTGGTGAGGTAAACTGACCATGCTTGATATGACCTCACTGGGTTGACTGGGCCATAAAGCCTCAACACATACAAATTGATGATGTTGCATGTAAACATTTACTTCTCACGAGTCTGTGGCAAAAGAGTTCTTCGGAAAACTGCAACAATGTTGGGTTTCCTTTTCTGTATCATGTGAAAATCAAAAAAAATTTTCTCTGCTTTGAATTATCACAACTAATACATGCTGTTGTTTGGCAGATAAGAATATTAATTTACTCTGGCTTCACATTCATTCATTAATACATCACAATTTGCCCTTCAACACCATGCATTATTCTCAATAATTTACAGCAGAGAAAACATTTCTTAACTAACAGTACTGTAAGTGATGATGGTGATGATGATGGCAATGATTATGTTGATAATGACCACAGTGTTGATGATGATGATGACGATGTCATTATTGATGATGATGTCATTATTGATGATGATGATGATTTTTATTATCATCATTATCATCTTAGTATCTATGATGATGATGGCATTGCTGATAAAGTATTGAGCATAATAGAAAGTTTGGCAATGTTAATAATTTAACAATAGTGATAACGCAACCATTTTTTTCTTACACTCTATTGATCATGTTATTGCGGGCATAGCCTAGTGGATAGGAGAGTTGACTCTTGATTCATTAGGTTTCTCACCCCTGTGGTTCGAGCCAAGCTAGAGTCATATGTGGAAAAGCCAAGTTCTGCTTATGGATGGTGAGGTTCTCCGGGTTCTCCATTTTTTGCCCACCTTTGATGAAAGATCGGCTCGATATAAGTGAAATATTCTTGAAAAGGCCGTAAAACCGAAATAAAAAAAAAAAAAAAAAAATTTGATCATGTTAAAATGGCATTATTATTAATGATGATGTTGCAGTCAGTGATGACAGTTATGATTATCACACTTGTACCGATGATGATGATGATGATGATGATGAAATACTGACTATGGAGAGTGATAATTCTGTAAAAAAATAATTTCAAGGGAGAAATGTTTAACCCTTAAAGTGCCAAGAAAACCTGCATCTGAAAATGTCGTCTGTTTATGTCGTCTGCTGAATATTCTTGCAAACTTTTTTAACTTATTTTTGCATACAGGCAAACAGTGTGGACCCAGATCAGACTGCAGTCTGATCTGGGTCCACACTGTTTGCAGAAATAACTTATAAAATCACAAGCAGATGAGAAAGCAGATGACAATTGTTGTGATTGGTGCTTTAAGGGTTAAACAATAGTGTTTTGATATTGTGATAGTTGTTGAGTGGTGATTGGTATTTTTGTACAATTTTGCAGTTAATTACAGATGTCAGTACCTTAGATGATGATGACTGTCATGAAGACCTCAGTACTGACCATGTTGGCAGCATTGACATATGAAAATTTTCATATCAATGGTAAGATGAACTTGATTTATTTTTCTTTATGTTTAACCCTTAAAACACCAGTCACAACTATTGTCGTCTGCTTTGTCATCTGCTTGTGATTTTAAGTCATTTTTGCAAACAGTGTGGACCCAGATCAGACTGCTCTCTTGCTCCTTTAGGAGCAGTCTGATCAGGGTCCACACTGTTTGCCTGTATGCAAAAATATGTTTGCAGCAGACAACATAAACAGACATTTTCAGATGCAGTTTTTCTTGGCGTTCTAAAGGTTAACAATATTGTTGATGGAGCTTGTTGATTGTACTATACTGATTGGTAAAGATAATAATGAAAATATCTTTGTTGAACTTCATGGTTACCTGTAATGATAGTAGCACTGTTGAAATCTGTGGTAACTCTTTTTCTGGTTTTAATGCATACAGTAGATCATTATGTCACTGTAAATTGCCCAATTCAAGTGGATCACTCTGCAGAGTCTCTTAAAGATTAAGGGGTTGTGTGTTTGATCCCCAGCTGGATCCTACCTAAGACTTTCTAAAATTCATAGTAGCTTGGCTCTCAGCATTAGGAAGAAGAGCTCGTAATAGTCACACCACTTTCAGTATAATATGACTGGTGGTAATATCATTTCAGTATGCTTTTCGTACATTTGTTCGATTTGTGCTTGTTTGGATTCGTTGGTTTCCTCTTCCTCTTGGTGTCTGGGAAGAGCTGCAGTTTGTGATTGTGGCACTCCCTGGACTTTTCTCTTACCTTTTTTCAGGATACAGCATTGAGGCAGCACTGTAAAAAGAGCATCAGATCCCACCTTCAGGTCCAGACACAGTCACAACATGACTGAGAGATTGTTGATAGTGATGGTAAAACTCAAACAAAACACTTGATGAGTATTAATGATGATGTTGCAGTTGTTTCTTGCTGAAAGTATTTTTTTTGAAGAAGTAATCGTCATCATCATCATCATCATCATCATTGGTACAGGTGTGGTAATCATAACTGATATCACTGACTGCAACATCATCATTAATACTCATCAATATGAAGTATGTTTTTGCCTTCCATTGTCAAGGGGACATCACACCTGCAGGAAAGAGTTTGTTTCTCTGAAAGTGATTTACTTCTTAAATTGGGTAGATGATTCTGTAAAATGAAAGTATTTGATTTTTGAGGGAGCAAATGTTTTCATATAAGTGTAGCACCCTAAGAAAGGAGAAAATATTTTTTGGTCAGAATGATCTCCCATGGAGGTATATCAATTCTTCTTAATGAAAGCATTGTTAGCTTAAAGCATCATTAGCTTAACAAACTTATTAATGACAAACTTGTTAACTGTTATAGCTAAGGTCTTTTAAATACATCCATTTTTTTGTGTGTGCAAAAATGTCAGTGCAAAACTACTCACATTTTTTCAGCAAGAAATATCAACATATTTGCCATATTTCAAGATAGAAACTTCAGTCTCACGTTAGCTAACAACTTCATTAAGTTTTGAACAAGTGGGTCATGGTAAGAAATTCAGCAGACAACAACATGAAATATTTTGTTTTTCCCAGAAAATAGGCTTTGATATTTCTGTAACAGGGAAAACTTTGTATTTCATTTTACTGCAGTGATTTTTCAATAAAGACGAAAATGCCTCATTTCTAAAGAGTAGATTAAGATATCACAAAGAGTACATTACATTCAGTAAACTGATGTACAATTAGTTAATTATGTCCCCCCTGACCCCCTTTAGGGTAGGGAGACATATTGTTTTTCCCTCGGGTGTCTGTCCAATTGTCACAAAATCGTGTTCACTCAACTTGAAAACTGTTTAAGCTTTCTTCACGAAATTTCATATAAATATCAATCAGCATTAGACAACATGTGGAGCGCAAGACTTTGGATTTGATTTGTATTGAGGTTTTACGGTCCAGTCAACCCAATAGGGTCATGTCGAGCACAGTCACTTTACCTAACCACATGTTTACTGCGCAGGCTTAGTCCTCTAAGCAGTTAACCAGTATTGTGCACATTCTTTCACCAGAAACTGACAACTGCCCTTCTTCAATCAGCGGAAGCGAGAGAATGACCGTAGAAAATATTTCATGATCAAGTAGCGTGCAAGAACCATATCTCTAGCATATATACTTTTTGAGTTATCTCCCTTGGAACTTTGTCTGTCACAAAATCATGTCCGCTCTGTAACTTGAAACCTGTTCAAGAATCTTCAAGAAAATTCATGTAAATATCAATCAACATTAGACAACATGCAGAGCACAAGAACCATACCTTTTTCATTTATATCTTTCAAATTATTTCCCTTGGAACTTTGTCACAAAAAACCATGTCCGCTGTATAACTTGAGAACTGTTCAAGAGATCTTCACGAAACTTTATATGAATATCAATCAACATTAGATGACGTGCAAAGCGCAAGAACCATAATTCTTGCATTTATACTTTTTTAGTTATTTCCCTTGGAATCTCATTAGTTAATATAAAAGTTAACTGATTGTACAATACAATATGACACCAAAAAGGGGGAGACATCTGTGTTTTTTGTAGAAAAACAAATTCTAGTTTGTACTATGCAAATAAGCACAAGTATTGTTTTGCCTTCTTTCGAGGAAAAGATCAAACCTTCATATCATTTATTATTTGTGATGAGTCTCTGTGTTAAATATTTGCATTATTAGGTCCTTTCCTTACAAAAGGACATAATCTAAATAAAATAATTCATTCATTTGTTTAAGTGGAAATTACTAATATTAATCTTTTTGAGGATAGTATGGTCAAATAACTGAGTTAACTGAGTCTTGAGTGATAGGACTCAAACTGAAATACAAAATTTGGTTTGTGCTTAGGTTTGTTACCAAGAAACAACCAGTTTGACTGCCCAAAAGAAAATAAGGTAAGCCATGTCTTCAGTTTAAATCTTGCTTGGACTGAGAAGTTGAAATCTTACACTCCAGTTGACAAGTCCAAAGTTTTGCTTCTTGAGTTTGGTTTTGTAATACAACAGTTTTATGCTGTGTGTGGACACTTAAAATAATCTGACGTTATAAGGTCCATAAATAGGCTTTGGCCTGTTGACCATTGCTCAGAACAATTTTCACATGAGAAATGAAGTAAAAATTGCAAACTGTAGATTCAATATATTGCTGTTCTAGGGGTCCGAGTTCCGATATGGCGATAAAACCGGATCATGATATATATATAATTCCTTGTCTTGGGCTCCTCAGAGGCACTTTCTCTTCTGCTATGGCTTGTCCATTTCTGCAGATCTTGATTTTCTATTTCTACTGTTGACTTTGTTGATGATGTAGGGGGCAGTTGGGTGTTGTATTTCTTACGTCACCGGGGCATCCAACTGAGATTTGCTTACAGTCGGGCAAGGCCTGCTATCCTTGCAGCAGGTAAGGGTAGAGGGGGAATGGTTTTTTCACTTTCATTCACTTTTGTCTTTCTCCCTTGTCCCTCTCTTTCATCTCCTCTACTATATCTTCTATCCCTCTTCTCCCTTTCTCAGGGAGATAACACAAAATGACCCACAAGGGTTGACATGTCATTAAACCCCAATACAATCAATTGTTGATGATGTTGGTCTTGTCCTTGATGCTGAACTGCTTCCTCTTGTTTTAATTTTTTGGGGCGTGTTCGTAGCTGACATTTTCACATGGAGCCATGATAGATCACAATGTGGAAGCTCTGCATGATTGCAAGTTAAATAGATGGTAGGTGGACATCCTTTACTGATTGAGCATGAAGTAGATGTACTCAATAATGACACTGATGATGACAGTTACGGTGATTATGATTGTCTGCCGATCATAATCAACTCCTGTACTGACTGACAATTTGATTGTTTATCGTAATGCGAGACGTGACTTTGGGTCGGGATGGGCACAAAAAATCAATACTGGAACAAATTACAAGCAATTATTTTTCTCAAATCAAGTAAAACAAACACATTTTAAGTTTTAATATTTTTGCTTGCAGAAAATTTGGGATCCAGGGCCGATTCACAATATACTGGAAAATCACAAAATAATGAACTGCAATATATTTTATCCACAGTGTATTATATAGGTGGAAAACTGCTAAGAAGAAATAATAATAATCAAAGTACTGGAAGTACTGAGAGCCGGGCAATTAACTCACAATTCTTTTTACTTTGCAGTGCTTTTGCAAAGGAGCCGCCAACCTTTGAAATTTGATTTTTTATCAAACAGGCTCTGGAAAGATGGCATTTGCTGCCGACAGTGCTTTAAGTTCTAGTATTACTGCTGAATTCCTGAGTGTTTTGGGTTTTTTTTCTGCAAAGGGTCTATTTTTACTCAGAGACTTTATTACAAAGAAATAGTTTCCCTTTTTAGCTGTGGGGATACACAACTTGTTTTTACCTTCCTGTAAATGAATTAATTTCCTAAATTTCCTTCAACTAATCTGACTGATGTTTTCAATCATCCATCGCAAAACATCGCACAACTTGTTTTACCATGAAATCTTCATTTCCACATTTTGGAAAAGGTAGCTTCCTAAACAAGAATGTACCACAATTTTGCAATGTTGGATAACAAACAGTCACATATCCATTTTAAATTTAAGAAGTGTCAGAGTTATTTTATTTATTGTAAGCTGTACAAAAATTCCTGTAGATTAAGCAAACAGTGATGACCCTGATCAGACACTGCACTAATTCTGCAGCATCTGATCTGGGTTTACACTGTTTTCCAATCCCAAAAGTACCTAATTTGAATGCAAACAGTGGTGACCCTGATTAGACGCAGCATTTTGATCTGAGTCTACACCAATTGCAAATGTTCACAAAATGCCTTTGGACAGAACTATTTTAAATTTAGGGGGTGTCAGTTTTGTTTTGTTTGAGGTAAGTTTGCAAAACAAAATCCTGCACTGTAAATGAACAGTGACACAGCATCTATCAGGGTCTACACTGTTTGCCAAAGTCCAAAAAAATGCCTTTGGACAGATCCATTGGACAAAATCATTTGAAAGTTATGGGGTGTCAAGTCTGTTTTATTTGTTGTAAGCTTACAAAAGTTCCTGTACATTGGCAAACAGTGTTAACCCTTAACAGATGCGCCGTTCTGCGGCTCTCATATCTGGATCTGCACTGCTGAGATGGGCTTGCCCATTTCCACAAGAAGAAACTCTGTGACCCTAATTAACTTCACATGGCACAGTGATGGGAATTCACATAATGAGAAAAATGATCTTATTATCATGTTCGTTTTTATACTGAAAGGAAAAAGAAACGCAGGGTAGAGTTTTTTCCTTTTTATTTTAACCATTTTTTACAGTGTTTACTATAGCCATACACTTTTACAGATTGTCCTGTGAATGTGAACCGCGGGTATACTTTGGTCGATGTGCTATCTACCCAGTGTGTGAAATCATTCAACCGTGTACTACACAGTGCATTGCACGGACAATACAGAAAGCCACACTTCAACGATACACAACGCTCTTCGATTCTTTTACCGATTTTTCTTTTCATTTTTACGCTACTTTGAACTTTTTTTCAATCATGGTACGATTGACTGATGTTCAGAGGGGTAGGGCAATTGCGTTGCTGATGTAGGGTCAGAGGCAACAGCAAGTTGCCAATCATTTTGGGGTTAACGTCTCAACAATTGAACATCTTGTTAGACGTTTAAGGGAGACCGGGCATTTAGCAGACCGACCGCGGTCTGGGCGTCCACGCGTGACGTCGCGACCTCAAGACAGGACAATCCGTCTGGTACATTTGCGGAAACGCCATCTCACTGCTACCGAAACTGCCCTTAATACAGTA
The DNA here is from genome assembly GCA_964016985.1 of Anodontia alba. Taxonomy (NCBI): domain Eukaryota; kingdom Metazoa; phylum Mollusca; class Bivalvia; order Lucinida; family Lucinidae; genus Anodontia; species Anodontia alba. The sequence continues at coordinate 31,088,427 of OZ024825.1, read as the reverse complement.
GGTACGCATAATCGACAAATTTCTCCGAAGACTGTTGGAAGTCGATTGCGTGAGATTGGCCTTCGAGCTCGTTGTCCATATGTTGGTCTGCCTCTTACCCAGGCACGTAGGTTGCGTCGTATGGCATGGTTGACGGCACATGTGCCCAGGCTATTTCCGATGAGGCAGTGGAGACGAGTTCTTTTTATGGACGAGTCTAGGTTCACTCTCTGTTGCGCAGATGGTCGACATCGTGTGTACCGACGTCGCGAAGAACGCTTTGCCGACGCCTGTGTTGTCAAACGGGATAGGTTTGGGGGTGGCTCCGTTATGGTCTGGGGAGGCATTGCTCACGGGATAAAATCACAGTTGATTATTGTTGCAGGGAATATGACCGCAGTAAGGTATAGGGATGAGATCTTGCGTCCTGTTGCAGTCCCGCTTGTGCAACAACATAATCTGATTCTGCAGCAGGACAATGCCCAACCACATGTTGCCCGAGTTTGTCAGGATTTCCTGGCAAACAATAACATCGCACCACTAGCATGGCTACCGTACAGTCCAGATTTGACACCAATAGAGCACATGTGGGATGAGCTGGGTAGAAGGGTTAGGAAGCGCCGAAATCCCCCCGCAACTCCGGCACAACTAAGGAATGCGTTGATCGATGAATGGAATAACATCCCGATGCGAACTGTCAATGCTTTGGTTAACCCTATCCAAAAGAGAATTAGGGCAGCAACGGCAGCAAGAGGGGGGCACACCCAGTATTGATTTTCAATTTGATTTTGATTTCAAGATTTGCGGGGTAGCTACCAATGAACTTCAATAACTCAAGACTTGTTGATCACAAACCAATGAAATTTGGAACTTTGTTTCATACATGTACCGTTTTGTAATCATAGTAAAATATTTAACAAACTTTTTCAAACTTGAATGAAATTTAGGAATAAAATTTACCCTGCATTTCTTTTTCCTTTCAGTATATTATTGTTTTGGGATCAAGTTTAATTGTACAGGCCCCCGCCGAGGTCGGCAACATTCTTTCGTGGAGATTGATCATGAAATATTTTCTACGGTCATTCTCTCCCTTCCGCTGATTCAAGAAGGGCAGTTGTCAGTTTCTGGCGAAAGAATGTGTACAATACTGGTTAACCGCTTAGAGGACTAAGCCTGCCCAGTAAACGTGTGGTTAGATAAACTGACCATGCTCAACATGACCCCATTGGGTTGACTGGGCCGTAAAACCTCAAACCAAAACAAAAAAAATTGTACAGGCAGTGTGAAAAGATTACCTATCGTCACCTTCATGAAAGTAAAACACTGAGATGACATGATGGCTTGTTTATCACATTATCCATTCTCATTGAAAATAAGAGGGCTTGTCAATAAATAACCAGCCTATCCCATTTCCAATGGACCAAGACGGTGACGATTTTCATGCTTTGTTTTAATATATGTTTTATACATGGGTACAAAATTGCACACGTATCGAGTCATTCTTTAATAAGATATTGAATGTCAAACATGGCTAGTGATGCAAAGGCATGCTTTTCATCTAAAGTTGAATACTGTGCTGTAATTTGGTACTTGTATTTAAAAGGTAAAACAGGCAAGTAAATACATGGTGAGTTAGCCGATGTTTATGGGTCTTCTGCACCATCTTATGCTCAGGTTAAATTCTGGGTAGGGGAATTCAAACGGGGTAGAATGTCTTTAGAAGATGAAGCCAGGTCTGGACGCCCACTGGATGCCACCGACGAAGAAATGTGTAAGAAAGTTCGGGATCTGGTATACTCTGATAGGCGAATTCAGGTGGAAGAAATAGCTCAGGCATTAGGCATTTCACATGGTAGCGTTTCAACAATCTTACATGATTGTTAAGGTATACGCAAGCTAACAGCCCGTTGGGTCCCCAAATCCCTTAGCGATGAGCAAATGGCAACCAGAGCATCAGTATGCAATGCCTTGTTGAAGCGTTTTAGGTCAGAAGATGATTTTCTTTTGCATCTGGTGACTGTAGATGAGACTTGGGTTCATTATAATAAGCCAGAGAATAAAGCTCAGGTCAGTGGGTAATGCCTGGGTCCCCGAGGCTAAAGAAGTTTAAGACATAACCATCTGCTGGCAAGGTGATGGCCACGGTATTTTGGGACGGAAAAGGCATTATTATGTTGGACTTTTTACCCAAGAGAAGTACAATAACTGGAGTGTATTATGCAAACTTGTTAGACCAGCTGAGAACCGCCATCCGTAAAAAATGCTGAGGTAAACTCTCTAAAGGTGTTTTGCTGCAACAGGACAACAAGAGAGTCCACACTTGCAAAGTTGCAGTGGATGCAGTAGAGCAAAACTGGTATGAATTAATACCACATCCTGCCCATTCACCTGACCAAACTCCTAGCGACTTCTTCCTATTCCCAAACTTGAAAAAGGATATCCATGGACTTCATTTCCGGTCTGATGAAGAAGTTGTGATGGCAGTTGAGGAGTGTAGGTCAATGGAAAGGACCCTGACTTTTTCAGTTCTGGGCTGTTGGCACTTGAACACCATTGGTCTAAGTGCATCATACTAGAGGGCAATTACATTGAAAAAGAAGAGGTAGGTCTCAACCAGAAATAAGTTAGGCTGGTTACTAATTGACTCACCCTCGTAACTCAATAATTGACGTTTATTTCACTCGTCAGTGCACACGTGACATTTTTCAAGGTAAATTAACCAGGTGTTAACATGTACGTAATGTATTTATACGCGTTGATCAGTGTTCCGTTTCGAAGGTTTAAGTATTGATTTCAGAAGCAAACTGAAGCCATTTTTAATTTGAAAAAATCTAAAATGATTATTGTGATTCTTTTGGCAATGTACAATACAGATAAATTCTCGGAACTATAAAAGAAATTAGAGAACTATTTTTCTAGCGTAAGATTATTAGAATAGAAATAGTTGAAGCGGTCCCCAAAGTCAAGTCAAAGACCATAGCTATAGATGGGCTTAACATCCCGCCTAAAAATGTGAAAAAAGAGTTATTGGGACTTCTGCTATTACTGATTTATAAATGATAATTAAGCATTATTGATGCCTACCATATTTGAGCTATTCCCTATGAAAACCATACTTAGTCAGAAAGGAAAAAAAAACACTATATCAAAAACATTATTACATTTCATGCAAAGTGTCTTCCTTTTGGAGAAAAAAACAAACAAAAAAACCCTAAAAACTCCAATTTGTCATCTGCTGAATTTGCCAAGAGTGCTAAAAGGTAAGAATCATTCTGATAAATGCTTATAATTTTTTACAGATGGTACTGTTGCATACAATTACAGATGGTGCTACAACCTGTGATGATGATGATGAGGAGAAGGAGGAGGAGGATTTAAGACCAGCAAAGAAGCTGATTGAATTGAATGATGCTGGTAATTGCAATACTTATATTAATGCTTAACATGCTAGGTAACAATTTCAGCAGATGACATTTTGAAGTGTTTTTTTCTCTATTTTCCCCAGAAAATAGGATTTCACATTTTATGTAAATTTTCTCCTTAAGAGAAAATTTGCATGAAATGTCTGATCCTGTTTTGGGAGAAAAACATGAGACAAATATTATCCATTTGTTGTCTGTTGTATTTGCTGATAGTCTGCTAAGTGTTAATGATGACATAGCAGTTTCCATATTTATTACCCATAGTATCAAGGCACACAGAATGTAGCATCTGATAAAGGTCTACACTGTTTGCCATTCAACTAACAAGCTTTTAACCTTTACCACTCTCTGGTTTCTGGCAAAAGAATGTGCACAATAACTGGTTAATGGTTTAGAGGACTAAGCCTGCCTGGGAAAAAGTATGGTTAGGTAAACTGACTGTGCTCAACATGGCCCCAGTGGGTTGACTGGGTCGTAAAACCTCAACACAAACAAAACCACTCTCTGGGCTAGGTCAGCAGATGACAAATCTAGGATATTTTCTTACTCTAACCAATTAACAGGATATGGCATTTTAAATTAATTGTCTCAGTTGGAAACTACAGTGTAACCTCGATATGTTGAAGTCCAAGGGAATCGAGAAACTACTTCGAGTTATCCAAAGTTCGAGATAAGCAAATTGTGATGTCACCAATATACATGTACAAACTGAGCACTTTGGTAGAATCAGCATTTCTACAATGTACATGTATGTTTCAGTACAGAAGTACATATGCACATAGTCATACTGTTTCTAATGAAAACGGGGTTGGAATAAAGACATAAGAAAAGTCAGTTGACTTCGTTTTATTTCCATTTTAAAAGTAAAACATTCAACAAACAACAAAACAAGCTGATACAATCTATAAGTATGAGAACCTACATTTATAGGGAAGCAACCACATGCATGAAACACGCAGATCGTAATAGCACATTACATTGTAATACTGTACGTCCATTTTGACAGAGCAGGACCACAAAAATTCCTACACTATTGTAAGTATGGCTAGCTGAGTCAGATTAGCCTGCACATTCACAGTCTGATCTGTCTTGCTGTCCACATGAAGAAGTGTCAGATCCTTGACTGTCCACACAACAAAGACTTTGTTCAGACTGCTCTTCTGCGTTTAATCACCAATGATATTGAGCAGATGATAAAGACTCATTAAATATCTTATGTGTAAGTTACTCTTTTATGACACTAATTTTGAGATGGTGGCAACAGAAATTAAAAAATGTTTATAATCGCTTTCATTAAAAGAAGCCACTTAACAGTGCTCAGTCAATAAAAATTGAAAGTCACCGCCACTTGTTTGGCGGTTCTAGTCAAACACACCTTGCCTGTGATAATCAAGGTCAATTAGTCTACACAACAGTTGATCAGTAAATAATATGTTGGCATCGTTTACACACTTTAATCGGACATCATTTGCAATAATGGATTAATGTGAGCTCAATTAAAGGCTATTATTCAATGATTTAAAGGTAAATTACTTTGTCAACCAAATTGTTAGACTTTTATATTGTAGAAGTAAGGAAATTACGCTGCCATAAGTGATTGACAAACAAAGCATGGCACCTCTTTGGCCAACAAATTTTGACTTCAACACAAGCGGTGGTAAAATAATGTAAAACTGCTTATCGGGAATAGAAAATCACTTTGAAATAGCAGAGTCTTCATGTTAACCGAGTTTTCGCCTACCTTTGATGAACGATCAGCTCGATATAAGTGAAATATTGGTGAAAGGGCCGTAAAACCTAAATCAAAAAAAAAAAAAAAAAAAAAAAAAAAGAAAAATATTAAAAAAATTGTGTCTGCTGATATTTTTTTTATTCAGCAAGCTAAGTGTTAAATATAACACAAATTATACAAGTGGAGAAGTGTGGTAAAGAGTCCTGTGGATGTCTACAAGCTGCTGAGTGACAAACAAGGTAGACCCTGATCAGATGCACCATTCTGCAGCATATGAACTGGGTCTACAGGTCTGACTACTTGTGATAACTACTGTAGTGCATTTTAATCCACTTATTTTATGGATACATGTTATGTATTTTCCCCAGTGTGTCTCTCAAAGCACCCAGAGGGCTGAATGGTTAGCACTCCCCACTTCAGACCATGAGGTCCTGGGTTCAAATCCTGCTGGAAGTGGAAGTAGTTCATGAAGTCCTGTATGTGCACCACTGCACAAAGCCCTTCATTATCACCCATCCATCATTTAGATGAGACTTAAATAAAGTGACATAAAATACCACATCATCATAATCCATTTTTCTCAACATTAGCCTAGTCTCATATAACATTATAACTATGCATTGGGACAGTATCCCCTGAGCAAACAGTATAAGCTTAGATCAATCTAATCTGACTTACCACACTTACATCATCTCTTTCCTAAGTAGTAAACCACCATATCACCTGCCACAAGTGTACCTGTTTGGAAGCAGAATGTCACATACTTCATATTGACACCACTATAGTTACTTTTTTGGCATACAAAGAAAGTACTTTATCAAAAACGTGAACATCACAGACCCAGATCAGTCAGAGCATCAGGCAGTCAAATCTAAGTCTATTTCATATAACAGGAAAGCAAACAGGAAGTCACAAAAGTTGTCTGTCTTGTAAAAAAAAAAGCTGAAATCTTTCAAGTGTATTTAGTCTTCTTAACCTTTACAACACTATGGGCAAGAAGCAGACAACAAATTGATAACATTTTTATTTTCCCCGGAAAACAGGATTTGACATTTCTTGCAAACTGACAATTTGCATGAAATGTCAAACCCTGTTTTCAGGTTAGGAGACAATTTGCACGAAATGTCAAGTACTGTTTTCTGGTAAAAGTAAGAAAAATATTTCAAATGTTGTCTGCTGAATATTTTCCCAGCATGCTAAACATTAAACAAAAAATATATAACAGTTTGTATTTGTATTGTTTGTGGCAAATTTTATACCCAGACACACAATAGTAGTTCGGTATTATCGTTTGATGTTGGTCATCCATGTGTCTGGTCATACTACTGTCATATGTCCATCCTACTGCCCATTTTTGTTTCAAGACAATAACTTGAGTAAATATCAATAGATTTTAACATAACTTGGTACATGTATGTGCATAGATATTGTGAAGATCTGGCTTTGGATTGCTAGTGGGCAAAATTTATCAAGTTTTGACAGAGTTATCTGCCCACCTCACAATAGTGGATATTATAGTTTTGTTTTTTTATTCTAGTAGATCTTCCAAATACATCTTCAGAAAGAAGACAATGATGGTTCAAAGACTTGACCTGTTCCACTGTGATTTCTTCATTATCTTCCTGGTCTCCACTTTGTTTGATGGCCAGCACTGCAGAATACAACTGAAGGACTGCTATCTTCAAGAACTGAGTCCATGTAAGTTAAATTGATTGTTAATGGATCTAACCATTAGAGGGAGAAATGTGTGATATTTTTCATACTCTTCTTTTGCATGGCAAAGTTTCATTATCACATAAGAAAGTGTATGGCATACATTGCATTTATAAAAATCTGGGCCCAATTGTTCAAAACTAACGATGTCGTTAGTTAACGATTCGTTAAAATTTACATTGAGTGATACGCAAATATGCTGAAATTTTTGCTGAAAAAATGTGAGTAGCTTTGCAAAAGCTACTCACATTTTTTCAGCAAAAAATATCAGAATATTGTATATTGAATCTGCTAAAACAGTTAACGAAATGACCCTTAACGAGCTTGTAAAGCTAACGTCACTTTGAACAACTGGGCCCTGTATCCCAAAATTTGTCAAAGCTGCATTGAAACCTACAGATAAAAAGGGGTATCCATATAATATTTTTCTTATTTCTACATAAAAACATACCTTATAGCTATACAAAAGCACCTGCTTCAAATGAGTATTTCCCACAATGAATGTTTTCATGGAGAAATAAGAAAAATATCAGTACTTTTTGGTTGAAAAAGCGCCTTAACCAGAACTATGAGCATTGTCATATTTTCTTCCACAAATATCACATTTCATTAATATGTAAGTGTCTCACATATACATAAGTGACTGCCGGCCTTGGTGGCTCAGTTGGATGTGCGTCCGACTGGAGACCAGGAGGTTGCGGGTTCAACCACCGCCAAGGTCGGCAACATTCTTTTGTGGAGATTGATGATGAAATATTTTCTACGGTCATTCTCTCCCTTCCGCTGATTCAAGAAGAGCAGTTGTCAGTTTCTGGCAAAAGAATGTGCACAATACTGGTTAACCGCTTAGAGGACTAAGCCTGCCCAGTAAAAGTGTGGTTAGGTAAACTGACCGCGTATGACATGACCCATTTGGGTTGACTGGGCCGTAAAACCTCAACACAAACAAAACAAATACATAAGTGACTGAAAGGCTCAGTTGTAGGGCCTTTGGGTCTGGCGATTGTTGATTCAGTCTTCAAACAGGACATAACTATGACTTCTAAAAGTGGTGTTAGCTGCACTTGTCTTGGTGCTCAGCATTTGGAAGAAGAGCTAGGACCGGTTGTATTGGTGTCAATATAATGTGAGAGGTGATAGTTTCTAGTCAAAGTGTCTAAGGCATTATGTGACAGTAAAGCCGCAATATAAAAGGACAAAAATTTGCACCACCATATCCAGACCCTATCACAACATGACAGAAACTGTTTTGTTGACACTTAGCATGCTAGGTAGACATTTTTGCTTAGAGGACTAAGCCTGTCCAGTAAAAGTATGGTTAGGTAAACGGACTGCACTCGATATGACCCCATTGGCTTGACTGGGCAGTAAAACCTCAACACAAACTCATAAGTGTCTGAGTAACCACAACAAATGTTATTGTGAAGAAATAAGAAAAATATCCATACTGATTGGTTGACAAATGTACATTATCTAGAGCCACATTATTTCAGCTGAATTGAATGATCTTGTTGATGAAACAGCATTTAAGTTAAAGTTAAGATATAATAGTCACTTTTTGAAACAGTCAACAAAGTCTCTTTAGGGCTTATCTAGGACTCATCTAAGACATAGTTATAGGAGATACAAAGTAAAGCATAATGCAGGGAATGATATAACTGAAAAAAATTGGTCATTTGGTGACCAGGAATTGAACCACGAACCTTCTGCTTACATGTTAACCACTACACAATTATAACTTTGTAAGCCAAGCAAGATATATGGATAAGTCTTGCTTAAGGATACAACACTGTGGTAGTAATGGGATTCAAACTTGGTACTTTCCAATCTTGAATCCAAAACGCAACAGATAGAGAGGTTAACATGGTTAAGCCCTCCTTACTTTGGACCACAAGGCCCCAGGTTTAAATTATTATAGAGGCAGAATTCATCTTATGACTATATGGTGCTTCTCTGCACAGAGCCTTCCATTATTACTTTTTCACCATCTTTATCCCAGCTAGCATTCTTTATAAATCTATAGCGGGCCGTTATCGGCCCGTCAGCTACCCTGACGGGCCAATAACATCCCGCTATAGATTTATAAAGAATGCTTACTGGGATATGACTTACATACTGTTGTCAGAGATGTAAATGCAAATTATCATCTGTGCTGAGGGCTCCATATCTACATTCTCTGTTGTGTAATTGTGATGTAATCATTAATGTTTATTGATGGAACACTTGTAATACATTGTATATTCCTGTTAAAGCTTTGCCTTTTTCTTTGGACTTTGATCAGCTGTGGTTGGGTGAGGCAAAGGTGTTGTGTACCATATCTTATGTCACCGGGGCGTCCCAACTGATATTGGCTTACAGTTGGGGAGGCCTGCTATCCTAGCAGCAGGTAACGGTAGAGGGGTGAAGGTTTTTATTTCTTCCCTTCTTTTTCATTCATTTTCCTTTCTCCCCTGTCCCTCTCTTTCATCTCTCTACTATCTCTTCTATCTCTCTTCTAGGGGGTGGTCGGGTGGTTTGAAGGTGCCAGGTATGTTGCATCACTGGGGCGTCCAACTGATATTGGCTTACAGTTGGGCGTGGGTGGTTGGGTGGTGCGAAGGTGTCATGTATCTTTTGTCACCCGGGGCGTCCAGCTGATATTGGCTTATAGTTGGGCAAGGCCTGCTATGCTTGTAGCAGGTAAGGGTAGGGAGGTGATGTTTTTATTTCTTCTGTTTCTTCACTTTCATTCCTGTTTCTCTTTCTTCCCTGTCCCTCCCTTTCATCTCTTCTGCTATCTCTTCTGTCTATTTTCTCCCTTTCTCTGGAGACGACACAAAATGACCCACAAGGGTTGATGTGTCGTTAAACCCCAACTCAATCAATCTTACAGTTGGGCAAGGCCTGTTATCTTTGTAATGGGTAAGGGTAGAGGGGGAATATGTTTATTTCTTCTGTTTCTTCACTTTCATTCCTGTTCCTCTTTCTTCCTTGTTCCTCTCTTTTATCTCTTCTACTATCTCTTCTATCTATTTTCTCCCTTTCTCTGGGAGACGACACAAAAAGACCCACAAGGGTTGACGTGGCGTTAAACCCCAACACGATCAGTCAAAAATCTCTCTTCTCCCTTTCTCTGCAAAATGACGCACAAGGGTTGACGTGTCATTAAAACCAGCTCAATCAGTTGATCAGCAGTGACCCATGTGAACCATTTATACTGTTTGTGTTTGTTTTTGATAGATACGTTCTTTGCCATTATCAGTGACACATATTCTGAGATGAAGAGAGTCATTGAAAACCAGAACAAGTTTGAGATGGATAGCTACTTCAAGAGGGTAAGTTGGAATGAGAAAAGCAAAACAGGATTTCATTAATATAGGCTATTGGATTTGTATGATGAAGATATATTTTATAGGGATAAATTGTTGTGGTCGAGCCAATTAGCTTGTGAGTCATTTGGGCCAAAACAGTCCCCACAAAGTATGTCTCCATACAAATCCATTAACCTTTTTTTTCGCGCCTGCTTTCAGCATGGTGCTGCGTAGGGATTGATTTTCCATCCATTTTTCCATCCGTTCATTTGTCCATGAATCCTTCAACATTTGTGTCAGCCCTAATGTACAAGTTATTTCCCAAGGACTATACATTGATGATACTTGGTATAAAGCTTGCACTTAGAGATTTGTTTTTTGTTTGTGTTGAGGTTTTACCGCCCAGTCAACCCAATGGAGTCATGTCGAGCGTGGTCAGTTTACCTAACCACACGTTTACTGGGCAGGCTTAGTCCTCTAAGCGGTTAACCAGTATTGTGCACATTCTTTCGCCAGAAACTGACAACTGCCCTTCTTGAATCAGCGGAAGGGAGAGAATGACCGTAGAAAATATTTCATGATCAATCTCCACGAAAGAATGTTGTCGACCTCGGCAGGGGTCGAACCCGCGACCTTCTGATCTCCAGTCGGACGCACATCCAACTGAGCCACCGGGGCCGGTTGCACTTAGAGATGACAACTCAGACAGCAGTATCCATATTTGACCGACCTGTATTTCACGGTTCATTGACTTTGTATATTTGCGTCATCCCTAGCTTTGACCCTAATGTTCAAGTTCATTTTTCAAGCACTACAAAGGCTACAGTAACGATACTTGGTATAGGCTTGTTCTTACTCGTTTATGTATAGGTCATACTAGACTCACACATTCTTATCTACTCAAACGAGAAGATCAGCCGTTTTGTATCAGCTGTAATGAACCTTTTACAGTAAAACACTTTCTGATGGATTGCATTGAATTCTCTCATATACGACGTCAATTCTTCCAAACAAATGACCTGAGATACTTACTTGAAAATGTACCAACTGATAACATACTTATGTTTTTAAAACACATCAATCTTTTTAACAAAGTATAACTGCTTTAATTTTTAAATTCGTTCTAGTTTTACATTTTATGCATTTATGACTTATCATTATAATCGTTACATTACAGAACCATGTTAGTTCACCATTTTGACGCAAATGACCCTCATGGGTTGATGCGTCATTAAACCTGAACTCATCATCATCATCATTTGGTATAGGCTTGCACTCAGGCATGAAAACTCAGATAGCAGTATTGATATTTGACCTCTACCTTTATTTCATGGTTCACCGACTTTGTAAATGTATAGACTTAACCTTCAAGATTTTGCTTCCTCGCAGGCACAACATAGCCTTTAATTGATGGAATTCTTGTTATTATATATATTTGTGCATTCATTTTCCTGTTTTCTTTACAGTCAGAGCTACTGCCTTCAAACAAAAAGAGCACAATTATACTTGCAATGTTTTACTTTGTGCACTGTGTTTCAAAGTTGTGTGGTACAGTTATATGTAACAAACCTTGTCACATGACTTGCTCAGTAACAATGGTAAATAAACATGGCCAACAAGCTTATGTTATGGTCAAGTTTAAACCTAATCTCTGAAATTTCTAAATAAAGAAGTTTTACAAGATGATATGGAAGGACAACAACAACAATAACCATTCATCTCAAAAATCAAACTGATGTGCTGTCCTGTTGACCACCTTGGAGAACACACTTGCTACATTTTCAGCCATTTTTACCAAGGGCAACAATTTTTGTGACTTTCTGTTTGCTTTGAAACAACTGGCTGGCCAAGTAGTTGATGCTGGTGAGTTTGAATCTCCTATAGGCAGAGTTCACCTCATGATTGTACAGTACTTCATTGCACAGAGCCTTTCATTATCACCCTTTCATCATCAAGATATGACTTAAATGATGTTGACAGAGATGTATAACACCAAATTGGATGCGCCGTCCGACTGGAGACCAGGAGGTCGCGGGTTCAACCCCCGCCGAGGTCGGCAACATTCTTTCGTGGAGATTGATCATGAAATATTTTCTACGGTCATTCTCTCCCTTCCGCTGATTCAAGAAGGGCAGTTGTCAGTTTCTGCTGAAAGAATGTGCACAATACTGGTTAACCACTTAGAGGACTAAGCCTGCCCAGTAAACGTGTGGTTAGGTAAACTGACTGCGCTCCACATGACCCCATTGGGTTAACTGGGCCATAAAACCTCAACACAAACAAACCAAATCATCAACAGTAGCCTGATTACTTTACTGCAGATCAAGCCTCTTCTGAAAAAAGGTTTGGTTTAAAGGGAAAGAATTTGCTCCCCCTGTTTGTTTGTAGGCTATATTGAGGTAAATGGATAACCCTGAAAGGTTTTGCTACCATTTTAAAAAGGGAGACAATTATGCAGAGACAAAGTTGCCTGCCTTGTACATGTATTTGAAATCTTTAGAAAAAATGGGGGTACCCTTAAAGAGAGTAGCATCCAGGTGGCTCAAGTAGTTACTCCTCTGAAAGCTTCTGTTGGCTTTATTTCAGGGAGTGGTCGGGTGTGGCGAAGGTGTCGTGTATCTTACATCACCGGGGCATCCAACTGATATTGGCTTACAGTTGAGCAAGGCCTGCAGTTGTAGCAGGTAAGGGTAGAGGGGGAATGTTTTTATTTCTTCTGTTTCTTAAATTTCACTCCTGTTCCTCTTTCTCCCCTATCCCTCTCTTTCATCTCTTCTACTATCTCTTCTCCCATTCTCTTGGAGATGACACAAAATGACCCACAAGGGTTGTCGTTAAACCCCAAGACAATCACTCAAATGGTTTTATTTCAAAACTTTTCTTTCACATACATTACAGACATATTGAAGATGCACATGGGGTCTCATTGAGGGAGAATATATGAGGACATGTGAAAGTTGTCTTCTTTAGCAGTTTAAAACTTTGAAAGGATTTCAGCTCTTTATGGTGACAAACAAAATCCCAAATTCTGAACTGAATCTAGACTGATTACTTCACTTTCTAAACATACACCACAACCTCTTTATCATTATTGTCTGGGTCCAAACGTTATATAAAAGTGATACAGTGTAGCTCCAATATATTGCGGTCCTCGGGGTCCAGAGTCCGCCATGGCGATATAAACGGAGCGCCATATAAGTCCCGACATGTACCATGCATGTATAACGACGTGCATAACACTCGCTCGGTTTGTCGCTGTGGTAGTTTGCTGAGACATCACGGATAAATGGCATTCATTTATGTTGTCACCATATTTCCTAATTAAAATTGGATTAGAATTGCTCAATGGAATAATTTACAATGGTGCGCTATGTCTAACAAGTAATTCCAATCGAAACCAGCTGATAAACTACGTTTTGAATCATCGAATTGACAATTTAGGATGCCATTTTGGATACTCTGGATTTCTGGTTCCCTGGAACGGCAAAGGGAAGTTACTCAATTGTGCTAAGATAACTTGAGTTGCTTCCCTTTGCTTATATTGGGGGTGCAAAAAAAACCCCAAAAAAACAAACTGTTGTTTATCAAAGTTACTTTCTTTTTATTTTATTTTTTTATTTATTTATTTTTTTTTTTTGACGCAGTTGTTTTCTTCTGAAATATTTATATCTACAGAAGTGTAAAATAAGCGGACTACGATCTGTGTATGTTGGACAGAAACATCGTAAGACTACTGTCTTGTAAAATTTGCTGGTGTTGAAAAGGAGGTGGACCGTTTTCCCCTGCTGAGCAAAATTAGTTTGTGGGCATCATTGACTGATTGAGCATTGAGTAGATCTATGTACTAAATGTTGATAATGATTACGACAATTACGGCGATTATTGTTTGCCAATTATAATCAACGTGTGCGCTGATTGACACTAAGAGTGGATTGTTTGTCATATAATACCTGACGCGACATAGCGTCGGGATAGGCGCGAAAAATCAATTACCGGAGGCGGAACGCGGTTTTTTTTTTGGTTTTTTTTTTCTGAAGTTAAAGAAAACAACAAACATTTTATGTTTTAAAAAAAAAATTTTTTTTTTGCTTATGGGAAATTTGGGAGCCATGGCCTATTCGCGATATACTGGATATCGCGAAATAACAGACCGGGATGTATTGGAGCTACACTGTATATTCAAACAAAAATTTATAGAATAAACAGAAAAAAAGACCATTTAATAGTATTTTTGTACTCTGCCACAGATAGTGGTGGGGTACAATGATTTCACGCTGGATGTCCTTGTGTCCATCCGTCAGTCATCCGTCCATCTGTCTGGGCAAACATCCAAAGTTTAGGGGCTATTTTTGGGCTATTTTGGACATGAGGTATTTTGAGGTTTATTACGTTTAAAATACATTAGCTAGTCCCTAAACCAAATTTGAGTAGCCCCTAAATCCCTCTGGAAATTTAACATTGAGGTAGCCCCTAAACCAGAAATGTTAGAATGTCCATCCATCTGTATTTCATTTCCAGATGATAACTTGAGTTAAATCAGTGGATTTTCACCAAACATGGTATGTGCATTGATATTGTGGAGATCTGGTTTAGGATTGCTAATGGACAAATTTTGTCAAATTTTGATCTGCCCGAGACATACCCATATTTTTGTTTCCAGATGATAACTTGAGTAAATGTCAAGGAATTTTAATCAAACTTGGTACATGCATTGATATTAAGGAGATCTAGTTTGGGATTGCTAATGGGCAAATTTTGTCAATTTTGACAGAGTTATCTGCCTGCGGCATGATAATGGCAGGGTATTATCATTTTATGTTTTTATTTCTAGATAATCTATAATTTTTAGGGGTTCATCTTTAAATCATGTTATATCACAAAGCATGCTATAATAAACAGTGTTATAAGAGGTTTATGGGTAGTTTTTAAACATTCTAATACACAATAATTATAGACTTCACTAACATTAAGGGCACAGTGCGTACATCTGAATTCCTTTTACAAGTTTTTCTGAAAAGGCACAACTTGTACAGTCTCTATGTTTACTTTTTCAAGGGAGGAAACTACTTTTTAACCAGGGCTATAAAAAGTCATTGTTTTCAAGACTTTGATACTCAAATAAAAATTATTTGCTATTATTAAAATAAAAATAATTACATCTGAACCTTGTTATAACACGGAAGTCCAGGTCCAAGCATTGGACACAATTTGGATGGCCTCCAGTCATGGTGAGTGTTCTGCACTGTTTGAATTTGCTGACTATGTTGAAACTGGCACCCTCTAATCGTAAACAATTGGTATTTATTACATTATCTTACATAACCTGAATGGAGATGGTTGGGTGAGACCAAGTTGTCATGTATCTTGCATCGGGGCATCCAACTGATATTGGCTTACAGTTGGGCAAAGCCTGCTGTCTTTGCAGCAAGTAAGGATAGAGGAGGAATGTTTTTATTTCTTCTGTTTCTTCACTTTCATTCATTTTCCTCTTTCATTCATTTTCCTCTTTCTGCCCTGTCCCTCTCCTTCTTATCCTCTACTATCCTTTCTATCTGTCTTCTCCCTTTCTCTGGGAGACAACACCAAATGATCCACATGGGTTGACGTGTTGTTAAATGCCAACACCATTAATCAATACTTAACTTGAATACTGGAACATTTTGAAACATACTGCAGCAGGATTAGACTTTGCTGAATGCCTGCCTCGGTGGCGCAGTTGGATGCGCGTCCGACTGGAGACCAGGAGGTTGCAGGTTCGACCCACGCAGAGGTCGGCAACATTCTTTCTTGGAGATTGATCATGAAATATTTTCTACGGTCATAATCTCTCCTTTCCGCTGATTCAAGAAGGGCAGTTGTCAGTTTCTGGCGGAAGAATGTGCACAATACTGGTTAACCACTTGGAGGACTAAGCCTGCCCAGTAAACGTGTGGTTAGGTAAACTGACCACACTCGACATGACCCCATTGGGTTGACTTGGCTGTAAAACCTCAACACAAACAAGACTTGGCTGAATAATCATCCTGTCATAAAACTGAAGTGATGTTGCTTATTATGATAAGACCTGTTAGGACCCCAGGGGTCTGGTTATTAATAAAACTGAGCTGAAGAACCATTACTAGAAAAATGGACAGTCAGGAAAAACAGGATGGGATAATTGCATTTGGAGGAGATTCGGTCACCAGGGCGGGAGACCAGGAGATGGGCTTCAAATATGGGAGACTCCTGCATGATCCAGGAGGTATCACATGTAGGCAACTGCACTTAGTCAATGATGGTTAATAGTGTATAATTTGTGAAATCAACTCCTCTTACATTTTTATTGGACCTTTCCAAAACATTGCATATATGTTACACACATTTTGAAGATGTGCATGTACAAATATGATGCTGATTTTTTTTTTTTTTTTTTTTTTTTTTTTTTTAGAAATTGGCAAGGTTTTTAACCTAACCATTTTACGACCACTGCACTTAGTAAAGATTAATATTTCATAATGAAATCCACTACTCTTAGAACTTTTGTTGGATATTTTCAAAATTATACACATACATTACAGGCTTATTGATGATGTGCATGTGAAACTCTGATGCTGAACAAATATTTCTTTACAAAATGACAGCATTTTTAACTTAGCCATTTTTGGATAACTGTACCTAGTCAATGATCGTTAATAGTGTATACTTTGTGAAAAACTCTTCTTACACTTTTTGTTGGATCATTCAAAGACATTGAATATGTTGCAGACATATTAAAGAAATGTACAGTTTGACAAAATGGCAGGATTTTTAACTTTGTCATTTTATCGTAACTGTACCCACCTCCACCAACCCAACCCCACCACACAAACTAAGTTTGTAGGGAGGTATACTATTTTCACATTGTCTGTCAATCCATCTGTTACATTTTGCTTTCAGAGCAGATGGTATCTAATAATCCTTGCTTACGGACATTTCTTGTTTTTCCCAAACAATAGGGTTTGACATTTCATGCATATTTCTCCATTCTTAAAAAATAGGGTTTGACAATTTCATGCTGCATAAAAAGTCAAAGCCTATTTTCTAGGAAAAAACAAATAAGCAAAATATCAATTTGTCTTCTACTGAATTTGCCTAGAGAGTGGTAGTAGTTTAAGTGTCAAGCAAAATTGTAGCAGATGAAATTCTCAAGCATTTTTTTGTTTAATTTTTTTAGAAAATAAGCCTTGACATTTCATGTGAATTTTCTACCTAGTAGCAAGGGATTTACATGAAATGTCAAAATTATGAGCGAAGATACCCAGGAAATGCTACCATCACAAAGAAGCACTGCTTTCCCGGGGAACCACAAGTTGGGAGAGATGAGGAACAAGCTGGCCTCAGTGGCTCAGTCCGATGTGCCTCTGGCTGGTGATCAGAAGGTCGCAGGTTTGATCCCTGCTGGGTCCTGTAACATTCTTATTTTTGGATTGATCATGAAATCATTTCTGCAGTCATTCTCAGATGATGAATCTGCAGCATTTGATCTGGATCTTTCCTGTTTGCACAGACCTATCCTAATAGCTAGGTGATCAAGAAATCACTGGTTCATTCCCCACTGGGTTTGGCAGCATTCTTTAATGGAGAGTGATCATGAAATATTTTCTACCATCATTTTCTTTCCTTCCATGTTTCAAGGACAATAGTCAGTTTCTGGCAAAAGAATGTGCACTTGTTAACTGCCTAGAAGACTAAGCTTTCCAAGGAAGTGTGGTTAGGTAAACTGACCAGCTTGACATGACCTTAATAGTGTTGACTGGTCTGTTAAAACCAAACAACCCAATGCTAAATAGGGTAAATATTGTACATAAACCCTGCCAGAAAACGGGGTTTAATCGACATTGTGCCAGATACTATGGGTTTTCACTTCTATAGATTCATACAGGTCAGAGTGGCTCAGTCTGGTGCACATCTGACTGCTGATCAGGAGGTCACAGGTTTGATCCCCACCAGGTCCGGTAATATTCTTTTCTGAAGATTTAATCAGGAAATATTTTCTACAGTCATTCTGTCCCTTTTGCTAATTCAAGAAGGGCAGTTGTCAGTTGCCTAGAAAGCAATGTGCTTAAGTACTGGTTAATTGCTAGGAGGATTACATGTATAACCCTACCTAGGAAAAGTGTGGTCAGGTAAACTGAGTGGCTTGACATGTCCTTGATAGTTTTAACTTGGCCATTAAATTCCAAACCAAGCAGTTGACATTTTACCAGCACAGTTACTCGACTGGTGGAGCATCTGTTTTGTGACCTGGTGGGTTCCATATAGGGTTTTGTCATACCGAAGACTTTTAAATTGTACTAGATGCTCTCTTGTTTGGCGATCAGCATTAAGACAGTAGAGCTAGAATGGGCCAGCCTGATGTTCATATCATCAGTTGGTATAATTTGACAAGTGAAATATCGTGATGTGTAAGAGGATTGATATTTCAGTGAGGCAGCACTCTAAAAGTGAGCATCTAACTCCTTGCCATGCCAGCCTCGGTGGCTCAGTTGGATGCGCCCTCTGACTGAAGACCAGGAGGTTGCGGGTTCAACCCCCGCCAAGGTCAGCAACATTCTTTCATGGAGATCATGAAATATTTTCTGCAGTCATTCTTTCCCTTCTGCTGATTCAAGAAGGGCAGTTGTCAGTTTCTGGCAAAAGAATGTGCAGAATACTGGTTAACCGCTTAGAGGACTAAGCCTGCCCAGTAAATATGTGGTTAGGTAAACTGACCGCGTTCAACATGACCTCATTGGGTTGACTGGGCTGTAAAACCTCAACACAAACAAAAACTCCCTGCCACATCCAAACACTGCCCTGATATGACATTAAAATTGAGGTAAAACCTGAATATAAAAAATTGACATTTTACACAAATTGCTTCCTAATAATGAGCATGAAATTTCTAGACCTTTTTTTCTGTTTAAAATAAAAAAAAAAAAATACATTTTAAAATGTCATTCTACTGGCATTTTTACCCAACATGCTTAACTTTAACAGCTTACTTAATCTTTCCACTCTGTTGGCAGATTCAGCAGATGACAAACTGGTAAGATAATTTTCTTATTTTTCTCAGAAAAGAGGATTTGACATCTCAGTTTTTACATGAAATGTCAACCCTGTTTATCTGGGAAAAAAAAATTCCATATCCCCTGTTGAAAATTTTATGCAGCATGTAAAGTGTAAATGTAACTCCAGATAAGACTCTTTTTTCAACTCAAAAGTACTGATATTTTTCTGATTTCTTCATGAAAACATACGTTAGGGTACTCACAGAAGTGCCTCGGCAAGGAGCCTCAAATGAGTGTCCACTACTCTTATATGAGTACCCCAACATATTTTTACTTATTTCTCCACAGAAACATATGTAGTGGACACTCATTAGAAGCTCCTTGCCGAGGCACTTCTATGAGTGTCCTAACATAATTTTTTCTTATTTCTCCACAGAAACAAAAATATGTTTCTGTGGAGAAATAAGAAAAAATTATGTTGGGGTACTCATAGAAGTGCCTCCGCAAGGAGCTTCTAATGAGTGTCCACTATGTACATATGTTTCTGTGGAGAAATAAGAAAAAATATGTTAGGGTACTCATAGATGTGCCTCGGCAAGGAGCTTCTAATGAGTGTCCACTACATATGTTTCTGTGGAGAAATAAGAAAAATTATGTTAGGGTACTCACAGAAGTGCCCCGGCAAGGAGCTTTAATGAGTGTCCACTACATATGTTTCTGTGGAGAAATAAGAAAAATTATGTTAGGGTACTCATAGAAGTGCCTCGGCAAGGAGCTTTAATGAGTGTCCACTTCATACATTTCTGTGGAGAAATAAGAAAAATATTATGTGGATACACCCTCTTATCTGGGACTGTGTATAAAACTAAAGATGCTTGGAATAGCTGGTCCATATTGTGGAAGTAATTTAGTTTGTAACTTTTCACTGTACTGTATATACTGTTATTATTTCAGGTCCAGTTCTACTCCTTGCTACATTGTTAAGGATGGCAGATGAAGAATACCAGTTCAGATTTGATACAAGATGGAAGTCATTGTTTATGGAAGTTATTGATTAGTGCTCTGGGTAAAAATTCCAGCTGAGAACATTTTAGAATATTTTTCTTATTTTTCCAATGAAACATGATTTGACTTTTCCAAATCCTGTTTTCTGGGAAATTATCAATTTGTTATCTGCTGAATTAGCCCAGAGAGTGGTAAAAGTTAATTTGTGCAATGTGACTTTGTCTCTGGATGAAAAACTCAGTGATCTAGATAAGGACTACCAAATTAACCCTAAGTTTTGGGACAGACAGACCTGAATAAAGAGTGGAGACCTTGATCAGTGAATCCAGCATCTGATCAGGGTCTACACTGTTAACCACTTATCCAGTCTAAGACACATCAGCAGGTAGTAAATAGATTTGCTCAGTATCTTGGAAAAAATATCAGCAGACAACTTTTTTTTTCTTATTTTTCCCAGAAATATGGTTTGAAACATATCAATCCCTATTTTCTTGGAAAAAATAAGAAAAATATCAATATGCCATTTGCTGAACCTGCCCAGAGAGTGGTAAAGGTTAAGGACAAGTATGGTAAGGAGTAATAAGGATTCCCAATATTTAGGATAAATACGGTACCCAGAGAAATGAGTGGCATGATGAGAAAAGGAGTCTGCCGGGTATGTGGACAGTAAAGGCCCAGATCAACTTCTGTGTTAATGCACTCTGTTCAGAGTCTTCACTAGACACAGGATCATTGAATACTAAGGATATATCAACAAATAGTTGAAGTCATGGTCAGGCTGTGCAGATAATCAGGCTGATCAGGACCTTTGTTCCTTGTTTGCCTGTACCCTTAATAATCATGTCAAAGCTGAGGCGTTTTTAATATTTTGCAAAGAAACCATAACCTTATTTACACCAAGTATTTGGACAAACAGGCCACAACAAATAGTACAGATTCAGATTAGGTGTTGTAGAATGTTACATCTGATCAGGATCTACACTGTTGTAGTGATATGGTCCTCAAATTTTAGAAATATAGTGTTCAACTAGTTAGTGTAAATATGATATGTTTCAGATGGAATGGATATGCCTGCAAGCTAAATAACTCTGTCATGAAAACATTTACCTACCTTTTTGTTGGAGGTTACCCTTAAAGGAAAGGATATGCTCCCAGATTAGGCAAATTTATTTCCTTAAGATGACTGCAATTATTTTGAAGGTTTTAGATGTTTAAGAGGCAACTTTCTGTCTGAAAATTGGTCTCCTTTAAAAAAATGAGGCAGCATTTTTCAGGTGTATCCATTCACCTAAACACTAACAGTGCAAGGCAAATTCATCAGATGACAAATTTATAATTTTCCTCAAAAATAGGATTTGACATTACATGCAAACTGTCTCCTGAATGTCAAATCGTTGTTTTCTGGGATAAATAAGAAAAACAATTCTAACAGTCATCTGCTGAAATTGTTACACAGCTTACTAAGCTGTCAGAACAGTCGCTCCTTTTCTCCCTTTCACTGTATTTAGATTGAGATAAGAGTGGGTATACAGATCCAGATATATCGATATTATTTTCTTATATTTCCAAGAAAACATGTTATGGGAACTCATTAGAAGCATCTATGAAAAGGGCTTCTAGTGAGTACCTATGAGTACCTAGAGTGTATTTTTTGTGAAGAAATTAGAAAAATATCAGAACTTTTTGGTAAAAAAATGTTTTATCTGGAACTTTGTACTTAAGCTTATAAGCATGGGAAAACCACACACACACACACACATACACACACACACACACACACACACACACACACACACACACGAGCTGATTAGTAAGACTTTCTATACTTCACAGATTATCCAGAAACAGAGTGTTTGAAGCTAATTTTAGTTCTTCTATCTCTTCTACTACTGTAATCAAATATTGATCATAAGTGTTTTCTGATAAATTGGACAATTTCAGCAATTGTACAGTCATTTTCTACCTCAACCACAAAGGCTCAACACTCAAGGAGGTCAAGGAGGACATGATGTTTACAGCGGTGGATGGTACCCCTTTATATAAAGCATGGTGAAAAGGTGGGCTGCTGAGTTGAAATGTGGCAGGGAGACTCTGGAAGCTGTCTGGGCAGGTCAGTCACCATTACTACTCAGAAGATCATTGCCAAGGTTCTTGCAGCATCATTGTAGAAAGGAGAGTACAAAGCTTTACATTGTCTCGTGGGGTCAGCTCATTGGGTCCCAAATCTCTTTGGATCTGATCAGAAATGGATTCAGCAAAACTTGTCAGGGGAGAATGACAACTTAAGCTTCCTCTAGCAATTTGTGACCACAGATGAAACCATGAAAACGTTCTCTGCCTTACAAGAAAGCTAAGACAGTGATGTCAGCAGGCTGGGTGATGGTCTATATTTTATAGGATGTGAAAGAAGTACTGTTATTGGACTACTTAGAAACGGTCACAATATCACCAGGGCTTCCATTGACAAGAAACGTGCTCTTTAACCAGAACATTGCTCTAGCATATACATCCATAATGACCAAGCATGGCTACTTGGTGTATACCAGCTTGTTAAACACCATTCTTGATGAAGCTGTAAATGATGTGGACCACTTTCTGACGGCCCGAGATGGTGCCTTCTTCATTGAAGACATGCATCTGCTTCTTGACCAGTGGGCTAAATGTGTTCATGAAGGTGGGTCTTTGTTGTCATTTGGAAAATGATTGTTTTATTTTCTAAAACTGACACCAAGTGCTCTTGGAGCATGTTCCAAGAAGAATAGTAGATCAACTGTTTAATACACCATTATATCAACTTGTTTGGGGATACAATATTAAGTTGATTGAAGTAGAAACTCAAAACAAAAATCCTAAAAATGCGTTATAACACTACTTATTGGGACATACAGGCCTATGCAAACAGTTTTGACCCATATCAGATATCACAGAATGTTGCATCTCATCAGGGTCTGTGCTGTCTGCCATTCATCCATCAGTATTTAGACACATGAAAAGGAAATAAATGGACTTTTTGAAATATTAGGACAGTAAGTGTTAAGAAGTCCAGATATCAACGCATTTTAGTCGGGAAACCCTCAAAAGGGTAATTGTCAAACAATGTAGTCCCAGATCAGATACCACAAAATGTGGCTTCTGATTAGGATCTACATTCTTTGCATTAAAATGCATGTATTTCTAGAATACAAAGTAGTAATAAAACCTAACTAGACACCCTGCTGTTGGAAATAGACCAGTCCAAAGAGTTGTGATAGTAGAGTGCACTTTATATATATGGGTTAATGGACAATATGGACTAGAGAACAATAAAAAAGGAAATTCAGATTTTACTCTGGTTACTTGTTTTCTGATAATTGAGTTTGAGTGAGCGACTACTTAGGTGATTTTAGGGGTTTTGGAAACATTTTGCTTAATTTGTATTCTCATTTTTTTTTTTTTTATATTCAGAATTTTAGACAACATATATACCATGCATACATGTATGTGTCATGGCATGGGAATAGGCATTGCCTTTTTGTCCTCTCCTTTTGCGCTGTAAAATGCACACAGAACAAAATAACATTTTCATATAAATATATTGTTTCTAGTATAACAGTTTTTATGCAATTACATTTGTAAGGCATATATATTGTTTCTAATACAGAAGTTTTATGCAATTACATTTTCATGCAGATATATTGTTTATAATGTAGTTTTTATGCAATTACATTTTCATGCAAATAAATTGTTTCTTATATAACAGTCTTTTATGCAATTATATTTTCATGCAAACATATCATTCCTAATATAGTAGCTTTTATGCAGTTACATTTTCATGCAAATGTATTTATCCAAATATAGTAGTTTTTATGCAATTACATTTTCATGCAAATAAATTGTTTCTTATGTAGCAGTTTTTATGCAATTATATTTTCATGCAAGCATATCATTCCTAATATAGTAGTTTTTCATTTATTTTAATAGTATAGTGACATTAATTTCCTTGTAAAACAGTTTTGGTATGATGGTTTTTCTACCATACTGTTACTGATGTGAATCTAGTTAAGTTTTTTTAAGAGTCTTCTATGACTAGGATAGGTTTTTAACATACTATTTTGAAAAAAAATTCATTCTTAAAACATTTGTACATCTTATAGAATTTCTCATTGTTACTCATTTTCTGAAATTGCAAATACGGCATCTGATTAACTTGTTATCCATTTAATAGAAAATTCTATCATTTAATTAAAGGCTATGACTGATTGAATTAAAGCTATCTCCATTTTTATAAGAGATATCTTTGATTTAATTATTTGTTTTTAATTTTCTATCAATTTAATAAAGATACCTTTAATTGAAATAAAGATGTATTTATTTGCGCATAAATAGATGTCTTTATCGTAAATAAACAATGATGTCTACGATAAAGATGTTCGTAATTAGGTTATCTTAATGATATCATTATAAATTGAATCAGAAATATCTGATTCAATTAAAATATACCTATTTCCGTTGCAAATATCTTTAACTGAATTAGAGATAGCTCTTTTTAATCTTTAATATTGAAATCTTTAATTTGGTTCGAGATATTGAATTAAAGACCTTTCTCTTAAATGGATAAAAACCAAAATGGGATGTCAAATGTTGCTTTTTAGTCTCCTGAAATAGATTATGATACGGTTTCATCCAGAATCTGCTTTCTGCTTAATAACCACTGGATTAACAGCATGACACTTAATAACATATTTAGTAATTCTATAATCGTAATGATAATAATTATTCACTTTAGGCAGTTGCTGGATGAAAAGACAGTCAAATGTAATATATAAATGTTTCTATGTCAGTTTGCTTGAAATGCTTCTACAAGACTTAGCTAGATTTACATTAGTATGGTTTGCAATTTAATAAATCCAAAAATTGCCTTTTAATTTTTTTATTTTGTTTTTATTTATTTTGTTTTTAATTTTTTATATTTTTGTTCATTTATTTACTTATTTTTTTTTATTTCATTTGTTTATTTGCACTTTAAATAAAATATTACTCACTCAATCTAAATGAAATTTCTCTTACAAATTAAGCAACCCTGAAATCACGCAAGTAGTCGCTTACTCAAAATCAATTATCAGAATAAAAGTAACTGGAGTAAACTTTGAATTTCTTTTTTTTTCTAATTAGAAGAAAAAAATTTCTCCTGAAGGGTTCAAATACCATGTTGTCTATTACCCCATATACATCAAGTGGACTCTTCTACCGCAGCTCTTTGGACTGGTCTATTTCCAATAGCAGGGTGTCTAGCAGTTAGTTTTTATTACTACTTTGTATTGTAAAAAATACCGCATTTTAATGTAAAGAGTGTAGACCCTGACCATTCTGTGGCATCTGATCTGGGTCTGCACTGTTTGACAATTACCCTTTTAGGGTTTCTCCACTTAAATGGGTTGATATCTGGACATCTTAACACTTACTATAATTGTCCTAAAATTTCAAAAAGTTCATATTACCTCTTCATGTGTCTAAATACTGCTGGATGAATGGCAGACAGCACAGACTGGATGAGATGCTATATTCTGCAGCATCTGATCTGAATCAAAACTGTTTGCATAGGCTGTATGTCCCAATTATTAGGGTTATAACATATTTTTAGGATTTTTGTTTCGAGTTTCTATTCAATTAACTTAACATTGTATCCCCAAATAAGTTGCTATAATGGTGTATTAAACAGTTGATCTACTCTTCTTGGAACATGCTGCAAGCACTTAGTGTCAGTTTTAGAAAATAAAAAATGATTTTCCAAATGACAACACAGTCCTCGCCTTCATGAACACATTTAGACCAGTGGTCAAGAAGCAGATGCATACATTCAATGTAGAAGGCACCATCTCGGGCCCTCAGGAAGTGGTCCACATCGTTTATAGCTTCATCAAGAATGATGTTTAACAAGCTGGAATACACCAAGTAGCCATGCTTGGACACTATGGATATGTGTGCCAGAGCAATGTTCTGGTTGAAGAGCACGTTTCTTGTCAATGGAAGCCCTGGTGATAGCGTGACCTTTTTTAAGTAGTCCAACAGCAGTACTCCTTTTCATCCTATAAAATATAGACCATCACCCTGCCTGCTGACATCACTGTCTTAGCTTTCTTGTAAGGCAGAGAACGTTTCCAGAGCTCTGATTTCATCTCTGGTTGGAAATGCTGGATCATGGTTTCCTCTGTGGTCACAAATTGCCAGAGGAAGCTAAAGCTGTAATTTTCCCCTGACAAGTTGTGCTGAATCCATTTCTGATCAGCTCCAAGGAGCTTTGGTACCCAGTGAGCTGACACCTCACGACAATATAAAGCTTTGTATTCTTCTTTCTACAATGGTGCTGAGAGAACCATGGCAATGATCTGAGTAGAAATGGTTTCTGGCCTTCCCAGATAGCTTCCAGAGTCTCCCTGCCACATTTTATCTCAGCAGCCCACCTTTTCACTATGCTTTTTATGAAGGGGTATCCTCCCCTGCTGTGAACATCATGTTCTCCTTGACCTTCTTAAGTGTTGAACCTTTGAGGTTGAGGTAGAGAATGACTGTACAATTTCATCAGAATCCACCTATGATAATACTTGATTACAGTATGTACAAGAGAGAAAAACAACTGAAAATAGCTTCAAACTGTTCCTGGGTAATCTGTAAAATTTGCCTCACTATTTAGCTCTTGTGTGTGTGTGTGTGTGTGTGTGTGTGTGTGTGTGTGTTTTCCCATGCTTATAGGCATAAGTACAAAGTTCAAGATAAAGCATTTTTAACAAAAAGTGCTGGTAGTTTTCTGATTTCTCAACAAAAAATACATTCTAGGTACTCATTAAAAGCCCTTCACTGAGATGTTTTTAATGAGTTCCCACAACATATGGCAGATGATTAACATGAAATTCCATGCATCATTTCTTCTGAAATATAATTAAAAAGACACATAGACTGTCATCTGCTACAGTGTTTTACGGATTAATCATGTAAGGATCAACAATTCAAGTTGGTGGTTTCAAAACATTTGAACATTCAGTTGATCAGATATGAAATCATGCATGGACAGCATCATGATCTTCAATGATCTTAATCCACACAATTAAGTTTCCTTCTGTTTAACACATGCAGAAAAATTCTCAGGCAAAACAGATGTCGCTTACATGTTTTTTGGATGAAATAAGGCTTGAGATTTCACATGAATTGCTGCAAGCAGACAATTCACATGAAATGTCAACTATCATTTTCTCTGAACAATGATTAAAAAATATAATGCCGTCTGCTTAAAGTTTGCCTAGCTCTTTAGGGGTTAACCGTTTGCTTTTGGCTTGGTGGATTTTTCCATATCCCAGCTCAGTTATTCCTGGCTCTCTTCACCCTTAAAGTATCAATCACAACTACAGCAGATGACAGTTTTTTTTTTGGAAAAATAAACAGTGGCATTTCATGTGACTTGTCTGCTGAACAGACATTTTTACATAAAATCATGTCTTAGTTTCTCTGAAAAATAACAAAAAAAGGTTCGAAGTATTATCTGCTGTAGTTGTGATAGTGCTTTAGGGGTTAAACTGTTTTACAGTTTTGGCAGTAAAACCATCGTAAGAAAATGAATAACAAAATGATATTTTTGAATAATAATTGTTTTGAAATTAAATTCACTTCTGTGTTTTGTTTGCATGTTCTTTTGTTTAACACTTTAAAACGACAACTCCTCCAAAGCCGCTGAAACGATTTGTCCCTAGTTAGGAAGGAATGTGGCTTGGGTAGGGGGATTTAAAAATAGCCAAAACTAGAGTGTGCAGTCCACGGCGCGCCATTGCAAATCACCACGCTCGTTGCTAATGTTGCTAATAGCATCACAGACGGATTGACTTGCTCTCCCACACCCTTACCATGAGGGGAGGTCCAGTGGTTTAGGAGGAGATGGATGAGTATTATTTACAGACCAAATCATGCAGACCTTTGGACCATGGACTGGTCAGCAGTGGACCAAAAGGGTATTTTCTGCAGACCATTTACCTTGCAGACCAGGTTTTATCAATACCAATATGCAATATATTTATTATGGAATATGGAAACAAACAAAATGAAAATGTGTGAAGTTAGTTTATGTAAACTTTTATCGCACATTTCGATGTTTTGAAACTTGATACATAAACGATTTTCAAATTCAATAGTGAATTTTCAAAAAAAAAAAAAAAAAAAAATCAGCATAAAAACCTGTCTAGCGGTCAAATTCAAGCAAAAAATTGAATTTGGATGAGAAACGACAAAGTACTGTAAAGTGAAAGTTACCGGTATTGGTGTATTGGAATTGGACTTTTATTCCCTAAGCTTGCTGGGTAATCAAATATATGCTGACAACCTTAAAACCTTTTAACCTTATAACTGCAGCAGAAGACATTTCCAAATATTGTTTTTTATCATCAGTTTTTCAGACAAAACAAATTTTAATATTTTATGTGCACTTACTTCCTCTGCAGAAAAAATAACAATAAATAATAATAATAGTAATAATTAATAAAGAGAATGCCGTAGTGCTACCAATTTTATTTTGCACTTCAAGTGTTACTGATAATAATTATCTTCCATTATTATTGTGGAATGTAATTTTTTAAATGTATGAGCGTATATACATATATTATTAGGTCTGTACCCAATATACTTATACCAGTCAGCATTCTACGTAAATCTATATCGGCCCGTCAGGGTAGCTGACGGGCCGATGAGGGCCCGATGTAGATTTACGTAGAATGCTAGCTGGGATATTATTAGGTCTAAAATATGAGCCAGCGCATGACAAAACCTACAAAAAGGCTTGTGCGACCAGTGAAGACTCCAGTCAGCCTACGCAACTGTGCTGCCTGAACAGTCTTTGCTGATCGCATGTGCCATCTACAGCTTCAAGGCTATTCAAAGATAGACAAACAAAAACCCTTACCATACTGGGTGAATGCACAGGCTGATCTGTCTTTGCTGTTCACACAGGTCTTATTGTAGGTTTTGTCGTGTGCTGGCTCATATGCATGCGTGAAATGTTAAACACATTGTTTGTTTTTTGAAGCTAGTTTAGCCCTTAACAAGCAAAGTAATATTCGTAGCAGATTTTTTTTTCTATTTTTTAGATAAAATGTTATGAAATTTCAAGATAAATTTTGCTTAGCAAGGAGACAATTTGCATGAAATGTCAAAACATGTTTTGAGAAAAAAAAAAGTTTAACCCTTGAAGTGCAAAACAAAATGCGTAGCAGATGGCATTCTGTTTTTTTATTTTATTTTATTATTATTATTATTAACTAATTAATTATAAGTGGAAATAAAATAAAAAAATCATTTTTTTGTCTGAAAAATGATGATAATAAAGAATATTTGGCAATGTCATCTGCTGCAGTTGTATTGGCATTTTAAGGTTTAAATGTTTTCTGCTGTGTGTGTGTGTGTGTGTGTGTGTGTGTGTGTGTGTGTGTGTGTGTGTTTTGTTTGTTACCCAGCGTGCTAAGTGTTAATGTATTTGACAATTGAGAAGCATTATAAAAAAGGTAATAAAAGAACTATTCTTGACCGGGAAACCACGTTTTAAAACCGACCTTTAAACCCACAACAACGTAGATGAAGTATTGTAAGCACAGGTACATGCTTAGACTATGACCAATATGTGCATCCTAGCAGTCTTATCTGAATCTACACAATTTGCTCAAATAATGAATGGTTCATTAACATATCAAATGGTCGTTTTCTTTTTAGAGAAACCACAATATATGTCTTTGAGGAGAAACAAGAAAAACAAACCTTATCTGGAGATATATACATTATGTGTCTATATTATTTTATGGTCAGTTCGCTGTCCCATAACGAAAACACGCCTATTCAAATATATAGAAAATTTCACCTCCAAAAACTGAAAATTTTCAGATAAAAAACTCTATTTTTCATATTTCTGCTCAAAACATAGATTGTGGGTACTCGTTAGAACTGCCTCAGTGAGGCAGTTCTAACGAGTACCCACAATCTGTTTTTGAGCAGAAATAAGAAAAATAATGTATACCCCTATAAACCCCAGTTTTACTATATAAAAGTGGGGTTTAAGGGGGTCAAAATTATATAGGCATGTTTTCGTGATGCATTTTGTCATTTCTTAAATCTTCCAAAATGCTTCATGTTTATTTATTTACTTATTTATTTATTAATTGATTTATTTATTTATTTACTTATTTATCTATTTATTATCATCATTTACTTATTTAAAGAATTCTGCATGTACTGATTCTGGCCTACCAATTCAGTTGTGTTGACATATTTGAGTGTAAACATGGCGCATCTGGCTCTTCTGTGTATGAGGGATATTGACAGCATTACATAACCGTATCATTTTTAAAAAAAAAAATAATCAGAGTAATTATAATAATAGTTCGTCTGTCATTACTGACACTGACCAATCTTCATCACATGCGAGAAATTAGAGTAATAAATGCGTAATCGAATTCAAATCTAATTGCAGTACACCAATACCTGTGACTTTCAGTTTACAAAGTACTTTATTTATGTTTCTAAGACAAATTTAACAATTCGTTTGAATTTTTATGCGAATCTGATTTTTTTCCCTACTGAATTTGAAAATCGTTAAAATGTCAGTTAAAAAAAATTACATAAACTAGTTTCACACATTTTAATTTTGTTTGTTTCCATATACTATGAGAAATATGTTGCTTATTGGTGTTGATAAAACCTGGTCTGCAAGGTAAATTTATGGTCTGCAGAAAATACCCTTTTGGTCCACTGCTGACCGGCCAACGGTCCAAAGGTCTGCATGATTTGGTCTGCAAATAATACTCACCCGGAGGAGATAGCGTGACGGCCAGATGGACAGATGCCAGACATACGAATGTAAAAAAAATGTTGTATCACACACCCTTACCATGAGGGGAAGTGATGTAGCAAATTTAGTTGAATTCCGCCCAGTGGTTTAGGAGGAAATAGCTTGATGGACAGATGGACGAACGACGGACATACATAAAAATAATGTTGCTCTCGTACACTCTTACTAAGAGGGGAAGTGATGTAGCAAGTTTAGTTGAATCCCGTCCAGTGGTTTAGGAGGAGATAGTGTGACCGACAGATGGACTGACGACACACGCACGGAAAAACATGTTGCTCTCGCACACCCTAACCATGAGGGGAAGTGATGTAGCAAGTTTGGTGAATCCCGCCCAGTGGTTTAGGAGGAGAGTATGACGGACGGACGGACCCACAGAAAAAATATGCTGCTCTTGCACACCCTTACCATATGGGGAAATGATGTAGCAAGTTTGGTAGAATTTTGTCAAGTGTTTAGGAGGAGATAGCGTGACGGACAGACGGACGGTCGGACAGACGGACGGATAGAGGCGTTAACAACATCTCCATCGCATTAAAAAAAATGTGAGGATAATTATTGTCATCTGCCTTTTTGTTTTAATTATTACAACTGAAAGGTCCCATAGACTTATTATGGAAAAATGGTTAAACTGAATTTTCTCCCTAACGCGTGTAGTGATGTGAACCATATTTGGCAGTTAAGATCATTTGATGATCGTCTTGCCAGTTTATGTGTTTTATTACAAGTGGTCATTTTGTTTGATTGCCATGGCAAAATTGTAAAGCACAAGTAGGGAAAGAAGCCCATTTTACTTTACAAGCAGGTTGAGCTGCTCTTGTCTGGCCTTGTAAAGAGATAGGGCATGTAGCAAAGGTGGGAGTGACAACATGCAATTGAAATACCTCTTCTTCCATCATTTCTCTACTTATTCAATGAAGTTTAGAGCTTGGCAAGTCCCTGTGTTCTGGCGAAGATTAATGGATTGTAAGCAGAACGACCCTTGACAGCAAGAAAACATACACACAAAGGCAAAAATAGCTGAATTGTCTAACACTTATAATACATGATTGGAGTAGCAAGCGCTTAAGTTGCAATCAACATTTTATTCTGCGAGGGTTATCTTCCCCTGCTCCTGTGCTGCATACATGTATAAAATCATAATTTTGTTGAAAACTCTTCAGACTCACCAAGTCGCTCCTACTGTTGAAACGGGATTGACAGCTTGTTCAAATGGTCATGCTTCATTGACTGGCATGCCCATATATGGCAAAAATAATAGTAAACACCATTCTTGTGCAAAATGAAGAACTGCTCAAATGATTGGCCTTTTATTAGGTGTAATAACAGGATTGGGAAAATGTTGCATATATAACATCTGCATATTTGCAGTGGCTTTTCACTCAGGTGAGCGAGCCATGGCTCGTGAGCTTCTTGTATTAATATGACATAGCCCATATTAGGCTAAGTTAAGCGGAGGTGTGTGTAAAATGAGTTCTGGCCAATCAAAGATTTTTGGACCCTCAATGTTCCAGCCTTCTTAGTTGTATCATCCTCCAGAATATTCAGTTTATAAAAGGGGTATGTACCCTTCCTACTTCCCGCTCTCACCAACATTCAGTTATACATCAATACATATATACAAAAAATCAAACCATGTTGATCATCAGCCAGTTTCACAAAACTGAGTGTGACAAATATTCATTTGTATTTAAACAACAAAAGTGTTTCACAAACCATGATAAATGTGATTTATATAGTTATCCCCATGCTTTTAGCTCAAGATGAGCTGTTGTGATCAGTCAATGTCCGCCGTGCGTTGTCCGTCGTCAGTCATGCGGCGTCAACAATTGCTTTAAAAGCCTACTTCTACACCCCTGGGCCAATTGACTCAATACTTGGTAGGAAGCATCGGGGTGACTTTAGATCAAAAATAGCTACGAGCATTTCGATCGGAAGTCCATGATGGCCGTCATCTTGAAAATCTATTTTTCGCTTCTTCTCCTGAACCAAAAGGCCATTTGACTCGAAACTTGGTAGGAAGCATCGGGGTGACTTGTAGATAAAAAAAAATAGCTAAAATTGTTCCGATCGGAAATGCAAGATCTATTTTTCGCTTCTTCTCCTGAAACAAAAGGCCAACTGACCCAAAACTTGGTAGGAAGCATCTGGGTGACTGGTAAATAAAAATAGCTAAAATCGTTCCGATCAGAAATCCAAGATGGCCCCATCTTGAAAATCTCTTTCCGCTTCTCCTGAACCAAGAGGCAAATTGACTTAAAACTTGGTAGGAAGCATCTTGTAGATCAAAATAGCTAAAATCGTTCCGATCAGAAATCCAAGATGGCCGGCGTGGCGGCCATTTTGAAAAGTTATTTTTTCTCTTCTTCTCCTGGATCAAAAGGCCATTTGACTTGAAACTTAGTAGGATGCATCGAATCGTTCCGATCAGGAATCCGTGGCGGCCATCTTGAAAATCTGTTTTTGCTTCTGTTTCTGAACAAAAAGGCCAACTGACTCCTCCGTCAGTCAGTTATAACCACGCCCACGTGATTTTCCTTAGACAAACTTTGTTTTGATATACCTGTGCTTACCTGTAAAAGGCACGTGTTGATTTGTTTGTCTAACTAAAACATTGACAATTACCTTATTAGCTATTTTGAATGGTCAGTTGCAGTTGTCAGTTGAACAAGTGACTTGACGGAGGAGTCAGTTGACTTGAAACTGGGTAGGAAGCATCAGGGTAACTAATAGATCAAAAATAAATAAAATCGTTCCGATCGGAAATCCAAGATGGCCCCACCTTGAAAATCTATTTTTCGCTTCTTCTCCTGAATCGAAAGGCCAGCTGACTTGAAACTTGGTAGGAAGCACCGGGGTGACTTGTAGATCAAAAATAACTAAAATTATTCCGATCCGAAGTCCAAGATGGCTACCATCTCGGAAACCTATTTTTCGCTTCTTCTCCTGAATAAAAAGGCCAGCTGACTTGAAACTTGGTAGAACGCATTAGGGTGACTTTTTTTTAACTTGTTCTCTGGAACAGAAAGGCCTGTCGACTCGAAACTTGATAGACAGTATCAGGGTGACTTGTAGATAAAAAATGGCTAAAATCATTCTGCTCGGAAATCCAAGATGGTTGCCCTAGCAACCATATTGAAAATCTATTTTGAACTTTCTCTTCTGAACAAAAAAGCCAATTGACTCGAAACTTCATTGGAAGTATCGGGGTGACTAGTAGATCAAACAGTAGCTAAAATTGTTCTGATTGGAAATCCAAGATGGTCGTCATATTGAAACTCTATATTGAACAAAGTTCAAGACTCGAAACTTTTCTGGTAATCAGGTGAGCGATATAGGGCCATCTTGATCCTCTTGTTTAAAAAAGCGATAGGTATATTGTGAACGCCTCTGTCTAACTGTCCGTTCCTCTCGCTATCTCCTAAACAACTGGGCGGAATTTGACCAAATTTGCTTCATGACCACCTCATGGTAAGGGTGTTCGAGAGCAACATTATTTTTCCGACTATCTGTCCGGCGTCCGTCTATCCGTCAATCACATCTCCTGCTGTTATAAAACTATCTCTTCCTACTCTATTTGGTTATAAGTCTTCCAAAATTATTGTGTAATCTTGTGTAATTCAGCTATAAAATGTTCTCTTCCAAAACCGTCCTAAAGATAAAAATCCTTCTTACAAGACGGATCTAGACCTTTAAGATTGTTTTGGAACGGAAAACCCTCGTCTTATACTGAAGAAATACGGTAAATCAAACAATCACGTTCCATCTGTCAGTCACACTATCATCTGAGCTACTGGAAGGATTTTACCCAAACTTGCTACATGTCTTCCCCAAGAGGTAAGGCTGTGTGAGATATAACTTTTTCTGTCTGTCCGTCCATCACGCTATTTTGATTGGACAATTGGATTTTGACCATTTACTTGGCCAAAAACCAGTAATAAAAATTGGTTTCCACAATCCTGCAATACAAATATTCTGTGATTATGTAAACAAATAGCTGGGGCCCTGATCCATTGCAAATATGCCTTTTCACAGGTGATAGTACGTATATCAGGACTTAAGAAGGAGTAATTGCTGAAAAGATTTCTAATATGACGTCAACGTTTTCCCATTGAGATAATGGAAAACGATAATTCACGTCGTCAACGTATTGCGTGCAAAACAGCGCGTTTGATGAAGTCGCGACGTCCGCAGCAACGGCGGACAGATGCAGATATTAATTCACTCCGGTTTTGGATTAATACGGACATGGCCCAACGCTGCAGGCGTCGGCCGACGGCAAAGAAGCCGTCGACGACATAGCCGCCTATAGACAAGTATACATATGTGCGTTTTTCAAAGTGATTTTTATATAGCTATATGTAACCTGAGGAACTTTTTTGTCGTGGTCCCATTTACTCGTTTAAATCTGACATTTTGCGAGTTTTGAGAAGCACTTCTGTTTGGACTGGTGAACGTGTTCCCCTGCACCATAAAATGGTGTGCCGTTATGCCAGTATACGGCTACCCGTCTAAAAATAATGCTGAGATTTTTCTCCTTCGTAGCATTTTCATGGGCTGTGCCGACCAAACATTATTGACCTAAAAAGTGTTTTTCAGGAAACGTAATATCTACCGCAACTTGCATACATTTAATACATTTTAATAACATGACTGCTCCCAAAATGATTGATCAGAATTAATGTGGCGCTTATTAGGATTTTCCAGACGTAGAATTTTGACATTTGGCACGAAAAGAAAAATCTTGGAATCAGTCTTTTGTTTATCTTTCAGCTACAGTACGATTCCTGACCCGAACGGCATCAACATAACAGTATATTTACTCTAAATGATGGTCGTCCGGATTAGGACTGGAGTCAATCGACAAATGAATACCCTCTTGAATATGGAAAAATTGTTGAAAATCTTAATGAGGTTCTGAATGGTTCAGACAATATCCTACATCTTCCAGATGTTGATTCATCTCTTCTAAACATGTTTGCATTCAACCATGTCATGCTAACACTCCAACAATACAAAAATAGTCATTTGATAGTCAGCAGAACTGCAGGTCCGGGAAAAGCTTCCGAATAAAATGCTTGGTTCATTCCAGGAGAGTTTTTTTTTTCAAAGCAATAAGTCTGTTCAGGTCTTAGGCCCAACAGGAAACCGTGCTAACCTGCTTTCAGGTCAGACTATGTACAGCTTCCTAAAGCTACCAACTGGCAGGCAGCTGATGCAAGACGTGATACCACCTGATGGTGTAACAGGGGAACTTCTACAAAGAAACTGTGAATACCTCTGTGCATTGTTCATTGATGAACGATCACTGGTTGGTTACAACACATAAGGGTGTATGGAGATCATCTGCAAACATTGAATGAAGAATTCCAAAGCCTCATAGGATGGCATTCCTGTTGCAGTATTTCTAGGCGATGACGTTCAGTTGCCACCTGTCTGTGATTCTCCAGTGTATCATTGCAGTAGCAAAACTTCTGCAGCTTTACATGGAGCACTGGTTTGGCAAGATTTTAAAGTTGCCATAACACGTCAGACAATTATTAGACAAAACCAGAGCCAGGAGCAGCTAAAAATGTCCTTATGTCTATGAGAGAGCACAAAACCACTACAGAACAAGCCAAATGGCTTCAGCAATATCAGTGGGACTCTTAGGAACAGATATGGGGAACAATTGCTGCAAGATATGTCCACATACGGACTCTTTGTCTTTCCAACGCATGTTGCAGAATGGAATAACAACAAAGCTCAGCTGCTAAAAACAAATCAGCATACACTCATTGCAAAGATGTCCGCTGTGATCAAGGACAACATGCCAAAAATGCCACAAGTGAAAAAGCTGGTGGTTTACAGCAAAATCTGTTCTTATGTAAAGGTGTCAGAGTCCTGCGAACATGCAATCTTAATGTTCCATTTGGTCTGTAATGGTTCAATAGGGAAAGTCATAGACATTGTATATTTGGATGGCAGATGTCCAAAAGATTCGCTACCTGATGTAGTTATGGTAGATTTTACTAAATATACTGGTCCAGCTTTCATACCTGGAGCACCTACAGTACTGTCCGTTGTGCCTGTTGAAAGAACAATAGACTGCTTCGTTTACGGCTGCAAAAGGAAGCAGATTCCACTTCGACTTGGTTGGGGTACGACAATGCACTGATGTCAGGGTATGACCATTGGCAGAGTCGAAACCAATCGATACATTGTCATTGACTCGGGTACAAAACAGAGTTTGAGGCAAAAAAAAAAACAAAAAAAACAAAAAAACCTGGCGCTCTGTGTTTAGCGTTGTCTCGAGCAAAACCTACCGGCGGACCAGATGAATATCCAGATTTTGCATGGCACCAAAATGTGATTGTCAATGAGGATCGCCTTTGCCATCGTGTAGATACACCAACAACACGGGCACGACATAATGAGCTGGCCAGAATAGCATTTCTGTCCGATAAAACGAGACAAATTTTCAAAATATTTGACGGTGAGGACCTGTTTCAGACCATTATGGCTGCATTAGATACGTCTTTCTCTCCTGAAGAATAATTAGGGTCAGATGCGTTGCCACATCTGCTCATTATTTGTCATATATTTTCAAACTGTTCATACACCCTTACTATACTTCTACACGGTGTGGTACAACATTGGAATCAGAGCACAGTTGTGTCAGTTCTAAATACAGTTGACTCTCGTTATCTCGACCTCGCTTATCTCGAATAACCGCTTATCTCGAAGTGAAAATCTGGTCCCTGCCTAAACATGAAATCTAACAACAGGTGAAAAAATATTGTGGCAAAGAGGAGAAATTGCTCCTAAGGAGCAATTTCTCCTCTTTTCCACACTATTTTATGTGTATTTCTAACTTCAAGAATCAAATTACATATTCATTTGTTAACTGTGGTTGTTCAATTTATTGTTTTCCTCACTTCCGCAACTCTGATATGTCGAGGTACGGATATCTCGAACTATTTCAGAGAGTCCCTTGGAATTCGAGATAACGAGAGTCGACTGTATAAAAAGATACTTAAGTATAAGATTTTTACTTTTACACCATGGCAGCTTTAATAGGTGAGTGGCATGTCAGCTACTATCTATTTCACAGCTGCATGTTTTACTTTCTCATTCTTTGAATTCTCTTTGTGTTAGCTCATAACATCATTTCTTTGAGGACAAGTGAAAACAAATTACTTGCCTTAAAATTGAAAAAAAAGAGTATTTATAGTATACACAAACAAAACGGGGAACAATTATTAACATCAGCTTTGAGAATTCAACCGTACACATCATACATTGTTTTACTGCGATGGAATTCAACCATACACATCATACATGGTTTTACTACGATGTGTCACTGATGAAGTAAAGGACTTCTACGCAAACCGAAAACATCTCAGTAAGCATTATTTATAAATCAATAGCGGGCCGTTATCGGCCCGTCAGGGTAGCTGACGGACCGATAACGGCCCGCTATAGATTTATAAAGAATGCTAGCTGGGATAATTGTAATTTAAGGCTGCACCAGAATTAACCCTTAAAGTCACAACCACAATTGCAGCAGATGGCAATTTTGATTTTCCAGAAAATAAGGTTTGCATTTCATGTGATTGTATCGTCAGCAGATCTTCACATGAAATGTCAAACCTTATTTCCTCAGAATAAATTACCTATCGCTCTATGGACCCAAATGGCTGTATTTGCAAACAGTGCAGATCCAGAGACTGCTTGTAAAGAGGACCCACACTGTTTGCCATTCTGTTATTAATTTTTGACTGAAACCCCTATTTGTAACAAAGAATGTGTCCAAATTCAGAAATAGAAGTGTCTGTTTCAGAAACACGAGGGTGAAAGAGTTAACCTTCATTACTCTCATGGCAATTTCCGCAGACGACAAATTCATTATTATTTTTCTAATTTTTCAAAATGGAGACAATTTGCATGAAATGTCAAAACCTGTTTTCTCAGAAAAATGAGATTTCAAAATATCGTCTGCTGAGTATACATTACCCGGAGTGCTAAGCATTGAAAAAATGCGGTTCCTCTGTTGCACTTCTTTACATCCATACGTTGGTTACTGCAAGCACTTCTTTTGGTACCTCGGGAAAAACAAACATACATACATACATACATACGTGTAGACAAGCAGGCTGGACACAGACAAACAGACGGAGCCATACATACATACATACATACATAAACATGGGCATTTTTTTCGCCACCCCTCCCTTTCCCCCACCATTGACATCACTTGCTTCATTTAGTATTCGGGTCGTACATACGTACTTACTTCCGTCTGTCCGTCCGTCTGTCTGTCCTTACGTAATTCTGTTACACTCGGTTTAAGAGTTTTGTAACTGGTAGATTTTTAGATTCCTCTTATTGTAGCAAATTGAAATTTACATGCATACATACATGCATGCATACATACACACATGTAGACAGGAAGGCACAGACAGACAAACAGACGAATGGAGCTAAATATACCTACATACATGCAAATGAGCCCCCCCACCCCCCCACCCCCCCCCCCCCCCACACACACACCCCTACACCGCCTCAACCATTGGCATGCTACTTGTTTCATATAGTGTTCGGGTCGTACGTACGTACATCCGTCTCTTCGTCCGTCCCTCCGTCTGTCTGTCTGTCCTTACGCAATTCTATTACACTCAGTTTTAACATTTTTGCAACAAGGAGTTCTGCATATTCTTGTTCCCTTCTATTCATTCCTATAAAGCAAAGCAATTTCAAATTTTGATTGTGTGTGTTCCGTCGTCTCGCCTTATCTTACTTTCATCGGTAGCTTGGGGTGGCTGTGGTCTTTGATTTTGGCTTTTCCTGAGCAACCCTTTCTTACTATTTCATGTAGTCTTTAGTATATCTGCATGCTGCAAGAGTTCATTTTTTAACTTGCTGGAATGCGAAAGCTGTTCTGGATATTCTTGTTGCGTTCCGTTCCGTTAAATATAATTATCGGTGTATTTTGCGGAACGGAACAAGGTTAATAAATGCCAAAATACAAAAATACAAACATTTTATTCAGAAACAACCAGAGGACAGGAAACTGTTCAAGAGGATCATTTTTGATCGATATTACGCTTTTATCGACAACTACATATTCTTAAAAACATTGGATAAAGAGAAATAATAAGAGGAGTTCTGCATAGTCTTGTTCCATTCATTCCTATAATGCAAAGCAATCTTTATGTAGAGTCTTTGGTATATCTGCATGCTGCTAGGGCTCATTATTCTAATTTGCTTGAAGCTGAAAGCAGGACTGGGTATTCTTGTTCCGTTCCGTTAAATACAAATATCGGTGTGGATAATTATACTTTGCGGAACGGAAGGGAACAAAGTTTAGAAATGACAGAACACAAACTCTTGTTTACAAAAACAACCAAAGGACAGGTAAACGTCCACGAAGGATTTTTTTTTTTTCATCGATAATAAGCCTTATACGACAACTAAATATTCTTTTCAATATTGGACAAGAACAAATAATGAAAGGAGTTTTGCATATTCTTGTTCTTGTTCCCTACCATTCATTCCTATAATGCAAAGCAATCGTCATATAGAGTAAAGCAATCGTCATATAGAGTCTTCAGTATAGCTGCATGCTGCCTAGGTTCACTTTTTTAGCTCACCTGAGCCGAAGGCTCAAGGTGAGGTATTGTGATCACTGACCGTCCGTCGTCGTCGTCCGTCTGTCCGTCCGTCCGTTCACAATCTTTAAACAACATCTCCTCTTAAACCACTGATTGGATTTTGACCAAATTTCACAGGAATGATCCTTGGTTGATCCTCTTTCAAAGTTGTTCAAATGGTTCCGGTCCATTGCATATCTAGGTCACAGGAGTTAAAAATAGATTTTTTAACTAAAAACTCAAAAAAATCTTCTCGTCAGAAACCACTGGACCGATTTCAATAAAATTTTGCAGAAATGTTCCTTTGATGATCCTCTACCAAGATTGTTCAAGCCTTTTGGATTCGTCAAAAAACATTGCCGCCAGGGGGCGGGGCTTATTTTCCCTATATATCTATATAGAAAACTTTAAAAATCTTCTTGTCAGAAACCACTGGACCAATTTCAATATAATTTTGCAGAAATGTTCCTTTGGTGATCCTCTACCAAGATTGTTCAAGCCTTTTGGATTCGTCAAAAAACATGGCCGCCAGGGGGCGGGGCTTATTTTCCCTATATATCTGTATAGAAAACTTTAAAAATCTTCTTGTCAGAAACCACTAGACCGATTTCAATATAATTTTGCAGAAATGTTTCTTTGTGATCCTCTACCAAGATTGTTCGAGACATTTGGATTCGTAAAAAAACATGGCCGCCAGGGGGCGGGGCTTATTTTCCCTATATATCTATATAGAAAACTTTAAAAATCTTCTCGTCAGAAACCACTGGACCAGTTTCAATATAATTTTGCAGAAATGTTCCTTTGGTGATCCTCTACCAAGATTGTTCAAGCCTTTTGGATTCGTCAAAAAACATGGCCGCCAGGGTACGGGGCTTATTTTCCCTATATTATCTGTATAGAAAACTTTAAAAATCTTCTTGTCAGAAACCACTGGACCGATTTCAATATAATTTTGCAGAAAAGTTTTTTTGGTAATCCTCTACCAAGATTGTTCAAGACATTTGGATTGATCAAAAAACATGTCCGCCAGGGGGCGGGGCTTATTTTCCCTATATATCTATATAGAAAACTTTAAAAAATCTTCTTGTCAGAAACCACTGGACCGATTTCAATATAATTTTGCAGAAATGTTCCTTTGGTGATCTTCTACCAAGATTGTTCAAGCCTTTTGGATTCATCAAAAAACATGGCCGCCAGGGGGCGGGGCTTATTTTCCCTATATATCTATATAGAAATCTTTAAAAATCTTCTTGTCAGATACCACTAGACCGATTTCAATATAATTTTGCAGAAATGTTCCTTTGGTGATCCTCTACATAGATTGTTCAAGACATTTGGATTCGTCAAAAAACATGGCCGCCAGGGGGCGGGGCTTATTTTCCCTTTACATCTATATAGAAAACTTTAAAAAATCTTCTTGTCAGAAACCACTGGACCGATTTCAATATAATTTTGCAGAAATATTTCTTTGGTTATCCTCTACCAAGATTGTTCAAGCCATTTGGATTCGTCAAAAAACATGGCCGCCAGGGGGCGGGGCTTATTTTCCCTATATATCTATATAGAAAACTTTAAAAATCTTCATGTCCGAAACCACTGGACCGATTTCAATATAATTTTTCAGAAATGTTCCTTTGGTGATCCTCTAGGAAGATTGTTCAAGCCATTTCGATTCGTCAAAAAACATGGCCGCCAGGGGGGCGCGGCTTATTTTCCCTATATATCTATATAGAAAACTTTAAAAAATCTCGTCCGAAACCACTGGACCGATTTCAATATAATTTTGCAAAAATGTTCCTTTGGTGATGCTCTACCAAGATTGTTCAAGCCATTTGGATTAGTCAAAAAACATGGCTGCCAGGGGGCAGGGCTTATTTTCCCTATATATCTATATAGAAAACTTTAAAAAATCTTCTTGTCCGAAACCACTGGACCGATTTCAATATAATTTTGCAGAAATGTTCCTTTGGTGATCCTGTTGCAAGATTGTTCAAGCCATTTGGATTCATTAAAAAACATGGCCACCAGGGGGCAGGGCTTATTTTCCCTATATATCTATATAGAAAACTTTAAAAATCTTCTTGTCCGAAACCACTGGTCCGATTTCAATATTATTTTGCAGAAATGTTCCCTTGGTGATCCTGTACCAAGATTGTTCAAGCCATTTGGATTTGTCAAAAAACATGGCCGCTAGGGGGCGGGGCTTATTTTCACTATATATCTGTATAGAAAACTTTAAAAATCTTCTTGTCCGAAACCACTGGACCGATTTCCATATGATTTTGCAGAAATGTTCCTTTGGTTATCCTGCTGCAAGATTGTTCAAGCCTTTTGGATTTGTCAAAAAACATGGCCGCCAGGGGGGGGGGGGGGGGGGGGCGGGGCTTATTTTCCTTATATATCTATATAGAAAACTTTAAAAATCTTCTTGTCATAAAGCACTGGACGGATTTCAATATAATTTTACAGTAATGTTTCTTCGATGATCCTCTACCAAGATTGTTCAAGCCGCCATGATTCGTTAAAAACATGGCCGCTAGGGGGCGGGGTTAATTTTTCATATATATCTGTATAGAAAACTTTAAAAATCTTCATGTCATAAACGACTGGACCAATTTCAATATAACTTGGCAGAAATGTTTCCTTAGTGACCCTCTATCAAGATTGTTCAAGCCGTCATGATTTGTCAAAAAACATGGCCTCTAGAGGGTGCGGGGCTTATTTTCCATATATATCTATATAGAAAACTTGAAAAAATCTTGTCGTCAGAAACCACAGGACTGATTTCAATATAACATCACAGAAATGTTTCCTTGGTGACCCTTTACCAAGATTGTTCAAACCGTTATGATTTGTCAAAAAACATGGCCGCTAGGGGGCGGGGCTTATTTTCCTATATATCTATATAGAAAAATTTTAATAGTCTTTTCAGAAACCACTTGACCGATTTCAATGTAACATTGCAAGAATGTTTTTTATGTAACCCTCTATCAAGATTGTTCAAGCCGTCATGATTCGTCAAAAAAATGGCCGCCAGGAGTCGGGGCTTATTTTCCTTCTATATCTATAGAAAACTTTAAAACTTGTCAGAAACCACTGCACCGATTTCATTATAACTTTGCAGAAATGTTTCCTTGGTGACCCTCTACTAAGATTGTTCAAGTAATCATGATTCGTCAAAAAACATGGCTGCCGGGGCCAGGGCTTATTTTCCCTATATATCTATATATAAAACTTTAAAAATCTTCTTTTCAGAAACCAATGGACCGATTTCAATACAACTTGGCAGGAATGTTTCTTTGGTGACCCTCTACAAAGATTGTTCAAGCCGTCATGATTCATCAAAAAACATAGCCGCTAGGGGGCGGGGCTTATTTTCCCTATATATCTATATAGAAAACTTTAAAAATCTTCTCGTAAGAAACAGTTGGACCGAGTTCAATGTAAATTGGCAGGAATGTTGCTTTGGTGACCCTCTACCAAGATTGTTCAAGCCTTCATGATATGTCAAAAACCATGGCCCCCAGGG
This sequence comes from Anodontia alba, assembly GCA_964016985.1. Taxonomy (NCBI): domain Eukaryota; kingdom Metazoa; phylum Mollusca; class Bivalvia; order Lucinida; family Lucinidae; genus Anodontia; species Anodontia alba. The sequence continues at coordinate 31,044,265 of OZ024825.1, read as the reverse complement.
GGGCGGGGCTTATTTTTGTCTATATCTGCATAGAAAATTAAAATTCTTATTGTCACATACCCCATGACCGATTTCAATATTACTTGGCTGGAATGTTGCTTTGGTGAACCTCTATCGAGATTGTACAAGCAGTCATGATTCGTCAAAAAACATGGCTGCCATGGGGTGGGGCTTATTTTCCCTATATATCTAAATAGAAAACTTTAAAAAATCTTCTTGTCAGAAACCACTGAACAGATTTCAATATAACTTGGCAGGAATGTTCCTTTGGTGATCCTCTACCAAGTTTGTTCAAGCTTTCATGATTCGTCAAAAAACATGGCCGTTAGGGCGTAGGGCTTCATAGCTATATAAAACTTTTTAAACCACTGGACCAGTTTCAATATAACTTGGCAGAAATGTTTCTTTGGTGACCCTCTTTTAAGATTCAGTTCAAGTCGTCAAGATTTGTAAAAAAAAACATGGCCGGGGGTGTGGTGGATGGGGGTGGGGGTGGTTAGTGCTATAAAGTTTATACAAAAATCCTAGAGCAGTGAACTTGGCTGAAACTTCAACAGTAAATATGCAAATCTGTTTGGTCAGGTGAGCGATATAGGACCATCATGGTCCTCTTGTCTAACTTGCTGGAAGCTGAAAGCAATTCTGGATATTCTTGTTCCGTTCCGTCAAATATAATTATCAGTGTGGATAATTATACTTTGCGGAACGGAACGGTACAAAGTTCATAAATGGCAAATCGCCTCCCCCCCGCCCCCCCCCCCCCCCCCCACACACACCCACACACCCACCCCTCCCCTCGTAGCCCAGTGGATAAGAGAGCTGACTCTTAATCCATTAGGTTTCTCACCGCTGTGGTTCGAGCCTTACACGGGTAACATGTGGGAGGATAAATTTGTAATCGATAATAAGCCTAAATATTGTAAAAAAAACAACAAAAGAACAGAGAACAAGAACAAATATTATAATTTTATATTTATTCCCCATTGTGTGTTTCGTTCGCAAAGTATAATTAGCCAGTGTGTTTTCTTGATCAATACAAAACGGATTATCTCCCATTTTGTTTAGCAACACGTATACTTCCTCTCAAATGGTCATTTAAACTTCCCGGTTATAAATACATTAGTAAAATGGCGACGATCGTCGAAAACATGTGCAGCTTCTGTTTAATTTTAGCGCTGTTTTTAACTGTGTCATGCGACGACAAGGTGACAGATCCGGATCAGACACCGGCTCTAAATCCAGAAGAGATGTACCGAGACATGTTTCCTCTCGTACGGAAAAACTTCACCGGAAAAACTTCACGGAAAAGGTTCTGCGGAACAAGGATCCATGGATAATCATCTTCCACGACGGATCTATGGACCGTGCTTGGAAAACCATGGCAACACATCTACGAGGATTATGTTGGATAGGAATGATTGACACAAGAGAGGAAGAGGCGTTTCTCAAAGAAATAGTAAGTTGTCACTTAACGTTTGGGGCTTAATCTTTACCACTCTCTGGGCTAATTCAGCAGACGACACATTTATGATATTTTTTTTTCTTTTTGCTCCTAGAAAGCAGGTTCTGACATTTCATGCATATTGTCTCCATTGGAGACAATTTGCATGAAATGTCAAAACCTGTTTTCTGGGAAAAACAAGAAAAAATAGTTCAATATATCGTCTGCTAAAAATTCTACCCAGACTGCTAAGCGATAAATGTCCGTTGACACTTGACCTTCGAATAATATAGGCCTATAGTGACATAAAGCAATGCATCACGAAAACACGCCTATATAATTTTCATCCCCTAAACCCCACTCTTATATTGTAAAACTGGGGTTTACAGGGGTATACATTATTTTTCTTATTTCTGCTCAAAACATAGATTTTGGGAACTCGTTAGAACCGCCTCGTCGAGTACCCACAATCTATGTTTTGAGCAGAAATATGAAAAATATCGGGAGTTTTTTATCTGAAAATTTTCAGGTTTTGGAGGTGACATTTTCAGTATATTTGAATAGGCGTGTTTTCATAATGCCTAGATGAGCCGGATAAGCCAGGCTCACCCTAATCGGATTGCACATGTGTCGGCTTGCTCTGCCTGGTTCAGGTCTATGCGATCAGATTACATTGAGGCATACTTTGTTAGCAGACAACAAATTCACATTTTTCTTATTTATTTTTCCTAAGTTAAAAGAGGGTTTGACATTCATGCAAATTGACTCCACTGGAGACAATTTGCATATAATGTCGATACCTGTGTTTTGGGAAGAAGAAGAAAAATAATCGTCATATGTGCTGAAAATTTTACCCAGCCTGCCAAGCATTCAAAGCCAATTCTTTGGGAAAAGTAAGAAAATATTCCAATATGTCGTCTGCTGAAAATTTTACCCTGCATGCTGAGCGTTAAATATTTCAAATTCAAAAACATGTATATACGTGTGTAATAATGCTATTGTATTAAATGTATGGTAATATAACCATTGATTTATTTCCGTTAGTGTCGTTTGATAAAACCGATCAATTGTCCAAAATAGTCATATTATCAAAAGTAGGCTATTTTGTGTAATTCACTGAAATGTACATGCTGCGACAAGGAAAAACAAGCCGTCTCATGCGAAATACAGCAGTTTGTGTGCAGATGCTCAGAAGGCCCAGATCAGTCTGCGGATTCCAGCGGCAGTCTTTTCTAGGCATTCGTTATTCTGCTGTAGAGATCCGTATTTAAGGCTTAGCATGATGGGTAAAATTTTCAGCAGACGACATATTGAAATATTTTTTTCTTATTTTTCCCAGAAAGCAGGTTTTGACATTCCATGCAAATTGTCTCCAATGGAGACAATTTGCATGAAATGTCAAATCCTGTTTTCGGGGAAAAATAAGAAAAATATAAAAATTGTCGTCTGCTGAATTAGCCAAGAGTGGTAGGGGTTAAAAAGCAAAAAGAGAAGGGCATGTTTAACTGCGCCAGTGTTTAGACTGATCGTGACAGCTATAGTTTGTATATACTCTAAGGCCCCATTTGTGTGGCTCGGATCTATCTCATATACAAACGAAATTGCCGTTGCAAGCTTGTAGTGCGCATGCGCAATTTTATAAAGTTTTATAAAGGTAAACACTGAGCAGTCACATTCTCCTGAAAGGTCTAGGGTGCCAGCCAGTCCTGGGTCTTCGCGTTTAACACTTTGCCTCTGGGCAAATTCAGCAGCTTTTTTTCCCTAGAAAATAGGGCTTGATATTTCATGCATATTGTCTCATATGAAATGTCAAGAAGCGCCGTGTAGGCGAGCGTTCAGCGCTTCCAAATGCGAATCCGGAGGCCCCATGTTCGAATCCCGCTGAAGGTGGAACTCAGCTCATGACTGTGTGTTGTTTCATTGCACAGACCATTCTATCACGACATGACTGGGAAATAGTCGACTCTCATTATCTCGAATTCCAATAAGGGACTGTCTGAAACACTTCGAGATATTCGTACCTCGAAATATCAGAGTTGCAGAAGTGAGGAAACAATAAATCAAACAACCACATTTAACAAATGAATATATAATTTGACTCCAGAAGTTAGAGACATATTGAAAATATTGTGGAAAAGAATAGCAATTTCTCCTCTTTTCCACAATATTTTGTTACCTGTTCTTAGATTTCCATGTTAAAACAGGGACCAGAATTTCACTACGAGGTAAGCGGTTATTCGAGATAAGCGAGGTCGAGATAATGAGAGTCGATAATGAGAGTCGACTGTATTGTTGAAAGAGGAGTAAAACATTAAATCATCACCATCATGAAATGTCAATCCCTAGTTTCTGAAACAAAAAATCCTTCAATATTTCGTCTACTGGAATTCTTGCTCAGTTTGCCAAGGAAAGAGCAACTGCATGATACCATGTTTACAGATACATGTACTTCTTAATTGAATATGGGCATGAGAAAATAGACCTTCGAGGCAGCGAACGAATGATCAAGATCAGCCTGCGCATCCAGTTAGTTTGCTGGGCTCAATAGCGCAGTCGATATTGCGTCTGACTGCAGATCCAGGGGTCGTGAGTTGGAACCCCACTCGGCCACATAACTTTTCGTGAAGACTGATCGTGACAGAATTTCTACGGCCATTCACCCCCTTCATTGATTCAAGAAGGGCATTTTTCGGTTAATGACGAAAGTATGTTGAATAATATAAATGTGCATAGTATATATTGTATAGTTGTAAATTTCGAGCCGTTAGCATCACGAAAACATGCCTATATAATTTTGAGCCCCTTAAATCCCACTTTTATATAGTAAAACTGGGGTTTACAGGGGTATACATTATTTTTCTTATTTCTGCTCAAAGACATCGAGGCGATTCTAATGAGTACCCACAATCTATGTTTTGAGCAGAAATATGAAAAAAAAAATTTATCTGAAAATTTTCAATTTTTTCGTGATAAAATTTTCAGTATACAGTATAACCTCAATGGCTCGAACCCCGATGGCTCGTTTACCCTGGATGATTCGAAATCTTTTTTCAGTCCCTACAAAATCCTTCCAATAGCTTAAGAAAACAAATATTTAGGGATTTTTCTTATTTTATCATGGAATTATATGTTGTATGTTCTCATTAGAATCGCCACATCGAGGCGATTCTAATGAGTACACTCAACATACAATCATTGTGTAGAAAATCGAAAAGATTTTCCTAAATTATCGCTATTTGCTTCCTGAACTTGTGCCATGATTAACCCTCAGTGGCTTGAACTACCCATGTCTCGAACAATTTTCTATGGTCCCAAAGATGTTCGAGCCATTGAAGTTCGACTGTATTTGAATAGGTCGGTTTTCGTAATGGGCGAGAAACTTAAAACTGTATGCAATAACCAGTTTGTCGGAAGAATCATTATATTATCACCGTATCTCACAGATGCCAAAACGAAACTGACAACAGTGTGCACCGAATATATATTTAATCAAGGCTATCACATTTTATTTAATGGCATATTGCGACAAGTGCTAGTTAACCGCTTAGTGGACTAAGCTTGCCTAGAAACAAAGTGAGTAGGGTAACTGACCGCGCTCGACATGACCCTAAGTGGTTGATGGGCCGTAAAACCTCAACTCAAACAAAAATTCAGTCAGTATGACCAGTGTTACAGAGCTTTCGCTGCACCCTTGCCAGTAGAATATACATGAGTCGATGAATTACGGACAGTATAGAATTGTTGGATGATGTTGGCTTAAAATAGTCTCACATGCTCCAAAGATTCTTTTTATACATATTCTACTTTATTTGAGCCGACACACGAAAAAAGGACCGTATGGTTTACCAGTTTGTGGTTCTTCAAAAGCACAAACCTAGTCCCCTGTTTGGGGTTCAGACGTGTGTTTTTTTTTTGTTTTTTTTTTTGCCTGAAGCTTCCTAAAGGTCACCTCCAAAGGAGCTTGACGTTGGATAATTTCTACTTATAGGGCCTGTCCCTACGATTATGAAATAATCGAAGGACGGACACTTCAAGGCTGTCGATATTGTTTTCAGGTGAATACCATGACAACCTTTTAGTGTTCAATGGTTTTCTTATGCTCTTTCGGTATGTATTGTTACCATCACCCTTCCGCCGCAACTCGCTGTTTAAATTTTTTTGCGAATACGGAGGGAAATCCGTTGATGCGTCGAAAAGCTGTTTACACAGTTGCTGGATACGCCTCCATTTTGTTTTCCCACGGCCTGATACTCATCGCGCAATCTCATTGGTCAAAAATATGGTCGTTACTGATTGGTTAAAAATAATAATAATAATAATAAACACAAAGATTTGACAGCTGAGCGCGCACGTTTGTCATTTTCGGCCTTTGTTGTAATCGCTAGACTAGGACACTCAAAATTTGAAAACATGTAAATTTCGATGAAACATGAAAAAAAAACAGCTGTCGGATGTTTACTTTTTACAGTTTTGTTCAATAGAACGGTAGCGTTCGTGCAGACCAATCAAATGGCTAGAAAAATTCGGCCCGAGTTAGTACACAAAAACAATAATGGCGGACGTATCCAGCAACTGTGTAAGGAGCAAATTTAAACAAAATACCGGTTTACAATGCAATAAACAATTCTTTTCATCTATCATCGGCGGCGGAAGATAAATGGTAAATCTATTGATTTCGACATCGAAGCATTAAACCTAAACGCCGAATTCCTATTGAAAATTTCTTCAAAAATAAATCGAGTTTAGCGAAGAGTGTCCGTCCTTCGATTATTTCATAATCGTAGGGACAGGCCCTATAAGTAGAAATTATCCAACGTCAAGCTCCTGTGGTCACCTCTACTTGTCTGCGCACAGCATACGTTCTGGCGAGATTGTGTTTATGTGCAAGCTCGCCAGAGCCTTTGCTGGTCGCCTATGTGATACCATTTTCTCATGTGCTGGCTCATTTCAGGAGTACGACAAGGACAAAGATACAGGATCAAGGGTTTATCCCTATGGCGATCGACGGAAAAAGGAAACTAACTGGGGAAGAGCGAAAACTCAAAACGAGGCAAGATCTCTGGCTGTTTCGTCACTTCCGGACAAAACATTACGACTTACCGGAAATGGTGTGGAAAGTTTTTTGCTGGCATGCTTCCAGGCACAGCCTTCCAAGTTTCCGGTTTATTTGATTACAGGTATGTCATTTTAGGAATATACCCAGCTAACGTCAGATTTTTATGTCTTTAAATCGTATTGAGCCGTATTTCCAGGATTTCGATATAGATACCAGTAGAATCCTAGCTGGGTATATTTGAGCCAAGGAACCTTTAAAGTGTTATATGAAAACAGTAAAAGCCGCCTGGAAAGGAGTCATATAAGCATGTGACCATAAACGTTGATAATTTGTATTGATTTTTAATGAAATTCACAATAATATGTTTAAACCTAAACCGCAGACAGAAGACTACCTCCATCCATCGTTAACTCGCGAGTGGATGAGAAATTAGTAAATAAATTCTGGAAAGAGGGATCATGTGGAAGCATGAGCACACCAAATAAGCGAAAAAGGCAGCGTCAGTTGACCGAGTCATTTTATGGACAGAATTTGTAAAATCTGTCACTGTAACGTCCAACACTGCTAAAATATCTGAAAACAACTGACCGTATTCTCTGATTGGGGTCATTTCTGTTAGGGTTAAGGCTGGGCTCAAATATCGTGTGTGCAAATATTTAAAAAAAAAAAAAAAAAAAAAAGAAGAAGTGAAGAGTCCGACCATTTACTAGAGATTTATGGTCATGGATATTTTCAGAAATATTCTTTCTTTTTGCAGAAGAAGAAGAAACACCAGTGTTGTGGAAAGCTCTAGCAATCAGATTCGAAAAATACTTCAGTTTTGCGAGAATATACAAACCAGACAGCGATGACCTTAAGGCGCTCGGTCTTGAGGAATATTTCATTGCACCACCAGCTTTATTTGTTCTCGTGATGCAAGATGAAAACTTGGAAAATATCAATGCAATACATTTTGATACGGCTAAACAAGGATTATTGAATTACACGAATGTCATGGCGTTTTTCTTTGTAATTAATTCCGAGTATCGCTACAAACTGCCTGGAGAAAACCAGTCTAATCAGAAAACGGAAGCGGAAATGAAAGATGTCATTCAGATTGAGTCTCAGAGATTCGAGATCCAAGTTCAAGGTCGAAACCGATCATCCAAGGAGCCCACAAAAGCAACATTAGATAAAGAAAACATTGAGTTTAAAACACCTGAAGAAACGACTTTTCTTTCAGATAAAGACGAACTTTGATTTTTCCCCCCAATTTTATATTAAAAAAAAAAAAAAACAAAAAAAAAACTTAATAGCAAAAAATGATCTAGAGGACTAGAAAATACATGTAATACATTGCATGGAATGTTTTCCTCAGAATAACAAAACATTTTTGTTTTCTCTTCAAGGTAAGATGTCGTAGGGCGGGGTCTAAATGAATATTTGTTGCATACGTTAACATGCACATGACATGGGCGTAGCGCGTATTTCGTACATTACGCATGTGCGTAAGGAAAACTATTTGTAAAAAAAGAGCATCTAACATAAAATATATTCCTTCTTTATCATAGGGAGTACTCTTAAAGGAAAGAATTTGCCCCTCTTGGAGCAAATTCTTTCCTTTAATAGTAGTCCCAGTCTTGGAAGAGCTACTTCGGAAATTATTTCTAGTTTTTTTTTCCTGGGTTTGCGTAAAAATAATTCCGTTCTGGCTACGCACCTGCATGAACCAGGCCGAGCTAATCCAGTAATGTAGCATGTGTGAGCATGTGTGAGCAGCAGGGACATATCAGTCTATGCAACCACATAGTCAGAGTTCTCCTTGTTCACTTTATAGAATGTTAATGGTCTGTAGGACAGCAAAGATTTTAATCAGATTACGTAGATGCACAGGTTGATCTGAGTACCGCTTTTTGTATCGACCTCACATACCACGATATTACGTATAAGAGCCACAGCATGGGATTCTGACATCTGCGCTCAGCGAAGACTCAAATCAGCCTGTGCGTCCGCGCAGTCTGATCAGAGTCTTCGTTGTCCGCATGAAAAAAAATCTTTGCGTCTTTGGCTATCCAAAATGCGCTCAGTAAAAATTCTGATCAGACTGCGCGAACGCGCAAGGTGATCTGAATCTTCGCTGGGCGCACATGTCCGAAGGTACGATTTCTACTACTAACACGATACATGAAACCTAGCGGCTTAAGTACTGTCCATTGTGTATATTGCCACTTTTGTGATATACGGTATTGTAAAATAAATACTGTTGAGATTATATCCTTCTTACTATCATTCTTAGTCTTCATTTTGTATTACTTTTTAACGCTACTGGTCTACCGTCAACCTCCAAACAGATTTGGTGTCGATTCAAAGCCGTTGATAGGAACTTAAACATTAGATGACTTAAATAGGTCTAACCCACATTCAGCTCAGGGTATTATGGGTTGTTTTAATATTCCAAAAATGCATGGAAAAATTTCGCCATTTCAGACTTGTTTGCTCACCGGCCAATGACGCATTTGTGCGTTACGGCCCGTTATAAATACGTTACCTACAATTTTTCCCTGAATTTATAAATCTTCGCATGTTCGTTAAAAATTGAATTGTCTTTACACTTTCATAGTTTTAAGATAAACCGAACAATTTATGTCAACATTATGGTTATTCCTTTGATATGTTATCAAACAAATAACACATCACGAAAACATACCTATATAATTTTGACCCCCTTAAACCCCACTTTTATAGGGGTATACATTATTTTATTATTTCTGCTCAAAAACATAGATTGTGAGTACTCGTTAGAACCGCCTCGCCGAGGCGGTTCTAACGAGTACCCACAATCTATGTTTTGAGCAGAAATATGAAAATATCAGCGTTTTTATCTGAAAATTTTCAATTTTTTGTGGTGAAATTTTCTATATATTTGAATAGGCATGTTTTCGTAATGATATTTCTGTCAGCAGGAAGTCACAAAAGTTATCTCCCTTTTAAAAAAGGCAGAAAATATAGCATGTGTATCCAGTCTCCTTAATCTTTATGATGAAAACACGAGAAACATCAGGGCCCAGTTGTTCGAAACTAACGATATCGTATCATTAAAACTTTGATCATTAAATATGGCATATATTCTAATATTTTTTCTGAAAAAAAAATGTGGTATGCAAAAACTACTCATTTTTTTTTTCAGCAAAAATAGCTGTGAATTAGATATTATACTTATTAGAACAGTTAACATTTCGACCACTAACGAGCCAGTTAAACTAACGAAGCTTTGAACAAGTGGGTCTTTTCTGTTCGTCAATATAATCTACATTATCAAGCAGACGATCTGTGACCTGAACAGGTTTTACTTTGTCTATATAATGACCTCTCAGTGACATTTATTATTGATCTAATTTACTTTTATACTTGAAGAAATAAGAAACGCAGCTGTAATACAGAGGTATATGTTAGCTATGGCTGAATTTTCTTTGACTATGTCTCCAAAGATATTTTACTTAAGTTTTCCCTCATTTTTTCTAAATCGCTGTATCAGTCTATACATTTCGTTGCTGTTGGAGTTTAGTAAAAAAGAAGAGAAAACCCAAAGGAGGATATTGGGACAACGATCTGGGCATTTCAAAAGACAAGATGGAGAACAGTGCAAGGTATGACAAGATGGACATTAAGAGTGCTTTATTTGGCTTTTACTGTGACAGGGAGAAAAAGAAAAGCCATGGCAAGATGAACATTAAGTTTTGTTTCAGACTATTTGGGACGAGATGGAGAACAGCGCCTAGGTATGATAAGATTTAATTATTAAATACTTGGTGTGACAAGAAAGAGCAGAGTGACCGAAACATGACAAGATCAACAGTTAAAGTTATTTCAGCTTTTTTGTGTCAAGATGGAGAACAGTGCCTAGGGATGGAAGGATGACAAGATAGAGGACAATACCTAAGCGCGACAAGATGGAAGGATGGCAAGATAAAGGACAATACCTAGGCGTGACAAGGTGGAAGGATGACAAGATAGAGAACAATACCTAGGCGTGACAAAATGGAAGAATGACAAGATAGAGGACAATACCTATGCGTGACAAGATGGAAGGATGACAAGATAGAGGACAATACCTTGGCGTGACAGGATGGAAGGATGACAAGATAGAGGACAAAACGTATGCGTGACAAGATGGAAGGATGACAAGATAGAGGACATTACATAGGTGTGACAAGATGGAAGGATGACAAGATAGAGGACAATACGTAGGCGTGACAAGATGGAAGGATGACAAGATAGAGGACATTACATAGGCGTGACAAGATGGAAGGATGACAAGATAGAGGACAATACCTAGGCGTGACAAGATGAACTGTAGTATTATAAATAATCTAAACATTGGGACAGACAGGCATGAACAAACAGTGTAGACCCAGATCAGACGCCGCAGAACGCGGCGTCTGATCAGGGTCTACATTGTATGCCACTCATCCAGCAGTGTTTTAGACATATCAACAGATTGTAAAATATACTTTTTTTCAAACAGAACAAGTATAGTAAGGAGTTAAGGTGTCCCAGTGCTTAGGGTAAATACGGAAATTATTAAAGCGTGCATATACATTGTACTTATATATGTCAAAGACCCTGTATGTTTAAAGGTGACACCTAAATAACAGGAAGAATTAACTGTTTTCAGTGTACTAGTTGCACATTTCAATGTACCTCCAAACCGTTTCCCATTCAAATCAAGTACAACAGCTTGGATTTATCAGTATTAATATGTAGTTTCCTGGATGAACAGAATTCATCCAATATAGTAAGATATTACTGTAAGGCTTCTTTATTGTTAGCTAACAATACTCGTATAATATCGCTTGCATACGTACAGTAACGAATTAATTGAAAGTTCATTCATTGATGTAGCTCCTGAAAGAGAAGACTTTAATATGTTTAGGCGTATAAAACCTTGCTGTGTTTCCGCTAACCCGACCGACCCTGTTTCAAACACCCGATTCTGCTATTTTTTTTATCAGTAAAAATGCAAAATAAAAAGCAAAGCACCGAACTTCAACAAATTACCTATATTTTCATAAAATTACAGGCCCAACCCTATTCTTTTCTGGAGAAAAAATAAAAAAAATAAAAAAAAAAGTTTCTCCTACCTGCCGACCAAACTTTTTTAACAATATTAGCGAAAACACAGCTTTTTTACGCCTTACTACGCCGTCAATAAACAGATTAAACAAAAAAGGGCTAAGCACGTCTCCTTGTTTTACTGCACATATAACTTAATCCACTGGCAAATTTTATTCTACATGTATACATAGTGCGTATGTTTTATGTCTTCTATTTATACCGTGTTCGAGCATTTAGAACAAGTCTTCCCTCCAAACAGTTTCAAAAGCCGAATGTAAATCAATAAATGCTGCAAATACTTTTTCATTCCTAGAGTTTTGGAAATCAATAACAGATTTAAGGTGAGAATATGGTCAGAAGTTCTTGAGTTTTGCTTTAAACCGTCTTGATTTTCACTTATTAAATTTTTCGTGTCAACGAAATTCAGAAGCCGATAATTAATTACTTCATTACGAAAACATGCCTATTCAAATATACTGAAACTTTTACCACCAAAAAACGAAAATTTTCAGATAAAAAATTCTGATATTTTTCATATTTCTGCGCAAAACATAGATTATGGGTACTCGTTAGAACTGCCTCGGCGAGGCGGTTCTAACGAGTACCCATAATCTATGTTTTGAGCAGAAATAAAGAAAATAATGTATACCCCTGTAACCCCCAGTTTTACTATATAAAAGTGGGGTTTAAGGGGGTCAAAATTATATAGGTATGTTTTCGTGATGTTATTAAAGGGTTTCCCAAGATATGATGTTAAGGACATTCTTCTGTAGTTTCCTGGTTCATTTTTTGTATATCAAAACTATGAAACTTACATGTAACTAATTTTCAACAGTATTAGCTATTTCACTCATTGCACTCTAGATGATGGCAATATGAATAACGTCAGGCTATAGTGTCGAAAAGATGGACACGCTTAGCTATTTGGCTCTTAGCTATTTGGTGTGATAATTACGCTATTTCGTCATTCGTGTGAGAAAATAGTGGACGGTGACTATTTAATGGGTCGATAGTCCCATCTTTTTTCATTAAGTATATATATATTAAGCGCGCTCGCGCGTGTGTGTGTGTTCAAGTATCAAAATCAATACGAGATTTAAAACACGAGGAGTTGCTTAATGTATATTTTATTTCATATTTTTTCACGAAAATATTTGTTTGGGATACTTATTATTATAACCTTGGCGAAACAATTCTAACGACTACTACACAATATGTTTTCAAGATGAAGAACAAGAAAAAACTACGGTTTGGGGTGAAAAGATGTCCATCGAACCTGGAGTTATGTTTGCACTCTACCCTTACACAGCTCATCACAACTGCATAGCAGACAATTCACGTGGAACTTCAAGTCTTATTCCCCCCTGAAAAATAATGAAATAAATTAGAATGTCATCTGCTGCAATTTTGCTAAGCGCTTTAAGGGTTAATATTATCGGCTTATATAATCTCCCAAGTAGCTCTTGTGTCTCCCCAATGTTTGTAAATGGCTTAAAGCTTTTCCCACATACTATTCAGTGTTAGCAAATATTTCTCATATGTGAATAAGTGTATTTTCCCTGAAGTGGATTATATGTTAACCCATAAAGCGCTAAGCAAAATAGTAGCAGACGTTTTTTTCTTTCATTTTTTTTTTCATTTTTCATTTTTGTTCCGAGAAAATAAGGCTTGACATTTCATGCCAATCGTGTGCGATCACATGAAATGTCAATCCCTATTTTCTCTGAATTGTTTTCTTCAAAATATCGTCTGCTGCATTTATGAGGATTGACATTATATGTTACCATAATAACAATGTATTGACATAAATGGATTGTGTTGATTAAATGCTATTTAATATTTCCCTTCTAAAAAGTGGATAATGAATGTGAAGGAAGCTCTGATTAAAGGGCTGCAGTCGACCCCTAAGCACATACCCGTATGGTATAGGTACGACAAACAGGGCTCGGTGTATAACGACAGATGTCTGGAGGAGAATAAGTTTTATTATTTCTATTCATCAGAAATTACTGTGATTAAACAACATGTTAAGGTATGTATAACGCAGAATGGTATGATTGGAGAATAGTTGAACCGTAACGTCAGAAAACGTACCTTCCGTCATGTGCGCCCAGCGAAGATTCTGATCAGAATCTTCACTGGATGCATTTTGGATAGTCAAGGGTGCAAAGTTTCTTCATGTGGACAACGAGGACTGGTCAGACTGCAAGGATGCGCAGATTGACTTGAGTCTTCGCTGGACGCGCATGTCGGGAGGTACGTTTTCTCTCGTTGCGGCTCATTTGTTATAACTAATATGCACTTTTGTGTTCTATTCATCGGTTCAAAAATTCAATTTACTTTCCCCTTTAGTAAATATACAAAATCAATAGGGTAAGTAGACTGGAGACGGTTCTGCTTGTTAACCTATGTGTATGCCGAGTACCGCATCTCATTGGACAGGTCCAGTTCCAATAAAAACAGTTTACTATAAAATTCCATCGACCGGACCAATTTTTGGCTGCAAATGTAATTTTAGGGTAAATAGTTGAGTACGATGCACAGAAAATACAAATGATAAGATTTTGTCAAAGTATCTCTCCATGTGATGTCGAAAGAATAGTAAGTTTGATGTATAATCGTAATTTTATCAAATCTAGGATTTACGTACCTTTTTATTGTATTACTCTGCGATTATAGATGTATGCAGGGGTATAAACAAAAGGCGATTTCAGATTTTTTTCCAGTCTTAAACCTGATTTCATTTTTTTTCTTTTTCAACCATCTGGTAATCCTAAATCCCCCCCCCCCCCCCCCCCCCCCCTCTGTACATAGATCAAAGAACTGAGCTCACAAACAGCATACTCCTCTACACAACAATGACTCTAAATGTACTTTTATCCGGGGACGAAACACTACCTCACAATTTGAATGTGGCAATATCTGACAGCGTCCAAAAATATATACTGGCAACAAAAAGATTTGGTAGTAATAGAACTAGGTAAAAACCTTTCAGAGATATTTTCAGATACTGATATTTAACATATAATTACTAAATTGAATGTTGTTTTACCGAAATTTTCTGAAACTACCACGGTGACAGTGTTTTCTTAGTAATATAAAATGGCTGTTTCGATCGTGTCTCCAGTCCCATCCCCTTTGTTCCAGCTCGCTACGTTTTTTTTCCTCTACTCTCTTAACTCCTGCTTTAATGCTTTATTTTTTTTTCTCTCTTTCTTTTCACATTAAATGGAATTTATATATCTACATGTTTCTTTACAACCAGATATTAAATCGTATATTTTTCAGGTTTGTTCTGCTTAACCGAATAACAATTTGATATATTGATTCATGTATGTACTTAATATACTAACACCAACAAAATGTTTAATTGCTGGTTGTACTCTCCATTGACGTTTTATTCCTGTTTTTCTCCCTTTCCTTCTGTTAGTATTTTTTCTTTTGTATATTCCTGTATTGAAACTTACAGTCAATCGTTCTTTGTTGATAAGAATGTCATCGATAAATCAACTTGCCATGGAACTATTACAGCTTTATTACCATGTTGTAGGAGAAGAACTAAATAAGCTTTAAGCTTCCGTTCTGATCCTAAATGTTTGTATTGTCTTCATTGTTATATCTGTACACAAACTGAAATTCTGAATAAAATATGTTTAAACTAATCCTAAATCTGTCTCAATGTGCCAAAGGACCAAAACAAACAAACAAACAAACAAAAAAAAAAAAAACAAACAAACAAAAAACAAACAAATAAATAAATAAATAAAAAAAAAAAAAAAAAAAAAAAACATCATTGTTCACGTGTTATATAGTTCCAATTCATGATTAAATACTAGATCAGAAGGTATCCAATTAAATATTTGAGCCACCTCAGGACAAAACCAACAAAATGGATGTGCACCCAGCGAAGACACAGATCAGCCCTGGGCATCCGCCTAGCCTGATCAGTCTTCGCTGTGCGCTTAATGGGCAGCTAGGGACCCAAGCTTTCTTCATGCGAACAGCGAAGACTGGTCTGATGTTTGTCCTAAATGCCTCAGATTTAGTATTTTTATTTTCTTCTCTAAAACTGCTGGGTTGATTGAAACCAAATTACACGTTGAGTTTTTGTTGGATTGGGAAATAAAACTTTATTCATGGGATCTGGGTCACATGATAAAAATGGCCGCCATGCCCATATATGGTAAAAACATTTAAAAATCTTCTCAGGAACCGAATGACCGATGACCTTGAAACTTGGTATGCACCATTAGGTACTCGGGCTGTACCAAGTTTGTTCACGTGGTAACCCTTTGTTCACCTTGACCTATTTTACGGCAAGGTCAAATATGGTCGCTTAGGCTTTTGTATGGGAAAAAGGCAAACTGGATTTATGTGAAACTATTGTAGCCTGTGACATTCAAAGTTGATATATGCAATCACCTAAATGAACTACCAAATGTCGAGGTCATTTACCGATCTTTGTCCTGGATGCCTCAGATTCCGTATTTGTGTCTTCTCCTCTAAAAAAATCCTGGGCTGATTGAAACCAGATTACATGTGGAGCCCTAATGGGATGGGGGAATGAAAGTTTGGTTTAAACTTTATTTTGTTGCTTCAAATACAACATATTTTACAACAATATAATATTTTCCAGGATCTGACTGTAAGCCTTAGCTTGTCTGAAAGTCATCTCCTGGCAATAAACCCAGCAGGCAACGTCAAATCAACGACGTTGCACCGATGTGACGTTGCATAAACGTCATGACGTTGCACCGACGTAGATGTGACGTTGCAGAAATGTCATGACGTTACAGGCACGTCGATCCGACATCGCATTAACGTCATGTGCCTGCTGGGAAGACATATAATTTTCACTGATGTTATGAGTGGCTGAGCCTTTTGACATGTTTGATCGTAAACAAATAACAAAAAGTTAATTACTTATATGCATGCACGTAAACTGTAACATACATACATACATACATACTTACGCATGTACGTACGCACGTTTGTACGTACGTGCGTAGGTACGTACATACATACACACATCGTATATATATATATATATATATATATATATATATATATATATATATATATATATATATATATATATATATATATATATACATACATACATACATATACGCGCACATTCAGGCACGTTTACAAACGCATGTATGCACTTATGCGTGCACGCACATGCAGAGAGAGAGAGAGAGAGAGAGAAAGAGAGAGAGAGAGATGTTCCATGACTCCATAACTTGATTCCTTCAATACAGTTAGCATCAAGTTTACGTTAGTACCTTTATATCATAAGAAACGCTTCGACTTGACTGTTTCATTATCTTCATCGGTGGCTGTTACCTTGCAATTCCTGAACAGAATGCGTGTGCAAATATCCAGAAAGGTAAGTATTCCTGACGTTAGAATATCTAGGACAGTGGAAATAAAAATGATAACAGCTTTCAAATTCACCACATGCACAAGATGGGCTTGGAACAATATTTTTAGAGTATAAATGTGAATTGAACGAGCTTCACCCCATGCGCAATTTTGCATGTAGAATTTGGCCAATCCTAGATCCAGCATTGTGGTACCTAGTAGGAAGTCTTCTGTGTCTATTTAGGCAATATTTGAATGCTGTGACAGTATTTGCATCGCTTATATCTTGGGGCAAGTTATCCAAGCTCTTATAGTAGAAGGGAAAAATGAGTTAGAGAAGAGATTAGTACGAGCGCGAATAGAATGTATATCGTTTGCGTTTCTTAGGATATAGGGGTTGCTATCGCCAACATGTGGGGGCACAAGATCAGACAGGTTATCTGGGGTGAGCCCATTAACAATCTTATAAAATATAACTAACTTGTGTTTCGTGCGTCTTTCTTTGGGTATTTCCCCATCCAAGCTCTGCAAGAAGTTTTTTTTCAACGCTGCCCCGCATACTATACGATTGATTTTTTTTTTCTTTTTTTTTTTTTTTTTTTTGCATTCGGTGGAGCAGTTGTCCCAAACACTATCACTATATTCAAGTAGGAGGCGTATGAATCCTATATATATTCCTTCTAGTGCAATCCTAATAATTATGTCAGAAATATTGGTATTGTACGCTCTGTCGACGCTTTCTGAGATTAAGTTGAAATAAGCGTTGTTACTATTCGGCGGTGTATAAAATCCTCCAAGTAATACAGTTTTACCTTTAACTCTTAACTCGACCCAGACAGCTTCTAATTCACGAATTTCCAAGTCAGTGCGGCGTTTGAAGTAAGAAGGAGTTTTTAACATATATAACTACACCACCTCTGGGACGATCAGCCCTGCCTGTTCTTTGAGGTGACATAGAGTTTTCAATGATAATGCTGTCATCTTTTGTTTCGGGCTTTAACCAGCTCTCATAAAAGACATGGATATCGTATGATTGTGCTTAACATTTGACCAGGTCCATTTTAGGATAGTGACTTTGAATATTTACATGTAATATGCTGAGGTGATTACTGAGGTCGTCAAACAAGGATCCAGATGTTGAGTAGCTGGTATCAGTGATAGAACTGACAGAGTCTAGTCCAGGATTAGGATGAATATTTTCACTTAGAATGAGTAAATTGAAAAGCCAGACAAAAAACTCCTGTGACTAGAGCCTGTAGAAGTATAGAAAGAAAATTCATATTTTCCTTGCATAGAGGTTTTACGCATTTTGAAGGGTGTTTGATATATTTAAATGTCTCGTTACTGTGTTGAAGCGCTAGAATAAGGCTTAAATTGGAAAGTAATAACATTTTCTGATTGAAAACATATATGAGTTGCAATAAGACGAGAATAATATGTAATTTACTAAAGGTTGGACATTTACGGGCACTCAAGTGAAGCGTTGCGGATACACTGAAGAAACCACCAAGACCATCAGAAACTGTCTTATCTATTGGGCAACATCACATCTACGTCGGTGCAACGCCATGTTGCACCGACGTTGATTTGGCCTGCCTTAGCGACGTGTGCCTGCTAGGAAGGTACATTTTCATTAGGTGCAGTTCAAATTATTTGGCAATCATAATTACTTTGGATTTTTGGCTTATGCGTCAAACAAATTATTTTGGCATATTATTTCAAACATATTGCATTGTATAAATTGTTTATGACGCTTGTACTGTGAAAGGTTTCATCCTTTCTCCTAACCGACATTCGAGTATATGCCTTACTTTTTCGCCTGCCGCTTTAATCCGAAATACGGTAAATGTCCTAAAATTTCGAACACTTTTCCATACATTTTTTACCTAAATTTTGCTTTTTATTCAGTTGTTTCTCAAAATACTTAGTGGTATGGCAAACAGTGTAGACCCTGTAGACTCCTGTAGGAGCCGTCTGATCTGGGTCTGCACCGTTTGCGTATGCCGTAGGAGACAATTTGCATGAAGTATCAGATCCTATTTTCTAGGAAAAATAAGAAAAGTATCACCAATTTGTCATCTGCTGAATCTGCCCATAGCTGGTAAATAGTAACAATTTCCAATTGCTATGACATGAAAATGGATTACATGAAATGTCAAGACTTCTTCTCCATCAACTGTCAAGACTTCTATGAGAAATTAAAATAAAAAAGTCTCGTCTATTGAACGTTTGAAACAAAGATAGATCAGTCATGTTTGTCACATTTATATCTACCATATTTGGAAAGGCAGCCATGAGCAAAGTGTAAGCCCAGATCAAACCAAATGTGCTGTTTGATCTGGGTCTACTAAATTTGTCATTTTATCAGTACTTCTTGAAGCACACTACTAAGTACATTACGAAAACACGCCTATTCAAATATATAGAAAATTTCACCTAAAAAAACCTGAAAAAAATTCAGACAAAAAAAAACTCTGATATTTTTCATATTTCTGCTCAAAACATAGATTGTGGGTACTCGTTGAACCGCCTCGGCGAGGCGATTCTAACGTACCCACAATCTATGTCCTGTAAACCCCAGTTTTACTATATATAAGTGGGGTTTAAGGGGGTCAAAATTTTATAGGCACGTTTTCGTGATGAGTCAAACGGACTTGTTCAAATTTTAGAGTAAGTACGGTATGGAGTAAAGCTGTCAGTATATTTAGAGTAATTATGCTCGGCGAACACCATAATTACCCTAAATATTCATACCATCGTATAATTCCGTGCCGTATTTAATCCTCGATTTTGAATAAACACTGACATTGTTGTCAAAAAAGTGCATACGGAACAGCCTGAAGAAGATGCTTGCAGGGACGGATTCAGAGAGGGTTTATGAGGTTCATTTGAACCCCCCCCCCCCCTTCCACCCACACACACACACACATTGACTCAACATAACATTTTTCATTGGAAGTTTTTGAAAATTTGATAAATTTGGGATACCGTATTTATCCTGAATATTCACATCCATAACTCTAAGTCTTTACGGTATATTTCTCTTCAGCTAGCCCATTTTACTACTTATGAATGTGCGTAAAAATGCTGGATGAGTGGCAAACAGTGTATACCCTTATCAGACGCCGCGTTCTGCGGCGTCTGATCTGGTCTATACTGTTTGCTCAGGCCTAATATGTAGAGCAAGCACGATTATTTGATCAAATCGAACACCTCAGAAATCAGGCTGGATCCGCCCCTTGCAGTGAATCCGGTAACAGTTTGGTTTGTGTCTATACTGTTTGCCCAGGCATGTCTATCGAAAATATAGGGTAGATACGGTATGCATATTCAACAAATGGTGTGTCAGTATTTTTGTCAAAGTTCATCGCCTCTGAAACCACATCAGTGAGCACTGCCTAGTCGCCCATGAAAATTACTTATTAGCCTTATGTCAGAAAACGTACCTTCGGACATGTGCGCCCAGCGAAGATTCAGATCAGCCTGCGCATTCGCGCAGTCTGATCAGAATCTTCACTGGGCGCATTTCGAATAGCCAAGGATACAACGTTTCTTAATGCGCACAACGAAGACTGATCAGACAGGCGGATACGCAGGCTGATTTGAGTCTTCATTGGGCGCACATGACAAAAGGTACGTTTTCCCATGTTGCGCAGCTTTTATCTCCATTCATTGCATTGCTTACTCGCACAGGGAAACTTAAACACTTTTGTTAATTCTTTTGTCTTATCTGGTAGCTGACCTGGTTAAACTGAATTGAAACACGGACGAACGAGAAATTGACGTCTGGTATTAAAACAGGGACTGCACCGCATGAGAAAACCAAAATAACGTTGCGATGACGTCAAAACGGCGTTGCTGGGATGAGAAAAGACGTGTTCAAAGTTCATGCGGATAGCGAAGGTGCATATAAGCCTGCATATTATGTCAGGCTATTTTGAATCGTTGGAGCCAGTTTACAAAACAAAACAAAACAATATTTTGCTGAGTTTAGAATGTCACGTGTATAGAACAGTTTGTACAAAGACGATGTACGAACAGTGTTTATACTTATGTTGTTGAGTAGAGAATGCTACACTGTTCAAAAACAGTGAACGGTAATGATACTTATTTTGTTTATTGTAGAATCTTTCAAGTATAGTACAGTCTCTACAAAGATAGAGAATGACGTTGATACTTATTTTGTTGAGTATAGATTGTTACATGCATAGTATAGTCTGTACAAAGATAGAGAACGTTGTTGATACTTATTTTGTTGAGTATAGATTGTTACATGCATAGTACATTCTGTACAAAGATAGACAACGACGTATATACTTATTTTGTTGAGTATAGATTGTTATATGCATAGAAAAGTCTGTACAAAGCTAGAGAAGCATGTTGATACTTATTTTTTTTTTTTTTTTTTTTTTTTTTTTGAGTATAAATTGTTATATGCATAGTACAGTCTCTACAAAGATACAGTACGACGTCAATACTTATTTTGTTGAGTATAGATTGTTACATGCATAGTGCAGTCTCTACAAAGATACAGTACGACGTCAATACTTATTATGTTGAGTATTGATTGTTACATGCATAGTACAGTCTCTACAAAGATAGAGAACGATGTTGATATTTTTGTTGACTATAGAATGTTATGCGTATAGAACAATCTGATTGAGAACGACGTTGATACTAATTATATTGAGTATAGAATATTACACGTGAAGAAATGCTTATACTAAGATAGAGAACGGTGTTGATACTTATGTTACACCTCTAGAACAGTCTGTACAAAATAGAGAACGATGTTGATACTTATTTTGTTGAGTAAAGAATGTTGCACGTATAGAACAGTTTGTGCAAAAGATAGAGAATGATGTTGATACTTATTTTGTTGTGTATAGAATGTTACACGTATAGAACAATCTGTACAAAGATAGAGAAGATATTGATACTTATTTTATGGGTACAGAATGTTACATGTATAGAACAGTCTATACAAAAATAGACAACGGTACTGATACTTGTTTTATTGAGTATAGAATGTAACACGTATGGAACAGCCTGTACAAAGATAGAGAACGATGCCCATACTTATTTTATTGAGTATAGAATATTACCCGTATAGAACAGTCTTTTCAAAGATAGTGAACGGTGCTGATACTTATTTTGTTGAGTATAGAGTGTTACACGTATATAACAGTCTGTACAAAAGTATAGAAGATGTTGATATTTCTTTGCTGAGTATAGAATATTATACGTATAGAACAGCCTGTGCAAAGATAGAGAAGATGCTGGTACTTATTTTGTTGAGTATAGAATGACACACGTATATAGAAGTCTGCACAAAGATGTAGAAGATGTTGATGCTTGTTATGCTTAGTATAGAATGTTACCCGTATAGAACAGTCTGTGTAAAGATAGAGATGTTGGTACTTATTTTGTTTAGTATAGAATTACACACGTATATAACAGTCTGTACAAAGATAATGAACGGTGTTGATACTTATTTTATTAAGTATAGAATGTTACACATATAGATACCAGTCTATACAAATACCTTGATACTTATTTTATTGAGTATAGATTGTTACACATATAGAACAATCTGTACAAAAACAGAGAGCAATGTTGATGAGTATAGAAAATTACACTTGTAGAACAGTTTGTACAAAGCTAGAGATGTTGATACTTACGTATTTTGTTGATTATAAAATCTTACACGTACAGAGACAGTCTGTACAAAGATACACCTCCTATGGCGGTCACCTTCCGTTAACGGCCATTTTTATTTCGACACTGAATCGAAAGTCGGAAAAACACAAACTCGCATCCAAAAAAAAAAAAGGGTGGTGGGAGTGTGTGTGTGTGTGGGGGGGGGGGGGGGGGGGGGGGGGCGGGGGGAGGGGGGGGGGGAGAGAAAATATTTTATTTATTGGAAAAAAAAAAAAAAAAAAAAAAAAAAACGATAATAAGTGAATTAGTTTTTAATTCGTTACACATTTTCAAGTTCCACGCGACATTAACCTTCAAAGGTCAGCGCATGATCAACCGATATCAATTACAACCGTATGGATTAATTGATTAAAGGACTATTGATGATTGACCGTTGATGTTTACGCCTATTGGTTATTAGGATGGTCAATTGGAATTGCTCAAAATGATTGACACCCGTGTCTTTCGATTAAATAAACAACTCTACTTTCAGTTTCACTATTCCTATTCAATTGACTCGCGTGTAAACATGGCTTCGAAAAATGCATAAACACACTGCGTTGTAATAGAATATTTTCAATCGAACTACTACATGTCATCAAGAAACAAATAGGGATCAGGAATCACGTTTTTTTTTATTGCCGTTTCATGGAAATACGATAATAACTGTGCTTGAACAGCGATAAAAATCCCCATTTTTATGTAATGTCAACACATCGCACGGTCGCGTTCCAGAACTGTAGCCGATTTACCGGCTAAGCCATGAAATAAATCAGCAAATGCTTTACAGAACGATAAACTGTAATGTTATCCGTGCATATAGAATGTTACAAGTATAGAACAAAGAGAAGGATCCAGGATGATTTCTGAGGGTTTGGTTCGATGAAATTACCGTACTTACTCTACGTATTTGGAAGGACCCCAGTAGGCACATAACATCAAAATGACGTCGTATCAACGTCGATGCGACGTGATCACGTCGCATCGACGTTGATACGACGTCATTTTAATGTTGTGTGCCCACTGGGACAGGTCTGAGCAAACAGTGTAGACCAAGATCAGACGCCGTAGAACGCGCCATCTGATCAGGGTCTGCACTGTTTGCAACTCATCCAACATTTTAAAACATTAATAGGTAGTAAAAGTAACTTGTTGAAGAGGAGTATAAGGTAAAGAGTGAGTGGTGTGATTATTTAGGGTATATACGGAATCCTAAATTTATCCGAAATTTCCTAGGAACTGAAATTTGGAGTCAAAGGAATGGGGGACCCCACCTCCACCCTGAACCCACTCTCATTCCGCCCCAGAAACAATCTGCACAAAAATAGAGAACGATGTGGATACTTTTGTTATTGAGTATAGAATGTTACACGTATTGAGCAAATGGCATAGCTGGACGATGTTGATTAGATATTGATGTAGAATATAGACAAATTTTAAAACCTGGATAATGAATGTGAAGGAAACGCTGGTTAAAGGGCTGCAGTCGGCTCCTAAGTACATACCAGTATGGTATAGGTACGACAAACAGGGCTCGGTGTATAACGACAGATGTCTGGAGGAGAATAAGTTTTATTATTTCTATTCATCAGAAATTACTGTGATTAAACAACATGTTAAGGTATGTATAACGCAGAATTACATGATTGAAGAATACTTTTAGTCGAGAAAACTTCGTTTGTGTGTTATGTTTTATATTCAATTTCATCACGCTGATTATGGTCTGAAAGGATATGCTTAAAATGCCTTGCATTTGAAGATGATGTCATAGCTCTGTTACCATAGCAACTAGAATTGTTCAGAAACAAATCTATTCTCATACCATTTAATTCACTGTTGTTTTACTTGTCAGGTTGCACAGACATGATTCAAGCAAACAAATGCGTTTTGAACCGCGTCCCGGGAACCGCGTCAAGCGAAATGTGTTTAGAGGGATATGCGGGTAGCGAAGGCCCAGATCAGACTGCGCCAGGACATTCGCTGCCCGCTTTGTGAGACGGCGTGCATATGTAACACATACGAATATGTTATATGGTAGGAACGCTAGCTGTTCTTTCCAAATTAATGCGTTAGTACCTTGGGCAAACTGTATGGAGACAGATCTGACGCGAAACTGCAGACTGTTTGTCACTCGTATTGATAAACATGCAAGAGTCGAACAATTGTCATTTCTGTATATAATTCCGTTTGCGTTTAAATTACTATAAAAGTAAGGGTCTCAGACCTGAGTCACAAATGATTGTCAAACATTGATTTGTTTTTTGAATAATAACTTACCTGTATTCTCCTCACTGTTAAAAGCAGCAGGAATGATAAATAGAGCCATCACGAAAACACGCCTATATAATTTTGACCCCCCTTAAACCCCACTTTTATATAGTAAAACTGGGGTTTATAGGGGTATACATTATTTTCCTTATTTTTGCTCGAAAACATAGATTGTGGGTACTCGTTAGAACCGCCTCGCCGAGGCGGTTCTAACGAGTACCCACAATCTATGTCTTGAGCAGAAATAGGAAAAATATCAGAATCTTTTATCTGAAAATTTTCATTTTTTGGTGGTAAAATTTTCAGTATATTTGAATAAGCATGTTTTCGTAATGATATTAAAGTGGCTGGAATGATAACTACACAATTACTGTAACATATTGGACCTCTAAGGACGGTAGGGGTCAAAGACGTCAGGACGGTCCAATT
This sequence comes from Anodontia alba, assembly GCA_964016985.1. Taxonomy (NCBI): domain Eukaryota; kingdom Metazoa; phylum Mollusca; class Bivalvia; order Lucinida; family Lucinidae; genus Anodontia; species Anodontia alba. The sequence goes on along the minus strand of OZ024825.1, from coordinate 31,018,910 downwards.
GGAAGGAGGGTGAGAAAAATGTTTTTAGAACATGGTCTTGTAGCATATCAGAGCGACCGGTATGATGGGTAGACCATTATGTAGTAAACATTGTGAACATAGGGTCAAAGCAGGGGTCGTTAGGGTCTAAGTTTGCGACTGCAGGGATATTCGACGGCTCACCATCATGCGGGTGCCGTTCTAGTGAAAAACGTTCTTTTTAAGTGACCTCTTCTTCGTGCAATGAACAGGTATTACATATATGTATGGTTCGAACATATACGAAAGCTTTACATAAACTGTCCATATGTTACATATGCATACAGTTGTACGCCAACGTAACACATGAACATTGCCATGTGTTATATACGCGTACAGTTGTACGCATACGTAATGCATGTTACGCATGAATACAACTGTACTCATACGTTGCACGTCTTTACGTATTCGTATGTGTAACATATGCACACTCACACCGCTTACAGAGGCACTGGCTATTGTAGAATATATTAATCTTAATGAACAGTGAATGCCTTGATGAGACAGCGCTGAAAGCAATACCAGATCGGCCTTGGCTGACGCACGTACCATAAATGAAATGTCCAGTCCCATAACGGCCTGTCATCAAGAAAACATACCTATATAATTTCGACCCCCCTTAAAATATATATAAAAAATAAATGTGAGTTAACCAGAACGTAAGTTTTGGTGGAGAAATAAGAACAATATCTTGGTCTAGATCCTCCTTTTATCTGTAGCTTAGAATGAGAACAATGTGGCTCCTTATCGGACTTTGCGGACTTCACATATCTGAAGAGGTACCTTTTCGAATGATTCGAAAAAGTGCTGTGGTAATCTAAAATTTTACAGAACGACGACGACCTAAATACGTTGTCTTCAAAGTGCAAGATAAGGCTGTCGATGGATTTTTCGAGTTACCCTGAAAGCGCCATGCAAAATTGAAGCAGACGTCATTCTCATTTGTTTTTAGGGAAAATAAAGGTTGCATTTCATGTGCATCGTCTACATAGCAAACGTTTCCCAGCGGGCACACAACGTTGAGACAACGTCGCATCAATGTCGATGCAACGTCATGACGTTGCATCGATGTTAATATTTTATAAACGTCATGTGCCCACTGGGTTCACATGAAATGTCTAGCTTTAAGATTTAAGGGTTTCAAGCTGATATTGTTTGCGGTAGACGGAGCACTTTTGCAAAACTGTCGAAGGTTTAAAGACACGTTTTAACATTTTTGTTATTTTGTAGCTGAGCCGAAAATATTTTTTGGGTATTTGCATAAAGAGGTCATTTTGCTTATTAGAATAAGTAATACTAAGGCCCTCTTCAGTTTCTCAGATGAATACGCCAACGTCAATTGTTGGCATATTCTATTTGTCCGTGGGGCGCATACTTGTAATTAAGTGGCTATGATTTTTATAGGCTGTTGAAAAATACAAACAGATCCTTTATCACGAAAACGCGCCTATATATTTTTGACCCCCTTATATAGTAATTTATATAGTAAAACTGGGGTTTACAGGGGTATACATTATTTTTCTTATTTCTGCTCAAAAACATAGATTGTGGGTACGTGTTAGAACCGCCTCGATGAGGCGGTTCTAACGCGTACCCACAATCTGTGTTTTGAGCAGAAATATGAAAAATATCAGAATTTTTTATCTGAAAATTTTCATTTTTTGATGGTGGAATTTTCAGTATATTTGAATAGGCGTGTTTTCGTAATGTATTATTTATTCATGCCAGTAAAATCCCAACCAGCATTCAATCAATATCGGACAGTTATTGGGTCCCTATCATCGGCCCGACTGGGCGGCCGATAAATGTCCGATATACATTTGAGTAGAATGCTAGTTTATATTAAGAACACCATTTCGTTAACACATCTTGTAGCTGTAGATAAGCTGAAATCGGAATTATTTGTTTACCTTGATACCCCATTTACATTACGAAAACACGCCTATTCAAATATATAGAAAATTTCACCTCCAAAAACTGAAAATTTTCAGATAAAAAACTTTTATATTTTTCTTATTTGTGCTCAAAACATAGATTGTGGGTACTCGTTAGAACCGCCTCGGCGAGGCGGTTCTAATGAGTACTACAATCTATGTTTTTGAGCAGAAATAAGAAAAATAATGTATACCCGTGTAAACCCCAGTTTTACTAGGGTTTAAGGGGGTCAGAATTATATAGGCATGTTTTCATGATGATCTAGGGCTATGTGAGCCATCGCATTTTCACCATACGATATAAGAAATGAGAAAAAATTTGGTTACTAAACTCATTTGTGTATAAAACAGATTTATGTAGTAAAACAGATTGCTGGACGGAAAATCCAAATTGAAATGCGGTTTAACCCTTGTCATGCTGAATAAATTAAGATGCCACGTCCACTTCTACTTTTCAGCCAATCGGATTACTTGATCCAAGTTGTTGATACAAATTCAAATACTGAATGGCAAACAGTGCAGGTTCAGATCAGTCGGATGCCAACTGATCTGACTCTACACTACTTGCTAAAACAGGGCATGTCGTGTTCAGCAAGGGAAGGGTTAAGGCTTTCAAAATTCTGAAAATCCACCACATAATGTAAACCCACATTTTATCAAACATAAACCAGACACCCCTTCTGCTCGAAATGTACCGGTCCAATGAATTTATGTAGAAATGTCCACTCGGCATAAATAGATAAATGCACCGGTCTCGGTGGCTCAGTTGGATGCGCCGTCCGACTGGAGACCAGGAGGTCGCGGGTTCAACCCCCGCCGAGGTCGGCAACATTCTTTCGTGGAGGTTGATCATGAAATATTTTCTACGGTCATTCTCTCCCTTCCGCTGATTCAAGAAGGGCAGTTGTCAGTTTCTGGCGAAAGAATGTGCACAATACTGGTTAACCACTTAGAGGACTAAGCCTGCCCAGTAAACGTGTGGTTAGGTAAACTGACCGCGCTCGACATGACCCCATTGGGTTGACTGGGCCGTAAAACCTCAACACAAATGCACCGGTCAAAATACATTGGGTTTTCTCAGAAATCCGTAAAAATGTCACCTCTACACCCAGTTTCACCCATCTCTCAGAAAGTGATATCAGAGCCGTCTCATATCGCATATACCGTGTATAAGTATTTGGACATCTTACCTTTTTACAATACTTACCCCCCCCCCCCCACTTGAACTAATCTATTTTACTACCTGTTGATATGTCTAAAAGGCTGGATAAAATGCAAATAGTGTAGACCCTGATCAGACGCCGCGTTCCGCGGCGTCTGATCTGGGTCTACGCTGTTTGCTCTATCCTATCTTTCCGAATACTTAATATAAAAATGATATGTTATACTCTAGTATTTATCGATTCTGTAAGCAGCCATAAATGCCCGGATCAGGAAGCGCAGGTGCGCATGCACATCTGGACCCTCACATATGACAGTACCGTTTTCTTATGTTGCAGCTTGTATAGTTTGTCTTTTCTTTCCTTTTCTAGGACATGGTTGAACAGGTCCCAAGCCCATGTGTTCTGGTTGAAATGGGGAGCGGTAACTCTGAGAAATCCCGTATTTTTATTGACACCATTTTAGAGCAGCAGACGACACTTCAGTATATCCCTGTAGATATTTCACAAGGTATCTGCAACGTTTTTAGCTTATTTATGCACAGTGGAATAATCTATTAATGAAGGGGCTGGATCATAGCTGCAGACGTTTTTTGTTTTGTTTTTTTCAACCAAAACACTTAAACGCTTAGCTGCTAAATTCCGCGAGGAGGTGATGTAAGAGAGAGAGAGAGAGAGAGAGAGAGAGAGAGAGAGAGAGAGAGAGAGAGAGAGAGAGAGAGAGAGAGAGAGAGAGAGAGAGAGAGAGAGAGAGAGAGAGAGAGAGAGAGAGAGAGAGAGAGAGAGAGAGAGAGAGAGAGAGAGAGAGAGAGTACAGAAAACACATCCACATAAAGAGAAAAGAAAAAAAAAAGACACATATTCCTTCTCTGTAACCAGAATATTGGACGAATCATACTAATTTGTAGCGAACAGCGACTGCCAATACAAGACTACATGTATGCATTGACTGGTCTGGGTTTTCGCAGTTAAATATTGTTGTAGATGAGTGCATGCCCTTGGTAGATTTTCCGCCATTTGTTTACAAGTGAGACAACATTTTAGACTTACTGTTTGCTTTTTTTTGCACACCAAGACCCTTCTGAAAGGGGTCTACTCTAAAAGGAAAGAATTTGCTCCTTAAGCTGAACAAATACAACGTCAAGAAAATCTACCTGGCCTCACAGTAATTGTATTCATTCATAATATATTCTTGCAACGTTTTCTTGTTTCTATACTAATATCTAAATAGTTGCAGAACTAAATATTAAACATTCTAGACCATCGCTGTTCACATATGCGCATTACGAAAATACGCCTATTCAAATATATTGCAAATTTCACCATCAAAAACTGGAAGTTTTCAGAAAAAAAATTCTGATATTTTGTATGTTTCTGCTCAAAACATAGATTGTGGGTACTCGTTAGAACCGCCACGCCGAGGCGGTTCTAACGAGTACGCACAATCTATGTTTTTGAGCAGAAAAAAGAAAAAAAATAATGTATACCACTGTAAACCCCAGTTTTACTATATAAAAGTGGGGTTTAAGAGGGTCAAAATTATATAGGTATGTTTTCGTGATGGTGAAGGCAGTTTTTTCTTACTTGCTTGCATTTCCTAATATTCAGAGTTTCTTCAAGAGACTTGTGAGGCCGTTGCCAGAGACTATGGTGATAAACTGGATGTTAGGCCCATTGCAGGAGATTACAGCGTCGGTATCAATGGAATCAGGTATACTTCTGTCATTTCATTCAAAGAATGGTTTCAAAAGACAAATGTAGAGGTCATGCCTATAATTCTTTTTCATCTCAGACTATTCATTAAAAGGTCTTATAGACATTTGTAGCCTGTAGCAAGCACTTAGTTAGAGACCCAAGGTGTCGAATCTAGCAAAAAAGGCTGTCGTACCTTGACCGGAAATATATACCACTTATTGTTTTTGTATTAGAATGACTGGTCATTTCTTTATGCGAAAAGACTGTATAGCAGTTCAAAATGATTTGCTTTTCGGTAAAATGCAATCCCAAATCACACAACGGCTACGTCGAAACGATGCCTGATGTGAAATGGTTCTCATTTCATAATTATATTGTTGATGGTTTCACTGAAATGAATACTTATTTTATGCTGGTGGCTAATGTGTATTTTTTTCTTCAGAAATATCCAGGGAAACAAGCTAATAATCTGGTTAGGCGGAGGGTTTCAGAATCAGCCGTATCAAGTGCAAGTTGGCAGGATTGAAAGTCTTGCACAAACAATGTCAGGTAAAGAAAGTATAAAAATTTATCCATACAAAAGGTCAACGGCCCATGCGTACCAATACGAAAACACGCCTTTTCAAATATATAGAAAAATCTCACCTCCAAAAACTGAAAATTTTCAGATAAAAAACTCTGAAATTTTTCAAATTTCAGCTCAAAACTTAGATTGTGGGTACTCGTTAGAATCGCCTCGGCAAGGCGGTTCTGATGAGAACCAACAATATATGTTTTTGAGCAGAAATAAGAAAAACAATGTATACCCCAGTAAACCCCAGTTTTACTATATAAAATTGGGGTTTACAGGGGTCAAAATTATATAGGCATGTTTTCCTGATGATTGTATAACATACATGCATTTTAAACTTATAATATAGCCGTGTAGAATGAATTAAACCCTATGATTTAGGGGATAACTGCATTCAAATTTGTCATTTGGGGAGGTAAATCGGCGGTTTTACGGTCGGAAATTTCGTTTTACGGCTGCTGACGCGTCGCCGTAAAACGTAATTTGCGACCGTAAAACCGCCGATTTACCTCCCCAAATGACAAATTTGAATGCAGTTATCCCCATTCTAATGCATTTATTCATTTTTTTCTGTTGAAAACATTGCACTGTTTGTACAAAGCGACAAGTCCTGTGAGCTGCGAAAAACCAAATGCCAGCCAATGCAAAGCCACGTTACGCGATGACGTCGGATTTCCGACAGTATATCGCAGAATATACCGTCGCAAATTTTTGACGTTATCCAATCAAACGTCGCGTTACATACGCGAGTGCATTAGAATGCTGTCTTTGAATTAAGACACACCCATCGTAGCAAATGAGGTGTCGGATATAAATAATAACAGAGTGGCAAACATTGTAGATCCAGATGAGACGGCTCATTATGAGCCGTCTCATCTGGATCTACACTGTTTGCAAAAGTACCTGTATTGGTCTACAGGGCTGAACGAGTTAACACGTCAAGCTACCTCCCAGCATGATTTTACATGCTTACTAAGCTAAATGGCTTACGTTCTAGATGGCCATGCTGAAGTTATAGTAAGAAATTCTTGCATTTACCACTCTTTGCATGAAAATACTGAAAGTGCTTGTTCATGTTGTCTGTGGCATTCTTCACTTATCAGGTGCCTTGGGAAGTCTGTGTATTTTTCCTTCTAGCAAATGGTCTAATGGCAGCTATGTGATTTAATCGAAATTATTGATATAGGTTGACTTAGTGGTTAACTCTGTTGACTTGCAGACAGACAGACGAAACGTTTATTCTTTTAAGTCATTCACATGATATATAAGGAATAACATATTATCATGAATGGTAGATGAGATGGCAAATATACATCACTTGGTGTTTGCTTGGTCCCGATATAAAAAATTGTGTTTTTTTTTCTGATTTTTTTTTTCTATTTATAGACTATAAGTCCCGATAGGAAATGATTTTTTCCTACTCGGGTATCGGATGTTTTCCTACAATTTTTTCCAGGAATTTGGACAATGATTTTTATCCTACAATCATTTATGACGTCGTTAGAGAAATTTCATTTTGAAAAATTGTGAATTATTAGCATTTGTATGCATAAAATGTTGTGTCAGTTGTTTAGGAATAAACATTTTTACAAAAGTAATACCTTTCAGACCATAGAAATAGGAACTGCTAAAAAGATTGTAGGAAAAAAACTTGTTCATTAAAGTCAGAAAAAAATCATTCAAAGTCGGGACAAAACAAACACCCAGTGATACATATTACAAGCCAATTGTTGTGGGTTCGAATCCCGCATGGTTCTGGATTTTTTCCGAGAATTAGAAAACTAATTCATACTCCACGTACACTGGGTTGAGTATAAAAGAGGACAAGGAGACAGTTTGTGACAGACAATGGGACTAAGTGTGCATGCCTAATCCATGTGCCTGTATAAACACACAACGTAGGCCCGATATACTGAAATACTGCTGAAAGTGTGGAAAATCCCAGAAAATCCCTACCACATCTCCGTCATATAATGCAAAATATCGAATGGAATAATCAGGACTTTGCGTGATTGGCCGAGGACCTCATGAAAAACAACAACAACAACAACAAAAAAAACAAAAAAAAAAAAAACAAAAAAAACAACATTAGCAACTTGTATGTAGACTTTATGGTAACCTTTAGGGCTTATTTTATAGATTTTATTTGTGAATTTTGAGACAGGCGAATTCATTCCCCTCTTCTTATGCAATGTATGATCTCAACAGTTGCAAAGAATCAGTAAATAGGGCGTGTCAAGCAAGAAAAGTGCATTCGAGCATGCGCAAACTGTGCGAAATCACATCATCCTGCACATGCGCAAAGTCTCATTCGGGCATTTGCTTATCCATTGAAACTTTATAGTATCTAATGATTCTGTTGTCGGACAGCGAATGCCCCGATCAGACTGATCTGAGCATTCGCTGCCCGCAAGGCGCGGCCCAAATACTCATACGTTTTACGGACTATGATAGTATTATTAAAGGCTTCATATTCCCCCAAAAATGACATTTTTTATCCAAAAAAAGTTAAACAAATTGATACATAATATTAATACGATCATAAAATGTGGCAGCTGACAGCCTGCAAATTTCGGTTAGTCTCTCGTTTTCGAACAGGATCAAAAATGAAATGATTTTTTAATCGTATCTCTGAATTAATGTTGGCATCATGGAGCCTTTAATGAATTATTTCATTTCAGAATACGATAGATTTACATCATCCTGCACAGTCGCAAAGTCTCATCCGGGCATTTTCTCTCCATTGAAACATTCTGTAGTATCCAGTGACTCAGTGGACAGTGAAGGCTGTTATCAGACTGCGCGGATGCGCAGGCTGATCTGGGCATTCGTTGTCCACATGGCGCGGCTGAAATAATTTTACGGACTATTAATAAATTGTTTCGTTTCAGAGAATGATAGATTGATTATAGCACTAGATGTAACTCAGAATGCTCAAGAGGTAGAAGATGCCTATCTAGATCCCACAGGTACGTGTGTTAAGCATTCTTAACCAATTTATGTCGGGTGGACTATTTGGACCGGTTTATTTACAATAGCAGGGTTAGTTGTTTTTTTTTCCATTAATACTATTTTATAGAATTCTTATAGTTTATGCAAACAGTGTGGACCCTGATCAGACGCCGCGTTCTGTGGCGTCTGATCTTGGTCTGCATTGTTTGCCAATTACACTTTTGGGAGTCGCGAGACTAAAATGGGTTGAAGTGCTAAGCACAACTGCAGCAGATGCCATTTTGATTGTTTCGAATTTGTAATTGTAAAACGATTCATAACTAAATGAATACCTCAGGTCAGTAAAACGCGTATAAAATACCGATTGTACGTAGAGACACAGGTAACACCGAATAATGATCTAAATGTTGTCGTGCAATCATCGGTAATTTTCGCGAGGTGCTTAAGGCTTTCTGGAAATATCTAAAAGTCAAACGTTTTAAGATATAGATCTGTATCACATATTACAAAAAACTCTTCCACTTGACATTTACTTGTTTTTTTTTTTCGAGATTTCTTGTTTCTGCTTCCAGGAATATCCGCTTCTCTGTATCTCAATGCCATTTGGCGTCTGAATCGGGAGTATGGAAGTGCAATTAACACAGATAAACTAGACTTAGAAGCAAAATTTATGAAACAGACAGATTCCAATGCTACAAGTCGTGTTCTCCTGAGGGCAAAAGCGAAGGAACATCAGTCATACGACATTCGTAAGTCTTTGATATCATCACGAAAACATGCCTATATAATTTTGACCCCCTTAAACACCACTTTTATATTTTAAAACTAGGGTTAACAGGGGAATACATTATTTTTCTTATTTTGCTAAAAACATAAATTGTGGGTACTCGTTAGAACCGCCGAGGTGGTTCTAACGAGTACCCACAATTTATGTTTTGAGCAAGAATATGAAAATATCAGAATTTTTTTATCAGAAAATTTTCTGTTTTTGGTTGTAAAATTTTCAGTATATTAGAATAGGCGTGTTTTCTTAATGGTGAGTCTAATTTAGAGTAGATCCAGATCAAACAGTGCATATGCGTGGTCTTATTATGACCCTTGCAATGCATAGGCGATCGTACATCCTTTTCAGGTTTGTCTGAACAAAACAAGGGGGCTGGATTCTCTTGGTAGATTTTCCGCCATTATTCTAAGGGAAGTAACTATTGTGATATCATGCTAACTTCCCTGCACGTCAAGACACTGAAAAACGGGGTCTTATTCTATGCTCCTCTAAAGGGCATTATGGTGATTTAGTCAGAAACATACTTACAGTATAGCAAACCAAGATTAAATACAATTTTTATGGTAATTTGTTCTGTTATTTTTTTCCTCCACTAAGTACATGCCGCGGTAGGATGATTCCAGTAACCCAAAAGATACTCGTGGCTTAGAAATAAGAAAACATATTTGAAATGCTATTCGTTTGTACTGCATTCAAGTGTACCCAGATAATGCTAACAGTGTATGTGTGTTTTTCTGTATACTAATAGCCTGTCAGAGACGAAGCTCTTGATAAGTCTCTCAACACAAGAGATTTCATTCATATACAAATAAAAGTTTTTGGGTGCCTATGGAATCATACGAACAATGTACAAAAAAGTTAGATAAGTCTGTCACAATTACTGCTAATCGAATATGCTGTTTTTAATGCTTACATAGACCACATAGATAAGTCACAATAACTGCTAAATGAATGTGCTGTTTTTAATGACAACCAACATCCTTTAGCTAAATCTGTCACAATTACTGCTACATTTATGCGCTGTTTTTTAATGATAAAAATGATCATCTAGATAAGTCTGTCACAATTACTGCTAAATTAATGTGCTGATTTTAAAGATAACCAAGATCCTTTAGATAAGTCTGCCACAATTACTACTACATTTATGCGCTGTTTTTAATGATAGCAAAGATCATCTAGATAAGTATGTCACAATTACAGCTACATTTATGCGCTGTTAACGATAACAAAGATCATCTAGATAAGTCAGTCACAAGTAAGTCTAGTTACTGCCAAATTAATGTGATGTTTTTAATGATAACGAAGTTCATTTTGAAAAGCGTGTCATAATTATTCATTACGAAAACATGCCTATTCAAATATATAGAAAATTTCACCGCCAAAAACTGAAAAATTTCAGATAAAAAACTCCGATATTTTTCACATTTCTGCTCAAAACATAGATTGTGGGTACTCGCTAGAACCGCCTCGCCGAGCGGTTCTAACATGTACCAACAATATATGTTTTAGAGCAGAAACAAGAAAAATAATGCATACCCCTGTAAACCCCAGTTGTACTATATAAAAGTGGGGTTTAAGGGGGTCAGAATTATATAGGTATGTTTTAGTGATGGCTAAATAAATATGCTGTTTTTAAAATATAACAAAGTTCATTTAGATTATAAGAATCCATCATGAGTGTCCATGCAGGATAAGCGAAGTCACACCTGAAGGGTAGGAATTTCAACCAGGGAAGAGGCTTGCCGAGTCCATTACGAAAACATGCCTATTTAAATATATTGAAAATTTTACAACCAAAAAGGACAATTTTCAGACAAAAATTCTGATATTTTTCAAATTTCTGCTCAAAACATAGATTGTGGATACTCGTTAGAACCGCCTCGCCGAGGCGGTTCTAACGACTATCTCATATAGGCAAAAGTAGAAGAAAAGTCTGTCATAATTACTGCTAACTTAATGTTTTATACGACCCTATAGATAAGTTTGTCACAGTTACTGCAAAAGTTAAGTGATGTTTTTTATGATAACTAAGAGCCTATGGATAAGTATCTCACAATCGTTGTTTATTGTATGTGCTGATTTTAATGATAACTAAGATCATTTAGATAAGTATCTCATAAAATAGCTGCTAAATTTATGTGCTGTTTTTAATGATAACTAAGATCCTTTAGATAAGTATCTCATAAAATAGCTGCTAAATTTATGTGCTTTTTAATGATAACTAAGATCCTTTAGATAAGTATCTCATAAAATAGCTGCTAAATTTATGTGCTGTTTTTAATGATAACTAAGATCCTTTAAATAAGTATCTCATAAAATAGCTGCTAAATTTATGTGCTTTTTAATGATAACTAAGATCCTTTAAATAAGTATCTCATAAAATAGCTGCTAAATTTATGTGCTTTTTAATGATAACTAAGATCCTTTAAATAAGTATCTCATAAAATAGCTGCTAAATTTATGTGCTTTTTAATGATAACTAAGATCCTTTAAATAAGTATCTCATAAAATAGCTGCTAAATTTATGTGCTTTTTAATGATAACTAAGATCCTTTAAATAAGTATCTCATAAAATAGCTGCTAAATTTATGTGCTGTTTTTAATGATAACTAAGATCCTTTAAATGAGTATCTCATAAAATAGCTGCTAAATTTATGTGCTTTTTAATGGTAACTAAGACCCTTTAGATAAGTATCTCATAAAATAGCTGCTAAATTTATGTGCTTTTTTAATGATATCTAAGATCCTTTAGATAAGTGTCTCATAAAATAACTGCTAAATTTATGTGCATTTTTAATGATTGTTAAGACCCTTTAGATAAGTATCTCATGAAATAACTGCTAAATTTATGTGCTTTTTAATGATAACTAAGATCCTTTAAATAAGTATCTCATAAAATAACTGCTAAATTTATGTGCTTTTTTAATGATAACTAAGATCCTTTAGATAAGTATCTCATAAAATAGCTGCTAAATATATGTGCTTTTTTAATAATAACTAAGATCCTTTAGATATGTATCTCATGAAATAGCTGCTAAATTTATGTGCTTTTTTAATGATAACTAAGATCCTTTAGATAAGTATCTCATGAAATAACTGCTAAATTTATGTGCTTTTTTAATGATAAATAAGATCCTTTAGATAAGTATCTCATGAAATAACTGCTAAATTTATGTGCTGTTTTAAGTATACAGTAAAACTTCAGTGACTCAAACACCAAGGGCACGTTTACAAAGGCAGATTCGGACTCGTTTTGTTTTTTTGTTTTTTTTTGAGTCCCAATGAAATTTTTCCAGTAGCTCAAGAAAACAAACATCTAGGGATATTTTAAGGAAATTTTCTTCTTTCATCAGGAAAATGTATGTTGCTCAACATACCATTATTTTGTAAAAGATCGAAAAGACATGTGGATCCCTAAATTAACCCTTGTCATGCTGAATAACTTAAGATGCCGCGCCCACTTCTAATTTTCAGCCAATCAGATTGCTTGATCCGGATTGATGCTATAAATTCACATACTTAATGGCAGACAGTGCAGATCCAGATCAGTTGACTTCTACAGAAGCCAACTGATCTGGTCTACACTGTTTGCAAAGGCAGGGTATATCGGGGTTCAGCATGACATGGGTTAACCCCCTGACTTGGGTCGAACTGCCCGTGTCTAGAACAATTTTCAGTGGTCTCCTAGATGTTCGAGACACTGAAGTTCGACTATATCTAACATCTTTATTCATGCAACATGTTCTATTCCAGCTGGACTGGGCATCTCAGTTTCCCTAGAGAAAGACGAATATATCAACCTATTCGAAGGCGAGGGTGTTAGTTGTAAATACACCACAGATCAATTACGAACACTTGTACAGACAGGAAGGCAAAAGTTAGATAGAATTTGGATGGACCCAAAACAACATGTCGCTCTCTGCTGTATAGCAAAATAACCATTTAAGTTTTAATGGACTGAATACACTTTATAGATTTTCCGCCATTTTTTCCAAAGTGAGACAACTTTTGTGACTTCCTGTTTGCTTTAAGTAACTCCAAACATCCTTTAAGAGGGGCTTGACGTTACTTAAAGCAAACAGTAAGTCACAAAAATTAGACGCAAATTCTTTTGGAATAGTCCTTTTAAGAAGGGAGTAGAGAGTTGTCTCCCTTGAAAATGTATCAGTTCCAACTACAAGGAGACTGGTGCTATGATTCTAGTTTTAAAACAGATAAAAAGAGAAAGTGTTTATATGTGTATGTTGTGGTATATGTTTTTCTTTTATATCACTGTCCTATCTTGTTGTGGTATATGTTTTTCTTTTATATCACTGTCCTATCTTGTTGTGGTATATGTTTTTCTTTTATATCACTGTCCTATCTTGTTGTGTACTGTCCTATCTTGTTGTGGTATATGTTTTTCTTTTATATCACTGTCCTATCTTGTTGTGGTATATGTTATTCTTTTATATCACTGTCCTATCTTGTTGTGGTATATGTTTTTCTTTTATATCACTGTCCTATCTTGTTGTGGTATATGTTTTTCTTTTATATCACTGTCCTATCTTGTTGTGGTATATGTTTTTCTTTTATATCGCTGTCCTATCTTGGCGTGCCAGTGTATTCCTATCTTCACTTCGGACATATGCGTGCAAATAGGCCTAGGTCAGACTGCGCATGTCAGGATTTTTCATATTTCTCAAAATAATACTACATGAGCCGCAACGTACCTTCTGACATGTGCGCCGAATGAAGACCATTCCGAAAACATGCATATATAATTTTGACCCCCTTAAACCCCACTTTTATACAGTAAAACTGGGGTTTACAGGGGTATACATTATTTTTCTTATTTCTGCTCAAAAACATAGATTGTGGGTACTCGTTAGAACCGCCTCGGTGAGGCGGTTCTAATGAGTACCCACAAATCTACGTTTTTAGCAGAAATATGAAAAAATATCAGAGTTTTTTTATCTGAAAATTTTCATTTTTTTTAGGTGAAATTTTCTATATATTTGAATAGGCGAGTTTTCGTAATGTCAGATCAGCTTGCGTATCCATGCAGTATGATTAGTCTTCGTTGAAACTTTGCATCCTTGGCTATCCAAAATGTGCCCAGGGAAGATTCTGAACAGACTGCGTGGATGCGCAGGCTCATTTGAGTCTTTCTTTGGCGCACACATCAGACGGTACGTCTTCTCACATTGCAGCACATACGTCTGTGAAGAAACTAGGTTGGAAAGTACAAAAAATATAACTATGCTTAACCCTTGTCTTGCTGAATAAATTAAGATGCCACGCCCACTTCTAATTTCCAGCCAATCACATTACTTGATCCGGGTTTTTGATAGAAATTCACATATTTAATGACAAACAGTGCAGATCCAGATCAGTTCAGAAGCCAACTGATCTGGATCTACACTGTTTGATAAAATAGGGCATGTCGTGTTCAGCAAGAGAAGGGTTAAGTGGGAAAATTATCGACTGTCTTGGAAAACGTATACCAAGCGGTTAGACTGGCTCCAGTCTCCAGTGACTAATTTTGTTTTTTCATATTCCTGTTTGATAATCCACTAGAATAAACCCCCCCCCAAAAAAAAACGTAGCATGACTTTTAAGGCTGGTCACTAGACCAGCCTTTATAGTCTTGACATTTCTTTGGTTTTATTTTAGTGGATAATTAAACAGATTATAAGAAAAAATATTTAGTCGCTGGAGACTGGAGCCAGTCTAACCAAGCGGTTGGAAAAAAACGACTCAATGAGAAAACCGACTATGTTGGGAAAAATCAGTATTTGCAGTGGCATCTTGTTTTATATTGTATCAAATATACAAATCATTCTAATGATTCTAATGAGTATTGTTTGGTCGTTCATTTTAACACAAAATTGGTGTAGAATTATATTTTCTTGCATGTCTAGCTTGCGTTTTGTAAACGAGGTCTTGAAATTGATGTAATTATAAGTTAATCAGTAGTTACATACCATCTGCTTATAATTATACTTTTTTTTATGCGTGCGTGCAAACGCGCCTGTGTGTGTGTGAATTTCACATTGTATAATTGACATAAAGCGTAGATTATCGGTCGCGACAACACGCTTTATTACATAATAGTTTTTACATGTATCACGGGTAAGAGCTGTAGTTAAGGGAGGTTAAGAGAAGTTTACAAATGCAGATGTAGCGACATTTTATCCGTCCAAATATCGCACCTCTTGTAAAGTCATATTCATACAGGTAACAGCGTGGAACTGGATTGATACGAGTTGATCATTAAAATTCAAAATTCATATGTTTCTTTTTCTACCAGATATTTCATCTCATCACGAAAACAAGCCTATATAGTTTTGACCCACTTAAACCCCACTTTTATGCAGTAAAACTGGGGTTTACAGGGGTATACATTATTTTTCTTATTTCTGCTTAAAAAACATAGATTGTGGGTACTCGTTAGAACCGCCTCGCCGAGGCGGTTCTAACGAGTACCCACAATCTATGTTTTGAGCAGAAACATGTAAAAAATATCAGAATATTTGTCTGAAAACTTTCAGTTTTGGTGGTGCAGTTTTCAGTATATTTGAATAGGCGTGTTTTCGTAATGTAGTGCACAAAATTGGCCCGAATAAATGAACCATCTTGAATTTGTTACTAGTGTAAAATTACTTCCTTCTTTGCGTTGTATATTTTATGCAAAAAATGGAGAATTGCCTAAGTTTATATGTCCAAAATGATATTACTGTAAATTTCATAATATTTATAACCTCTATTCGATAGATATACTTAAGATGTAAAAAAGAAATTTTATTTTGTGTGTGTGTGTGTGTGTGTGTGTGTGTGTGTGTGTGTGTGTGTGTGTGTGTGTGTGTGGAACGTTGTTATCAAAATTTATAATGAATATTGTGTTTCATGGACATTATTATTTTTGTCTAAATAGTTTAAAAGGTGCAATTACTATGCCATATTTACATCCTCGGTGCATTTACAGAAACCACACCGCCCCCCCCCCCCCCCACAAAAAAAAAAAAAACCAAAAAAAAAAAAAACCAAAAAAAAAACTATAGTTAGCAATTCGGAGGTAATGTTGTTCATACTTCAGTGAATACATTGTCTCACGAGACGTCACTTGAGCACAAATTGAAGTCAAAATAAACCATGATTCTCTCCAATATGATTGGATGATAGCGACGCTATGACCTCAACGACACTGTACCGCTGTTAATAGGAAAACTGCGTGCACTTGTTTTCTTATTTCAATTTTGGACCTCGAACCAGATTTTGCATCAAACAATGGAGTGAAAATAATGAAAAGTATGAATAATAATATTGTGTCACGAGCGAAGTTCACACAAACACCTTCTGAGTTCACTTACTTTGCTTGTCACCCGATATTGTTCACACCTGAATGGATATTAATAATTACCTCCATTTCTTAATTAAAATTGAGGATGAAAACAATTGCGGAAATTCAGAGTGAGTGGTGGTGATTTATGTAATATTTAACTGATAGGCATTTCTGCTTCTACTCAGTTGTGTACATCAGTTTAATTAAGAAAAAGCGTGACTGTTTGTTGCATAAATGAACCAGGTCAGCTGTCTTCATATCAAGTCCCTTGAAATACTCGTTTGATCGAAGACTACCAAAGTTACCCTAAGTATTCGGACATTGTATAGCATGAGAAAACAGTGTAGACCCATATGAAAACCCAAACAGTTTGATAAAGGTCTGCACTGGTTGTCATTCCGTTAGTAGTTTTAGACACAGTACTAGTTAGCCAAATGTGCTAGTTAAAACTTGAAGACAGGTATAGTAAAGAGTTTAGGCGTCCAAATATTTAGGGTAAATGCGTCACTCAGCAAGTTCCTCGTGATGAATATATATATGATCTGATAGGCTGGTTCTTATGCTTTCGTAAAATAGCTTTTAAATAGTTATTGACAAATTTGAATAAACATAAAAAAGATTGCCTTTGGAAACAAAGAACACACAACGGATTAAAAGAATGGGAGTCTCGGTTTTATTGAGACTCTTCATTAGCTTTATGAAGTTTGCAACACTGCTTACACCCTCTAGCGTATACATGAGCAGGACTCCATTTTCAAATATACCACAATGGGCCCAATGCTTCCAAAGAAATGAAATATAATTTGCACTTATGGTGATGTACGGGGAGACGTTCTACCGCCGCCGCACGGCACTAACACCAGCTGCAGTGTAGTAAAATAAACGTAAAAAAGATTGCCTTTGGAAATGAAAAACACACTCAGGATAAAAAAAATGTGAGTCTCGGTTTTATTGAGATTCTTCATAAGCAGTAATGATGTTTGCAACACTGCTTACGCCATCTAGCGTATACATGAGCAGAACTCCATTTTCAAATATACCACAATGGACCCAATGGCCCCAAAGGAAATGAAATATAGTCTGCACTATGGTAATGTACGGGGAGACGTTCTACCGCCGCCACACGGCACTAACACCAGCTGCAGTGTAGTAAAAAAACTGAAAAGGATTGCCTTTAGAACCAAATAAATAACTACGGATTAGAAAATGGGAGTCTCGGTTTTATTGAGACTCTTCATAAGCAGTAATGAAGTTTGCAACACTGCTTACGCCCTCTAGCGTATACTTGAGCAAAACCCGATTTCAAATATACCACAATGGGCTCAATGATCCCAAAAGAAATGAAATATAGTCTGCACTATGGTGATGTACGGGGAGACGTTCAACCGCCGCCACACGGCACTATAACACCCGATGTAGTAGTGTGGTAAAATAAACATCGAAAAGATTGCCTTTAGAAACAAAGAACACACTACAGATTAGAAAACGGGAGTCTCGGTTTTATTGAGACTCTTCATAAGCAGCTTACGTCCACTAGCGTATACATGAGCAGAACTCCATTTTCAAATATACCACAATGGGTCCAATGATCTAAAAGGAAATGAAATATGCACTATGGTGATGTACGGGGAGACGTTCTACCGCCGCCACACGGCACTAACACCAGCTGCAGTGTAGTAAAATAAACATAAAAAAGCAAAGAAATACACTATGGGTTAGAAAATGGGAATCTCGGTTTTATTGAGACTCTTCATAAGCAGAAATGAAGTTTTTCACACTGCTTACGCCCTCTAGCGTAAACATGAGAACTCCATTTTCAAATATACCACAATGGGCCTAATGATCCCAAAGGAAATGAAATATAATCTGCACTATGGTGATTCTTCATGTAGCTGAGAAAGAAGGAAGACAGAAAGAAAGAAGTCATATTTACGGAAACAAAGAATACACTATGGCTTAGAAAATGGGAATCTCAGTTTTATTGAGACTCTTCATAAGCAGAAATGAAGTTTTTCACACTGCTTACGCCCTCTAGCGTAAACATGAGAACTCCATTTTCAAATATACCACAATGGGCCTAATGATCCCAAAGGAAATGAAATATAATCTGCACTATGGTAATTCTTCATGTAGCTGAGAAAGAAGGAAGACAGAAAGAAAGAAGTCATATTTACGGTGCAATATCCGTACAATGGCCATCTCCGGGAAAGTGTAAAATTAGCTGTTGTAGGGAGGTGGCTATTGAATAGAGTTTTAATATACAGAAAAAAAAATGCACTTTGAAGTATCAGAAAAGTGGCTATTTTCGGGAGGCGGCTGTTAATGAGAGACGACCGTTAGTAGAGGTGCCAGTATATATATTGATAATTTCGAACATTATTAGCGTGTCGTATAATTATTCCAAAATAAATAAATAAATAAATAAATAACCCTTAAGCTTTCGTGTTAAGACATATGAAAAAATAAATAGACCTGCATACGACATGTATGTGTATGCACAATCAGAAAAAAAAAGTTCATAAAAAGCGAGGCTGGATTCCTTTACCATGCGTTGTAGAGAACGCAAAAATAATTTTACCAAGATAAGCGCTGTTCTGTGCAGGATACAATCGCCTAATTTACGCCGGGCTGGAGTCCGGCGTATCTGTTTGAGGTTGTTTTTGTAAAATGTGTATGCATTTGGAGAACATCGGTTTTCTTCAAGTTTTATGGGGTTCTTAGTAGGGTTATATATAACTATTCACCCCCACTTTTTTATTATTATTCAAAGTCACACTTTTGCAGCAGAGAACTGTACTATAAGTAACATAGTGAAATAAAAATGGGAAGTACTGTGTAGAATGAATGTAGCAATGTGGGTTTTGCTCATTTAAAAGGAGCCCTAATTTGACCATTCGACCTGAAATGAGCTTGTTGCTGTCAATATTCGTACACGTTTGAATTTTTTCATTCTGTTTTTTTCGTCGTACTACAAAGAAGTAACAAAAGATATTTTTCTTTGTTTACTATTGGAAATATGCATTCTCAAATCGAACGGATTATAAGCTGGTTTAATAATACAGTTTAATTTGATATTCAAGCATGGAAAGATTTGGGCCGAAAGGAAACGTTATGAGTGGAGAAAAGAACGAAACACTGCTAATTAGATGATTTCGAATATAATATGTTCGGCCTAGGCTATGGATGGCGACATGTAATTATGTATGCGGGATAGAAAACAGATGATCATAGTTGATTTTTTTTTACATAGCTCTGATAACGTCTATAATGTTTTTATCGTTGAGTATTGCGATAATTTATATAATTACAACCTTTCATAAATTATAACATTTTTTCACTATACTACGATCTATAGGGAGTAGACTAGCTACTAGTCGGATATCAATATTATTTTCATCAACCAATTATAATTATTAATTTACTAAATGAACTAAGGGCCATCTACTACTTACTGCTTGCCTCACCTCTTTGATAGCAGCAACTAATCTTGGAGATATCCTTGATGTCAGAGACCAACTATTAGAGACTGGCTATACAAGATGTCATACATAAATTTGAATCAGCTTATAGTAAGGAGTGATAAAACATGACATCAAGGTCTAGGGGCTAGTCTAAGGTAAGTAATGCATGACAGATTAGTTTCCCGGCGTATTGATGCTTTGCATCAATGTTTTCTTGTTTTCCTATTTATGCGCATCTCGTGGTTTGACATGCGTTTTCTCACGTCATTACGAAAACACGCTATTCAAACAAACTGAAAATTTTACCAGGACAAAAAATGAAAATTTTCAGATAAAAAAATCTGATATTTTTCATATTTCTGCTCAAAACATAGATTATTGGGCGAGGCGGTTCTAACGAGTCCCCATAATCTATGTTTTAAGCAGAAATAAGAAAAATAATGTATACCCCTGTAAACCCCAGTTTTACTGTATAAAAGTGGGGTTTAAGGGGGTGAAAATTATATAGGCATGTTTTCGTGATGTAATGCTCATAAAATGATTCATTAAGTATAGGGCGAAGGGTTAATAAGGCTGGGCCCAGTAGTTCAAAACTAACGATGTTGTTAGTTAACGTATCATTAAAACTTTGATCATTACATATGGAATATACTCTAATATTTTTGCTGAAAAAAATGTGAGCAGCTTTTGCATTTGCAAAAGCTACTCACATTTTTTTTCCAGCAAAAATACATGTGGATTAAATATTGAACTAACTAGAAAAGTTAACATTTTGACCACTAACGAGCTTGTTAAGCTAACGATGCTTTGAACAACTGGGCCCAGATGTAAAACCTCGCGTTTTCCTTTTACCCACCATGCAGCACAAACGATTAAAGGTATGAAAAGATGTATAATGCCCAGCGCTTAAAGGAGTACATATACCATTGCCATATGCTGTGAAGGCTCAGACCAGATTGTGCTTCCACATAGTCTGATCAGGACATCCTCTATTCAAGAGGATATAGTGCTTCTGTAAACAGGCAGTGATTAGACTGCTTGAATGCACTTATTGATCTGGACCAGTGACGTAGCCAGAACAAAATTATTTTTACACACACGCAGGAAACTCTAGAAGAAAATCCCCTAGTATAGCTTCCAAAATTGGGGCTACTCTTAAAGGAAAGAATTGGCTCTCAGGGAAGCAAATTCGTTCTTTGAAGAGAAGCTATCATAATAATTGTCTTGGCGATCTCTTTTTATTGCATTGTTTTTCTTACGCACATGCGCAGCGTGCATAATGAGCGATACATCTATGTGGAACTTCGTTGCCCCTTATATGGAATAAGAGTCCGTTCCTTGATTTGCGTATCTAGTGGCATTTGAGAAGTAAAACGTATGTAAGGACATATGAGAACAGAAGATATATAAACCCATTGATGACTAATGTCCCATAAAACTGACAATGACAAACAGTGTAGATCAAGGTCTACATTGTGTGACATAATGCTGTATGACCTTGCATTGACCTTTTATCCACCGTTCGGTGCAACGTTCAAACCCAGTAAGCACAGAAAGCCATGTGAAAGATCAGATTGTGCGGATGGGCAGACTGATCCCAGTCTTCGCTGGATGTACATGCAACCTTGTAGGCATTACGAAAACACGCCTATTCAAATACATAGAAAATTTCATCTCCAAAAACTGAAAATTTTCAGATAAAAAACTCAGATATTTTTCATATTTCTGCTCAAAACATAGATTGTGGGTACTCGTTAGAACCGCCTCGCTGAGGCAGTTCTAACGAGTATCCACAATCGCTGAGGCAGTTCTAACGAGTATCCACAATCTATGTTTTGAGCAGAAATAAGAAAAATAATGTATACCCCTGTAAACCCCAGTTTTACTATATAAAAGTGGGGTTTAAGGGAGTCAAAATTATATAGGTATGTTTTCGTGATGAAATGCTGTGGGCCGGCTCGTTTTCAGAATAATGATTGTACTTGTACATCAGATATAGTACAGTCGACTTTCGTTATCTGGACCTCGCTTATTTCGAATAACCGCTTATCTCGAAGTGAAAGTCTGGTTCTTGTTTTACATGAAATCTAACAACTGGTAACAGAATATTGTGGAAAAGAGGAGAAATTGCTCCTTAGGTTGCTACTAAGGAGCTATTTCTTCTCTTTTCCACAATTTTTTCAATATATCTAACTTCAGGAGCCAAATTACATATTCATTTTTGTTGAATATGTTCGTTCGATTTAATGTTTTCCTTAATTCCGCAAATCTGATATGTCGAGGTACGGATATCTCGAAGTGTTTCAGAGAGTACCTTGGACGTCGAGATAACGAGAATCGACTCTATAACTTCTATTTTATTTTTGGATTTGCACACTCTTGAATCGAAATACTGTCTGATGTAATGTTAATATTACTAACATTACTATCTCTGAAATAAGCGTCCTTGGCTATCTTCTTTAAACGAACTGCTTCAGAAGTTCCCATTTGTTGCACTATTAGGGACAGACAACCATTTTGTCTCTGTAATAGGCAGTATGGAGCATCAAATTCAATTAGTTTTCCCTCATCGAGAACCTGCAATATATGTGAGTGATTCAATAACTAAATGATTCTAAACTACAAGCAAATTTTGTCACACACACACACACACACACACACACAAGCACACACACACACACACACTGAAAGTATTCAGATGTAAAAATACGATTGCTTTGAACGACTTACGCAACACACCAGCTTCAACAGATGTACCCACTCACAGAATTTGGAAATCATCACGAAAACACGCCTATATACATTTGACCCCATTAAACCCCACTTTTATATAGTAATACTGGGGTTTACAGAGGTATACATTATTTTTCTTATTTCTGCTCAAAAACATAGATTGTGGGTACCCGTTAGAACCGCCTCGTTAAGGCGGTTCTAACGAGTACCAACAATCTATGTTTTGAGCAGAAATATGAAGAATATCCGAATTTTTTATCTGAAATTTTCACTTTTTTTGGTTATAAAATTTTCAGTATATTTGAATAGGCATGTTTTCGTAATGATAAGGCCATACAATGCTGCTAATATACAGTGGGTCACTGGGTATTTTTTGTTTTGCATACAGTCAGTCAATACTCAAAAAGGGGATCGCATGTGTATCTTTACATTAAATTTAATATGCATAGCCTTATAGTATGATGTGTCCCCTGGTAAAATTCATTTGTGTATATTGTCGGTCACAGGTCAAAATATAGATTACAGAGAATTATTTTTGGAGTATAACACACTGTCTTTATAGCCATACATCAAACGGAATTTTAATCACTTCACTGGGAGCTCTCCTCGGTGGCTCAGTCGGATGCGCTTCCGACTGATGATCAGGAGGTCGTGGTTTCAATCACCGCCAGATCCGGCAACATTCTTTCACGGGGACTGTTAAAAAATGTTTTCTACGTTCATTCTCTCCCTCCGCTGATTAAAGAAAAGCAGTTGTCAGTTTCTGGCGAAAGAATGAACACAGGTACTGCTGTCCTTTCGACATCTCTTGGAAAGACGTTTTTTGCTTGGCGTTTTATTTTAAATGAAAATATTTTGTTCTGACTGACCATATCTTATCAGAAACCATTTGTCTTTCCTATTTCTGTGTTTTGTTCTCAAATATTTACACTAAAATTAAATTTACGGCTAAAAGTTGGCCTGACCTATGCAATTTCTATAGTAAAGTGATTTTTTGGAATTTTTGTCTAAGAAAACAGTTTTTACTTTCCTTTGTTGAATTTGAATTATTGATGTTTCACAACAATATTGTGAAAATTTCAGAAAAATTGAACAACTGGAACTAGTTGAAAATCTGGCTCCAAGCTACCTACCCTACAGATTTCTGCATGATTTGGCTTCATTTTCACTATGGGAAAAAGTGAAAATATTTGATTTTTTAAAAACCAATGACTAGAATGAAACTTTTCGTACATAGGAAGTTACGACAAATGGTTTTGCATTAAATCATGACAAAAGTTTGCAAAAAACGACTTTCTGAAAGATGTCGAAAGCACAGTAGTTTAATCGCTTGGAGGACTAAGTCTGCCCAAGAAAAGTGTGGTTAAGTGAACTGATCGGCTAGATATGACCTTAATGGCTTTGACTGGGCCGTTTAATTCCAATCCAACCATTCGCTTCACTGGTTACTGAGAAGACACTACTTAACGATTTCAAAATTATAAGTCTATGAGACCTTTCGTTTCCATCGGAACCGAGCAAAATGGCAGACTGGCAAAAGTTCACGCGTCCCTCTTATAGTTTCCTTAGTATAATGTTCATACATTACCTAAATTAATCAAAGCACTGACAGCACTGGTAGGTCGATTGTCTCTGAGTGTAGGAAGGGGAATTAGTCCTAAACGGGGACTTAAGACTGTTTCATTTAAGCCTTAACCTCCTGTAATTTAACAAACAGTACAGATCCAGATCAGACGCCGCGTTTTGCGGCGTCTGATCTGGGTCTATACTGTTTGCCAATATCCAGGTTATACAGATAAACCTTTTTACACGCTACTCTGACGTCACAGCGACAAAAATAGCGCGCGACTATAAATAACCGTTGCCTAGATTGCCTACAAACGCGGGTTTTGATTTCATTGGTCAATGATAACCACGTGGACAACAACCTTAAGGAAATTTTGGTGTTTGTATACTATGGCTCTATTGTAGACAATCGACCGAAAAAAAGTACAAGTGCATATTTTTCTGCAATAATTATTTAAAGACAGACTATGGGCTATAGTGAAAAAATGTTTAACTTACCATATACCTGAAGGAAAACGAGTGGTAGTGAAAAATGATAAGATAGACCAACAATGATAATGAAAATTTATTTAAACCTACCATTAATCTGTCGGAATCCATGACAGTATTTAGTCGGTGAGCTATAGTCAATACTGTACAGTTATGGAACTTATCTCGTATCGTCTTCTGAATCAGACTATCAGTTCTGTAACAAAACGAAAACAAAATATTACTGTAACAAGATTCTAGACACTGAATAGGTTCAACGGGATAGAATATCACTCAATCCGAATAGTTCATCTATCATATCACAAGAAATATTTTCACCCACTGAGACATCTTCGGTTCTCATCGAGAACCATCATCAGACCTGGACATTGACCTCATGATGTCACGGGACTTGAACTACTTCCCGCTAGTCTAGCAAGAAACTATCAGGATCAGTCAGTCTCCACACGACATAAACCGGGACCAGGGCCATACAACCTGAGCAAGATCTATTTGTTTACCACTAGGAGCCAGTCTCATGGTAAGCAGTCAAAATCCTGTGACATCAAAGGTCAAAGTCACAGAAAGCGAATTTTTTTCTTGGAAGCTGATACATAAATTCTTTGGATTAACAAGGGGAATGGGTACCAATTAATAAAAATACAAAATTGTTTTGACTCCCTCCTGAAAAGGGATCTACTTTAAAAAGAAAGAAACAGCCCACCATGGGAACAAATTCTTACCTTTTAGAGTAGATCACATATTGGAATGGATTTGTTATGCAGGAAAGCATGCATAAAGTCACAAGTTATATCCCTTGCAAAACGACTTAATACAGTCGTAATTACGCGTGTCCAATGGTGACTACACCTCACAGTTCATAGTTCCTACCTAACGGATACTGGTAGCGTACATCGGTTAACAGAGAATTCTTTGATCAGACTGGCGTGAAAGTTAAGGTTGACTGGGCCTTCGCTTTCGAATATCGGATAAGGACCCTTTTCAAATGTTTGCCCATCTAATATGATTTTGCTTTGCATTTGTTATGGTTTGTCACTTCCATAGGTTTGGCGTTTCGATGTTTTAATGAACATCAGCGGCAGATCAATCATTTCGGCAAAAATGGGTAGACAGTAACACAAGAGTGACTATGTGCAAGAAAATATCATTGTAGAACTTCTGTTTTGATTGCCATTCGGACCCAGACCTTTCAGAACAGCTGGTGTATGCAAAACTTTCTGCGTTATAATTTTCATACAGAAAATTCGAATACATAATTGATATTGAAATCTATTCGGCTTTGGCCAAAATCGTTTTACACAAGTTTCTCTGAAGCTGCACGTTTTCTTATGGAAGAACAACGTATAGCCCGGGAGGGGGTGGATGTGGATTGGAACGTGGTATGACTTAATCAGCCACAAACTAAAGATACAGCGACAAATTTTACAGGAACAGTCGAGTCAAGCAGATTAACAGTAGTCTGGGGGAAGTGATAAACTTTGGAAGGAAAAAAATTCCCGGGGACATTATCACCTAAACATGGAAAATCAACCATTTCAAAATAAAAATGGCCCCCTTTGTCCTAAATTTTATTCGAAATAAAACAAGAGAAAACAAACAAACAAACAAACAAAACAAAAGAAAACCAGACCAAAAAATCACTACATACAGTCAAATCCTAATCTTTGTAGGGGCTTCAGTAGCAGACAATTTCGCTTTCTTAAACTTATATCTTTTCTGACTATCTAATGCCACATATTCCGAAGTTACCAACTTAACCATTAAAACTAGAAATGCAAATAGATATGTTTTAACAATGAGTAAGACACAAAATGTAAGCAAACTGATTTTTGTTGCGCATACACAGAATCCACATGAGCTGTCGCTTCATCCAACATCAGTATTTTGTTCTGTCTCAGTAAAGCCCTTGCAAGACAGATCAGCTGTCGCTCTCCGACACTAAAATTAACCCCACCCTCAGACACCTCCGTGTTTAAACCTTTAGGTAGAGCATTGACAGCGTTTTCTAGCTGAACCTGTAAAATATATTATGATTTATTGTTAAGCATTTTCATGATTTACCGTCATAAAAAACGGGCCTCGAGGTTATAAAATTTTTATTCGTGCTCAACTCAGCTGAGCATGAAAATTTCTCTGCTAATAAATATGAAAATACCAACAATAGCTGGCATTTTCATATTTATTAGCAGAGAAATTTTCATGCTTAGCTATGAATAGCAAGAAAGGATTTGCAATTGTTAGTTTGATATTTATCAGCGGGACAAATTTCACGGTCAGCTGAGTTGAGCATGAAACAAAGTTTTATAATTTCGGGGCCTTGAAATGCTCTGTATATTCAGCCGTAATCAACTCTGCGATATATTTCCGATTTTGTTGTTTTTACACCTAATACAAACATAAGGTGAGATACAAAAGTATTTACAGGATACAGACCAGGAATATTAGGTAGATGCTATACGAAAGACTGCAATCAAAGTTAACAACTCTGTTGACTCTTTCTTAATTGCACAACGGATGGAAATTTCACCGACGTTGATCTACCGATGGTTTTCATTTGGTCTAACTATCAGCTAGTAGATTTTATTTCATGTATGAGGAGAAGTGAATCCATATGTTTCTGTTTTGATAAACTGGCGAATTGAGATGGAACTGTATCAATATCACGAGCGAAGGTTGGATGTCCATAAAACCAGATTTCCCCTCACACCCCCAACTTCCCAAGTTTACAGTAGAATCGTAAAAGACGGTATTTCTGCTGCAATTCCTCTTCGTTTGGTCTGTTTTCTGCGAGGTGGTGTTTTATGCTGTCATTTAATTAAAATAAATTCTTATCCGGCGCCTTAGGAGGGCTCCGTTCCGTGAATGCAAGCTTTCCTTTGAGTCTCTAAATTTTCCTTCATTGCTACAGAAATCTGAATCGCGCAAATCTATTTTAGGGCTCTGATAATTACCTTTCCTCTATTTTGCCAGGGGTACGAAGTAGAAAGTCCATTGACTATAAGAGTACACACAGAGATAAGTCAACGTAATATAACAACAATAACAACAAAAAGCAACTAAAAAAAAAAAAAAAAAAAAGAAAAAAAAAAAAAAAACAAAAAAAAAAACAGAGTAGGAGTCTACCATAATTGAATACTGTAGATTAAAAGAAATCTTCTTATTTCTGTACATACTTAGTTTCGGATCAGGTTAATTAAAACGCCACTTTTGACGAATCAAAAGAGAGCTAATCTTAGTGCTTTTCGTACATTTGTTCGATTTGCGCTTGTTTGGTTTTGTCTGTTTCCCCTCCTCTTGTGTCTGGGAAGGGCTGCGGTTTGTGATTGTGGCACCCTCTGGACCTTTATCTTACCGTTTTTTTTTTCCAATTTAAAGTGCATCTGATTTATTTAATGGTTATTTAATATAAATAGCCTAAGCTCTGGGTCGCATCCTGCGGCGCTTGTCTGTTTGTTAATGTTCCTATTATCGGACACCAGAAAAGAACGCGTTAATTTAAAACACGCATATGTATAAATGTCTTTCAATGAAGTGGTAGATAAGAAGGTAAACTGGGCTGAAATTCACTGTTTAAAAACATGACATTTAGATGTGTACGTAGAGAATCATCACCTGTATCCTGAAGGCCATTTTAGTTAAACAGTCGACTCTCGTTATCTCAAAGTCCAAGGGTTCTCTGAAATTCTTCGAGTGACTCCGTACCTCGATATATAAAATTTGCAGAGTTGAGGAAAAAATAAACTCGAACAACCTCATTTTACAAATGACTATGTAATTTCCTGAGGTTAGAGATATATTAAAAATATTGTGGAAAAGAGGAGAAATTGATCTTAGGAGCAATTGCTCATCTCTTCCACAATATTTTATTACATCTTTTTAGATTTTCATTTTTAAACAGGGCCCTGACTTTCACTTTTAGATAAGCGGTTATTCGAGAAAAGTGAAGTCGAGATAACGAGGGTCGACTGTACTAGATAAGTATAGAGGAACTGATACACTTTCAGAGGGGGCGACTTTGGCAAAATTATTTTTGCCTCTCTTTTGAAAAATGGTCTACTGTGAAAGGAAAGCTGCTTTCTTTTTAAGTAGACCCCTTTTCAGAAGTAGACTGGTACAAGAAAACAAACCGGAAGTCAAAAAGTTACCTTCCTTTTCAAAATTAGAGGAAAATCAACCAAGTGTATCCATTCACCTAAAATCTCATTCAAACTTACTTCAGCCAAGGATTTCCATAAAACGCTATCTTCCATTTCATTAAATGGATCTAGGTTTCTTCGTAATGATCCTGTAAATAAGACAGGGTCCTAAAACGAAAGCAAGATGATATATTACTTTGGCATAGCCTTGTAACCTTTGTCAATATTTGTCTTGCAAACCAAACATAGATTTGTAAATTGGAACTGCATTAGAAATAAGGGTGAGATTCGTGAGAGTAAAAGCAGTTTAAACTCCACCCACCTCTCCCCCACTCCCCCCCACTCACACCACCCACCACTCTCCCCACTCACACCACCCACACACCCAGTACAGTTTTTCTACTGATCATGCCAAAGCGGTTCCTCTGTTGCAGGTCTTCTTTGTTTGTCGGTGATTTCATGTGGCGTTTGTTTTGTCATTATTTGTTTCTCATCTCTCCTACTTTTGATGCCTTGGGAAGAATGTGCTTCAAGACTGTGGCATTTCCTAGGTATTTTCACTTATAGTTTCGCAGAAATATAAAATGTTTTCTTAGCCATAAAACTAAGATATGTCTCGGCCAATAGTCTTATTACTGATAAGAGACTTGGCACATCAAAACCAAGAATACTGTCAATAAACGATAGACAGGTGGGGACACAATAGAGGAATTAAATACTGTTTTATTTATCTGGTCGATAGGTGATGTCCCCGCCGAAATATTTATCATCCCTCAGAAAACCTCTTTACCACATCTGTTGGGATTTCATAATCACATTTTTATGACACGCCTTTGATCTCTCTTGCATAACGCCTAGGAATGGGGCAATTGACTCATTAGTGAGTGGTACCACTTTTGGTCTCATTTTAGCTATGCCTTTAAGTGTGACAAAAACATCCCGAAATTTTTCCAGCTCGCCCATAACTAATTTCACATGTTTCTATCGATTTAGATTTCTCAAATACCGGTATTTCTACCATAAACAAAATGATTAATGAATCGAAAGGAAAATGACACGCTATAATACGTCGATTCATATGTTTATTAAAAAAGGGTTTTACCGTTTTATCCTAAAATTCGAGCGATTTATCTCCAAAGCGTACGTGTTGTAACATTCCTGCAAGACTATTTCACTACTTATTGAATTGTCTGTAAGTGCTGGATAACTGGACGAACCGTGTAGACCCTGATCATACTCCTCGTTTTGCGAATGCCTGTCTGTCTGAGTAATTGGACAAATACAGTAATATTTAATTTCCTTGGCTTATTATGCATTGTTCGATATGGATATATGGACGAGCAGTGTAGACCTTGATCCCTCCACATTTTGCGAATGCCTATCTGTCTGAGTATATGAACAAATACAGTTATATTTATTTTTCTAGGCTTATTATACCGTGTTACCATATTGACATCATCAATTACTGGGCACTCACCTGAGGAATTATCGAGATCTTGTTCCTAAGGTCGTGCAGTCCTATATTCTGTATATTGACATTATCTATCAAAATCTCGCCTTCAGGTTCCGCTAGACGAAAAAGCATACTTATCAAACTGCTCTTTCCAGCTCCTGTTCGACCAACGATACCAATCTAAATATAGGAAGTAAAATCTAGAATATTGCCTTTAGAGACAAAGGACGCGCAAGAGAACGAAAATCGGAGACTCGGAAGTCTCTTCATTTACAACTATGTAGTTTGAAGGTTGCATAAAGTCATTAAATATTTGTACGTTATATTAAGTGCAATGTCCATTCACCCTTGACATCTAAAGAAACAAAAATATTTGCTTGTTGGTTGAAGTTGGTGTAATACGAAATATTTATAATATCACCTAGCTATGATCTGACTATGATCTGAGAAAATAGCATACTCGGATTGACTGAGTTTGTTCATGAGGAAAAATGAAAACAAAGAAGCAAAATATCTTACGCTACCTAGCAGATTTGAATCGACCCCGAGGTAATAAAACTTTTTCTCTTGCTCAACTCCACTGAGTATGAAATTTGTCCTGCTTAGAAATCTGAAATTACTAACAACTGCAAAAAAAATATGAAAACGTCAACTATTGTTGGCATTTTCATATTAATTAGCAGAGCGAATTTCATGCTTAGCTGAGTTGAGCATGAAAAAGTTTTATAACCTCGGGGCCAGAACTCTATTTTCGCGTGTAATTTATGAGTCCACATGCCATAGGAACAGAAAAAAGTACAGTCGACTCTCGTTATCTCGAACTCCAAGGGACTCTATGAAACACTTCGAGATATCCGTAGTTCGACATATCAGATTTACGGAACTGAGGAAAAAACAATTAATCGAACAACCACCTTTAACAGAATGAATACGTAATTTGACTCCTAAGTTAGAGATATATTGAAAATATTGTGGAAAAGAGGAGAAATTGCTCCTAAGGAGCAATTTCTCCTCTTTTTCACAATATTTTATTGACTGTTGGTAGACCTCTGTGTTAAAACAGGGACCAGATTATCACTTCGAGATAAGCGGTTATTCGAGATAAGCGAGTTCGAGATAACGAGAGTCGACTGTATATAATGTCAGATTCGGTTTATCTGTTCATGAGGAATGATGAACAATTGCATGTGTTGGAAGAATAAAAACCTACCCACTCCACTTCAAATTAGAAACGCAGAAACCTAGAAATGCCACTATCACAAAACATTATGATATCGAGGTGACAACAGTGGAAGCAAGAGTATTACTATAGAATCTAAATCTATAATATCTATAATAAAAGCGGCAGAACATTGATAATGTAATATATATAATAACCGTAGTACCTTCTCATTTGGTTTGATTGTAAAACTAAGTGTTTCCAATATCAATGGCGAATCATCAGAGTACTGCAGACGGGCATTGCATACCGAAATGCCTCCCTTCTGTGGCCAGTCAACTGGTGGCTTTCTGTTGTCTTCAGAGTCTAATGCAGCCTCAGATGGTAGTCTGGAGTAGTCTAGAACTCGTTCTACTGCTACCATCTTCATGTAAAGTGTACAATAAAATGTATAAAAGTTAAGGCCTATAAAATTTGAACAGTCTCCTCCAAGAGAGATCACTCTAATATTTGCCTCCATTTTCAAAGTGAGACCACTCCAGCAGAAACAAAATGTTCTCGTGGATGTATCCATTCTCAACGAAGGTGAGGGTACTCTTAAAGGAAAGACATTATGAAAACATGCCTTTTCAAATATTTTGAAAATTTTACCGCCAAAAAATGAAAATTTTCAGATAAAAAAACCTGATATTTTTCATATTTCTGCTCAAAACATAGATTGTGGGTACACGTTTGAATCGCCTCGATGACAATGTATACCCATGCAAACCCCAGTTTTACTATATAAAAAATGAGGTTTAAGGGGGTCAAAAATATTTAGGCATGTTTTCATGATGAGGAGCAAAAACTCTTAAGAGAAGCCCTATTTGAGAAGGGTGGTAAATTAGTTCCGTTTGAGAAGTAACAGGCATGAAATTGTCATTTATGGCTGTTTGATTTTCGTTGGAAGTGTTGATATTAATATAGGTTATTAGAAATATATGCAAAATAATATAGTCTTGAATAGCATCATATGAAAAGTAAATATGTGAACTCAGGAACTGATACAATCAGATCCACATTAAGCTCCCAACACCTAGGGGAAAGACAGATGAATACAGTTAAGCAGCTACAAAATGAACAGATGGCAAGCAGAGTTGGCAACTCTTTCTCAAAAAAAGGTGGCAATTCTGTTACCCAAACTCTGGTCTGACAGGTCTCTGACTAAACATATATGGGTTTAGTATATCCTAATTTAGCCTTTAATAACATGAAATGCAGTCTAGTCTGTAATGTGTTTGTAAGCATATAGTATTACCTGCAGTTTCTTTCGCTCGCAAGAACTTCTAAGTCAGACCCCTTTAATGCAGAAAATATGTCGGTAATGCTGTTTTTAATCTCCTGTAATGCGTTTCTCCAATAACGTTTTGGTTACCCTTGGAGTTAGTATATACTTATTTTGAAATGAAAAATGAAAGCTGAACAGGCAGATATGTAAAACAGCTGCATCTTTTCAAAAGTAAAGGAATGGCTTGTGTACAATATAACTTATTATATACTGGAATACTGACATAAGCAAAAGTAGCGCAAACTGTCTGCCTTACACGACAGATATACTGTTCAAGAAACAAAACCTGGTAGTGTAGTACGGGTGTGTAAGTTAATCATTTGACCGTTCGAAAAAGAATTTGACAGGGTTTTTTTACATGTTATTCAAAGAAATTCTACTTAAACACGTACATTCTTACGTAATGCCTCGGTGGCTTAGTTGAATGCGCCTTCCGACTGGAGACCAGGAGGTCGCGGATTCAAACCCCGCCGAGGTCGGCAACATTCTTTCGTGGAGATTGATCATGAAATAATTTCTACGGTCATTCTCTCCCTTCCGCTGATTCAAGAAGGGCAGCTGTCAGTTTCTGGCGAAAGAATGTGCACAGTACTGGTTAACCGCTTAGAGGACTAAGCCTGTCCATTAATTGTGTGGACAGGTAAACTGACCACGCTCGACATGACCCCATTGGGTTGACTGGGCCGTAAAACCTCAACACAAACAAACGTAAAGAATTATTGGGCAGACAGACCGTATTGACCTCATCTTGAGAACCATTTTCGGGAGATGACCTCTAACTTTCCTTTTTTTGTACTGGTTTCACAAACTTCATTAGGATCCTTCTAAATAAAGATTTATTGCTGAATCTGTCATGTGTTGTACAAAGCTTCTTTCTATAGTATTGCTACAATACCAACAACAGTTTAAGACGGTCTTCAGAATTGTTGTTCTATAACCTATTCTAGGAATAGTATACTCGGATTTAAATCTTTAAAGCTTCTAAAGAACGTCTAGATAACCTAACATTCGTCCTTTTTTAAAGTTTAGAAGTTTAAAACTTTTTGATTTTCAACTCTTTGTACAACGATTCCACATGATAAATTGGCATTTCTAGCAGACAACATAAGGTGGTGTTTAATGGATACCTATTCCAGCATATATCGACATTCCCATCAGAATAAACTGCGTCCGTTTGTTAGTGATTTATTTTCTGTTCTCATATAAATTTGTGCTTAAACCAACGTTATACCAATCACTTCCATACTGACAGGGTGTTATATTCAACATCGTCAAGTTTAGCCCAACTAGTCCATCAAAATCTTGACCAACAAATTAATACCAGATCCACATTTAAACACAGTGTGGAGATTTGGTATAAAAATGATTTAAACCCCGGTAGGTTTTACTCCTGACCATTCTCAGGAGGTGGTTTTGTTTGTTCTTTGAGTTGTTTATTTTTTGCGTGGCCTTATGGCTACTCGCTATGGCGCTTTTTTTATGTTTTGTCGTGTATTTGGTGGCTCCTGTTTGGCACTGTGATCAAAACGCTGGTGAAGAACGTACTGGCTATTTTGCTTTTCTTTGTGGCATGTGTACTGTCTGACGTGGTAATTGCTAATCCTTTGTGACTTATTTTATTCTTGGTTGTTATTGGTAGGCTTCATTCTGTGATTGCTATTCTTATTTGACATCTTCTATACCGCTGATTCAAGAAGGGCAGTTGTCAGTTTCTGGCGGAAGAATGTGCACAATACTGGTTAACCGCTTAGAGGACTAAGCCTGCCCAGTAAACGTGTGGTTAGGTAAACTGACCGCGCTCAACATGACCCCATTGGGTTGACTGGGCCTTAAAACCTCAACACAAACAAACAAACAAACAAACAAACATCTTCTATACCATTTTTCCTACAATGTCTTCTCCAGTCAGGCAAGGGAAACTGGCTCAAAGGCTTAGACATACATACACAGGTAACGTCTTTTTGTTCGAAATAATCATTTTATATGTAGCTAGGCTCTATCCTTGTAAGGCATTTTCGTGAGGCGTTTTTGAAATTTTATCGCAGACACAGTGCCTCGGTAGAAAAATATAACGTCACTCTGAAAATACTGCTACAACAACATATATCGGAACCAGAATTTTACGTTGACTTAGTGTACAGATCTAGAAAATTGTGGGATAATCTAACTTTTCGGAGCAATTCAAAAAACTAATTAACCGTTATAAAAGAATTGGCTATAGCTTGGATATTATGCGGCAGACTGCATGCCTAGTTATCAACCCAATCATTGTTGATGGCTATGCTCCACTCTTTAATTGCACGACGGCGGTTCTGGACTCAGACTCAATGATGGCCTCTTCGTAAATCGTAAACCAGTGGGAAGGGGCTTGACGATATGTCTGACTTGGCCAGCCGTGGTTCAGCTATAGATTTTCATTTACTCTGGCACACAGTAGAATTTGCCATGAGTACTCGTCTTTGTTTATCATAGTGATGAATTTGATTTTTATATTTTCGCTTTGATGCTTTGACTGAGTTGGGAAGTCTTTATGCGAACCAACATTTTATGTATTTCTGTAATAAGACTAGCATCGGGACCAGAGTGAAGTTGGCCGGCTGTAAAAGTGCTTTAACCCCCGGTGGTTTATTCTACTGACCGTTCTAAGGCGGTGGTCCCGGTGTTAGTCTTACTTTTTGTTGCTTTATGGTAAATTCTGCGACGCGAATTGTTTTGTCTTGCCTTGTGCTATTTTGTTTTTGTGTTTTTCAGTCCTTTGGGGAAAAGAGAGCAAATCTTAGTGCTTTTCGTACGTTATTCGATTTGCGCTTGTTTGGTTTTGTCTGTTTCCTCTTCCTCTTGCTGTCTGGGAAGAGCTGCTGCTTGTGATTGTAGCACTCTTTGGACATTTCTCTTACCTTTTTTTTGTAAACTTGAAATTAAGTATACTTCTTTAATAGATTCATCATAAAGTCAATCATAAGCTGTAAAATGCGACACCTGGTGTTTCATGAAGATGTTTCACGGATGCAATTTTTATATTAAACATACATTTTAACACTGATCTTCTTTCCTAAGAATTTAGACATCATCGAAACATTTTTTATAGTGGTACTCACTAGCTGGGATCATGGCCTATTTTTTTAAGTTCGTGTCATTAAATTTGCTTATTTTTATTCACTTCACTTAAAAGTCTTGTTATTAAATTTTATCTAGAGTGATATTAGCAAAAAGATGTTATTGGTGCCATATTTGTTTTTCTCGTTCGTAACAATTGCCTATTGAATCAATCGTATGCAAATCGCATCTAATTACGAAAACAGTCCTATTTAAATATATAGATAATTTCATCTCCAAAACCTGAAAATGTTCATAAAAAAAACCTCTGATATTTTTCATATTTCTTCTCAAAAACGAGGCAAATATATAGATAATTTCATCTCCAAAACCTGAAAATGTTCGGATAAAAAAACTCTGATATTTTTCATATTTCTTCTCAAAAACGAGGCGGTTCTAACGAGTACCAACAATCTATGTTTTTTAGCAGAAATAAGAAAAATAATGTATATTCCTGTAAACCCTAGTTTTACTATATAAAAGTGGGTTTAAGGGGATCAAAATTATATAGGCATGTTTTCGGGATGTTTATTGGGTTATACAGAAACACGGCATGTCTTGTACGAGGCCTACTACTTGATGATGTGAATAAATAACATTGCTAGCCAATCCACTGATTTTTTTATTTATAGAAAACCTTATCTATAAGTGTGACATTTACCTGGTTTTCTACGTCAGCACTCCGCCGGACACCCCACTGAAAGACCCATGTTAAAGACATGACATAAGTCATGGACAAACCGACAAGGCCTGCATTTAAATCTGAAAGAAATATCTACATGCAATCATTTTGCCAATCTTACAAGGAAGACAACTTTTCTGAATTCCTGCTTGTTTTGTAGACACCAATCCCTTTCCAAAGTGGTTTACTTTAAACGGAAAGAATTTGTTCTACCTGGTTAAAATTATTTCTTTTTATATTAGAACTGTTGTTAGAAAGAAGTTTCACGGAGTTGCCACCCCTGAAAATGTATCAATTTTCTCTAAGCAAAGCTATAGTATATCATCAATATCGGTAAATCTGTCATTAGATTCAACGACAGCTCCCTCCATATTCTGTTTCAGAAGGTTGGCGACTGATAAACAATATCTGTGGTTGGGCCCCATCGCTCTGCTGTTTCTGGTTTTCTTATGTTTTGGCTTCAGGTAAGCATTGTGTGGGTTGTTTCATATGTGGCGTTTGTTTTGTCATTGTTTGTTCCTAAATTCTCCTTTTGGTGCCCAAGCAAGGTCTTGCGTCGTAATTGTGATATTTGCTGGATATCTTCATTTGTATATTTGCGTTTACAGAAATTTGTTAAAGAGATTTCCAAAAGCAAACACTGGCAACTACGTGAACATACTACACTTCAAACATTTGTCGCAATAATATTTAACCCAATTATGTCTCACAGTGTATATACTGTTTGCATTAAGCTCAGAACAGGAATTTCTATAAATACTGTCATAATAAAAACTAACCAGACACCCTGTTATTTGAAATAGACCGGTCCAAGCAGTTACAGTAGAAGAGCCCACTATGCATAAATGGGTGAACCATTCTGTTCCAATATGTGTGCTCGGGCGGCTTTGCGTTTTGAGAAATATTTTACACTGTGTTCAAAATATAACACTGGAAAGCAAGCAAGTAGTTGAGCATATCATACTTAGAACATATTAAAACATTTGAAAGACTGGGCAAAAGTTGGTCTTACTTTCTGCTGCAAATATACTACTGAATGATACAGCGGCGATGAATATAGCACACATCCAGTCAAGTTTGCTTGTAAACCATCCGGTGGTTGCTAGGAAGAGAAACCAAGCCTCCGAGTGCAAGTCCTGGTGACTGTCAAATTCTTTTATAAACTTTTCCTGTACATCAAATGCTTTGATTGTATGTAGACCTTGTAAAGATGCACTTAGATGGGAGAAGACTGGACTTCTAGCTGAAACACACATTGACGTATGGTAGTATCCTATGAGGCGGTTCACAAGAAAAAATGTACTACGAAAATGCAGATAAACATGCACGTCCACACGTACAGAATCACTCGATAATGTGGTCAGTAGTATATACTTTGACAAACAGTAGGACACTTATCAGACAGCACGGATCAGATAATACGATACTTTACTTTTTGAAGGCTGTGCTGCTATCAGGTATGTGATAAAAGCATGTATTGCTTCGCACCCAGACAACCCACCAGTAATATGTGTATTTCCCTTTAATCATTTTAAAAGATGTGTGTGCGAAGTCAGTATACACACGGTTATAGTAATTCCACATGCGCTTCACAATTCTTATTTTCTTGCATTATTATCTTAGCTGTATTCATTTTTCAAAAAATAATCAAACAAGATGCACTAGTTGTCTCAGTCATCAAACTTCTCTCAAACGCACAAACATCCTACGCTGATCTGACATCTTAGAGAACGGAGTTCACAGCCATCTGCAATATAGTGAGCTAGGTCGACTGTAAGATGACGGTGGTCTTTATCACGCTGCACTTATAACTGACGCCAACTTTATTGGGCGTCAGGACATTAGGCTAATATAATGTCTACAGAGGCCTAGATAGGGCAGAGAGATGCCTTTTCGGTTGTCACCGCTGCAACCTGGGTTCGCGGACGTGTAGCAGTGGTGGTCGCCTATTCTAAAACACATCTACATGTGCGTCATGAACAAAAGGGATGCTTAACTTGCATGCGAATAGCAAAGATCTAGAACATCCTACTTAACGACGCTTATGCCTAGACTTAGTGGTCCCGGTGTTAGTCTTACTCTTTGTTGCTTTGTAGTTTATTCTACGAGGCGATTTGTTGTATGTCTTTCCGTGTGTCATTTTGTTCTTGTGTTTTTAGTCCTTTTAATATTGCGATTACCTCGCTTGGGGAAGAGAGAGCTAATCTTAGTGCTTTTCGTACGTTTGTTCGGTTTGTGCTTCTTTGGATTTGTCGGTTTTCTGTTCCTCTTGGGGTCTGGGAAGGGCTGCGATTTGTGATTGTGGCACTCCCTGGACTTTTCTCTTACCTTTTTTAATTAGTTCTTGGCTGTTTGCAAGTGTTTAGCACAATCATAGACTATGATAATTTAAGTATACAAACTTGTTCCTTCGAGACGTTTCACATGACGAGAAGTCCGCAGAAAGTATTGTCGAAGGAAAATGAAAGAGATGGATATGGGAACGACAGCTATGAACACCCATGGATTGATCACACTTGTCACACATGCTATACCAAGTATTCTCAAACAGCACTGAAAAGAACAAATAGAAACCCTAATTAATTCCAAGGAAGGTAAATGAAAGAATTTCCGGAGAGGCAACTGTCAAAATTTTTTGCTTCCCTTCTGAAAAAGATCTACTCTGAAAGGAAAGAATTTTATACCTTTGGGGAAACGTCTTATCTTTTAGAGTAGAACCCTGTTAAGAAAAGACTTGGTCTCATGGTTATAAAACTTATTTCATGCTCAACTCAGCTGAGCATGAAATTTGTTCTCTTAATAAATCCCTAATAACTAACAATTCTAAATTCTTTCTTGCTAAATATAGCTGAGCATGAAACTTTCTCTGTTAATAATATTTATTAGCAGAGAAATTTTCATGCTCAGCTGAGCATGAAAAAAGTTTTATAAACTTGGGAGTTGATGTGCACGAAATCAAACAGGAAGTCACAAATGTTGTCTCCCAAGTGATGTAAATAATGGCGGAAGATTTATCGTGTCTATCGAGTCCCTTTAAACATGAGAGTACACAGTTTCTTACATGTTTAAAGTTCTTTGCTGGTTATGAACGAAATACCGATATTAAAATGTTTTACAAGCATGTACAGTCGAACTTCGATGGCTCGAGCCACGGAGGATTATT
This sequence comes from Anodontia alba, assembly GCA_964016985.1. Classification (NCBI taxonomy): domain Eukaryota; kingdom Metazoa; phylum Mollusca; class Bivalvia; order Lucinida; family Lucinidae; genus Anodontia; species Anodontia alba. The sequence continues at coordinate 30,979,207 of OZ024825.1, read as the reverse complement.
ATTAGTATCATACCAGGAGGCATAATGGAGATAATTGTGGGATATCTTTTCGGTGTTCTATATTATAAATGTATGTTGTGTGCACTCATTAGAATCGCCTCATCGAGGTGATTCTAATGAGTGCATACAGCATACATTTGCAAGATAGAAGAAGAAAATCTCCCTAAATTATCATATCGTATTTCGAGCAAATCCCTGCGGACTCAAGAACGTGTTCGACTCATCCATGGTAAACGAGCCATCGGGGTTCGAGCCATTGAAGTTCTACTGTATTTTGTTCGAGTATATTCACTAGGAGTGATGTGAAGGCAAAATGAATGTCCAGTTATCTGTAGATGAAATCAAGCTCCTAGGGAAACTTATGTTCTTAGAGAAACTTAGGCAACTGGGTACCATCACAAAAACATGCCTATATAATTTTGACCTCCTTAAACCCCAATTTTATATAGTAAAACTGGGGTTTACAGGGGTATACATTAGTTTTCTTATTTCTGCTCAAAAACATAGATTATGGGTACTCATTAGAACCGCTTCGGCGAGGCGGTTCTAACGAGTACCCACAATCTATGTTTTGAGCAGAAATATGAAAATTATCAGAATTTTTCATCTGAAAATTTTCATTTTTTGGTGGTAAAAATTTCAGTATATTTGAATAGGCATGTTTTCGTAATGACATCCAAGATAAACCACTCTAAATAGAATATATGTGCTTTTATCCTCAAACGATTTTTCCGTAAAGGGAACAATCTGCTGCCAGTGGGAAGAGAACTTTTAAAAAGGAATGTGCTCTGCTTGGTAGCAAATTCATTGTTGATAGTAGGAATTCATACACGAGCGAAGGAAATATTCTTCTGGAGTGGTGCGACATTCATAAGTAGTTGTGGCCATGGTACCTAAGCTATAATCGAAACTCATAAATCCATAAACAAATGACGAATCACAATGTTCAGACTAACAGATATGGGCCCCAGAAAAAAGGGTGTAATCAGGCGTCCGCGGATAGTAAGCATTACTTGGTAAGCAAGCTTCGCCCACCATGCCCATAGGCCTGAACAAAGGAAATGTAAGTAGAAGCGTATGTCCGTAATTTTGGAAGTCTACCTTTGGCTCGTCATTGGCAAAAACATCATAAACAATTCTGGAAACTGCCGCATTATAGGAATTGACCAGATCATGATGTCTCCCATTGAACTTCTTAAGTGTTGCTACCAGTTTGGTTTTTTGATACCCTTGGCTCAAAAACTTTGTAGTGAGCACTCTCCCACGCTCCATGTTTCCTTAACTTAGAGTTCAAGTGGATAGATGAATTCAAAATTGCAAATTTTGTGTTTTTTCAGAGACAATACTGCATCTTTATATCTGTAGGTGAAATTGAATTGTTGTGCAAGGTGTTTCTTGCCTGCTTTGAGGAGACTCTGTACAAACTCCGCTCATTCATAAGGGAGACACACATCAAACCCATACTATTCTCATATCCAGTAGCCATAATTATAGCATAATAAAAAAGCAAAAAGCGTTAAATAGTGGAAAATTTGTTTCGATGAAATCCTGCACCGTTTTAGGTTATTGCATTCACACAAATCATCTCAACCTAGCAAAATCTGTTGCTTTTTTTCTTGTTTTGTATTGACATAGGAGTCCATTTTGTTTTATAATCTATCAACCGTAATTTTTCCATTTATTCTATAGAAAGCAATGCAATATTCGTTACTATGTGGGATATAGTGTAAATCATAATAACTCGTGAAACAATTTTTACTCTTACCAAAATATAACATGGAAACAGTCAAAAACTTATAGAAAGTGCATGCAAAAAATATATAGTAAGGAAATGCGCTCACATGAGTAAAGTCAAACAATGTTACAGGCAAAAACTCATCCATATGACCAATGTCTTTAGAGAATCGGTTCAAAACTCGGCCTGAAACCAAATGGTAACTATTGAAGAAAAATACGATGAAAGAGCGTTACAATAACGTCTTGAGCTACACAGTTTATTTACATGTTAACTTATTTAATTGCTTTATTGCAAGTAAAAGACTATTGCTGCCTCAAAAGTGGCATATATGCATCTTTGCTGCTACAAGCAGAGGAAAGTGTCAGAGCAAAAAGTCTTCTAGAAATGATCACATCATTGTACTTTTATCATGGTACTATTTGAGTCAATTCAGACACACATAATTAATACAATTTTTTTCTACAACACATGATATGTAAAGAAGAAATCATAATGACAAATAGCCAAAATAATTACATAATTTAATATAAATGTATTTCACTATTTAAATTGGTCATCACCGATTGAACAATAATGATGTTGAGTGTCCGATTCTTTGATAACGAATATGTAAGACTCGACCAATGATGCATTTATTGGTAACTGATAAGTTTAAAATGTGGCAGAAAAGATGCCTGACTTTTAAACGTTTACCATTCATTGCTTTTTTGTCGATATTTAGCACTTTCAACTGCGTTGTCCTTATTTCGCGGCCATTTTAATATAAAAAGAAAATAATTCATAAACATGAACGAATCAATACTTTGTTTCTTTCTTATGAAGTAGTTAATCAAAGGCACTGAAATATTGAAATATCATTTTGGCAGGGCTAAAAATGAGTTCTACTGGTAGGGCGAGGTCCTGGTTGTAAAACATCAATTATAACTGCATAAAACAAAACAAAGTCACAAGAACCTTAAAAGGACGTTTTCTATCAGTACTTTCTGGATGATCAGCTAAGATGATTCTAAACAACTTTGGTCTGACTCAACTGGTATCGTTCCCAGTAGACTAGCTACTAGTTTGATGTCAATATTATTTTCATCAATGAATTATAATTATTAATTTACTTAATGAATTCAGGAACATCTACCGCTTACTGTTTGTCTCACCTCTTTGATAGCAGCAACTCAACTGTAGGAAGTAATATACACTAAAACTTCAATGACTCGAACAGCGATGGTTCGTTTGCCGTTGTTGATTCGAACTCGTTTATGAGTCCCTAGGCAATACTTCCGCTAGCACATGAAAACAACCTTTTGGGAATATTTTAGGTATTTTTCCTATTTTATAACGGAAATGTATGCTGGGTGTGCTTTTCAGAATCGCATTATCGAGGCGATTCTAATGAGCACACTCAACATACCATTCTTTTGTAGAAAATTGAAAAAAAAAATCCCTAAATCATACTCGTTTGTCTCAAGACCTGGTGCTGAGTAAAATATGTAAGTAGACTCAGGAACTTTTACAATCGGATATCAAGTTCTCTTCATCATAGGGAAAGACAGACAAATACAATTAAACAGCCGCAAAAGAACAGATGGCAAGCAGAGGTGGCAATCCTTCCCCAATATATGTGGCAACTCTGTTACCCAAACTTAACTGAATAGATCTTAAACTTAAATAATTGTTAAAATAATAATAATAATAATAATAATAATGATAATAATAATAATAAAATATATATTAACCCTCGGTGGCTCGAACTACCCTTGTATAGAACACATTTCCATAGTCCCAGAGAAGCTAGAACCATAGAAGTTCGACCATATACAGTAATTAAACAAGAGGACCAGGATGGCCCTGTATCGCTCACCTGACTACTAAACAAGTTTCAATTGGCCTTTCGGGTCAAAATAAGGTTCAATATAGATTTTTAAGAAAGTGGCCATGGCAGCCATCTTGGATTTCCAATCCAAATGATATGACAATTTTGTTCTACAATTCACAGCGATACTTCCAATGAAGTTTCGAGTCAACTGACCTTTAGGTTCAAAATTGATTTTCAGCATGACGGCTATGGCGATCATCTTGGATTTCCGATCGGAACACTTTTAACTATTTTTGATCTACAAAAAAAGGTAAGAGAAAAGTCCAGGGAGTGCCACAATCACAAACCGCAGCCCTTCCCAGACCCCAAGAGGAACAGGAAACCGGCAAATCCAAACAAGCACAAACCGAACAAACGTATGAAAAGCACTAAGATTAGCTCTCTCTTCCCCAAGCGAGGTAATCGCAATATTAAAAGGACTGCAAAACACAAGAACAAAATGACACACGGAAAGACATACAACAAATCGCCTCGTAGAATAAACCACAAAGCAACAAAGAGTAAGACTAACACCGGGACCACCGCCTTAGAGGTCACCCCAATACTTCCTATTTCCGATCGGAACGATATCAACTATTGATCTGGAAGTCAGCCTAATACTTCCCACAAAGTTTCGAGTCAACTGGCCTTTCGGGTTTTGAGAAGAAGTTCAAAATAAATTTTCAAGATGGCGGTCGTAGCGGCTATCTTGGATTTTTTATCAGAAAGATTTTAGCTTTTTTATTTACAAATTGACCCGATATTTTCAGCTCTAACGGACACCTTGTTTACCGGAGCGAAACCACTTTAGCTATTTTGGTGTAGTCACCCAGGCAACATTCCAGTGAAGATTGATTGAAACTGGCCCATGGGTGTAGGAGGAGTAGTCATTTGACTGATCACAATAGCTCACTTGGAGCACTGCGTGCTCAGGCGAGCTAATAAGGCGAAATAAATATAACAGTTTCAGTAATTTCTCGAAATGATAGTTCTTCATTTATTTTTAATGAAAATTTATTGAATTCTGACGGTATTTAAAACCCGGAAAATTATTTTACTTTTCCTCGTAACACTTTAAATCAATATACGGTAAAGCTTCTTTTTACCAACACTTGGTACAATGACAAAAAATTATTATGCAGAACATGGTATTTGATACTTCTGTGGATACGGTCATTCTGTAGATAATTTTTCATTCTCACCCATTGATAAAGTAGAAAATGAATGGCCACGTTTATTAAAAGAAACCTACTGGGTGCATCGTCTCAAAACCCTTTCACCAAATGGAATGAACACTAAGGTACCAGATTCCTAAAACTTAATATTTTGTTTATGAGTCTGTGCGCAGTGATTCCTACAATTGACATAGGTGCCTAGTGGTGACTGGGAATTGTCTGTGTATCATACTGGCCTGTGCATCCGCGCATTTTGATCGGGGTATTCACTGGCCATATTTTTTTAAGCTATGGGCCATTAGCTACCCGTTGAGTGTATGGTGAGAACTCTGATCGGAATGTGCGGATGCATGGGCTGATATGGTCTTCACTGGGTGTATGTGACAGTTGTGGGAGTTGATGTGCTCCGGCTCATATTGCAAAGTATTTTTTGCATAGAAACTGTATATATATAAAACTGTTTGTCACTATTTTAAAATCTTTAAGTTTTGCAATTGTGAAGTTTCATAGTGACAGATTGTATCATTGATCCAGTCTAATGTATACATTATTTTGTGCATTTCTGCCATTTCATGAAATGTTGCAAGGAAACGTCATGTAGTTTGGCGTTCTTGACTTCAAATTATTTGGCGTTTTTGACGTCAAATTATTTTGCGTTTTGACGACACTTAGCAACGTCATAATCAATTCCTAGTAACATTCAGCCATTTTGTGCACTGAAGAAGGATTAAATTCCGAAACTAGTTTGCAGTAAAATTTCTTGAGTTGTGCTGATTTTTTCTCCCAATTCTTCAAGAAACAAACTTTTGGATACTTATTATTTTTGGATTTTTGTCGTAAGGATACATAACAATAGCAAATTTATTTTAATGGCAATATCTTTGGGGAAAAATGCTGCCGTTGTAAAGAGGATTCACTGTAACTGTTAAATAAAGTATCAATAACCGTCAAATCAATTAATTTATTTTGCGTTTCAGTTATCTATTACAGTTACAGTTATATGCCACGTAGTTCATACTGCTATCTGTTCCAAGGCGGAGTTCTGATATGTATCCTCTTTTATGTAATTTTAGTGCTGCTGTCACTCTCTGTAGAGCTGCACAATTTGATTGTTGATGTGTTAGTTCATACCAGATTGTTTTGTGTCAAAGCTATCATTTGTGTTTCACTGCGGTGTTTCACAGATCGAGGGTTGAGCGCAAGACTATGGTAACTCGAACGTATTTTTGAAACCCTTGTTTAGGGGCAACTTGGACCCCTTTGTAAACAATGCAAATTTAGGTGCCATTGCTCATACGAGCAATGGCACCTAAATTTTCATTGTTTACAGAAAGAAATGTTGTAATCTTCATAATGCCTTCATGGTGAGGAGATAAGGTTTGGGGAAAAACAATCATCTGACTTACGATAGTCATGCGCTCAACCCTCGAGATAAGGTAGAGAGAGGATCCTTATGCGGAACTAACATATATTTGTTATTTGGAGCTACATCAGGCCCCGAGGTTATAAAGCTTTTTTCATGCTCAACACAGCTTAGCTTGAAATTGCAAATGCTTTCTTGCTAAACATAGCTGAGCAAGATAATTTCTCTGCTAATAAATATGAAAATGTCAACTATTTTTGGCATATTCATGTTTATTAGCAGAGAAAATTTCATGCTCAGCTGAGTTGAGTACGACAGAAGTTTTATGACCTTGGGACCAGAATGAAGGATGAAATTTTACTCGAGTAAAATTGGTCTGCCTACAAGCAGCTTTCCTATCGACCATTCCAAGACGGTTTCTCCGTTGCAGTTCCTCTTTGTGCATCGGTGGTTTCAAATGTATTGTTTATTTTGTCATTACATTACGAAAACAAGCCTATTCAAATATCTCGAAAATTTTCCCACCAAAAACTGAAAGTTTTCAGATAAAAATTCTGATATTCTGATCAAAACATAGATTGTGGCTACTCGTTAGAACCGCCTCGCGGTTAGCAAAATGAGAAAAATAATGTATACCCCTGTAAACCCCAGTTTTACTATATAACAGTGGGGTTTAAGGGGGTCAAAATCATATAGGCATGTTTTCGTGATGTTTGTTCATCTTCTCTCCTTTATTTGGTGCCTTAGGAAGGCTATGCTTCGGGTTTGAGTCATTATTGAATTACATAATAAACATATATGTAAGATAAGTCATTACATAAGATAAGTCATTATTTATGAAAGCAGATAAGATTAAAAAATGAAAAAAGAAAAAAAGGAGGCCCACGGGTCACGACTCGCTCACCTGAGTGAAATAGTCACTGCAGATATGCAGATGTTATGCAACATTTTTCCAGTCCTGTCATTGCAACTATTGAAAGGATCATCGTTTGAGCAGTTCTTGGTTTTGGAGAAGGAGAATGTGTTTTTTTATTATCATTATTTTACCATATATGGGCATGACAGTCAATGGAGGGTGACTATTTGAACAAAGTCTCAATCCCGTTTCAACTGTAGGATCGACATGAAACTGTGTGGAAATTTGCCAACTGATTTCTGAAGAGAAAGTGTTTAACAATATCATGATTTTATACATGTATACAGCATAGAGGCAAGTGAAGATAAACCTCGCAGAATAAAATGTAGATTGTAACTTAAAGCTTTTGCTACTTCAATCAAGTATTTCAATAAAAGTAAAAAAAAAAGATTGCCTTTGGAAACAAAGAACACAAAAAAATCACGAAAATCGGAGACTCGGTTTGATTGAGTCTCTTCATATGCAACACTATAGTTTACGAGGCTGCATACGCTCCCTAGCTCCGGCTTAAGCGGTATTCGATTTAGACACTTCAGCTATTTTTGTCTTTGTGTGTGTGTTTTTTTTTTTTTTTTTTTTTTTTTTTTTTTTTTTTTGCTCTCAAGGGTCATTCTTTGTATAATAAAGCTATTCTCGAGCGAGCTAAAGGTCATCCTGTTGCCACAGTGTGTTTCAACTCAGATCGCCCAACGGTTTGGGTGGAGAAGTAAAAAAAATGTTTTAAAGATGGCGGCTATGGAGGCATGATTTTAGCTATTTTAATCTACAGGTCAGCCTGTTGCTATATTGTAAGTTTCAACTTAATTCGCCTTATGGTTTGCGAGATGTCCAAAGAAGACTTTCAAGATGGCAGCTGTGGCTGCCATCTTAGATTTCTGAACGATACGATTTTAGCTAATTTCGATCCAAAAGTTCTCCTGTTGCTATAGAGCAAGTTTCGGCACAAATCGACCAAAGGTTTGGAAAGAGAAGTTGAAAATTGATTTTCAAGATGGCAGCTGTGGCGGCCATCTTGGATTTTCGATCGGCTCATCAATTTTAGTTATTTTGTTTCTACTAGGCGCCATGGTGCTCCTCATCAAGTTTTAACTCAGCTGGATCATAACCTTTAGAGGAGATGTCCAAAATATGAATTCTCAACATTTTCCCATATAAATGTTTAGGGCCCATACACAAGCACTGGAAAGCAAATTTGACCTTGCTGTAAAAGGGTCAAAAGACAACGAAAGACCATCATTTTAGCAATTTCGGTAGCCTCCCGTCCCCAATGATTTATGCAAAGATTAAACTCCAGGGCGTATTTAGTTCGAAAGAAGAATATTTTAAAGGTTTTTACCATATATGGGCATGGCGGCTATCTTGGTGAATAGACCGCGACTATTTTAACAATCTTCCGTTCCCCTACCCCAAGGAGGCTCCCAAGGAGAAGTCGTTTGAAATTCTCAACATTCTTACCATACAAATGTATGGGCCATACAAATGCATAAGGAAGTAAACTTGACCTCGCCGTAAAAAAGTCAAAGGTCTATCTACAACCATCATTTTAGCATCTTTGATAGACCTCCCGTCCCCGATGATTTGTGCAAAGATTCAGCCCCAAGGCCTCCTAGGTTCTGGAAAAGAAGATTTTAAATGTGTTTACCATATATGGGCATGGCGGCCATCTTAGTCAACAAACCGCAATCATTTTAACAGTCTTTCGTTTCTTCGACCTGAGAAGGCTTCATATGAATTTTGACCAAACTGGCTCAGCGGCTTCAGAGATGAAGTCGTTTGAACATGTTAAAGGACAGACGAGGGACAAAAAGTGATCACTGTTGCTCATCCTGAGCATAGCTCAAGTGAGCTAAAAACAGGAATCATAACCTTCACCATGCCTACACCTTGATAAGGCTATCTGCATTCTATAAATGCGTGTGAGCTTTCACATCTAAGTAGATCAATAAGGCTAATATGATACATTAAGCAGAGGGCGCTTACTTTAAAAAAAGTATAAACGGTCATACTTTGTGCACTTTTATCTAACGGATACGCTTGTCGCCATTAGCCGGGGATGAGCTTTTACAGATACTGACTTACAATAAATGTGTCTAACGTACTTTTCAAATATTTTTATTCCCGTATTTGCATTCACGTATTCACCATAAGTATTCCATCAGACAACCAGAAATGACCAAACAGTGCAGAGCCAGATCAGACGCCACTGAACGCGGCACCAGATCAGGGTCTGCATTGCCACTGAGTCACTTATTTTAGACACATGAACAGATAGTAAATTGGATATGTTTAAATTTCAGGAGGTAAGATATCCTAATATTTATGGCAAAACATATGGTATTTTTTCAGTAGTTGACGTGCTGAACATTTAATTTATATACAGTTTAATGAAACGCAAGTCTGTCAAAATTATTTTACTTCCCGTCCGAAAAGGGGTCGTCTCGGAAAGAATAGACTCCTTTTCAGAAGGTACTTGGAGTACAGGAACACAAAACGTTGTCTCCCTTTGAAAATCTACTAGGTGTATCAAGTCACCTTAATTGTAGTTGAAAAAATGCTCTGCAAACTTACCAACAGGATTTGTATCAAAGAAACGCATACGTGCTCTCAGCAAACTGACAAACATTTTATCATGCAACGCCTGTGATGCATCAAATGCCACCTTGAAGAAAAGCAGGGCTCGTAAGAAACCTAACAGAAGCATACTGCCGATAGCACAACTGTATATAACCATATTGAAATGTAAGTCGATTGTAGTTATGGTTACATTCGTAACATTGTATCCGCCTTCACGAAGTTGATGATCCTGTTGTACTGTAGCATATCTATCTTCCTCCTGATTTGACCTAACAGTTAGATAGGTGATTAATGACTGCACTCATCAATAAAAACCAAACAAAAAACAATAATAAAGCAACATCAACAACAATAAAATATCGTCCATGATATTTGAGTTTGTTACGATCCAGATATTCCGTTTTGAACTTTACAAATATCCTTTTTGCAACCCTTTTTTGCTTTGGGGTTTATGAAAATTGGAAGATCTGAAAGCTGAACAGTGAACACTGCTTGTTCATAGCCAACTATTTTAATTTAGATATGTTTTAAGAGTGTATCCGATGCAGTAATCTTTATTAACATACAATATAAACATAATACAGTTAAACAAGGTTTTATCGTGAGGTAGTGATGAGGTAGGTTTTGTAAAATGCGTCTAATAATTAAGTATATATATTCGTTAGATTAATCAAAATCGAGCGAGCATTTAAATGCTGTAATATATGTATTTACCAGTGAGATAGCCACCAGTCACAAGCAATGTAAGCGATCTCAGCAATTAGAAGCAACACCGATAAAACTATGAATGTCATTATGCCTGTTCCAGCCTTAAAGTATTTGAGATACACTCGCCAGCCAACTGTTCCTTCAACTCGTTCTTCCGCTGGCTGTTGATGAGGCTATAAAATATAGATATTTAACATTAGATTATAAAATATGGCTATGAAAACATTCAAATTTATGATTAACGGACTCCTCCCATATACTTCACTACAGTGTTGTCTATAGATTCTGGATCTTTGTAATCAATGAGCTCATTCCAGGGTATATGTGTCACTGGTGAGGCCTAGTTGGCCAAAACTAGCAAGCCTAGCTCCGAAAACTTCACACCAGCTTTGTTTGTGTTTTATTGCTCTCAGTAATCATTCATTTTAGAATCTATGTATCTTCAGTATAGCTGGTTTTAATGTTGTATCGCGGCAATAAATCGTCTCCTTATATTTCACTCTAGTGTTGTTTATATTTTCTAATCGTTTATGATCAGTGAGCCTATTTCGGGATTTTTCTTTTAAGTTCTATATGAGTGTGGTTGCTGGTGAGGTCTACAGGTAGGTCAGAGATAAACTTAACACCCTCGTGCAACCCAGTTGCACTTGTAGTGCACAACGACAGCACTAACTTTGAGCAATGAAGTGCAACTCATGCTCAAACCCTAGTGCACTTGAAGCTCAATCTTGATTTCTAGTGCACTTGATGTTCATAGTGAACTTTGGATGTAGCTTAACACATGTACCTAGAAAGTAGTCTTATTCATTGGAAAAGAATACTGACTGAAGGAAATAAGACTTTCTTTCTGCGGACTATATATATTTTTCTTTCTTTTCAACAGTCAATATTTCTTTAAGACAAATGCCAATAGTCTTTTTTTTCTTTCTTATTAAGATTCTTTCTTTCTTATTTATTTTTCATTTTTATCTCATTTTTTTTCTTTTTTTTTTCTTTTTTGAACAGTTAGGACTTGGTAATAATTGTCTTATAGGAAAAAAGTTCTTCTTTCTCTTTTTATTTTTATTGATCATCTACAATCTATTTTTGGGCGGGGAAACGAAAAAATGTGTTTTTGTTTGGCTTCTTTAATAAAAGGAAGGAATCTAATGTTCTTATTCTTTTTTATCCCAAACTGGCACCTAGAATCCTAAAACGCATATATCATATTATTTCTATCTGTCAAATAATATCTTTTCGGACTCCCGTGGCCTAATGGGTAAGAACGCTTACATTTAATCATTAGGTCTCTCACCGCTGTAGGTGCGAGCCTCGCTCGGGCAACATGTGAGACGCCAAGTTCTGCAACGGAAGGTCAGATGGTTTTTCTCCGGTACCTCGGGTTTCGCCCACCTCTGATTAATGATCGGCTCGAACTGAGTAAAATAATCTTGAAAGGGCCATAAAACCAAAACCACACAAGAAAAGGATAAATTTCTTTTCATTCTGTTTTTAGACTCAAAATGCCTCTTCAGGGTTATTTGCTGAACAGTATTTTTTTACCCATAAAATAGTGAAATAATTTCCTTAGTGTTATTTCCTGAACAGCAAAACTGCTTTTACCATTCTGAAGGGGCCGTAAACCCAAAAACCACCAAAAAAGATAATTATCTTTTCATTCTGTTTTTGGACTCAAAATGCCTCTTTTGTTTATTTGCTGAACAGTATTTTTGTTTTCTCTTAAATTAGTGAAATAATCCTGAAGGGGCCGTAAAACCAAAACCACAAAAAATAATTATCTTTTCATTCCGTTTTTGGACTCTAAATGCCTCCTTTGAGTTATTTTGAGTTATTTGCTGAATAATATTTCCTTTTACCCGTAAAACAGTGAAATAACCTTGAAGGGGCAGTAAAAAAAAAAAAAAAAAAAAAAAAAAAAAAAGACTCACAAAAAAAAAAAAAAAAAAAAAAATGAATCTAAATGCCTCTTTTGGGTTATTTGCTGAACAGTTAAATTGCTTTATCCTTAAAATTCCAAGACATGAAGAAATAAGATTGCTGTCTGCTCTTAGTTCTGTGCAGTTTTCTGTTAATACTGAATAACTGTTGCTAATTTGACAACTATACCCCCTTAGGTTAAAGTGTGCCAGTTATTTATTAATAGCTGATAAGAAATATTTCATGACATTTACTTGGACATAACTGTGATAAGCACATCCTTGAGTAATATTTGACTGAACCAGAGCACAGAATTTTCTCAACATTTTACATGGATCAACATGCACCAATGAAGATTAAGATGAAAAGGGTGTAATAAATCCATTGTTCAGGAAAAGTATCATTTTGGAGCACATTTTTTTTTTCGCACAGACATTTGAGAATTATCATTTACCACGTTATGGGCAGTTTCAGCAGACGACGAATTAAAAAGATTTTTCTTCTGCTTTCAGTAAAGAATGATTGATTATTGATTATTGAAAATACTGGAAAACATGTCGTGATAAAAATGCAATATACAACAGGAAAAGAATTTTACAGTTTTTGGCAGGTACACATTAATTTCAAAATAGCATGTACCCTCATTGAAGAATTGGATCAGCCTGCACATCCCGCAGCCTGATCAGTCTGTACTATTTGGACATTGAAGCAGTGGTGAAGACTGCTCAGACTGTGCAGATGCGCAGGCTGATCTGAATCTTCACTAAACATACAGACTAATTTGTAGAAATAACTGTATTTGAGAAAATTCAGTTTGTGCAATTGCAGAAAATAAATATTCACAATTTTGGATACAATTATTTTTAAATTTCCTATCAGATTTATAAATATTTACATTTTTGGATACAATTATTTTTAAATTTCCTATCAGATTTATTATTTAGTACTTCATCAGTTGGATAAGGATTCAGTTAGACTAGCTCCTAGACCTTGATGTCATGTTTTATCACTCCTAACTATAAGCTGATTCAAATTTATGCATGACATCTTGTATAGCCAGTCTCTAATAGTTGGTCTCTGACATCAAGATATCTCCAAGATTAGTTGCTGCTATCAAAGAGGTGAGGCAAGCAGTAAGTAGTAGATGGCCCTTAGTTCATTAAATAAATTAATAATTATAATTGGTTGATGAAAATAATATTGATATCCGACTAGTAGCTAGTCTAGGATTCAGTTTGTGAAATGTTCTTATTTACTTTAATAAATAAATAAATAAATAAATATTCTATTCAGTTTATTTATATACATTTTTTTCACAATGCAAGAAAAAACAACAATTTTGTAGTTTGGAAAATCTATCAAAATAATAAAAATAATAATACAAATAATAATGAGAAGAAGAAGAAATAAATAAATAAATAAATACAAATAAAAAAATGTGTAATTTGCAAATTTATTTGGTTCCAAAGAAACATAATGAATGCTTCTCAATTATAGAATTTACTCCTAATAAACCCCAACTAAGGAGACTTAACATCCTTACAATCACCCCATAATCATTCAGATAAGACAAGCCTTTGATGTGCATTCTCTTATCAGGACTGTATATTGGGGCAGATCATGAGAGGGGGGTCAAGCCAAAGAAGGAAAAAGAATGTGTCTTTAAGGTTGTTCTAACGAGTATTCACAATCATAATGTTTGAGTAAAAAGTTAACTGTATATCTTTGTTCGACAATTAAGTGGGACACAGCAATTTCAAGAATTTATATGTGTACCTAGAAAAGCTAGTAAAACAGTGTAGACCCTGATCAGATGCCGCAGAACTGTTCTGCCGCGTCTGATATCGGTCTGTACTGTTTACCAAACACCAATCTACCCAAAAATCAATGAGCCACGACACATAATTTCCTGTAAAATTGCGCATGTGCCCCCCATGAAGACTCAGGCCAGAATGCGCATGTTGAGCTTAAATTTCGCTTGGCACATGAGCAGCCTTATAGATAATAAATTATAAAATAACCCTGTTTCAAACAAACAGAGAGAGAGAGGGAGATACTAAAATATATGTACAATGAAAAATATATAAAAAATGAGATTCCATATCTGAGACAAAATAGATAAATAAATAAACTGTAAAATAACTCTGTCTCTAATAAACAATAGAGAGAGAGGGAGAGAGAGAGAGAAAAAAAAAAGAAAGAAAGAGATTAAACTACATACACAATGAAAAATATAAAATAAATAAGATTCCCCGTCTGAGACAAAATAAATAAAAAAGATAATAAATAAATAAATATGTCTATTGGTGTGTGTGTGTGTGTGTGTGTGTGTGTGAGAGAGAGAGAGAGAGAGAGAGAGAGAGAGAGAGAGAGAGAGAGAAAGTGAGAGAGAGAGAGTATAATAATGTGAATAATGAATAAATAAATATCTTATTTTATTTTTACTTATTTTCTTTCAGGGAGAGACTAATCATAGAGGAGAAATTTTATTTAATCATCTCTTCTCTCTTACGATTTTGGCTCATAAAAAATTATACTCAAGCTTTAGATACATGCATGTACAGTAAACTGAAACACTGAAAGTGAACTTCCTTGTGCACATCACTTGAGGTCAGAGGGCAGCTCTAGCTCTAGTTCTATCTCTGGCTCAAAACAGTCTAGTGCACTTGGTTCTCAAAGTATCGTGCACATGTGTCTCAGAATTAGGGCAAAGTAATGTGCACACCTATCTCAGGTCTTGTGTAAATCTAGTGCACTTTATGTCAAGTTTATCTCTGACCCATCTGTAATTGGCCGCAAACTGCTAAGTCCGCCCCAGAAAACTTCTTTAATCTCAAGAATCATTCCGTTTACGTTCTATTTGCTTTCGATATTGTAAAATGTCTCTCTTGCTATATCTTATTGTGTAAATATTTTTCAACTTATTAGTGTTGCTAAAGAATCTAGTCAAGTCAATAATTTTAACAATCGAAATATTGTTTAAACTGTTTCACTTCTGTAGCAAGGGTATCGGTATCATAAACTATGTAGAACAGTGGAGTATTTTCTCAATTTCATCGCATTGATTTTGAATTCAAATATACGGTTGTTTTGAAAAACACTTCTTCTGCAAGTAGAAGGTCTGTCGGAACCTGCATTAATGGTGACTTAGTCTATAAATTCGATTGCTGGGAAACTGATTTATTGGAACAATTAAAAACGGTTATCATTCGCTTGAAAAATAGGTTACAACTTGGATATTCTGAGGCAAACTGCATGCTTGGTTGCTAATACAATTATGGTTGATAAGTTTGTTTCCTTCTCTAATTGCACGATGATTAAGACTAAATAATGGCTTCCTCCATAACCCGTTTCAAAAGGTTGGCACCTGACTGTTAATGTGTTCTGGCTTCAGATCGCCACTGCGCCCTTTGCTTTGTTCCAACATAGTATTGTGATGTTTCATTGATGAAATAGAGGACCCGTATGCGAACCGTACATAAACTTGTAATTTGGAGCTGAGCAAGACTGATTTAAGTCCTCGAGTAAGTTTTTGCTGACCGTCAAAAGCAGTTCCTCTTTAGCAGTTCTTCTTTGTTCGTGCGTCGATGATTTATGTGGAGTTATAATTGTTTTTTCCTCATCTCTTCTTCCTTTGGTCCTTTCCGAAGGCTGTGCTTCGTCATTGGTGAATGTGACATATCCTGGGTAAATTCCCCTATATTTTTGCAGTTGTTACTTGTAATACTAAAATATTACATGAAACTTTACTAGCATTTCTGTTGCCAAAACATGTAATGGCTTCATGGACCTTGTTTCTAACACGTCTAGTGACTGTATTGGTCTTCTAGATTTGAGAGAGAGATCAGTTTCTAGCAGCTCCAGATTGTTGTTTTTGGATAATATAGAATGTGGACTTCTGGATGGCTGTTCTTTTCTCTCATTACCAGGCGTCAAATATGAAGAAACATCAACCCCTGAAGTTAACAATTCTTCATAGGTCCCCGATCCGACCATTTTACCCTGAAAAATTAATAAAGATGGCTTGATGATATAAGCTTCCCTTTCGGCATTGTTGATATAATATCGAGGCAATAGAAAAAAGTGATAATGAAAGACCCTGTGCAATGAAGCACCGTATATTCATTATTACATTACGAAAACACGCCTATTCAAATATATAGAAAATTTCATCTCCAAAAACTGAAATTTTCAGATAAAAACTCTGATATTTTTTTCATATTTCTGCTAAAAACAGATTGTGGGTACTCGTTAGAACCGCCTCGACAAGGCGGTTCTAACGAGTACCCACAATCTATGTTTTTGAGCAGAAATAAGAAAATACTGTATACCCCTGTAAACCCCAGTTTTACTATATAAAAGTGGGGTTTGAGGGGGTCAAAATTATATAGGCGTGTTTTCGTGATGAATTCCGAAATGCCCCAGTAAGGATTCTTTATAAATCTACAGCGGGCCGTTATCGGCCCGTCAGGGTAGCTGACGGGCCGATAACGGCTCGCTGTAGATTTATGAAGAATGCTGGCTGGGGTGACGTACGGGTAACATTTATGCTGCCTAATAGCACTTGAAACCAGCTGTAATGAAGATCAATAAATTCTGAAAGGAATGATAAACAAAAAAGAGTCTGTTTAAATGGAAATGTAATGTGCAAAACTGCTCAAGCTAGCTATCCCAAGTTTAAACCATATTCTATTGTTTAATAAATCCATCTGAGCTCAGTGATTCTAAAGGAATAACAAACATAAGCTATACTAAAGTAAAGTGTGGTTAGATATTTGACGGCTCACATACGACTTCGCACCAGCTGTAGTGAAGATAAATGAATTATGAAAAGATGGATCATTTCAAAGCAAAACGGCACATCAAATATAGAAAAATAGCAACAATTATCAGGCAGACAAAAACATTTCAAACACCTCTCATATTTTACTTTAATGACGAGAAGCAGAACGGAATAATTTCCATTCATCTGACTTTTGCCGGAAATGTCACCCGCTACCTTATCGCAATACGTACATGTTAATATAGACTTACATTCATTTGAACAATAGCAATCGGAAACGCAATATAAGGTATGCCATCTACAACCTCTGACACTTTCATGTTAAAGTTGACAAGACGGAAATATCAGCCTCATAAAGTATTTCAGGACATTTAACAGTATCTAACTACAGGACGTTCGACAATATATCAGAAAGCATGAGGTTTCTCTAATTGAAACAAGAACATATCACAAAGCCCATATGACACGTAATGCCGGTCTGTAGCTATTAACTGTAAGCAAAGACGGAACCAGTTCACAATTCTTACGTAAGCAATGTTGTTTTGTAATCAGATTGCTTCTAATGTTCCGAACTACTACATTTTTCTCTCTTCAGCAAAAGGAGGTCATACGCATATAACTTGTAAAATGTGAAATTTCCTTGCATTAATTTTGCAAATAAAAATATATATCGGTAAATAATAAAAGCCGCGATGGGTAAGAACCTTTTTAAGAATGATGATCTGCGTGGCATCCTTTAGGAACTGGATCTGATGTGTGACTAGTATGACGGGTTTCTTCTTTAGTAAACCCCGAATTACACTGAAAGTCAGAGAAAATATTCATAATCAACAAAACTACAAATTAAGTTACACAGAAAAGGCTGCAATTATGACATGCCATCTTCCCAAGCTATCGAAAGAAGAAGAGATGAGGAACACATAACGACAAAACAGCACAACAGACATAAAAAGATAATGCAACATTGAAACCCCCTTTGGATTTCGGAACACTGTGATAAAATTGCCAATCATTATAAAATTACAGTTTACAACATGGATGTTATGCGACAAACTGCACGCACAGCTGCTAACCGAATCATGGTTAATAACTTTGCTTCCCTCTGTTTGCACAATGGTACAGAATGACGGCTCCTTTCTCAATCATTTCCAGAAATCTGGCTCCTGACTATTGTTTTCCGTTGTCAGGCCTGTTGTGGTCCAAATTTTAACTTTCTTTTGCTTTGACTTCATATTACCATTGAACACTTAACGTTAACCTTCGTCAGTGAAATATCATCGGAAAAAAAATGCATAACTCACTGTGATGAGGGCCCGTGGCAATCATTTCAGACTCTGGCATCACAGCTCAAGAAAACCACGTTGAACAACAAAGGGTCCAATAAAAGTAAAAAAAAGGATTAACTTTGGAAACAAATAACACACAAAATCACAAAAAATCAGAGATTCGGTTTAATTGAATCTCTTCATATGCAATACTGTAGTTTTCGAGGCTGCATACGCCTCCCCACCCCCAACCCCTACCCACACACACGCACCCCTAGCGCCGGCTTAAGTGTTAATCGATTTTTCAAAATAACCAGGCTCAATGATCCATTTCCAAACCAAGACATTACATTGGGCACCAACCTTCTTATAAAAAGAAAGATTATCAAACGCAGGGAAAATAAACTATATATCAATAACGTCGATATCATCTTTTGATGTGTTCTTTGTTTCCTGGAGCAACCTTAATAAATTTTGTTTAAAAACAACCATAACATGAGATAATTAGCTAATATATCATATCTCTGTATACCCTGGCTGTTGCAATATATTATGGGAAACATAGGGTACACATTATAAAGGCTTCCTGCTTAGCTCTAAAGCGCAGTCGATAGCGCGTCTGACTGCAGATCTAGGGGTCGCGAGTTCAAAACCCAGCTCGGCCACATAAATTTCGCGGAAATTGATCATAAAACGATTCCTACGGCCATTGCTCACTTACGCTGATTCAAGAAGGACAGTTATCAGTTACTGACGACAGTTTATGCACAAGTATTGGTTAATTGAACGCGCTAGAAATGATCATAATGGGTCGACAGTGCCGTAAAACCTCAACTCAAACAAACAAATAAAACATAGAAAGAACTTCGATGAAGTTGATGTCGCACCTGCGTACAAAAATGTGAAAACAAGCACCAGAAGAGTGAAAGATGTCATCCTTGTTAAGATGAGTGAGATAAAACAATCAGTGAAGTGAAAGTTGTGCAGTTTGTAGACTGCATTTAGGGTGATCGCTGGGGTGGACACTAGAGTGGATACATAGGCGAACGAACGGACAAAAACTTGCATGCGACAATAAAGGCTTCTAAACATAATGACCAATTATAGTTACAAAGCATGACTATTATCTTAATTATGAGTAAAGTAAAAATAAAGGCCGCACACTCTGATCACAAAAACACCTAAGAACAATTATATATTTGTATTACGCTTTGTCATTTGAGTGCAGGAATATCGTTATGAAAAAAAACGTACACAACATATAATATATATTTGTAGTTTCCTACCGTACAAACCACCCCGTATTAGTGAATCGCTACATCGGTTTGGAATAAAAATCAACTTAAAAGTACAAACCTATCAAATATATGTTTTCCAACATTAACATCAACAGCACTCAACGGATCATCTAACAGATACACATCCGCTTCCATATACAGTGCTCTTGCCAAGCTGACTCGTGCCCTTTGACCTCCACTCAGTATCACTCCCCGATCACCTATAAGCGTTGCATCTCCATATGGTAATAAAGCGATATCCTGGAAATAAAGTCCTCGAAGAAACCATTCCTTTTAGACTTTAATTTAAACTCTATATTCAAATAAAAGGGTTAATCGATTTTGTCTTTGAAATATACATCTGCTTTAAAAGAGTCTGTTTCCAATTGAGTCCTCCGTGAAATCACCTGACAAGTAAATAACACCAAAATCTCACCAACCAAACTAGCTTACCAGTTAACGGTTAATGTTATTGCTTAGACAAACAATATTACGAATGTACTTTTTCATTGATAAATACAGATGTGAAGCAGTTTTTATTGACAAATACAGGTATTACGATATTGTTTGTCTAAGGATTTACGCATGGGCGTGGTTATAGCCTCCTGACGGAGGAGTCAATTATTGTAACAGTAACCAATTCAATCCTACCGTTGTATTTTCAAAGTTTGCATTTTGTATAGAAAAAAGGCCACGAGACACCAGTGCTCCAAAGAAGGATGTATATTTAGATAAGTTTTGTTTACTTCTCTATGAAAATAATTTTTATGTAGACGTCAAAGAATCATCCTAATATTGCCATCGTTTGAGTTCCGTCAGCCTATTGTCTTGTTATTAATATATCGGCGAAACAAGCATCTTGGAACCTAGGTTAAAAACTTGCATCCGGTAAATCGATTATACCCACAGTAGTTTTCATTACTTACCGTCTTAAGGTGGTTATACTGGTGTTGTTCGTTCTTTGTGGGACTTTGTAGCTGCTCGCTTATGGGCTTTTTGTCGTGTTTGTTCCTATTGTTTATTGTCATTGCCGTGTTTAGTGGGACTTGTCTGTGACCACCTCGTTGGGGAAAAAGGAACTCTTGGTTGCTTTGCATTTCTTTGGTTTGTAACATGTGTGATATCCATCACGCCTTTTGTGGTTTTTTTCTTATATGCAGTTTTGGGGAATATAATTAAACGATTTTTATATGAAAGAAGTAGACAGAATCCTAGTTATATGCATACCAGTAGTGTATAGTTCAAGAGTACAACTTTTCTAAACCGTTAAAAGATATGTGGTTTAATTTACAACAGATGTTAAGTGCAGTTTTATGCTAATCAAAAAGTAAAATTTATTTCAAAATCAATAACAAACAATTATAACAGCAAATATTGTATCAACGGACAAAAAGAAGGCCACGAAATTTGTCTCTTTCGTAAAGCATGACAGAAAGAAAAACCGACCAAGTTTATCCAGTTCCGTTAACAAAAAAAACTCCCAAAAATATTGTCAAACGGTGCAGAATCAGGTACAATGATATATATCACTAACTTCAATATTTACAAAAGGTTTATATTTTGGTATCTGTGCTGACACGGTTAATTCAGTGGCATCTTCAGTAATGAAAACAAACTTACTACATTCAAAGCACAAGCTTCAACTATCTTCATATATTTGTCCTGTATATACTTGTGACCAAACGTGATATTTTGCCGAAGGCTAGCAGAGAATACCCATGGTTGCTGTGACACGTATGCAATACGACCACTAACTCTTACAGTTCCATTTAACGCAGGCAACTCTCGCAGAATGGACATCAGTAAAGAAGACTGAAAAAAAACAATACATTATATCCATCTGTAAATTTATGGCTCATAGTTGAGAATGTTGTAAAACTCGGTTCCTTGTACTCACTTATATAACAATGTACCCAGCGGGCATAAGCCGTTTATAAAACGTCATATTAACGTCGATGCAACGTCATGGAGTTGCACTGACGGTAATGCGACGTTATATAAACGCAACGTGCTTGCTGTGCAATAATCATTCATGTAATCGTTCACATATAAATTCCGTAACATATCATAATTTCACCTTTGTAGACCTGTAATAAGAAAACATGCCTAACGGCATTATGGACGGATTTTTCCACTGAAGAATAAAGGTATCATATTACGTTGAAAAAAAGGTTAACCAAAAAAGGTAAACCTCGGACGACGCCCGATCGCCCGGACATCGCTATTTAAAGGACATAATTTTTCCGTGAAAAGCCTGTCCAAAAATACATTTTTTATCCAAAAAATGCTGGTTGTTGATGTGGTCACTGCTGAGTATTTAGAAGAGGGCCAGCCACTGAAGCTACAGCCTGCATAAGTGAAAAAAAAATCATTTTTACCCCCAAAAGCTACACCCTGCATAAGTTAACAAAAGATCAATTTTGACTGCACAAGCTTTCGGCTTCAGGGGAGATAAGTATGTAACAAAGAAAGTCAGAGTTGTCTCTCTTGCACGCGACACACCTACTGATCCTATTCTATGCTTCTACCAAATATAATCAAATATTTCAAACCGTCACGTAAGGTTGTGAAATGCACAAGAATGTGGCTTAGAAATTCGTTCAGGGGAGATAACTAGAAAACAGAACAAAGCAATTGACCTTGTATATGTCCCTACCAAATATTATCAAATTATCTCAAACAGTAGGGGAGTTATGGTCTGCACAAGATTTCGGTTTCAGGGTAGATAAGTACATAACGAAGAAAATTAGAGTTGTCTCGCTTATTTGTTCCTCATTGCCTCCTCTTTTGGTGCCTTGGGAAGGCTGTGTTTCGTGATCTGGTATTACCTGGGTATCTCTACTTGTATTAGTACATACAAAGAATATGCCATAGAAAACAACGTTCGGCAGTAGTCATAGTGTTAGAAACGTCCAACTTACTTTTCAACATCTGTTCATGTAATTAACTAAGCGTGTAAAACCAGCGTGAGCAAGCGCTCGAGAAAACCTGCAATGAGACCTGTGTGACCAGCGAAGACTCAGATCAGCCTGTACATCCACCCAGGATGGCAAGTGTTGTCGTTTATCCCTCTTTGGATAGCTGGAGGCTGTAGAATGTACATGCAATCAGCGAATACTGATCAGACTGCATGGATAGGCAGTCTGATCTGAGTCTTCGCTGGTCGCACATGTTCTATTATAGGTTTTATCGTGCGTTGGCTCAATTCTTTTAAATATATATCTTCTATCTCAATTCATGTTCTTTAGTATAAATATTTTTGTTACACTGCATCTTTTGGGATATCTAATTGACTACAAATAAGAACATTAACTTGAAATGGGAATACTTTCATTGAGTTGTAGCAGTCAGCGTATTTATCTGTATTCACATGTCTGATACTGTCGGTTATTGTTTGTCTACTTTTCTCTTGGTGTCATTGAAAGGTTATGTTCTGTGAATGTGGCAATAACTGAAGATCTTTACTATTTTTCATAGAATCATGATACAAAGAAATTGTCACATGTTCTGACTACACATTAATTGAGAAAAAACATTTGAAGAACTACATGTTTGCCTCCAGAAGTATAGATATTATCATTTACGAGGATCAGATACGCTTTGCAAAATAGTTTCTGCCTCTTGTATGAAACAGACTCTGCTCTTAAATTAAAGTAATTTCCATACTTGGGATAAAACACTTGTTTTAAAGACCCATAAGAGTAAACGCAAAGACACCTTCGGAAACAAATCACTAAATCGCCTGTGACGAATGATAAAAACCGCATGGTAAAATTCCAGCTAGTTCAAATATTATGACTGTTTATTATATTGCCATTAATCTGTATTCGCTATATGTTGCTGAACCAATACAATGCACATCGGTTTTATTATGTGATAAAGGAAGCGTAAATTTGTAGAATTTCAATTTTGTTAAAACAACACTCATGAGCATTTCTTCTTTGCACTCCGGTGGTTGCATATATGACATTTATTTTCTTATTGTTTCTTACTCGTCCCTTCTTCTTTAGGTGTTTCGGAGGACTGTGCTTCGTGATTGTGGCGTTTACCGAGTATTTATGCTAATATTTTATGTAGTGTTTATTAATAAATGTGCCTCTAATGCAGTACAAAAATCCATCAATGTTGAAATACTGTCTTAAAATTGGATCACTTTAAGATTTAATAACTTTAAAATAATTCTTAATTTCAAATTGTTCATTGTTTTAGAGCCTACAGATATTCAATGAACAAAATAAATTTAAAAAAGGGCAGCAAAATGGTTATTTTGTTGATTTAAATTTTAAGCTATTTTAAGGTTTAAGAAAAAATACATATCATGAATGAGAAACTGTTTTCATCAATGTGGAGGGTCTGAAGTGATCAGGCGATCAGGCGATCAAACCAAAGATTCAAACAATTATAGCTTTCATTATCCCCCCGTTTAAACGATGGAGGTATTGAGAACACCTCTATCTGTCCGTGTGTCCGTCCGCCCGTCCATCACGCTATCTTCTCCTAAACCACTGAGCGGAATTTAACTTGCTACATGACTTCCCCATATGGTAAAGGTGGGCGAGAGCAAGATTAGCACGGGGCGTGGGGGTTTTGCGATGGCGTGCCATCGGCTGCGTGATCTAGTTTCAAAGTTTACATCACAAATTAATGCTTTAGTAACAATAATCTGCTAAAAGTAGCACTTAGTTTTTTTACAGCTGACAAAAAATATAATTGAAGATACCCAGGGAATTCCACAATAACGAAGCATAGCCCTCCGAAGAGACGAGGAACAAATAAGGACACCACAAACGCCACGTATAAAATTGCAGATGCACAAACAAAGAAGAACTGCAAACAAAGAGGAACCGCCTTGGAACGGTCAGTAGGAAAACTACCGGTGTGTGTGTGTGTGTGTGTGTGTGTGTGTGTGTGTGTGTGTGTGTTGGGGGTGGGGTTGCTTAAACTAGTGCGACGTGGTCGAAACATTACCCTTATCTCCTGATGCAGCT
Organism: Anodontia alba; assembly: GCA_964016985.1. Lineage (NCBI taxonomy): Eukaryota > Metazoa > Mollusca > Bivalvia > Lucinida > Lucinidae > Anodontia > Anodontia alba. The sequence goes on along the minus strand of OZ024825.1, from coordinate 30,954,654 downwards.
GGCAAAATGAGATGCACTGAAATTGCCACTACAATTGCTATAAGTTGTGACAGGATTAATGTTTGTGATGCGAGTTTCGATGTTTTATTCAGCATCGTTCTCTTATATATGCCCATTTTGATTACTAAATTTGTGGTTCTTTAAGAGTAGTTCTTTTATAATAGGATGCGACAAAATGTGTCTCCCTCGTAAAATGGTTAAAGGTCTACCAAATATATCCAGTTCCCTTAAACTAGGTTTAACCTTTCCAGCTCCGCAATGACCGATCACAATTAAGAGGCTGTCTTCTTGAACAGTTGCTGACACGTTCTGTAATGTCATTTCTTTCGATGTCTGAAAACAAATGAAACCATCATAAATATTAAGTTTCATAAGCATGGGTATAAAACTGAACAAGAAATGTCCCCCGCCTTTAAAAAAAATCCTCCTAAAAAATGACCAGGTCAATAATGTACCTAAGTGGTAGTGTGAAAAAAAAATTGAGGACTCTGTCCAAAGGACATGCAAATCGTCAGACTATGTAGAAAATGTGCGCAAAGTTTAAAAAAGATCGCTTAAAAATAAAGGAGGAGGTGTGCACAAAAGATACCCACTCTATATATATACACTATTTAGATAAATGTTCACAACGTGAAAAAAAATAAAGCAAATATTTTAGGATAGTGAAGAAAGCAGACCATGATTAAAACACCTTTTAAGATTCAGTGCTCACAAGGCACCTAATGCCTATACACTTTCATAGTAATCGAGCATAAAAAGTCTAAGTTACAATATTTAAAAGGAAAAGATATAATTTCAGGATTCCTTAAAAGCACATGCACAACTTCAGACCATGATAGAAGCACCTGTAAAGTCACAGAAGGATGGGACGAGAATTGTAGGAGAAATTGCGCTCACAAGCTCCCTATACACTTCCATAGTATTGAAGCACGAAACATATATATGTTTAATATGTGAAAAAAAAACTAAATAAAAAATGAAAGGAACACATGCATAGTCTCAGACCATACGTAAAACACCGATGAAGTTTCAGAAGAATTAGCCTTAAATTTTTAAAAAGAGTTGCGCTCACAAGGTACCTACTGCCTTTACATTTTCATTGTATTCGAACACAAAATTGTTTAAGTTAAGAATGCGAAAAAAGTAGAATACATAAACTAAGGATTTCGTTAAAAGTACATGCAAAACTTCAGATCATGCTTACAACACCTGTAAAGTTTCAGAAGGATCGCCTTTAAATTGTAGGAGGAGTTGCGCTCACAGGATACCTCCCCCTCAACACTTCCAATGTACCGAGGCAGGAAAAATATCTAAGTTAAGCATGTAAAAAAATAATAATCAGAATTCTGTAAAAATATATGTATATCCTCAGACCATAAGTAGAACACCTTTAAAGTTTCAGAAGGACTGACCTAAAATTGTAGGAGCAGTTGCGATCACACTATACCTACTACATATACACATTCATAGTACTTGAGCACAAACATGTCTAAATTAAAATGTAAAACAAGTAAACCAAAACAATTTCAGGGTTCCGTAAAAAAACAAATGCAGAACTTCAGACCATGCTTAAAACACCTGTAAAGTTTCATAAGGATCGACCCAAAGCTGCAGGAGAAGATGCGCTCATAGGGTACTTATTCCTATAGTTTTCATAGTATTGAAGCACGAACAACATATAAGTTAAATATATGAAAAAAATACATATAAAAAATAATTTCAGAATTCTGTAAAACAGACATGCATACCTCAGACCACAAGTAAAACACCTGTAAAGTTTCAGAAGGATTGGCCTAAAATTGTAAGAGGAGGCGCTCATAAGGTACCTACTACTAATACACTTTCATTGTATTCGAGCACAAAAAGTCTCAGTTAAAAATGTGAAAAAGTGGAATCAAAATAGTTCAGGATTCCGTTAAAATCATACGCAGAACTTCAGACCATGCTTAAAACATCTGTAAAGTTTCAGAAGGATCGGCCGAATCTGTAGGAGGAGTTGCTCACAAGGTACCTACTGCATCTCCGGAACAAAGCACCACGAACCACGACCCACGCACCCCGCACCACGAGAAATACGCACCACGGAAACTCGAAAACAATGTCCCCTCGCTCCCTCGCTTTTCTTCGAAAAGGCGTGAGACAAAAACATCACGAAAACATGCCTATATAATTTTGACCCCCCCCCCTTAAACCCCACTTGTATATAGTAAAACTGGGGTTTACAGGGGTATACCCTATTTTTCGTATTTCTGCTTAAAACATAGATTGCGGGTACTCTTTAGAACCACCTGGTCGAGGCGGTTCTAACGAGTATCCACAATCTATATTTTGAGCAGAAATTTGAAAAATACAGATTTTTTTTATCTGAAAATTTTCATTTTTTGGTGGTAAAATTTTCAGTATACTTGAATAGGCATGTTTTCGTAATGAGAAAAAATTCTGTCAGCTGGAAACAGAAGGTAAGAGAAAAGTCCAGGGAGTGCCACAATCACAAACCACAGCCATTCTCAGACACCAAGAGGAAGAGGAAACAGACAAAACCATACAAGCGAGGTAATCGCAATGCTCAAAGGACTGAAAAACACTAGAACAAAACAACACCAGGCAAACCTTAAAACAAATCGCCTCGTAGAATAAACCACAAAGCAACAAAACGTTAGACTAACACCGGGACCATCGCCTTAGAACGGTCAATAGAATAAACTTCCCGGGTGGGGAGGGGGTGGGGAGTTAAAGCTCTTTTACGGCCAACCAACTTCAGCCTGGGTGCCGATGCAACTCTTAATTCGCATAAAGGCTCCCCAGTCGATGAATCAAAGCGAAAACATAAACAATCAAATTTATCACTATGACAAACAAAGACGAAACCTTACTGGTGGTTTAAACTAATTTGCCTAACACCAAACCTTGCCCTTAGTTCTGATGCAGCTATAAAGAACAAATGCGTGTTCGGATCTTGAAGGGGGTCATCTGCATCGACAGTAAAAAAGCATATACACAAACATATAAGATGAATCAAACTATGAATTCCGTTTGCCACATAACATGTATGTTTTTACCTATGTTTTAGAAAAGAGTGGCAATCTTTTCGATTCGTTCAGAAAAATCCTGCGATAAAACCTAGAAAATGTTTGCCTATATCCCTATTTGTTACGCAGTCAATAGATAATTCAGATTATTAAAGTCAACGTTATGACTAGATGCTCTAACAAAAAGAATAAGCTAAGAAATAAAATTAGCACGACGGGTATGACCATCAGAAAACAGAAACATTTACAATTACAAAATTATCCCAGTAGTTCAAATAAAGTTTAGCATAGATTGCACCATAATATATTAATAATTGAAGGGAAAATAAAGAAGATACAATATTTAGCTTAAGTATTTCATTATTTACTGTTGTCCCTTCCAAGTTGGTACATCTATTGCAATTTATCTATGTTTGTTCTATCTTCATTTATCCATTCTGTTTTCGACAATGTGGCGCTTTGGAAGGGCTGTGTTCAATGAATGTGACAATTCCTGATTTTTTCAATATTTGGTTTTAACATATCAACATGTAGTGAATTGAACTTGGTAAAGGTGCTTTTAGCGTTGTTTGCTCTTTGAGGGCTTTGTGGCTATACACTGCGGGCGTTTGTTTCGTGACTGATCCAGTTCGTTGTCTTGTTGTTGTGTTTGGTGGATCATGTCTAGCATTGTGAGCGCCCCATAGGGAAAGAGAGAGCTGGTTGCTTTGTCCTTTTTATTATTTATGTCTGCTCTTCCTTTGTTTTATTATTGTAGCTCTTCCTGGACATCTTCTATATTATTATTGGTCTAATTTTAGGACAGGCATTGTAAGGAGACATTACGAGAACACTCCTATTCAAATATATTGAAAATTATACGACAAAAAAGGAAAAATTTCAGATGAAAATAATCTAATATTTTTCATAATTCTGCTCAAAACATAGATTGTGGGTACTCGTTAGAACCGCCTCGCCAAGGCGGTTCTAACGAGTACCCATAATGCATGTTTTGAGCAGAATTATGAAAAATAATGTATACCCTTGTAAACCCCAGTTTTACTATATAAAAGTGGTGTTTAAGGGGGTCAAAATTATATAGGCGTGCTTTCGTGATGATAAGGTGTTCAAATTTTAGAAAGAATACTCGATAGGTTTGTTTAGGAATTGAGATCAGGACGGCTTATTTACAGTTCGTGAAAGGACGAAAGTGTACCTCGTCCCATTTGGCAGAAAGATCATCAATGTGAATGACATAACCTGTCACACTGGCATCCAGTTGATTTTGTGTTTCATGGTTACCATTGTCGAGCTCTTCTAACAAAAGGAATGTCTGGAATGGAAATCATAAGAAACAAAACCTTATCACTGCACAAAATATGATATTGTTTGTGACTTGTGATTACTATTTGTTTGAATTGTTCGTTTGGGAATCTTTCACATAGGAGTTTTAGATGAGACTTTTTCTTACATAGATTAGATCATGTAAAAATTGAAAATTGTTGAAGTTGTAAGCGAAATATCTAACGTTTTGGGAGGAATTTGCCAGGTATATTGATAAACCATGCAACTTGCTTGAGTTATACCAAAGATGGTAGGAACAATTATAGAAAAAATACAAAGATTTTTAACTTTTGTTTTACTTATTTGCTTCATCGTCGCTCAACGGCCATTCGATGAACAGTAGAGCCTGCCTTGTTCAAGGGGAATAGAATACATTTTCAGAGCAAACAACTCCATCGAAATTCTTCCCCAAGGGAAACCAATTAGTTTTGTTTAAGTAGACTCATTTCCAGAAGGGGTTATTTTGCTCGTTTATTTGTTCTGTTCAAAGAATTATTATATTGTCATTGCATGTCGATAAACTATTTTTGATGCTTCAAGAAGCTTGTGTTCCGTGACTGTCACCTTGTTGGGCATATCCGTATATTTTTTGTCAAGTCTCGTTTTGTTTTTCTGTTATATTATTCGGAAACTATTGTCAGAAAAGTAACATGCAAGATATCGGACTATAGCACATGGAGATATAAACAATGCAGTTATGAAATATTTTTTACCGTCATTCTTTTGATGCTGACGTTCAACTGAATTGTGTTTCTGATTCCAAGCGACACGAATATAAGAATATTCATACTGAGTGCATTCAGCACACCAATTAACGTGTATAGCGATACAGGACGGAAGTGTTTGCTGCTCAGAAAGAACACAATCACTATAGCATACACACAGAGATGGTGCCCGTTTCCCATGACAACTTCAACCATGGCTGTAAGATAACCCGTGATTCTTGCGTTTCGAAGTTCCGACCTGTAAAAGCATGTAAGAAACTATTTGCGTGTAAAGAAGACTGGTATAATGTAACAAGAGCACCGCAAATCAGTTGACAAAAGTAACCCATCTATATAGCTGGGCAAGGTCGTAAAATATGTAGACTTTTACAAATGTATGCTCGTTATGTTGCCTAATGGCTGCCATGACTAAATAGATAAAAGTTTCATCAAGATATTCAATATGGTGACCTTGTTCTAGCATGCATAAGGATAGTGTGAAAATAACAAACTCAAACGGAAGTAACTCAGAAATTGAGAAGGGAGATCAATCTTTTCTGTACGCGACATACCGTCTTAATCTCATACACATTGCTATAAAGTTTCATCAAGATACTCCATATGGTTTCCAAATCATGGCATACATAAGGATCGTGTAAAAAATCAAAGAGAAAGAAACTCAAAAACTAAGAAAGGTTTTTTTCGTACGCAACACACCATCTTAACCGCATACACATAGCTATCAAGTTTCATCAAGATATATATGGTTACCTAGTTATGGTGTGCACAAGGATAGTGTGAAAAAATATAACCAATAGAAAGTAACTCAGAAAGTAAGAAAGGGTGAGCTTTTTTCAGGCGATACGCTGACTTGACCTCATACACATTGCTATAAAGTTTCATCCAGATATTCCATACGGTTATGGCGCGCTCAAGGATAGACTGCAAAAAAACTAATTAAAGTGAAAGAAAACTCAGAAACTAAGAAAGGGTGAGCAATCATTTTTTGTACGTGACACGCCGTCTTGAACTCATACACATCGCTATAAAGTTTCATCCAAACAATCCGTACGGTTACCTTGTTATGGCAAGCACAAAAACAGTTTATGCAGGACCGGCGGACGGATAGCCGGACAACGCAAAAACATAATATGTAAGATACACACCGTCCTAACCTCATACACATTGATATGAAGTTTCAACAAGATTGTCCATATGGTAACTTATCATGGCGCGCATACAGAAACCTAGTCAAAGGAAAGTAACTCAAAAAGTAAGAAAGGGAGAGCAATCATTTTGCACGCGACCCGCCGTCTTGACTTCATACACATCGTTATAAAGTTTCATAAAAATATTTCGTACGGTTTCTATAGTTAAGGTGCGCAAAAATTTTTACACTGGACGGACGGACGGACGTATAGCCGAGCAACTTCATAACATAATATTTATGGACACACCGTCTTAACCTCATACAAATCGCTATAAAGTTTCATCAAGATATTCAATATGATTACTTAGTTTTGGCGCGCACAAGGATAGTGTGTGGAAAAAAATAATCAAAGGGAAGTGACTCAGAAAGTAAGAACGGGAGAGCAATCAATTGCTACGGGACACGTCATCTTGACCCAATACACATTGCTATGAAGTTTCATCCAGATGTTCAATACGGTTATCTACATTTGTTTTTGGGCGCAAAAGGATACCGTAATGATTTTGCTATAAGACAGGGATTAAGAAAAGAGTATTTTCAGCCAACATCTGCATTAGACAATCCGTACTGTTTTCTTAAGAATCTCAGAAACAAAGACCATCTTATAAACAAGTCAAAGCAAAATACTTCCCCAGAGAAGATAAAAGAAAACCCGTCTTAGAATCAAATCGTCTTATAGCCGGATCATTTCGGGAGTCGAAAAAATCAAAGGGAAGTAGCTCAGAAACTAAGAAAGGAAGATCAATCACTTTTGTATGCGACACGCCGTCTTGACCTCATACAAATCTCTATAAAGTTTCATCAAAATATTCTATACGGTTAGCTAGTTATGGCATGCACAAGAAAAAAATACACCAGACGGACGGACGGATAGCCGGACAACGCAATAACATTATACGTCCGTTCTTCTTTTTCTTTTTTTTTCAAAACGGGCGTATAAAAACGGCATGTTCTTGAAAATCGTTAAGCTTTTATTCTGTGTGTCTCTAAGATTTATTTTGAGGATCTCATTTTTTTTCAAAGAGTGTATTCTTCCAAGCGTATTTTAACAGTAAGTAATTTACAAGTTTCTATGCCAGTTATTGCTCACTTTGATTTATGTCGTTTCACAATGTAATTAAACCCATTTAGGAAACATTGTAGCAAGTCGGCTTTCAATTGCTATTGGAATAATGAGATAAATCTGAAATCAGCCGGGTGCAGCATTTCCTACAAGTTTGCCTGTGCCCCAGCGAAGACTTAGGTTAGCCTACGCATCCTCGCAATCTGATCAATCTATGCAGGGTACTCTTTGCATTACCAAAACATGCCTATTCAAATAAACTGAAAATTTTACTACCAAAAAATGAAAATTTTCAGATGAAAAATTCTGATATTTTTCATAAATCTGCTCAAAACATAGACTGGGTACTCGTTAGAACCGCCTCGACGAGGCGGTTCTAACCCACAATATATGTTTTTGAGCAGAAATAAGAAAATAATATATACCCCTGTAACCCCAGTTTTAATATATAAAAGTGGGGTCTTAGGAGTTCAAAATCACATAGGCATGTTTTCGTGATGGGTAGCAAAGGGTCTAACGCGTCTTCAGGGGGGGGGGGGGGGGGGGGAGGGGGGGGGGCAGCAAATACTCTGATCAGCCTGTGTCTGAGTGAGTGTTATTCTCTCACGGAGAAGGAGGGAGCTGGTTGCCTGGCTTTTTTTTTTTTGTTTTTGTTTTTTTGTTTTTTTGTTGTTTTTTTTTAGGAATGAGTTCCTGTTCATTCTTAGTTCATCTCGGAATCAGAGGTAAACGGCGATCTGTGTGTGTAGCACTAGCTGAAACTTCATTTCTTTCTAAAAACCATGTAATCCAGCATGCAATAAAAACATCATGAACCCAACAATACAACAAAAATATGTCTGGGTCTAGACTAATACAAGACTACACAAATATTGCTATGTAAATATCAACAAAGAATTTACCTTTCTGAATCGCCTACCTTCTGATTCTTGCAACTAAATCACCAAACGGCTTTTCCCAGCAATACATTTTAACTATCCGCATACCCGCAATAATTTCATTCATTATTTTCACACGTTCGTCTGTATATTTGAGAGTTTTCTGCCTGCAATGATAACAGCAGAGTACTAACCTACAGTACTTGTATATTCATTTTTAAAAACAGCTTTTTCATTTCTATACAAAAAAGCAAAGACTGAATTGTAAATTTTGGTTGTGATTCATAGATAAATTGATGATTGGCTGACTAACTAGATAGATAGATAGATAGATAGATGAGCAGGAGTTGTCAGTTGCAAATATTACTCACAGGCTGTGATACCGAATACATAAAATAATATCAAACTATTTAACATAAAAAAATACCAACAACAAACACGCTACGTAACAAAAGTTTCAAAGTATTTCTGTTAACACACCCATGCGTTTAATGTCTTGTTGTCATGCTCGGTGCTTCATGTCTGGTATTGTAATCACCTTACGGGGAAAACAGAGCTAGTCGATTTGCCTTTCTCTATTTTGTAGCTAACCCAGTCAGCATTCTGCTTAAATCTATAGCGGACCGTTATTGGCCAGACAGGAATCCTGTCGAGCCGATAACGGTCCGATATAGAGTATAGCAGAACGCTAGCTAGGTAATGTACTATACATCATAGTTTGTTTATTTTCTTCTTGTTGTTATCATTGGTAGGCTATGTTCTAGTATTGTGGCACTTTTTGGTCATATTCTTTATTTATTACGCGTTTCGCCTTTCTGTTAGGCTATACTTGATCTCTATTCTTCAAAGGCTAATATACTTTTTCTGATGAGACCACGCCAAGTTCTTGAGCATACTCAATAATTGGACGGTATATTAAAGACTTTATGGGAAGTATTTCAGTGTGTCTTTGTAACGTTTCTTCCATCCACATTAGGAAAGAACGTTTTCCATCCTCAATCTCCTCCTGGAAGTTTTTCTTCGGCAGCCGATCACCCTGGCCAACTAATCGTGACTGTGCTTCAGAATAGCGTTGTTGTAGCGACGTTGCGAGCAGAAAATTCACACGATAAACAGTAACTTACATTCAAGTTCCTCGCCAAAACATAAGTGAAGACTGTCAGGGTGATTTTTCGGAACAATTAAAAACGGTTGTCACTCGTTACAAAATGATAGGTTACAACACAGTAATCTACGGCGCAATGCATTGGTTGTTAATTCAGTTATGGTTGATAACTTTACTTCACTCTTTAACTGCACGTCAGTGAGTCGGTCCTCAGATTGAATTACCACTCCCTCCTAAATCTGCTTCAAAAGAGTAGCGCCTGATTATTAGCTCACCTGAGCACGAAGTGCTCATGGTGAGCTATTGTGGTCAGTCAATGTCCGTCGTCCGTCGTGCGTCGTGCGTCGTCCGTCGTGCGTCGTGCGGCGTCAACAATTGCTTTAAAAGCCTACTCCTCCTACTCCCCTGGGCCAATTGAGTTGATACTTGCTAGGAAGCATCGGGGTGACTTGTAGATCAAAAATAGCTAAAATCGTTCCGATCGGAAATCCAAGATGGCCGCCATCTTGAAAATCTATTTTTCGCTTCTTCTCCTGAAACGAAAGACCAATTGACTCCAAACTTGCTAGGAAGCATCAGTGTGACTCGTAGATCAAAAGTAGCTAAAATCGTGCCGATCGGAAATCCAAGATGGCCGCCATGCCCGCCATCTTGAAAATCTATTTTTCGCTTCTTCTCCTGAACCGAAAAGCCAATTGACTCCAAACTTGCTAGGGAGCATCAGGGTGACTTGTAGATCAAAAATAGCTAAAATCGTTCCGATCGGAAATCCAAGATGGCCGCCATCTTGAAAATCTATTTTTCGCTTCTTCTCCTGAAACGAAAGACCAATTGACTCCAAACTTGCTAGGAAGCATCAGTGTGACTCGTAGATCAAAAGTAGCTAAAATCGTGCCGATCGGAAATCCAAGATGGCCGCCATGGCCGCCATCTTGAAAATCTAATTTTCGCTTCTTCTCCTGAACTGAAAGGCCAATTGACTCCAAACTTGCTAGGAAGCATCAGGGTGACTTGTTAATCAAAAATAGCTAAAATCATGCCGATCGGAAATCCAAGGTGGCCGCATTGGCCGCCATCTTGAAAATCTATTTTTCGCTTCTTCTCCTAAACCCAAAAGCCAATTGACTCCAAACTTGGTAGGAAGCATTGGGGTGACTTATAGATCAAAAATAGCTAAAATGGTGCCTATCGGAAATCAAGATGGCCGCCATGGCAGCCATCTTGAAAATCTATTTTTCGCTTCTTCTCCTGAACCGAAAGGCCAGTTGACTCTAAACTTGCTAGGAAGCATCGGGGTGACTTGATCAAAAATAGCTAAAATCGTGCCGATCGTAAAACCAGGATGGGCGCCATGGCAGCCATCTTGAAAATCTATTTTTCGCTTCTTCTCCTGAACCGAAAGGCCAGTTGACTCTAAACTTGATAGGAAGCATTTGGGTGACTTGTAGATCAAAAATAGCTAAAATCATGCCGATCGTAAATCCAAGATGGCCCCCATGGCGGCTATCTTGAAAATCTATTTTTTGCTTCTTCTCCTAAAACCAAAAATCATTTGACTCGAAACCTAGTAGGAAGCATCAAGGTGACTTGTAGATCAAATATAGCTAAAATCGTTCTGATCCGAAATCCCAGAGGGCCACCATGGCCGCCATCTTGAAAATCTATATTTAGCTTCTTCTCCTACACTGAAAGGCCAATTGACTCCAAACTCGGTAGGAGACATTAGGGTGACTTATAGATCAAAAATAGCTAAAATCGTGCAGCCATCTTTAAAATCTATTTTTCGCTTCTTCTCCTGAACCGAAAGGCCAGTTGACTCGAAACTTGGTAGGAAGCATTGGGATGACTCGTAGGTCAAAAATAGCTAAAATCGTGCCGATTCTAAATCCAAGCTGGCCGCCATTTACAGTTTGATCAAATGATCACGCTCCATTGACTGGCATGCCTTATATATATTCTTCTTCAAAATTAAGAACTGCTTAAATGATGAGCTTTTCATTAGTTGCGATGACAGGATTGTTGCATAACATCTGCATATCTGCAGTGGCAATGTTACTCAGGTGAGCGACCCGTGGCCCGTGGGCCTCTTGTCTATGTCTGTGGTCGAGCCCACGGTGGTCCTGTTTGTTGTTTGCTTGTGTTCTGGCTTCAGATCGCCATTCAGCCCTTTGGGGTTTTTCGCCATACTGTATTTTAATTATGTGTGTTTTACTGTGACGTTTCACTGATGACGTAGAGGAATCTTTATGCGAACCGAACGTGTGTTACTAATTTGGAGCTGCACCAAAATTAAGGGTTTAAGGCCCTCCCAGTTCCAAGGCAATTCCTCCGCTACAGTTCTGCTTTTATCGCGATTTGCTTGGTACACTAAATTTCTGAATATCTTCACTTATAATTTTGCGCTTAACAACTTTCATCCTCTTTGAATATTCATTGTGACACAAATAACTGTTATATTTATCAATATGTTTTGTACCGCAATTATAACATATAGAAGCTGAATTAATAATTCTCTTTTAACAGAGCACATACACATATAGCAGCAGGGATATAATTTTACCTGAATTTGGAAAACCATTTGCCCATGCAACCTTGACCCAGTACCAATACTGACAATACAGCAATCCCTGCTAAAGTGGAGACACCTATTTCAATCACTAAAACAGCCACCACAACTGTGACCTCTATTATTCCTATCCACAAATAATGGATGAATTTCAAAGCCTGAAAATAAAAAAATGACGAATATATTACTACCATATTTGCCCTTAGTATCTGAACAAAACTGCTGATCAGATCAGACGTCAGCCACAGCATGTATCTGATCAGGGTTTATACTCTTTGTCGTTCATCAAGACGATTTTTAAAAACAAAACTGAAATGAGAAGTTATGACTATCATATTTTTGTCGCGCTATCCCGGGAATGCTATAAGTACCAATCCATAGATGCTCATTAAAATTGAAATTACAAAGATTAACCCATTTATGCCGAGTGGACTCCTCCACCTCAAGTTTTTGGACTGGTCTACTTCCAATAGAAGGAGTGTCTGGTTAGTTTTTATTTTTATCATATTTTATAGAAATTCCTTTATTTAATGCAAGCAGTAGTGCAATAATAACCTTTTTGAATATGTACATAAGTGCAGTGTGCCGAAAAAGTGCAAGTGAATGGAGAACACCTTCTGTGTTTCTAGGTGTTTCAATAAATAGTATTTTATCTATTCAGTGTTATATCATATCTAGCCCCGGTTTTACTTGTAAATTACACGCATAAGGTCAATAGTGCATTGTGGATCAACAATTGATTCACTTCAGTGTCCCAACATAACCGCATTTTTATACGCCCATAGACGTAAACAATTAGCTAGACCCCCGATTCTAACTAGAGTGATTGGTTTATAAGTGAACTTAACGAACTGAATTATGTGGGTTGAATGGAATCACACGCGTTCCTGTAATTAACCTTTTCAACAACTGCTTCTTGACACTGAAGTCAGCGCTCGCACTGGGATCCAGTTATTGGTCTGCAAAGTGTTAAGGGCTTTTATATGATTTAATGAACAAAAAGTGGTGCATGGAACCTTGTAACTGCAATATTTGTTTATATCTAATTTAACGTTGTAAAATCAATCATCAAAATATTTCTTGACGCTAATCGCCGCTTCTTGTTGCTTCTTGTCGCTTCTTGACACTTCTTGACGCTTATTAGTGAGACCGCAAGCTATTATGATTGTTACTACTACTACTACTATTATTATTATTATTATTATTATTAAGTATATTTTACCTATTGTTGTCTTTTCATGCAACCATCTGTTTTCCGATGTGAAATGGTCTGTGTTCTATTTAGCAGTCTGTATTGTCAGTCATTTTAGGTGATCCATGTTGTCTGGATATTTTAGCTTTGAGGTTTTACCTTCTGCTGTCTCTATTATCAGCCACTTCATGTGATTCATATATCTGGATAGTTTAGCTTTTAAATGTTACCTTGATGACGTTACTTTATCTAAGCTAAACAGTTTTGTTGACATCACTTCGTTGCACCGTTTTGTATTATAAACAATATTAATTATTGTATAACTTTACAATATCCATTTGCTCAAGACTTACTTTATCAAACTGGTTAACGTCATTTGACATAAGATTTACAATCTGTCCTGTGGTAGTTTGTCTTAATCCACTGTTACTTAGACGCAGAGACTGGAAAGTATCAAACAGACTGAACATAGCAATTTTAAAAAATCGCCAACGTAAAATCAACTTCTGAATAAAATTGCTTGTGCTTTATGTGAATAAAGTTCTGCTGATTAAAACTTGAAAAATCGTGTTCATAAACATGTATGTGACACAACACGACCTTTTAAGTTTTAATCTTTACAACTCCCTGGGTTATTCAGCATACGACTAATTTATAATATATTTACTAGACAAAAGCTTCGACATTTCATGCAAAATATCTTCTAAGGAGAAAATTAGCATGAAATGTCAATGCCTCTTTTCTTGAAAAATAAGAAACACATTTCAAAAGTCGTCCCAGAAATAGCTTTGACAATTCATGCAAATTGTCTCCTAAGGAGAAAATTTTCATGAAATGTCAAAACCTATTTTCTGAGAAAAGTAAGCAAAATATTTTAAAAGGCATCTGCTGAAAGTTTTACACATCATGCTAAGCGTTAAAGTAGCTCCAACATTGAGAAAATATACCGTCGAGCTGGTGTACCCATCGGATATTTAGATCAACTTGCGCATCTGCGGGAACTTATCGAAGTCTTAGCTCGGTACACTGAGGACATCCAGTGACCTAAGAATTCTTCAGGCAGACAGTTATGACTGACCCATATACGCGGATCAGTAGGCTAACTCGGGTCTTCGATGTGCACACACGTTTGTAAATATATAGGACAGCGCACGACAAAACCTAAAAAAAAATGTAATGTGGGCCAAGCAAAGACTTATAATCAGCCTGGGTATCCACATTTTTTTTCAGCAAAATACCTGTGAATCAGATATTATACTAACTAGAACAGTTAACATTTTGACCACTAACGAGTCCGTTAAGCTTACGACGCTTTGAACAACTGGGCCCTGACTGTCAGAATTAATGCATATCCCATAACCTTTGATAAAGTGCTGCAATAGTAACTTTTAGAATATCTACATGAGTGCGGTGTGCCGAAACAGTGCATGTGAATGAAGAACACATGTATATGTAGAACACCTGTATATGTAGAACACCTATATATGAAGAACACCTGTATGTAGGCGTTTCCATAAATATTTTCTATTCTATTCTATACAGTGATCCAGCTAGTCTCGGGTTTTTAATTGTAAACAATAAGCATGTATAAGGTCAGTGATGGACTGTGGGTCAACAACGGATTCAATTCCGTGTCCCAACCAAAGTTTATGTAGTCGTTTCCGCGTAGGCAATGAGACGAAAACAGCCACACTGGTCATCCATGTTGTTTTAGCCAGTGCTCTTTTATAACAAACAGCCGGTAAACCGCCGGCTGGATCGGTTAGGTGAGAAAAGAGTGCACCCATTGATATGTGATGTAACACATGTCACAGGCTACAACGTATTTCAATATCTTTTGTGTATGCTGAAAATGTCATTTTTGCAGCTGTTTTCCACACCTTATTGTCTATTTTTAGCTCAGAAAGGGGTCGTTCAAACCGTAAACTACAACCAATCCACTAAATAATTATATGGAAAGCTAACTGGCTGACTTTGATTATTCAGCACGTTTTAAGCATCCTTAAAGCATTACGAAAACATGCCTATTCAAATATATTAAAAATTTCACCACCAAAAACTGAAAATTTTCAGATAAAAAAATCTGATATTTTTCATAATTCTGCTCAAAACATAGATTATGGTACTCGTTAGAACCGCCTCGCCGAGGCGGTTCTAATGAGTACCCACAATCTATGTTTTGAGCAGAAATAAGAAAAATAATGTATACCCCTGTAAACCCCAGTTTTACTATATAAAAGTGGGGTTTAACGGGGTCAATATTATATAGGTATGTTTTCGTGATGGCACGTCGTCGTTTTGTTTTGCGCTTTATACGTTAACAATTGTCCACCTAAAAGTAACATAAACCATTACGAAAACACGCCTATACAAATATATAGAAAATTTCACTTCCAAATCCTGAACATTTTCAGATGAAAAACTCTGATATTTCTTCATATTTCTGCTCAAAACATAGATTGTGGGTACTCGTTAGAACCGCCTCGCCGAGGCGGTTCTAATGAGTACCCACAATCTATGTTTTTGAGCAGAAATAAGAAAAAAATGTATACCCCTGTAAACCCCAGTTTTACAATATAAAAGTGGGGTTTAAGGGGGTCAAAATTATATAGGCAAGTTTTCGTGATGTTACCTTTCTATAAAGCAGGGAACAACAGGCTATCCGCAGTTTCATGCCAATTCTGCTTAGACTGAAATGTAGTGGCTGTTGTAAGATGGCCAGTATGATAGTACATAAACTAATGCCAAGGGCATACAGGTAACCCTCTGACATGGTAACTGTTGATTCTGGAGTAAAATAACGGATCAAACCTCCAAGTAGAAGCGGCTGAACAAATTTTGCTGCCTCCTAGAAAAAAGTAGATTTGCATGTTAAGTGGAAATTCGTGCTGACTCTATTCAGATTACGATAGGGCTCAGAACAGATAGTTTTAAACTGGTCTAATTTTCAAATTTGAGATTTTTATTTCCATGAATTTAATTCCGTGTTACTATAAAACATTTGAAATGACTTTCGGTGTTGTTTGTTTGTGTTGAGGTTTTACGGCCCAGTCAACCCAATGGGGTCATGTCGAGCGCGGTCAGTTTACCTAACCACACGTTTACTGGGCAGGCTTAGTCCTCTAAGCGGTTAACCAGTAGTGTGCACATTCTTTCGCCAGAAACTGACAACTGCCCTTCTTGAATCAGCGGAAGGGAGAGAATGACCGTAGAAAATATTTCATGATCAATCTCCACGAAAGAATGTTGCCGACCTCGGCGGGGGTTGAACCCGCGACCTCCTGGTCTCCAGTCGGACGGCGCATCCAACTGAGCCACCGAGGCCGTTCGGTGTTGTACAACTGAAACAAAAATAACGTCTCTCATTGCCAAATGGCTATGAATCACAACATTCATTTTCATAAGGATTTCATCGATGGTTATTGTAACTGTAAAGCTGTTTGGCGAAAACGGATCATATAATTACTTTTACTGGTAGTTTAATTTATTTATTATGATTTTTTTCTTGTCTTTAACATAAAAATAAATGATTTAAAGCAGCTTAGAAACCCCTGCTCTCCCCTTAACAGTGACATGTTTAGATCCTTTCGAAGCTATTTGCTTTCTTAAAATTACTTTTTCGAACTATAAATGACCAGAAAGCTGACACTGAGCTAAACATACATCACGCAAACATACCTATGTAATTTTGACCCCCTTAAAACCCATTTTTATATAGTAAAACTGGGGTTTACAGGGGTATACATTATTTTTCTTATTTCTGCCCAAAACATAGATTGTGGGTACTCGTTAGAACCGCCTCGACGAGGCGGTTCTAACGAGTACCCACAATCTATGTTTTGGGCAGAAATATGATAAATATCTGAGTTTTTTATCGGAAAATTTTCAGTTTTTGGAGATAAAATTTTCTAATTATTTGAATAGGCGTGTTTTCGTAATGGGCACATCTACATCATTTTGTGTGGAAGGGAAGTCCAGACTAGCCTATGCATCCGGCAGGGAACATCACCATATATGCTGTTTGCGCACTCGGCAATATAAAACTAAATAGAGAACATCACTGGACTTGTCAAGGTCGTAAATAAGTAACTAATATCTGATTACTTTGTTCAGAGTTTGCCAATAAACTATAAAAACCAGGATTCGAATCTATGTAGATTTTTGACCAAAATGTATATCTTCCACCTAAATATAACCTACTAAACTTTGGATGCGTTTATATCCATACAGGAGGCACCCGCCACGTTCGGGGTGTTACTAAATAAAGTATAGAAAATGCGGGTACGCTTTACGTAAGTTCCCGTAACTAGTAAATCGCAGTAAATACTGAAGTGCAAACTGGTCCTAATTTGCCTAAACCCCTAAGAATAAAACTCGTTTTAGCCCCCGCCCCTCGTAGTATGTTTTTCTTTCTGCTGACCGTTCCAGGGCGATGCCTCTATTGCATTTCTTTGCTTATCGGTTATTGCAACTGTGTTTCTGTGTGTTGTGTCTTATCATGGTCTATTCCACATCTCGCTGTGCTTCATAATCGTGATCTTTCCCTGTTAACTTTATTTATATTTGTCCACTCTCACGAGCTCGGACAATATAACTCATTTTAGAAAACAGTTCTACTTGGATTATTATTCCAAGTTAAGATGCTTACACTATTTTAAGAAATTTAATTGGTCGAGAGCAATGGCAGTGAAACTTCGATAAATCCACTCAACATGATTCTTGGAACTATTTTCTGCACCCTTATGATTGCACGCCTATTAAAATATATTGAAAATTTCCGTGACCACCAAAAAAACCTGAACGTTTTCAGATAAAAATTCTGATATTTTTCATATTTCTACTCAAAACATAGATTGTAGGTACTCGTTAGAACCGCCTCGGCGAGGTGGTTCTTACGAGTACTCACAATCTATTTTTTTTTGAGCAGAATTAAGAAAAATAATGTATACCCCTGTAAACCCCAGTTTTACTATATAAAAGTGGGGTTTACTGGGGTCAAAATTATATAGGATACTTGCATTATGAAAACACGCCTATTCAAATATATTGAAAACTTCACGACCAAAATACTAAAAGTTTTCAGATAAAAATTCTGATATTTTTCATATTTCTGCTCAAAACATATTCTGGATGAGTACCCACAATCTATGTTTCGAGCAGAAATAAGAAAAATAATGTATACCCCTGTTGTAAACCCCAGTTTTACTATATAAAAGTTGGGTTTAATGGGGTCAAAATTATATAGGCATGTCTCCGTGATGTATTATTAACATTTCTATCTATCTTTTGTTTGAGAGGCAGTATAACGAGATTTTCGTACTTTGATGCTGTTTCTGTTTATAAAGCGGCTAATATATGCACAATACTTACCACCAACAGAAGCACAAAACCAAGAAGAATATATTTAAAACCAAACAGTCTGGAAAATGTTCTGACCAAACTTGGTACTCTTTTGTTTTCCACCGACAGTTTGAGTTCCTTTTTCCATTCTCTGAAAATAAGTTGCGAACATAGTATGTTAGATTTCGCTTTCAACGACGATACTATTGCAACAACTATAAATGCAAGTCGAAGTTATCAAGTTTGATCGTTCTTGTGTATAAACACCATATATTAAATTTTAGCCGGGGCACAGATTTCCTTCAAGACTGCATGTGCGCCCACCGAAGATACAGATCAGGCTGTGCCTCTGTTCAGAGTCTCCTCACTTTGTAGGTAGCCAATGATCAAAAGCATCATCAGGTGGACAGTGAAGGCTCTGATCAGCCTCCGCTGGGCGCATGTGCTATCTCGAAGGAAATACTGTGGCCCGGCTTATTTTTATTACTGCAGTGCTAAACGAAAATGTGAATTCGATAGGCGCGGGCAGCGAAGGCCCAAGCATTACGAAAACACGCCTTTTCAAATATATATAGAACATTTCACCTCCAAAAACTAAAAATTTTCAGAAAATAAATCTTATATTTTTCAAATTTCTGCTTAAAAGATAGATTGTGGGTACTAGTTAGAACCGCCTCGGAGGCGGTTCTAACGAGTATCCACAATCTATGTTTTTTAGCAGAAATAAGAAAAATAATGTATACCCCTGTAAACCCCAGTTTTACTATATAAAAGTGGGGTTCAAAGGGGTTAAAATTATATAGGCATATTTTCGTGATGATCAGCCTGTGCATTCATTCAGTCTGTGTTATTACAGGTGAACTAATGTAGTCAAAGCATCCGAATGCATGACAAAACTTACTAAATGAACTGTGTAACCAGCAAATACAGATCAATCTGTTAATCTACCCAGTTTGGCAAGGGTTTCCGTTCATTCCTCTTTGGATAGCCCGGAGTCTGTAGAAGGTACATGCGATCAGCAAAGACTCTAATCAGACTGCCCGGATGTGCAGGATGATCTTTGTCTTTACTGGTATCACAAGTCTTATTGTAAGTTTTGTCGTGCGCTGGCGGAAATGTAAATGTGGTATCCCTATAATTAGCAAAGTCTCTTCTTTTCTCTTTGTACCATGAACAGGCTAGAGTGTCATACAGGAGAGCTGAGAGTCCTGACCCATAGGAAGGAGCCTAAATGGTAGCAAGACAATAAAGACCGTTGGTACTGATAAGCAGCAGTAACAATAGGGTTTATGTAGTTTTATGCCTCTCTCTCTCTCACTCTCTCTCTGCGTTTTAATAATTTAATTTAAAAAAAAAAGACGTAAATAAAAGAAACATACTGTTCAAGCCTGTCACCAAGTAAATGTGATTCATCTTCCGGACAGATAGTATACATGTCCTCAACTTCGAGTCTGCGTACATAGCCGGTCTTCAGTAAGGGATTTAACCACCTGTAAGTAGTTGGATCGCGAAGAGAATATAAAGCAGCGACAAGTGTGTGTGTGTGCGTGTGTGTGTGCGCGCGCGCGCGCACGTGTGTTTGTATGTGTGTGTGTGTTTCAAATAGATTTTCGCGATAACTTTTAATACAAGTTTTAGGTATTAGATAAACGATATAGGGTAGACAGGCACCGACATCTTCCAAAAAGTTCCAAAAGCATAATCTACGTGGATATGATAAATGTAATTAATTATGAATGGTAACGGCTAAGGACTCTTTTGCATCGATTTTTTTTTTTTTTTTTTTTTTTTAGCAACCATTCCAAAGTCCATTGTATCACTTTCTGTAAACGTCGACAAGTTTATCCACGAAAGCTACACACTTAAGTTGCTTCCGTCCGATATTTCCCCATGTACGTTTAAAACCAAGCAATTTAACCCTTATCCTGTTGTTCACGACAACCCCTACCTTTGCAAACAGTGTAAATCCAGATCAGATGCTTCTGAAGAAGTCATCTGATCAGGATCTACACTGTTTGTCATTTAGTTTGTGAATTTGAACGAAAATATTATTTGTAATGTAATTTGATTGGCTGATAGTCAGAAATGGGTGTGACTAATTAAAGTATTCAGTAGGATAAGGGTTAAAATCCTGTTAGACGAAACAAGATTTGTTTCTTCATGCACGAAACCTACCATAAAGGGAATCGGTGATGCGGGTCCGAACATTGACAAGTTGACTATGTGTTCGTGTCACTGATGACACATTTTCCCCTGGAAAGTGTTATTTTTCTGTCATGAAGAGATACTGTTTGAAATCACTTTTGTCGAAAATTAGAGTTTAGTATGCTTCATCATCACGAAAACATGCCTATATAATTTTGACCCCCTTAAACCCCACTTTTATATAATAAAACTTGGGTTTACAGGGGTATACATTATTTTTCGTATTTCTGCTCAAAACATAGATTGTGGGTACTCGTTAGAACCGCCTCGCCGAGGCGGTTCTAACGAGTACTCACAATCTATGTTTTGAGCAGAAATAAGAAAAATATCAGAATTTTTTATCTGAAAATTTACAGTTTTTGGAGGTGAAATTTTCTATATATTTGAATAGGCGTGTATACATAATGATTACGTGCCAGATTATCAGCCAATCATTCTCGGTATAAATAATTTAAAACGCTAAAGAGCCGTCTTATTACCTGCAATCATATTTTCATACGACGTGCAATATTATCTAAGCTGCGAAGTCGATAATTCGATTGCATTGCCTGTGCACAGGGTGCACCTTAATCTTTATCAATGAAGGTATTAAAGGGAATGGCTACAAAGATATGGATACAGATTTCAGGGGAGGCAACTCAGACACAATATTTGTCTCCCTCCTGAAAAAAGGTCTACTCTAAAAGGGAAAAATGCCCCCTTTGGAGCAAATTCTATCGATTAAGAGTAGACCCCCTTTTCAAAAGGGGACTGATCTGCAGGAAAGCAAACTTGAAGTCATAGAAGTTGTCTCCTTTGTAACATATGCAAATAACCCTTAAGACGCTTTATTACGGTATTCGTTTTTCAATACATAATCTGACAGACTTCACTTTTATACGAGCAAATCTTCTCAGTTCAATAAAAACGACAAAATAATTTGGCACATATTTTCCTTCACATAAGCATAGTTTTCATTAACATATGTACTTTACGTAGCAGAGAAACTTCGTCTGTGTATTAACCCATTGAAGACTGGAGACCCTAAACGGGTAACTGGCAAACAGTGCAGACCTAGATCAGACGTGGAAGAACGCGGTCTGATCAAGGTCTCCACTGTTTGCAAATTTGAATATCTACATCATATACTTAGCCTGACAGACCTAAAATTCAAAGTGGACTCTTCCAATGCCTGACAGACCTAAAATAGAAAATGGACTCTTCCTGTATATAGTGTGGGTGATTTTATTCAGTCTTTAATAGGTTAAAACACGGTTTTAACACCTATGCGACCCAAAGATTCTGTTAAGGCTAATGGATACTTTCAGAGAGGCAACACTGTGTCATTATTGTTGTTGCTTCCCTCCTTTCTGAAAAAAGTCTACTCTTATATAGAAGAATTTGCTTCCCTTTGGAGCACACAGTTAGAAGTAATGTATGTGATCATATCAGATTGTACACTAGGTACCAGCGTTTGAATGAAATCCAAGAATCTGTTAGTTGAATATATAAGAACAAAATGCCATTTTCTTCAAAACATATAATGCATTAATTGCGCACACACTGGGCCCTCGTTTGCTTTTGGGACAATGTTCCTGGAGATATGGGGGTAGTAAGCGGTAAGGTATGTGACATCCTTGTACCAGTGTTTTGATGAGCCAATATATGATGATTCGCAGACTCGGTCCTTGGTTCCACGTACATGTGCTTTGAGTGTTTTCTAACAGATTGCAGCATTGTGACGTCTTTCTTGCTGTCCTAATTGTCGGCTGTGATGTTTAATTAGATGGTTTTCTCTCTCGTTTTACAGTGTTATGTAAGTTTTAATCTTATTTGAAAAATGTAACAAGGATAGCTGTAATAGGCTCGTATAATACTGTATTTAGAATGGCTTGGTGTAATGTGCCTGTATGTTGTAGATGTATTTATGCCGCATACGTATATGTACAAGAGGATGAGAATCTACTAAACTAAACTGTTAGAACATAACTGACGCTCTGGGTTGTCGGTTTTGAAAACATTACAAGTATTCGACGCCACATCACTTCACAATTTGTTTAGAAATCTTGTAAGCGGTGCTATGTTAAGAATTACACTTAACCCTCAAACTGCCAGTCACATTTGCTTGTGATTTTAAAAGTCATTTTTGCAAACAGTGTGGACTCAGATCAGACTATTCCTCTAGGATCAGTCTGATCTGGGTCCATTCTGTTTGCCTGCATGCAAAAATCGGTTTGAAAAGTTTGCAAGAATATTCAGCAGACGACATAAACAGACGACATTTTCAGATGCAGGTTTTCTTGGCGTTTTAAGGGTTAAATGTTAAACACGTGGACGGGCGGCAGTGAGAAGTTTAAAGATTCAAAGAGGAATATAACTGAAGGAATCTTTGTTATGCTACTTCAGAAACTATTTAAGACCTGAATTTTTGTCCAGTTATTTGCTTTTTTTAGGTTTATAAAATCCATTAATCATTACTATTCTAGCTGTAATGTTTGTTTGTGTTGGGGTTTTACGGCCCAGTCAACCCAATGGGGTCATGTCGAGCGCGGTCAGTTTACCTAACCACACGTTTACTGGGCAGGCTTAGTCCTCGAAGCGGTTAACCAGTATTGTGCACATTCTTTCGCCAGAAACTGACAACTGCCCTTCTTGAATCAGCGGAAGGGAGAGAATGACCGTAGAAAATCTAGCTGTAATGGTTTTATAAAGAATCTTTTGAGAAATTTTCATATTGGTGATAAGAAAAATAATTTCTAATCTGTTTTATACAGAAAATAAAAGTCGCTCCGTCAGTTTCAGAAGCTATTTATAATATCATTATAGAAATTAAATCGAAATTGACTATGCACTGGAAAACAGTTATGTTTTTATTTTGTGTGTCCCCTAGTTGTAATGTTTAATCAGTAACATGGATATTGGTTTCATTCCTACTGTGCTTATGGCAAACATAACAGCAAGGCTCTTTTCAAGGGACCGGGGTGAATGTGACATCACGAAAACACGCCTATATAATTTTGACCCCCTTAAACCCCATTTTTATATAGTAAAACTGGGGTTTACAGGGGTATACATTATTTTTCTTATATCTGCTCAAACACATAGATTGTGGGTACTCGTTAGAACCGTCTCAGTGAGGCGGTTCTAACGAGTACCCACAATCTATGTTTTGAGCAGAAATATGAAAAATATCAGAATTTTTATCTGAGAATTTTCAGTTTTTTGGTGGTAAAATTTTCAATATATTTGAATAGGTGTGTTTTCGTAATGAACAGTGTAATAGCTAGAACCGCCCCCGTACAGTCTTATCTTTACGTCGCCTACATGAAATACAAAGAAAAAAACTTACCAAAAAAACAATCGTGAGACTGGATTTGCGTTTAATATAGAATTAGGTTTCCGCAGTTTTAATGATCCTTCGTCCATGGTGACAAACCACCAATTTACCCTATAAGTTTTTTGTGTGACTTGCTTTTTGTGGGGATCAACTTTACGCTGTCATCTTCGATTACGTTCGTGAATATGTCAGCCACAATGTGAGAAAACGTTACTTTTGACATGTGCGCCCAACAATGACTCAAATCAGCTTGCGCATACTCACAATCTGAGTGGGTCTTAATTGTCCACATGAAGAAACTTTGCAGCCTTGGCTATCGAAAATGCGTTCAGTGAAGATTCAGATCAGACTGCACGAATGTGCAGTCTGATCTGAATCTTCGCTGAGCGCTCATGTCCGAAGCTTCTTTTTCCGACGTTTTAGCTGGAATATATCGCATCATAAGCAAATTTTTCTTAGGGGTATATGTGAACAGTTAAAATCCAGAACAGCCAGAGAAAACGCAAAATATGATAAGGATCTTTTATAAACCGATTTAGTAGCCAGTGACGTAAGCGGACAGCCATGACACCGTTCCGACTGCACGGCTGCCAAGGCTGATTTTAGCCTTCGCTATCTGCCTATGCCAGGAAGACTAACCTTTTCTTCTGGTGTGACTATAATGTATTCAGGCTACATATGGTGTCATTTTCGTAAATCATTCGTGAGAACCAGAGAAATAAAAATGCCGACACTGTGTATCCTAATAAAAAAATCAAACGATATAAATTATGTAAAATCGAAATGCTTGACATGTTTTCGATAATCTCTACATATGTAAGAGGTGTCTTGTTTCTAGGTTATTTAATCCATTTTAGACTGAATAGGTTCCCGCACACTACATATAAATTGGAATGGTCGAATTTCAATTTTAGGTAGTCAGGCTATGTGATTTAAATATTCCTAGAGAAACTGGTTACACTATTTGCAAACAGTACATTGTTTGCCAAGTATCCTTTTCGGGGTCATCGTACTGAAATTGGTTAATGTTTTTATTTGAAAATCTGTAAATACAGTTAAAACGTGTAAGAATTCATTAAAAATACACTGTAGTGCGGCGATATCGGACTTGTTAATATCTCTCCCCCTCTCTCTCTCTCTCTCTCTCTTGTGTATGTTTGTGGAAAGGAGGAAATGTGTTTGGTGGTAGTGGGCGAGTGGAGGTTGGGAATGGGAGGAGGCCATAGGTTGTTTATAATCGATGTGCCTCTAATGAGTAGCCAGAACATGTGTTCGTTGAGAAATAAGCCTCTTTCTCGGAAACAATCTAAAGAATAAGTCTAATCGTTCTTTTTTTTTTTTTTTTTGTTCTTTTTTTGTTTGTTTTTGTTTTGGGAAAAAAAGCGTCTGATCTAAAGTTATGGATGAAAGGTATACATTTCGCACAGCTGTGTTTACGTAAAGTTACAGCGATTAGAAAATGAACCGGGACACAGCATTTTCTTTAACCCTTGTCCTGTTGAATAAATTAAGATGCAACGCCCACTTCTAATTTTCAGCCAATCAGATAACTTGATCCAGATTGTTGTTATGAATTCAATTACTTAACGGCAAACAGTGCAGATCCAGATCAGTTGGCGTCTTCAGAAGCCAGTTGATCTGGATCTATACTATTTGCAAAGGCAGGGTATATCCGGGCTCAGCAGGACCAGGGTTAAGATTACCGCGCCAAGACTAAGGTCAGCCTCCGCATCCGCGCAGTGTGATCAGTGTCTTCACAGGGCACTCTGTGGGCAGCTAAGTATCCATAGCATCATCAGGCGGACAGCGAAGACTCGGATCAGACTGCGCGGATGCGCAGTCTGATCCGAGTCTTCGATGGGCGCACAAGCATTTTAGTAGATGCATGGAAATTTACGCAAGCCAGGAGATTAATGTTCTCATAATTGCAAGTAAATTCGGAGCATACAGAATAAGAGCATATAAAACATACGATGCGCAATGCAAGAAAACCCTGCAATTCGACATGTGCGCCCAGCGAAGATTCAGATCAGCCTGTGTATTTTCGCTGTAAGTAGAATCTTCACCGGACGCATTTTGGATAGCCAATGAAACAAAATTTCTTCATGCGTACCCCGAAGACCCTGACGTGCGCCTAACGAAACCTCAGATCAGACTGCGCATCCGCGCAGTCTGATCTGAGGCTTCGTTATGCGCACATGCCAGAAGGTAAGTTTGGCACGTTGCAGCTCAAATGCTGTCAAACAGTCATGACTTATCAAATAGGCACTGGCTACGAATCACATGTGGAAACTGAAATATTAAAAAAAGGCACACTACAGTGAAAGAAAAGTACTTTAATGACGTGTGATGCACATCCGTGCAATCTGGTCAGGGACCTGTGTTAATCGGTCTATTCTACAGTGTTTAGTGATCTTGTATGAGTGTGAATCAATAAGTGACCAGACTAACAGATTTCTAACTGACCGAAAAGGCCAAGGTTTTACATATTATTCTTACGCACGATTTACACAAGTGTACCAATTGTATCAACGTCGTTTTATTCATTGATGAATGTTATTGGGTGTCAAACATGGCATTGCTTCTTTTCTAAATACTGACAGCGCTGTTATTCGTTACCTGTTATTTTTTAGAGAAAGCGGCGAGTAAATACATAGCGAATTAAACAATGTATACTGGTCTTGTGCACCTTTATATGCTTAAAAACTCTGAGTTGGCGAGTTCCTACGGGGGAGATCTTCCTTAGAAGATAAAATCGGGTCTGGACGCCCACTTGTCCATCGATGTGGAAATGTGCAATAAAGCGCGGAATCTTGTATATTGTGATAGCCGTATTCAGGCGGAAAACTATCAAAGACATTGGACATTTCATATAGTAGAGATTCAACAATCTTACATGATCATTTACAGTCGAACCTCAATAGCTCGAACAACGATGGCTCGTTTAATTTGAACTCGTTTTTAAGTCCTTATGAAGTTCTTCCGAAAGCTTAAGAAAACGAATATTTCAATTTTCTTATCTTATCATGAAATTGTATTTTGTGTGTACACATTAGAATTGTCTTATCGAGGCGATTCTAATGAGTACACTCAACATACCATTATTGCGTAGAAGATCGAAACGATTTCCCTAAATCATCGTCATTTGCTTCCTGACCTGGCGCCATGATTAACCCTCAGTGGTTCGGACTACCCAAATCTCGAACAAATGCTACCAAAGATATCTGAGCCATTGAAATTCGATTGTAGGTATGCGCAAGCTAATAGCCTGTTCGGTCCCACTATCCCTAAGTAATGTACAGTTCTTACATCAGTAAGTAGTAAGATTGTTGAAGCGGTTCACGTCGAAAGGAGATATACTCTACATGAGAACACATGTGTAGAAGTTGGTTCCCCAAGGCTCAAGAAGTTCAAGCTGCCAAGGTGATGGCAAGGTGTATTTTGGGACGCCGGAAGAGTAATTCTGCTTGACGTTTTACCGAAGAGGAGTACAGTGCAAACATCAAGTGTTCAATTGACAATCGCAGTATGTTAAAAACTGCGTGGTAAATTTCCTAATGCAGTGCTTCATCAGCAAGACGACGCAAGTGTTCACAATTGCAATGTTTCATTGGATGTTGTAGAGCGGAACGGTTGTGAATTAATTCTTTTATCCCTGAGTTTCTGAAGTGGACTCTTCCATCTTTAAATCTAGTCAGAACTATTCTTCCAAATAGGGATCTCAGTAAAACTCTAGAATTGCAAACAATGTGGATCCTGATGAGACGACCCATTATGAGCCGTCTCATCTGGATCTACACTGTTTGCATAGGTATTTGTACCGGTCTACAGGGTTGAGAAGGTTATTACTACATCCCTACTGTTCGCCTGATTAGGCACCTAGAGATTACTTTTTTTTTTCGTGAACATAAAAATATCCATGGACGTATTTTCTTGTCCGATGAAGAAATCAAGAGAGCGGTTGAGGAATGGGTAAACCCTTTCCACCCTGAGTTCATGAAATAGATGTTTCCATCATTGACTTTGGACATGCCCATTATTGCAAATAGGGATCTACAAAGTCAAAACAGAATGGCAAGCAGTATAGATCTTGATGAGACGTCTCACCATGAGCCGGCTCATCAGGATCTACATTGTTTGCACAAGTATCTGGGTTGGTCTACAAGGCTTAATGGGTTAAAGCAAATGCCCAGAGTTCTTCAATGCCGAGATGATGGCACTGGAATGCCGTTGGGCCACACGTACCATGCTGGAGGGTAATAACAGTGAAAATTCAATGACTCGAACACCGATGGCTCGTGACTATGGCTGTTTTGAACTCGTTCTAGAGTCCCTTGGAAAAGTTTATCATAACTCCAGCTATCAATATTTTAAGGAAGTTTTCTTATTTTCTCTTGAAAATGTATGTTGTGTGTACTCATTAGAATCGCCTCGATGAGGCGATTCTAATGGGTATACACAACATACCTTTATTTATAGGAGATCGGAAAGTTAATCCTGGGTCGTCCCCATTATACCTCATGACCTGGCGCTATGATTAACCCCCAGTGGCTCGAACTACCCCTATCTCAAACAAATTATTATGGTTAGAAAGGTGTTCGAGCCATTGAAGTTCGACTGTACATAGAAAATGAAGAGGTTGATCTTGATCTTGAACGGAAGTAAGGTCGACGTGTTAATTATTGACTCACCATTGTAAATGGGCAATAAAGGCCTGGACCAGACTGCATGAAAGCGGAGGCTAATAGAGGCTTTCGTTGTCCATATAGGGCGTAAGGGTCCTTTTCCTGTGTTATGAGATTGCCCCTGGCTGACAGACTTGTAAGTTGACCATTGTAAGGCCTTCAAGCCACGTCACTATGGCAAAGCTCCTTTGTCATATTATTACGGCATAGTTAAATCCTTTCAGCCCGGTACACTTAAACTAAATAAATACTATACAAATAGTGTATATCCAGATGAGACGAGCTGTCTCATCAGAATCTGCACTGTTTGCGATTCTATTATAGATGTTTGACTCAAACCCCTATTTGATACAATCGATGCGTCCAAATTCAAAGACGAAAGCATCCACTACAGAAACTCAGGGGGAAAGGGTTTATAACTAGCTACCCGTGAGGATGTCAAAATTTTGAGCCAGCGCACGACAAAACCTACAATAAGACTTGTATGACCAGCGAAGACTGATCAGAATCCTCGCTGATCGCATATGCCCTCTACAGCCTCCGAGCTATCCAAAGAGGAATAAATGAGAAATCTTGCCAAACTGGGTGGCTGTAAAGGCTGATCTCAGTCCTTGCTGGTTACAAATACGTATCTTATTGTAGGTTTTGTCCTACGCTGGCTCATATCAATTATATATAGAAACATGAGACAGAGAAGCGTTGTCACATTTTACGACAGCTATCACATTCATAGGTCATGATCAATGACAAAGTTACATTTACGTGTACAAATTACAATGGGTCAGTTAACTTAAGGGTACTGGATACAACTGGCAACTTTTAGCCATTTTTACAAGGGAGATAATTTCTGTGACTTTCTTTTTTGCTTTTCCTACACATCAATCTATTTCTGAAAAGAGACCTACCCTAAAGGAAACAGTTTGCTCCCACGGGGAGCAAATTATTTCCGTTTAGAGTAGCTCCCCTTTCAGAAATAGTTTTACAGTTTCCTCCCCTGAAAATGTATCAATTACCCTTAAAGACATGTTTATTATTGAATTGCGTGCGCCTGAAACCTACACTAGTGAAAAGGGTCCTCATAAGCGACGCCTAACGTATGATTTAGAGATGATGTGAACAAATGGAAAAATGAACAAGAAATATATTTGAAAAGTTAACCGGCACAGATTGAATGAAATGTTTTCTTAAACATGTGACAAAGAGCTACATATACATTATGAAAAACATCCTATTCAAATATATTGAAAATTTTACCACAAAAAAAAATGAAAATTTTCAGATAAAAATTTCTTATATTTTTTATATTTCTGCTCAAAACATAGATTGTGGGTACTCGTTAGAACCGCCTCGCCGAGGCGGTTCTAACGAATACCCACAATCTGTTTTTGAGCAGGAATAAGAAAAAATAATGTATATCCCTGTAAACCCCAGTTTTACTATATAAAAGTGGGGTTTAAGGGGGTCAAAATTATATAAGCATGTTTAAGTGATGGATTTGTTTTACCAAGAGATTTTCTACAAAGTCGTAAACTAACCGCGGAAATTACCGATGACTGTACGACTATATTCAGATCGTTCTTTTCTGTTACCTGTGTCTCCACACACAATCGATATTGTACAGGTATTTAAAAAAATAAAATGTGAATAATTGGTTTGGTAAATTATCATTATCATGATAATTTTTATATAGATTATAAATTATATTGAGCATTGTCAAAACGATTTTCCCATCAGCTTACGACTTACTATACCAATTATTATTGAGCTCGCGTTCAGTAAACTGCGGCCTCTTGTATTGTATGCCTTACGCATTGCCTGGGAGTCCAAATACTAACAAAATCATATCACTGGCCTTTGGCAAACCGTGTGGACCATTTTGCGGTGTCTCTTCTATGTGTCTACATTTAAAGCCGTACTATTATAAAACACTACTTTAACCCATTCATGCCTCACGTTCCATAAAGGGACATTTGCAAACTGTGAAGACCCAGATCAGATGCCGCAGAACGCGGCGTCTGATCAGGGTCTACACTGTTTGCATTCAGAAATTTCTATAAAGCATAACAATGATAAAAATTAACCAGAAACCCTTATATAGGAAATGGACTAGTCCAAAGCGTTTAGATAGATGAGTCCACTCGGTATAAATGGTCTAACCCCTCTTCTGGGACCCTTTTAAATGGCTTGACTATTGAACAATAAGCTACAATCTATCTACACATAAAAAACAAACATATGAGCCACAATGTAAGAATACATGTGCGCACAGCGAAGATTCAGATCATCCTGCGCATTCGTGCAGTCTGATCAGAATCTTCACTGGGCGCATTTTGAATAGCAAAGGATGCTGGTTTGTTCATGTGGACAATGAAGATTCTGATCAGATTGTGCGGATGTCCAGGCTGATTTGAGTTTCCGTTGGGTGCACATGTCAAAAGGTACGTTTTCTCACGTTGCAGCTCATATTCTGGCATTACGAAAACAAGCCTATTGAAATATACTGAAAATCTTACCATCAAAAATTAAAAAAATTTAGACAAAAGAGTCGGATATTTTTCATATTTCTGCTCAAAACATAGTTTGTGGGTACTCGTTAGAACTGCCTCGACGAGGCGGTTCTAACGAGTACCCACAAACTATGTTTTTGAGCAGAAATAAGAATAATAATGTATACCCCTGTAAACCCCAGTTTTACTATATAAAAGTGGGGTTTAAGAGGGTCAAAATAATTTAGGCATGTTTTCGTGATGATTGTGAAGTTACATACATTTTAGTCTTGACAGGTTACTTCTTGCTACTAAATGAACAAACCTTTCCCTCTATCTAAATAACGTAGTTGTTACGATTATGGTAGTTTTTTTTGTTATGAATTAAGTAATATCATAAATATATATTATCATATGACGTCCCTGTTATTACTGAATACGTGATGTCATAAAAATGATATGCCTACACGTTACATAACACATGGTTACTGGCGCGTAATATCATCACGCCGTCCGTAACAATGTTACGTTTTGTGTTGAAAAGCGGTTCAATTTTATCAAACACAGTCAAAGTCATAAATAGAATCTTACATTCGTAGTCATTTGATATGAACTTTAGAAAGCTTGTTTCATAAATTTCGTATGGAATAAGCACTCATGTAAGATCTTCTGTATCTCACAAAAACTGAGTTCTTCCGAACAGAAATTGAACTTATGACATATAAGACCAGCTTAGTTTCTGATCAGCCTGCGCATCCCCACAGTCTGATTAAGTCTGCACTGTTCCCTAACATACTCTTTAAAGCCCATAAAGTATGTTTAGACTAGTGACGACTGGTCCGAGTCTACGCTGATCGCACATGTCATAAGGCTGTTTTCTATTTGGTAATTTATACAGAATATTCATGTTCTGGTATATCAGTCCATATCGTCAAGGATGACCACGTGAACTGTTTCCTTTCTGGTATATTAGTCCGTATGATTTTCGTATCTAAAATAACCACATGAAAGCCGTCTGTATCTTCTGAAATAGTACCATGGTTTTCGTCCAATGTAGCTTCTCTTTCCACTATTCCGTTGTTAAGCGTGTTTTGTGTCAACCAGTTATGTCGGAGACTGTGACCCAAATTTATTTGCTCTTCTGTATCAGCGGAATTGTTGTAATATGTAGTATTTCCATCAGGAGCTGGGACAGGGATTATCTTTCCAGTGTAGATATCACTGGGTTTCTGCAGCAAAGGGAACACATCAACCTGTTCTGTCTGGTCTTCTAATTGGAGACGAGGAGTGCCAAGGCCAGTAAGATTTCCCTTATGAAAAACCTGTAATATATAAGATATTTCAGTAAGGCAATTTCTAGTACTTACTGCAAGTCTGTGTTAACACTAAGAAAACAGTTGCTGCTTACTGCAAACCTTTGTTGAGAGAACGTTTGAAACCAACTGAGGAATTATATCAAACAATACTATATGTGTAGAATAATAATTGCAAGAAAAACTTGCATGGATTCTATTTACAGCGAACGATTAGATGAAATGCAATATCTAAAATTATGACAATTGTTGCTGTTGGGCTGATATTATCCTGTTTGTGACACCTTTGCTACGATACAGAGTAGGCTGTTTAATTTTAATGCATATTTTTTGTCTTTTCGTAATTAAGGTTCTCGTAAAAGGTACCTTTACTACTCCATAAGTATATTTTCTAATTACGAGTCAGTATATCGTACGAGGTTAAAAAGAACGAGGAAATCAAAAGCCTCGTGATTCTCAAGAATGCTAGCACTATTTGACAATAAATACACCGCACGGAAAATAATAATAATAATAGTAATAATAATAAAATAATAATAATAATAATAATAATAATAATAATAAAACACGACAGGGGACTTAAGATCCAGGCGAGACGTACACATCTAGCTTCGATAAGAGAGAAACCTCATTCAGACTTTTATGGTGAGTAGTTTTTTTATTTAATTGTTTTCATTGTTGGTTTTCCTTGCAATTTCCGAAATGTCCGGTTTGCATCTCGAGACTGGTAAATCGACACTTAAATGAACACCTTCAGCCAATCATTAGAAATTAATATACTCGCAGACGTCATTGTTATGCTCAGCCTGATTCGATTGTGCATACCCCAGCCAGCATTCTTTATAAATCTATAGCGGGCCGTTATCGGCCCGTCAGCTACCCTGACGGGCCGATAACGGCCCGCTATAGATTTATAAAGAATGCTTACTGGGTACATAACCTGGTTATTGTCTAGAGCGATGAGCATACTGCTCTGAGAATGGTATTGTCTGATCAGGGTCTCTCTACTCTATGCACAGATTGTGGTGTTTTGATTGGAATACGAACAGCGTAGAGCCGGGCTTGCTGGGTACAAATGTAACAATACCGGTATATACTGTAAGGAGTATAATCTGATTATATCAATTTATGGTAAATAAATATGCGAATGAAAGTTGTAAATAAGGAACGCGCGTACACACACACACACACACACACACACATACACACACACACACACATACACACACACACACACACACACACACACACACACATGCGTACTCGTGTATCTAGGTGCATGTGCCCGTAGGCAGTCATGGTTGTGTCCGCACTGACACTATGAGTGAGTGCTGGCATACGCATACGTAGGCGTACGTGTGCACATGCACGTAATTGTACAGGCACAAACTCACATGCAGTTTATTTCATGTTCATAAATCAAGAACCAATTGACTTGAAACTTGGTAGGAAGCATCGGGATGACTTGTAGATCAAAATTAGCTAAAATCGTTCCGATCGGAAATCCAAGATGGCCGCCATCTTGAAAATCATTTTTTCGCTTCTTGTCCTGAACCAAAAGGCAAATTGACTTAAAACTTGGTAGGAAACATCGGGATGACTTGTAGATCTAAAACAGCTAAAATAAAAATAGCTTAAATCGTTCCGATCCGCCGTGGCCATCTTGACAATCTATTTTTCACTTCTTCTCCTGAACCGAAGGGCTAATTGTCTTGTAACTCTGTAGGAAGTATCGGGGTGACTTGTAGATCAAAAATAGCTAAAATCGTTCCGATCGGAAATCCAAGATGGCTAATTGTCTTGAAACTTGGTAAGAAGCATCAGGGTTACTTGTAGCTCAAAAATGTCTAAACTCGTTCTGATAGTAAATCCAAGCTGGCCGCCGTGACAGCCATCTTGAAAATCCTTTTTTCGTATCTTCTCTTGAACCAAAAGGCCAGTTGACTTGAAACTTGGTAGGAAGCATCAGGGTGATTTTTTTGTTGATCAAACGCAGCTAAAGTCATTCCGATCGGAAAACCAAGATCGCCGCCATGGCGGCTATCTTGAAAATCTACATTTCGCTTCTTCTCCTGAACCAAAAGGCCAACTGGCTTGAAACTTGGTAGGAAGCAACAGGGTGACGTGTAGATAAAAAAAAAAAAGCTACAATCGTTCCGATCAGAAATCCAAGATGGCCGCTTTTCGCTTCTTCTGAACCAAACAGCCAAATGATTTGTAATTCGGTATGAAGCATTCTGGTGACTTGTAGATCAAACATAGCTAAAATCGTTTTGATCGGAAATCTAAAATTGCCGCCATGGCGGCCAAATTGAAAATATATTTTTCACTTGTTCTCCTGAACCAAAAGGCCAATTAACTTGAAACTCGGTAAGAAGCACTGGCGTGACTTGTAGATCAAAAATAGCTAAACTCGTTCCGATCCGAAATCCAAGATGGCCGCCATGGACTACTTTTCATAAAAGATACCAATTTTCATAAAAGTATCCGTTCCCCTCAACATAAGTCGAAGTATGGTAAGTAACTTCAAGTTACATCTTATTTTAATTTTTATAAAACGTTTCGATTTTGACTTTATAAATTTGCCGACGTTTAATAGCTCTTATTCGCTCTGCTAGAAAATAGGTCAGAGATTTTATCACGAATTATTTTTTAACTGTTAAACTTCTTAAGAAGTTATGATTATCAACCGTCTTGTAAAGATTTATCAAAGTTTCATCGTCGATATTCAGAAATATTTTCCAAATATAACTTCGACTTGACAACACTTCTTCAACAGAGCCTTTCAGCTTAACTTTTACGGCGGCCTGGTTTACAATATTATTATTAATAATAATCATTACGAAAACAAGCCTATTAAAATATACTGAAAATTTTACCACCAAAAAATGAAAATTTTTAGATAAAAATTCTAATATTTTTTTCAAATTTCTGCTCAAAACATAGATTGTGGGTACTCGTTAGAACCGCCTCGGCGAGGCGGTTCTAACGAGTACCCACAATCTATGTTTTTGAGCAGAAATCAGAAGATTGATGTATACCCCTGTAAACCCCAGTTTTGCTATATAAAAGTGGGGTTGAAGGGGGTCAACTTTATATAGGCGTGTTTTCGTGATGAATAATTATTATTATTATTATTATTGATGGTAAATATGTTTCTTTGTCTTTTTAAGAACTAACAAAACAGTTATAATTTGATAAAAAGATAGGTTAAAGCATTCGAATAATATTACAGATTACATCAAGTAGTTGTAACGTTAGACTAACATAATGAACGTTATATCACAGATTGCTTTAATCAGTATTTCATAAAATTCTACAAGTAAATGGACTTGACATTTTCTGCCATTTTAAAAGGGGTGGGGTGGGATGGGGGATGGCAACGTTTTAGACTTCTTGCTTTCTTTCCTGCATACCGAGTCTCTTCAGTATAGGGTTCTTCAGTAAAAATGAAGAATTTGATCCCCGTGGAAGCAAATTATTTCCTTTTAAAGAAGACCCCATTTCAGAAGATCCATTTTCAAAAGCTGTTTGATATAATGATGTTCTATTGTATTCTTGTTAGTGCATTTTTCGCAACATGCAAATGTTTTCATAAGAAAAACAGAAACAAACAAAATTACAATATGATGTATAATTTGTAATCCCTACATTTTTTTTATTATGTGTACGTTGCACTATCAACTCTAATGCACATGTACGTGGTTTCTTTCTTAACCCATTTAAGCCTAGCGTCCCATAAAAAAGGACATAGTCAAACAGTATAGACCCAGATCATACGCCGCAGAAGGCGGCGTCTGATCAGGGTCTACACTGTTTGCATTAAGTTCAGAAATTTCTAGAAAACATGATAATAATAAAAACTAAACAGACACTCCTTATATAGGAAATGGACTTGTCCAAAGACTTGAGGTAGAAGAGTCCATTCGGCTAAAATGGGTCAAGTTTTTTCAACAAAATTTCAGTCTGTCCTGTCCACCCGAAGACACTTTGGATCCTTGGCTGCCCTTAGGTTGCCGTACGAAGACTCTGACCCGACTGCGCGGATGCGGATATGCTCCTTCACTGGGCGCACATGCAATCTTGTTGGGCACGTGTGCCCCGACTCATATAATAGTATAACTTACCTCCATAACACCGCAATTTAACGTCAAACACCTGCAACTGTTTGTGACTAGGATGTAAGTATATGCGTTTACACGCACGGATTTCTTTCTTGAATCTGATATGTCTCTTGCGCTACTACAAAGTACCTAACTGTACATAACACATAACTTTTTCTTATGTTACAAAATGGATATTATCTTTCACAAGAACTTACTTTGTCATTCCTTTCCATTACGAATACATGCCTATTCAAGATATACTGAAAATTTTACCACCAAAAAATGAAAATTTTCAGATAAAAAATATCTGATATTTTTCATATGTCTGCTCAAAATATGGATTATGGGTACTCATTAGAACCGCCTTGGCGAGGCGGTTCTAACGAGTACCCACACTCTATGTTTTTGAGCTGAAATAAGAAAAATAATGTTTACCCATGTTAATCCCAGTTTTACTATATAAAAGTGGGGTTTAAGGGGGTCAAAATTATATAAGCATGTTTTCGTGATGCATTCTTGATTTTCTTAAGTATTATCTTTTATCTTTGATTTTAGACATATCCATTGTTGCAGATGGAGTTATGATTAAAAAAATCAAAACCAAAATAGCAAAAAAAAAAGGTGCCACAATCACAAACCGCAGCCCTTCCCAGACACCAAGAGGAAGAGGAAACAGACAAAACCAAAACAAACGCAAATCGAACCAACATACGAAAAGCACCAAGACTAGCTCACTCTTCCCCAAGCAAGGTAATCGCAATGCTAAATATACTATAAATACTTAGACCTGTAGACGAGCCGTCTCATAAGGTTCTACACTGTTTGCAAAGGTTTGCAGATTGGTCTGTTAAAATA
The DNA here is from genome assembly GCA_964016985.1 of Anodontia alba. Classification (NCBI taxonomy): domain Eukaryota; kingdom Metazoa; phylum Mollusca; class Bivalvia; order Lucinida; family Lucinidae; genus Anodontia; species Anodontia alba. The sequence goes on along the minus strand of OZ024825.1, from coordinate 30,917,278 downwards.
GTTTACTACTGACAATTTCAAGGTGGTACTCATCACGAAAACATACATATATAATTTTGACCCCCTCAAACCCCACTTTTATATAGTAAAACTGGGGTTTACAGGGGTATACATTATTTTTCTTATTTCTGCTCAAAAACATAGATTGTGGGTACTCGTTAGAACCGCCTCGCCGAGGCGGTTCTAATGAGTACCCACAATCTATGTTTTGAGCAGATATATGTCAAATATCAGCGTTTTTGTCTGAAAATTTTCAGTTTTTGGAGGTGAAAATTTCTATATATTTGAATAGGCGTGTTTTCGTAATATGTTACACTTACAATGTTTTCTTTTGACAATTATGTAAACTGAAAGTCAAATAGGATTGCCTTTAGAAACAAAGAATACATAAAATCACGAAAACCGGAGACTCGGTTGTACGGGGAGACTTTTTACGGTCGCCACACGGCACAACACCAGCTACAGTAGAGTCAAAAAGGATTGCATTTGGAAACAAAGAACACACAAAATAAGTTAAAGATATATTCAGTTGAGTTTCGTTGACAGAATTGTCACCTTTTGGGAAAGGATTGCTAACTCTGCTTGCCGTCTGCTCTTTTTGTGGCTATTTAATCATATTTGTCTGTCTTTCCTTTTTATGTTGAGAACTTGATGTGGATCTAATTGTATCTGTTCTTGAGTCCCCTTATTTACTTAAGGTCTATTATTTCAACTCTTATTGAGCTGGAGGAACCATTAGTATTCTTATTTTCAATCAAAAATGGGAAACAAATTCTGGACATTTTAATGTCGTAATTTACCATAAAGTTCTTGCTAGTTTAGGCGAGGTTTAAAACTAAAAATGAATATTTTTGCAACAATAATTAGTATGACATTTAGAAAAAAACAACAACAACAACAAAAAAAACAACAACAAAAAAAAAAACAACAACATAAAACAACAACTAATATAAATTCAAAAGCAGACATTTTTCACAAACTAACTTGCAATGTTTTTCTTTTAACAATATTGTAATTTTTAGATATATTAAGGTAAGTCTGGCTAACAGAGTTGACACCCTCTTTAGGAAGAGTTGCCAACTCTGTTTACCATCTGTTCAATTTGTGGCTGCTTAATTGCATGTGTCTGTCTTTCCCTTTTGTGGTAGGGGCTTGATGTGGATCTGATTGTATCAATCCTGTTAATTTATTTACTTTGTACAACAGAAATGCTGTTTACGTTCTGAACCTTGCCTAAAGGTCACTGCTTGTAGGTATTCTCAAGCTCCTGTTTAAAGGGAACTGGATGCGCTCAGTATATTGTCTGCTATGTTTACAAGACAGACAGCTTTTATGACTTCCTCTTTGCTTCCTGTCCCTTCTGAAATAGGAATCCATCCTACAAGGAAAGAATATGCTATGAGAGGCGCAACTAATGAGTACCTATTATGTATGTTTCTATGAGAAATAAGAAAAAAAGTATTTTAAAGCATTAAATTCTACATAGGTATGGTAACATAATGTTTTTATGTGTCTCGGTTCATACAAATTAAGAATTCATACAAATTAAGAATTAAGAATGCAAGATCTTGACAATCTTGATAATCCGTGAAAGTTGATGCAAGTTTTACCAAAATAAGAAAAGAAAGTCTGAAGGTTTGAAGATACCAAAATTGTCTGACGGGCGTCGCCATTTTGAATATTTAATTAGACTTGATGATGCCATAATTAATTATGGGATTAGTTACACATTTAGGGGAGGCAACTCTGTCATAGTTATTTTTGCCTTCCTTCTGAGACGGGGTTACTGTAAAAGGAAAGAATTCGCTCTAAATGAGGGAATTTTTTTCCTTTTAAAATAGACCCCTTTCAGAAGGAGAAAAGCATACTGTCATAAAATATGACTTCCTTGTCAAAAATGGCAGAAAATATAACAAATGTATCCTTTTACTTTACAGGGTTGATTTGGACTGCAAAGTAGAAGACTCATCTGGAACCAAATGTATGCTAAATGGTCAGGTTAGCACTTTTGAGAAACTTATTGTTTCTCTCTTTGTTTTAGCATGTACATTTAGAATGGTCATGTGAAGGAACTTGAGGTACTTGATAGATTGCCCGTCAGTTTTCCCATTTGCTCTCCTGAACACTATATTTCTTCTGAAACACCAAGGCGAGCAATGTCTTAAATCCTTTTAGATAAGACCCCTCATAAGAAGGAAGGCAAGGCAGTTTTGACAGAGTTACTCCCATCCCTTAAAATCTATCCATTCCCCTTAATATGCACTTTTTGGTGTATCAGGTTTGTACTCATGTTACAAATGATCATTTTATATTATCTTTTTCAAGGACATAATGAGAATAGTTCGATGACACTATGACAGGGAAATGATTCATGATTGTTTCTGTGTAATATAAGTACCTAATTTATGACAAATAAATATAGGAATACCGAGTAATGGCCGCGACCATGAAACACAGCCCTCCCGAATGGAATCGTAACTTTTGATATGTTCGTATTAGCTAAGTTTTTTCTATGTTCGCAGAACCTTTAAAGATATATGCGCTATAATATATATCGACAGCAAAACGCCATATAATTATTCCCAGACAAATGAGTGACAGGAACGTTATATCCCTCGGCATTAGGCATTACAGCGTCTTGATGTAGAAGCGATGTTGGGGCAACAGAGTCGCCGTCCTGCATGCATGGTTGATCACCCTATTATGATTGATAACTTTGTTTCCTCACAACGATGGCCCGGTTCTCAGACGAAATGACGACTCTCTCCTCAATCTGTTTCAGGTGACTGGCGCTTGACTATTTATGTCTGTAGTCAGGAACATCGTGGTCTGTGCTTTTTATGTTCTGGATTCAGATCGCCGTTGAACCCTGTGCTATGTTTCATTACCTGCTCATGATTTTATGTATTTCACTGTAATGTCTCACAGATAAGGTAGAGGACCCCTATGCGGATCAAACATACGTTTGTAAGTTGGAGCTGCATCAGTATTAAGGACGAGGTTTCACACAAATAAAACAAATTTAAGACCCCAGTGTTTTTTTTTCTACTGACGGTTCCAATACGGTTTCTCTGGTGCAGGAATTTTTATGTGTGTGTCGGTGTTTCATATGTGGCGTTGTTTGTTACTGTTTATTCCTCATATCACTGTTTCCTGCCTCAGGAAGGCTGCCTTTCGCGACTGTGGCATTTTCTGGGAAATTTCACTTATATTTTGTGTTTGGGAGATTTTGTAGTCTTGGACAAGGATCTAAGGAGTATCTCTCTCTCTCTCTCTCTCTCTCTCTCTCTCTCTCTCTCTCTCTCTCTCTCTCCCGTTTTAAGGAGTATACCCGTCACATATATTTCAAACCATAGTGCCTTATAGCGGGCGACTAAACTAAGCTACGTCGCTTACTGTCATAGCCTATTTCAATTATCATGTATTTACTTGTACATAGTCATTGACTATTGAATAAATATTGTTTTTGTTTTAACCAAGGGTCCAATGAAATAAATGAAATAGAATTACACATCAAAACAGCGCTCTAACGAAATCAGTAAGAACAAACTAAGGAGAACTGCAAGAGAAATACTACCCTGGAATGGTCGACAATAAATATACTGAGGACTTAAACCTGGTTTTACGAGCGCTCAACGCTCATCCATTCTCATACAGCTCCAAGTACAGATAGGTATTGTTCGGTCACTGAGCAAGGCGCTTTTGATAAGTACCCACAACATAATTTTATTGAGAACTAAGAAAACCTATCTCAGAGAATTATCATCAACTACAACTCGTTAACAAAAAAAGGTAACGGAAAAGTCCAGGGAGTGCCACAATCACAAACACATTTTAAGTCCCCTAAAATGATATAATAACTTGAATAATGTAATATGTAAACATTAGAGGTAGGTATTTTCCCTGAAATAACACAAAATCAAAAAAAGTATCGTTCATCATATACAATACAAAATATTTATTGGCATTAAGCATATACAATGCTTTTCGCCAAATACATCAAGCGAGTGGTTATTACAACACTAACATATTTCCAAGAAGCAAAATATTTATGGGTAGTACAGCATGACAAAATATCCAAGCCGGCACACGCCGCCAAACTAGACACACAACGTCGGAACAACGTCGGAACAGCTTCATGACGTCGAATCGGCGTTGTCTCGGCGCTGCACCAACGTCGCGAGCTGTCTCGGATAAGTGACAGTTGGACATACCGAATATCATAGTATCATGTGCATTATTGCATACTCAATATTAATACATATAATTCAGTTACGGTTGCAATGTTTATCTAGAGTTGGCATAATACATATATTTCGACAAATTATTGACAGTTTTTGAGTTGGCTGACTGCATAAGGGATTTTCTCATACTCGGCCATCTACAGTAATGGGATGCAAAATAGTTTCTACGGACTTACATTACATTTTACACACTTTCTTTCCTCTCTGGGAGTTCCATTATAACGGTCTGTTTCGTTTGCAAGACTATGGGAGCAAAGACGTAAACGACTTAATGCAAATTTATACTTCTTATTATGCATTTTATTAAGATAAGGTTCGTATATTGTATCCAATTTAAAGTTAGAATATATTTGAAGTTTGGTTGATGTATTGATGGACATTATTAGCTCTTGGTTAGCAGTGCATCACGAAAACATGCCTATATAATGTTGACCCCCTTAAACCCCACTTTCATATAGTAAAAAAAAAAAGGTAAGAGAAAGTCCAGGGAGTGCCGCAATCACAAACCGCAGCCCATCCCAGACCCCAAGAGGAAGAGGAAACCAACAAATCTAAACAAGCACAAACCGAACAAACGTACGAAAAGCACTAAGAGCTCTCTCTTCCCCAAGCGAGGTAATCGCAATACTAAAAGGTCTGAAAAACACGAGAACAAAATGACACACGGAAAGACATACAACAAATCGCCTCATAGAATAAACCACAAAGCAACAAAGAGTAAGACTAACACCGGACATAAAAATTCGGTTCGCATAAAGGCTCCCAACTCAGTCAATGCATCAAAGCGAAAACATAAAAATCAAATTAATCACTATAATAAACAAAGACGAGTACTCATGGCTAATTCTGTTGTATGCCAGAGTAAATGAAAACCAATAGTTGAACCACGGCGGGCCAAGCCAAAGACATATCGTTAAGCCCCACCCACTGGTTAAAGTTTTACGAAGAGGCCGTCATTGAGTCTGAGGCCCGAACCGCCGTCGTGCAATTAAAGAGAGAAGCATAGCCATCAACAATGATTGGGTTGACAACTAGTCATGCAGTCTGCCGCATAATATCCAGGCTATAGCCAATTCTTTTATAACGGTTAATAAGTTTTCTGAATTGCTCCGAAAAGTTAGATTTACTACAATTTTTCTAAATCTGTATACTAAGTCACCGTAAAATTCGGGTTCCGATATACCTTGTTGCAGAAGTGTTTTCAGACTGACGCTATATTTTTCTAACAAGGCACTGTGTCTGCGATAAAATTTTGAAAACGCCTTACGAAGTTTAAAATAACGATAGCCCTGACTAAGGAGTTTGGCAGTAAGGGCTTTATTACGGTAGTTAAAGTCATTAAGATTTGAAGAAGCTCTGGCGAATCTTATAAGTTGAGATATGTATACTCCATATGAGGTACGCCGGGGGACATCGCCATCCAGAAAAGGGAAATTGAAAACTGAGGTTTACAGGGGTATATATTATTTTCTTATTTCTGATCAAAAACATAGATTGTGGGTACTCGTTAGAACCGCCTCACCAAGGCGGTTCTAACGAGTACCCACAATCTATGTTTTGGGCAGACATATGAAAAATATCAGAATTTTTGTATCTGAAAATTTTCAGTTTTTGGAGGTGAAAGTGTCTATATATTTGAATAGGCGTGTTTTCATAATGGTCAAGAGTACGCTGTTTTACGGAGATTACGGAGAAGGGTATATTTTCAAAAGTGTCTTGATTGTCCCATATATAGCTCAACCCTAAACTGTCTAACATACTTTTGACATTATAAGCCCAGTTATTGCCATTGTAAGTGACATTATTTATGGCGTCATTTGCGAGCATATTATATATATTTCTAAGGAGCAGATCCAATTTAATCCAGTATTGTATTATTCGCAGTTTTCTAAATACTAACGCAATATACCACTGAACTACTTGTAGATTTTTTGACACCTAAAATGTTTCTACAAAATCGCATATGTAATCGTTCAACGTCAGGGGCTTTATCGTCTTTACGTCAACATCGGTATTATTACTAATTGTTCCTTGTCATGCTTCTTTGTTCATGTTATCACACCAATGTATAATTAAAATTCGAAGAACATTTACTGAACATGGCAAAACGCAGCAAGGGATTCGCATGTTTGGCAGCATCCCCCATGTGATGGAATGGTCAGTAAACATTCATCCATGAATAAGCTAGTACTTTTAAAGCACCCGGCTGCTATGATAATCGCAGATATTTTGTGTAATATTTTGATGAGTATTATTAATGATATCTTTATAAATGTGTATCCTCAACAAACGCGCTGCTTTGTTCACAATACTCATTTTCCCTTTTATCTGTACTTATGACAGGCTTTTCTTCCAACATAACTCCACAAATTGAATTTTTGTTGTCTAAAATGTTACAGTAAGTTTCTTCCGATGACACTTTTCTTTCTACGGTCTCCTTACTATGAGTATTTGGTGCCAAAGAAGATTGTAGGAGACTGTTTACTAAAGATTTCTTTTCTTTTCCTGCAGCCAAACCATTGTTATATGTTAACTTAACACTACCAGGAGTTGAGGTAGGTTTTACTTTTCTGGTATAGGCATCTTCTGCTGCTTCTTTCAACTGAAAAGCTCCAGCATTTCCCGTCTGCTCTACAAGCTGGTACAGAAGGCCATTTTTTCTTTGTAACAGAAGGTGAGGAACGTCAAATTCAACAAGTCTCCCTTCATCAAAAACCTGCAATATATGAGCTGATTCAGTTATGTAACTTATTTTTAATCTATATTCTAGAAGATCTCGTAAAATTATTCCATTATGAGGCGACTATTTTTTTTTAATTAATGTGGTTGATCTGAGGTGCAATGGCTCAGTCAGCACTATTAAGGTCATGTTGAGCGAGTCAGTTTACCTTATCACTCTTTTCCTGGGCAGGTTTAGTCCTCTAAGTGGTTAACCAGTACCCTTCGCGGACCAAACAGATATTTGCTATTTAATCCTGCATCAGAATTAAGAATGAGGTAAAACTGGTTAAGGCCCCTAGACGTTTTCCAGCTGACCATTCCAAGGCTGTTCCTGTGCTGCAGTTCTTCTTTGTTTGACTGTCGTTTGCTTTATAACAGGCGTTTGTTTTGTCATTATTTGTTCCTTATTTCTCCTTCTTTCAGTGCCTTAAGATGGCTGTGTTCATTATAGTGGCATTTCATGGGTATTTTAACTTACATCTGCGCATATTCTTTCGTCAGAAATTGACAACTACCCTTCTTGAATCAGCAAAAGGGAGAAAATAATCACAGACTTCATGACCAATTCCCACGAAATAATATTGCCGGAACTGGCGGTGATAGAATCTGTAATCTGGAAACTTTCTATCCTTGAATATCTAAAAATGGTACCTTTTTGACTTTGCGGCTCAATTTATATACATTGAATCAATATATTAACCCATTCATGTCTAGCGTCCCGTAAAAGGGACATTGGCAAACGGTGTAGATCCAGATCAGATGCCGCAGAACCCGGTGTCTGATCATGGTCTTCACTGTTTGCACTGTTCAGAAAATTCTACAAAGCATATCAATAACAAAAATTAACCAGACACCACTAATATAGGAAACGGACCAGTCCAAAGAATTGAAGCAGACGAGTCCACTCGGCATAAATGGGTTAATACATTCCGTGTAAATGATAATCCTACATTAAAGGCACTGGATACGCTTGGTACATCTTTCGCCTTTCTGCCAAGGGGAACAACTTTTGTGACTTCCTGTTTACTTTATTGCAGACCAAGCCCCTTCTGAAAATGGATGTATCCTTAAAGGAAAGAAGTTGCTCCCAAAGTCTGAAAAGGGGTCTACTATACAGGAAAGATGTGTCTCTCATCGTTCCTTTCAGAACCGATCCCTTTTCATAAGGGAGCCAAACTACTCTAATAAGTTTCTATCCCTGAAAATGTGTCTATTTTCTTTTACTTACCATCAATCTGTCAGAATCTATGACAGTGTTCAGGCGGTGTGCTATTGTGAGTACCGTACAGTCATTGAACTTCTCTCGTATAGTCGTTTGAATCAGACCATCAGTTCTGCAAAACAACAGAGTTCACAAGAAAACATATAACGGTATTTTGCTGTAAATGTCCACGGGCTATGTTTCCCGAACACAGTTATTCACCTTAAGGAGACTTGGTACACATGGTTGATTTTCGGCCATGTTTTACAAGGTAGACATATTTATTGATTCCTGTTTGCTTTCCTGCACGTCAATCTCCTTCTGCAAAGAGGTATACTCTAACAGGAAAACATCTTTTCTTTATATAGATCCTCTTTCAAACGGAGGTAATACATATTGACAGAATTACTTGCTTAAACTGTGCCCGTTCCTCTTAATTATCGTTTGGATTATGAAAGATTTATGTTAATGACACAAACTGCTTTTCGGTCCATTCAAACATACCTAAACGTCGCAAAGATAGAATGCAGTAAACGAAACTTATCAAAAATATAGATTCTAAAAGAACTACAAAAAATAAAATTGTTAAAGTATCAAAGTCAATTGGATCAGACTAAATTCTCCCAAACAGACCTCATCGAAAACGAGTACTAACAATTTATGTTTTTAGCAAAAATAAGAAAAATAATGTATACCCCTGTAAAACCCAGTTTTACTATATAAAAGTGGGGTTTAAGGGGGTCAAAATTATATAGGCATGTTTCGGTGATAGATTCATTGGTAAATGTTCAATCTTTATTCGTCTTGAATTTCAATTTTTTTCATCTGAAGAGTCGTTTTATTTGTTGTTGTTGTTTTTTTTGTGTGTGTATATGGTCAGCCGTTTAGGTGATATGTTGCATCTTAGAGTTTCAAGTTGCAGTTACATCAGGAAAACGAGGCAGCTCTAACGGGTACCCACAATCTATGTTTTGAGCAGAAATACGAAAACTATCAGAATTTTCTGAAAATTTTCAGTTCTTGGAGGTGAAAGTTTCTATATATTTGAATAGGTGTGTTTTCGCAATGTTATCGCTGACTGGTCCAAAAGCTGTCAAGGTCGGAAATGGGTTATAACGTCATCAAAAAATAGACGAGTGTTATCTAAGAGGTTAGAGGATATCTTCATATCATACTTAAACTGCAAATGAAATACTTGGACCCTAGATGTAGCTTCAATATTTAGACGTGTTTCTCACTAAGTTATAGTTGAGCTTTTGAAAAAAATGGGATGAGGTAGCTCTATCGGCTGCGTTTTACCATATTGTTGAGAAATTTTATTTATATAGTTTATGTGTATGGACATCGGATAGTTACGTGAGCAAATAGTCATTGTGTTTACTGTTCTCTAATAAGACAACTTACTACATAAGCGTTATAGACTGAGGTACATTTATCACTCGAAGATATACAACAGAATGTCTCCATACAACTATGTCGTTTTTCTCTCCATTAATGGAATTATGCGGTGCGTCGTTAGTTCATTTCTGTAAGGCTAGATATGATTATGTAGATCAGAATTCTTGTAACTAAGGGATAATTCCATAGCTCTTGAACAAACAACTTGATTTTCCTTGCATAAAACTCCTTTTACAGATGCATAGGAATAAAAAACATACAATCATTGACAATGAGAAATAGATTTTAAATAGAGTGACCCTTGAGAGAGCACTAAGCACACTCTCACTAAAAATAGCTTAAGTGTCATGTTTTCCGGGCCAGACTAGCTAGTTTCACCAATTAGGCCCCATCAGTGACCCTCATATAACTTAAAAAAAACAAACACAATAGGTTCAGTGATCACAAAGGACCAGCCACTATTTAATACACTATTTAATACACTATAGTGAAGTACGAGAAGACATTTTACGATTACCACACGGCACTTACACCAGCTGTAGTGAAGATAAATAGATTCTAAAAGGAATGTCCCTTGAATGACACACACTCAAGTAAACAAGCAATGGAAGAACATTTTTTTCATTCCGTGTTCTCATACATATTACCTAGAATCTACATTAGCTGTGGCTTCATCTACGATCAGTATCTTATTCTGCTGCAGTAAAGCCCTAGCCATACAAATCAGCTGACGCTGTCCAACACTAAAATTCATCCCACCCTCGGATACTTCCGTGGATAAACCTTTGGGAAGTCCTTTAATGACATCTTTAAGTTGTACCTACAAAATACATTATCAATCATTCGTCCTACATCGAAAACTACATAATCTATATAAGAGCCGTAAAGTCAGAACACGTACATTCGAACCTGCGCGCCTAACAAAGATTCAGATCAGCCTGCGCATTAGCACAGTCTGATCAGAATCTTCAACGAGCTCATTTTTGGGTAGCAAAGGATGCCAAGTTTCTTCATGTGAACAACGAAGACTCATATCAGACCGTGCAGATGCGCAGGCTGATTTGAATCTTTGTCGGGCGCATATTCAAAAGGTACACTTACTTAAGTTACGGTTCACATAATTATGTCACTACAAAGTTAATAAGTGAACTCAAGAACTGACACAATCAGATACACATCAAGCCCCCAACACCAAAGGAAATACAGACAAATACAATTAAGCAACCAAAACCTGAACATATGGCAAGCAGAGTTGGCAACTCTTTCCCCAAAAGGTGGCAACTATGTTACCTAAATTTAACCGAATACATCCTAAACTTACATAATTATTAAAAGAAAACATTAGAAAGTGAAACACTCCATAGCAATAACTACATACAAGGCTACTATTAATCAGGCTCAGTACCAACCTTCAGCTCCTACAATTCCTGCCCTCCGTTATTCTATAGCTTGTCTTTCGGTCATAAGATTATTTGTGAAAACAACAACGACAGGAATAATTTGCCCTGAAACGACATACCTCAGCCAATGTATTCCATAAAATATTGTCTTCAGTATCCCTGAAAGGATCCAGGTTTTTTCGCAGCTCTCCTGTAAATAAGACAGGATCCTAAAATATAAAAAAAAGTGTATTAATTATTTAGTTTTAGTATTGTGAAACAACTACAATATGCATGTTACTAAAAAGTTGCACTCCAAAAATTCTAATTTTAGAATAGGGAAGAAATCCGTCAAAAATACGATTCCTTTTGCATTTATAAAAATACTAGCTTTTTGAGAGATTTACAAAAGAAGCTAAAACAAAACAGAAGAGAATTCAAAGCGTCTTCATAATAATAATTTCATCAAATTCCATTTAAACTTCACCGGAAGCACTAAACTTTAAACATTTCCATGTAAAATAGAAGGGAAGGCAATAATCAGGAATCGATACAATTATCCCACACCTCCCATCAGAGACATCAAAGGGAAAGAAACACAAACACGAAATAACTAGACCCTAATGGAAACATCACTAGCAGAAAGCCAACCGGACAGTTACTCATACTTTCTAACCAAGTGGCCAACTTGCTTTCCAAAACAAAAAGATGTAAGCGACACACACATTCAAAGACGAGCTATAACAAAAATAAACCATGACAGAAGAACCGACTTGGAACGGTCAGTGAAAAGTATTTCACTGGGGGTCTTAAATCGATTTTACGTGGCCACAATCCTCGCCGTTACTTCTGCCGCGGTTTAGGCACATAATTTGTTCAGTCCGCATGAAGGCTTCCTAACTCATCAGTGCTACATCTCCGAGAACACAAAAAAAATCAAATAATTACAGAGATGAAACAACAATGAGGACTCGACAGCACGAAACAACTGAAATGCTGGAGCAAAAGAAAACCAAAATTTAGACTCCGGTGGGCCTGACCAAAGATAGAGCATCAAGTACCAACCAACATTACCAAAAATTTTTATTTCAAGTAAGCCTTTACGCTGGAACCATTATAGAATCTGAGGCCTAACCCGCCGGCGTGCAATTAAAGAGGGAAGTTACTAAAAGGTTGCACTCCAAAAATTCTAATTTAAGAATAGGGAAGAAATCCGTCAAAAATACGATTCCTTTTGCACTTACAAAAATACTAGCTTTTTGAGAGATTTACAAAAGAAGCTAAAACAAAACAGAAGAGAATTCAAAGCGTCTTCATAATGATAATTTCATCAAATTCCATTTAAACTTCACCGGAAGCACTAAAAACTTTAAACATTTCCATGTAAAATAGAAGGGAAGGCAATAATCAGGAATCGATACAATTATTCCACACCTCCCATCAGAGACATCAAAGGGAAAGAAACACAAACACGAAATAACTAGACCCTAATGGAAACATCACTAGCAGAAAGCCAACCGGACAGTTACTCATACTTTCTAACCAAGTGGCCAACTGGCTTTCCAAAACAAAAAAATGTAAGCGACACACACATTTAAAGACGAACTATAACAAAAATAAACCATGACAGAAGAACCGACTTGGAACGGTCAGTGAAAAGTATTTCACTGGGGGTCTTAAATCGATTTTACGTGGCCACAATCCTCGCCGTTACTTCTGCCGCGGTTTAGGCACATAATTTGTTCAGTCCGCATGAAGGCTTCCTAACTCATCAGTGCTACATCTCCGAGAACACAAAAAAAATCAAATAATTACAGAGATGAGGACTCGACAGCACGAAACAACTGAAATGCTGGAGCAAAAGAAAAACAAAATTTAGACTCCGGTGGGCCTGACCAAAGATAGAGCATCAGGTACCAACCAACATTACCAAAAAATTTTATTTCAAGTAAGCCTTTACGCTGGAACCATTATAGAATCTGAGGCCTAACCCGCCGGCGTGCAATTAAAGAAGGAAGCAAAGTTATTAACCGTGATAGGGTTAATCACCATGCATGCAGTCTGTCGTATAACATTTATGTTGTACCCAATCTTTTTATATCGAAAAATGATTTAACGAAATTGGGTACTTAAGTCATTGCAAGCATATATTTTTCTGAATTTATACATTAAGTCACCATAAAATTCGGGTTCCGATAGGCGTTGTTGCAGAAAAGATTTTAGACCAACATTGAATTTTGAAACTAAATCGGAATGACGTCTATAAAACTTAGAAAAGGCTTTACGTAGTTTATGATACCGATAACTCTGATTAAGAAGTTTAGCAGTTAGCAATTTATTACGAGTGTTGGTCAGTACATGACTAGACATTCTAGCAAATCGAATTGATTGTGAAATAAAAATCCCGTAGGATGCCGCACGAGGAACATCACCATCCAAGAAAGGAACACTAACAATCTCAAAATCAAAATCATCGCGTTTATCATAAATTTTGCAAGAAAAAAAAAACATCTACAATAGATAAATGTAAATCCAAAAATGCGGCTTCGGTATCAGAAGAATTAGCTTTATTTAACTGAAGTTCTAGGGGGTAAATTTGACTGATTAAACCATCGAAGTAGATGGACAAGAACAAATCAGCCACAAGGGGTGCGCAATTCGTACCCATCGGAATACCCACAATTTGTCTAAATTAGTACCAAATCTTATATAAATATTGTCAAGTAGAAAGGTGAGAGCTTCACACACGTTCTGACTTGTCCATAATGTGTAATTTTTATGCACTTCATAAGTGAAAAAAGCATTTCTTACATTACATGCGAGTTAGAGGGAATCTTATTCCTTACATTACATGCAACGTAGAGGGAATCTTCTCTATGAAATTTCCATTCAATTAAATCATTTAGTTTTTCTTTATTTTTCTTTTAAAAGCCGTTTCCTGGACAACATTTATTTTTCCGCATTACTGTCTATCATTTCTGAAATAGTGTAGCTTTGGTAAAAACACTACAAACACGGAACCTCTACTACATGTTTTAATTATAATGGGATCTATTGGCATGTTTTGAAAGATTGCTCAAACAAGTGTTAGGCGGCGTTTTTAGTGACAAGAAATGCATTACTGCTCATGAATAAATTCATTAATAACAAAAGTTGCTATTTTCCCTTCATTTAAAGTTGTCGTCACGTTCAATGGATTCATTTTCATCTGAACTGATAAAGATTTGACAGTTAAATCTTATGATTAAGTGTATTCGGAAGTTCTACACATTCTAGTGACTGATGACTTCAATTCTAAGAAATGAAAAGAGCTCTAAGGAAGTCAGACTGATAGACTTGTTTACAGCCAATACGTTCCTTAGGCTCTGGTATATAATATCCTACTCCGCTATGATCCAGATATAGACCATGTCAGCTAAAATACTCCGATGTCATGTTTTTTGTTGTTGTTGTTTCAATCAGACTAGTTAGTTTCAGTTTATTATGCACATATAAATTTTCCAACGTACCGAAATGGGCTAAGTGCTCGTAAGCATACTAGAAAAAGATAAAATACAATAGTAAAATTTAAGTTAATAAAAGTAAAAATTAATTCACAGTCGCTTTTTTCAAACAGAAGCAATGTAGAGTTTTTTTTGTTTTTTTTTTGTGACTCAACTAGTATAAGCTAGTATAAACAATGTAACAATCTATGTTTCAACGAATAAAATCCCGCGTGCATACACTTACACTGATATGTTTGTTTGTGTAGTTACGTTCGTTCCGCATACCAAAATTAATCTGCAATATTATAACAGATTCTTGATAAGAGTGGAACATTTAAAATGTGGCCCTTCGGATACGTTTATTTGTAGTTACAAAGGGCTATTTATTCAGAGCAATTAAAATAATTATTAAAGATATGAAAGAAAGGATATAATGTAGATGTCATATATAATGGTCACTCAAATCAAAACTAAATCTTGCTGTTTTATTTAATGGCTCGACTATAGGACCTAACAATTATGCATGATTGAAACTATATTAGAACTAAGGACGAGAGCTGAGCGATAACTATTAGCTCAACGCTTAGCCTACTCATATAGTCTTGTTTTCGGATGTTCGAAGACAGAATGTATTTCTGTGGCAGTTCTCTTTCGGGTTGATGTCCTGTTTTCGAGAAAGTTTTGTTTCGTGTTATCATTTCATGTCATTAAACTATCATCCGGTGCCTTGGGAGGGCCGTGTTTCAAAAATATTATGGCATATCCTTCGCTCTCCTTATCTGCCTTTACAGTAAGTGAATTTGCAATGCTAATGGTACGATGTACCGTGTAGAAATTATAATTAATGGATCACACACCTGTGGAATTATTGAGATCTTTTTTCTAAGGTCGTGCAGTCCTACATTTTTTATATTCACATTATCTATTGTCAGCTTGCCTTCTGGTTCCGCCAGACGAAAAAGCATAGTTATCAAACTGCTCTTTCCTGCGCCAGTTCGACCAATTACACCAATCTAAAATACGAGACGATACTTAAATCTGAAAGAAACTATCCCTTTACGTTATTTACGTCCATTACAAAGAAACAATGCTTCATTTTATTTCAAGTGGAACCCCGATATTAATCTTCAAGGGAGTAAATCTCTTTTAACTTATTTTGTCTCCCTTCTGAAATTGAATCTATTCTACAAGAGAAAATTTTCTCTCCTTGGAAGCAAATCTTTCCTATCAAAGAATAACCTCTTAAAAGATGATAGTTGGTGGGAATGAAAGCAAACAGGAAGCCATAACATTTGTTTGTCTTCTAGCAATTGGCAGAAATGATACCACCGAGTGTATCCATTCCCTTAACTGTTATACAGTAAATATAGGCCGCGCCAAGGCAAAATGTGTTTTCGCGCATGAGCAAAATGCAGAGACATCACGAAAACATGCCTATATAATTTTGACCCCCTTAAACCCCACTTTTATCTAGTAAAACTGGGGTTTATAGGGGTATACATTATTTTTCTTATTTCTGCTCAAAAGCATATATTGTGGGTACTCGTTAGAGCGAGGCGGTTCTAACGAGTACCAACAATCTATGCAGAAATATGAAACTATGAGAATTTTTTATCTAAAAGATTTCATTTTTGGGTGGTAAAATTGTCAGTATATTCAGTTTTCGTAATGTTCAGAATCATGCAATGCATGCGCAAATTTCATCCGGGCATTTGCTCTTCATTGATATATTCTATAATGTTCAATGAATCTGTTAGACAAGTAAATTCGCAAGCTGATCTGGGCCTACGCTGTCAGCATATGCCCGAAGACACAATTCCGCTCATATAACATTCGTTTGATTTGACTATTATAGATAATAAACCGGACTTTTGGAATACGCATTTAATATAAGTAACATCGTATTAAAACCAAGTTGCATAGAAATTAAATGTGGTGACAAATTAATCTTAGGATATATAAACTAATTAACTTCACAGCTTAGTGACACATTTTTGATAGTCTGGTTTTCTCTTAAGAGAGTCTCGTTTTGAAATCTGTTCGCATTATGGAGTGAAATCGACGTTTTCTTCCCATATTATTATATTGTTGCTGTTTTTTTACGTTAACACATGCAGTTTCTTTTAAGATTTGGTCATCCTTAATGGTATCACTTAATAACAGTTTTATTATTCCAATGTGTGATTTACTCTGTTTGTTTCTCTTGTTCTGCCTGACGCTTTTAAACCAAAACTCAAAAACTATTAATGGAAGTAAGATTAGAACTACCTTCTCCTTTGGTTTGATATTGAAACTCAGGTCCTTTAGTATCACTGGTGAATCATCAGAGTATTTAAGATTAGCATTTTCCACAAAAATGCAACCCTGTTGTGGCCAGTCAGCTGGAAGTTTCTTTTTGTCTTCAGATTCCAGTGGTGCTTCTAATGGTAATTTGGAGAACTCTAGAACTCTCTCTACCGACACCATCTTCAAGTGAACAAAGATTCTCATAACTGTATATACAAAGTGTAATACATTAACGATGACCCTAATCAGATTGAACGTATCCAATCTGTTTCAGAGTGAATATATCGGCGAGCAAAGAATACCACGGAGGAGTTAGCTGGGTGACAGGGACCTTTGTTGTTCGCATATAAGGGTCCTTTTTCAGGACTGCGGCTGAAATATTTTTAATACATAAAATTGAGATCTTGTGCTTAGTAGGTTGACACCCGAATGCAGTAAATGACCGTCCATGGTTATGGTTTTACATTACTTGGATACCATGCCAGGAATGTAAAACAAAGCAAATATCCATCACATGCACCTTACTTATCGTTTAAAATCCCTCATCAATCAATATTTCTTGCCATAATTTTCTCTTTTAATTTACTCTATGCATCAGGTCGCTTTGTCAAAACCAACCAGAGCATAAAAACGTATGGACCATATATATGGATAATCTGAACAGTAATTATCTAGGTCAACATGTCTACATTGATGACAGACAGCCGGGAATTACGTCTTTTTGACGTTTAATTTACTACACTGCAGCTGGTGTTAGTGCCGTGAGGCGGCCGTAGAACGTATCCCCGTATTTCACCATAGTGAAGATTATATTTCATTTCCTTTGGGTCATTGGGCCCGTTGTGGTATCTTTAAAAATGGAGTTAAGATCACGTTTTCATCCGGGGGCTTTAGCAGTGTTGCAAACTTGATTACTGCTTACGAAGAGTTTCGATAAAACCGGGACTCCCATTTTCTAATCTGTGATTTTTTTGGTTTCCAAAGGCAATCGTTTTGACGTTTATTTTACCGTGTAATATTTACCAGATTTTCGACCTCAGCACTCTGTCGTATGCCCCACTGGAATACCCATGTTAAGGATATAGCATAAGTTACTGACAAACCGACGAGACCCGCATTTAAACCTGAAGAAAATGAGAAATGATCTTATATGAAAATTTATAATACGATGCCGGATATTTCATTTGTTTGAACATCATTACAGACATAAGCATGTACAAGAGAGGCCGTGCAATGGGTAATCATTAGAATCACTTCTGTGGGGAAAGGCTTCATATGAATATCCACAACATATGCTTTTTTAGAGAAATAAGAAAATTATTAATTCTGATACCCTCTTATCTACAGCTATGAAAGTCCTAGCATTTCACCATATAATGTATGGGATGAGGAACACTTTTGTTATTTATCACATGAAGGCATATTTTTGCGGTACAGAATAGTTGCTATTAAGTATCCAACAAACTCAAAATATGGTTTTAAACATTGTAACATTCTGACAATAGCCAAATAATGCAGACCATCACCCATGTTTTACCATATGTTACAGGTAAACATGGGGTACGCTTACATAAACTTGTTGTTTAGGTAGTAAGATATCAAATAATTTGATCTGTTGAAGTTTTTTGACACTTTTAATGCAACTATTTCCATTGAATAACATGTGTCTTAATTGATAGGGACATTATATTATTTTACTGATTTTCAGTATTTTTCCATTACTGAAACATCCCACAACAGGTACGCTGACACTGTTTTGTACATTTTCATTTTAAAAAGCCGGTGCTGTTATTTAAACAAGGCATCGCAGGAGATATAAATCCCCTCGCACAAGACTACTTGTATGGCAACACTGAATCGGGAAATTTCATGATATATAATAGTTATATGAATGAAGAAACAAAAAACATGTGACCTTAATGTAAAGGTTATATATGACCTTGACATTAAGCTACAGTATTTTAAATATTCAGATTTTCAGGTTGGGAGAGATAAGATCTCACATGATAGAAAATATTTCCTTGACCTTGAACCCAGAACCTGAAAGTGGAACTTGCTCAATATATTATCATACCCACAAATGTGTGAAGTTATATTAAAATCCACTGAAAAAATTTAGGGGCTAGAGCGAGGACAAAGTTTGTTTGTTTGTTTTTTTCCAAAAAAGCCAGTTACCTTAACCTTGAGCCGAGCAACCTGAAAGCTGAACTTGCTCGAGATATTATAATATCCAACAATTATGTGAAGCCAGAGCGATGACAATTTTTTTTTCTAAAATGGCCACAGTTACCTTGACCTTGAGCCCTGCAACCTGAAAATTGAACTTGCTCGAGATATTAACATAACCAATATTTATTTAAAGTTATATTAAAATCCATCAATAAATGTAGGCGCTAGAGCGATGTTGACGTTTTTCTAAAATAGCCAAAACGACCTTGACCTTGAGCCCAGGACCCTGAGTCAAACTTGCTCGAGGTATTATCATAACCAACATTTGTGTGATTTAACATTAAAACATTAAAATCCATTAATAAATATAGGTGCTAGAGCGATGACAAAGTTTTTTTTCTATAAATAGCTACAGTGAACTTGACCTGAGCTCAGGACCCTGAAAGTCGACCTTGCTCGAGAAATTGTCATATCCAACATTTGTGTGAAATTATATTTAAATCTCTCAATAAATGTAGTGACTCTGACCTTGAGCCCAGGACACTGAAAGTCGACCTTGCTCGAAATATTGGCATACCCAACATTTGTGTGAAGTCATATAAAAATTCAATGATAAATGTAGACACTAGAGCGATGACAAAGTTTTTCTCTAAATAGCCACAGTGAACTTGACCTTAAGCCAAGGACCTTGAAAGTTGAACTTGCTCGATATAGTCATACCCAACATTTGAGTGAAATTATATTAAAAGCCATCAATAAATGTAGGATCTAGAGCGATGTTTTCTAAAAATAACCACAGTGCCATTGACCTTGAGCCCAGGACCCTGAAAGTCGAACTTTCTCGAGATATTGTCATACCCAACATTTGTGTGAAGTTATATGCCCAACATTTGTGTGAAGAAAAGTAAGAGAAAAGTCCAGGGCGTGGCACAATCACAAAAAAGGTAAGAGAAAAGTCCAGGGAGTGCCACAATCACAAAACGCAGCCCTTCCCAGACCCCGAGGAAGAGGAAACCGACAAACCCAAACAAGCACAAACCGAACAAACGCCATCAGCAATGATTGGGTTGACAACTAGGTGTGCAGTCTGCCGCGTAATATCCAGGCTATAGCCATTTCTTTTATAACGGTTAATAAGTTTTCTGAATTGCTCCGAAAAGTTAGATTTACCTACATTTTTTTTAAATCTGTACACTAAGTCACCGTAAAATTCTGGTTCCGATATACCTTGTTGCAGAATTGTTTTGAAGTTATGTTGAAATCCAATGATAAATGTTGGCGCTCAAAGAATGACAAAAAGGTGCATACGTACGTACGTACGTACGAACGTACGTACCTAAGTATGGGACAAATCCTATATCCGCTCCACAACTTCATTGCGCGAGGGGACAATAAACTATTGAATCTACTAGAAATCAAGAAATCGTAGCTGACAGCCAATACCATTCAAGACACACAGCAAAATTTGTAAAGAGAACAATTTGGTTTTACAATAGCAAACACAAAAGTAATATATGCTATAAGGGTTTCGTAATTCTCGGCTATGGTGAAAAAAAATTCAAGAAAAATTGTTAGTCTAGACAACGTCCTAGTCAAATGGCCATGATGAAAAAGACTTACTCTCGGCTGCGAATACACTACTGAATGTTACAATGGAAACAAAAATAGCACACATCCAGTCCAGTTTACTAGCAAACCATCCCGTTGTTGCAATAAATAAAAACCAAGCTTCAGAGTGCAGGTTCTGATGATTGTCAAATTCTTTTATAATTTTTTCCTGGACGCCAAATGCTCTGATTGTGTGTAGACCTTGTAAGGAGGCACTGAGATGAGAGAATACGGGACTTCTTGCTGAAACATATGCAGATATTAGACGCCAATTAGGTCTTCATGACTAGGCGAATCTAAATTATGTTTATTTTATAGAAATTGACATAATTGTCTTATTTGTCTTTCTCAACAATACGTCTTTTTATTATATTTATATTGTCTACATGTATATGTTCATGTAAAAGGGACAAAACCTTTAGTCATTTATGCTGGATGTAAATGAGACGAAAATGATTAGCCTTAGGTTTTAAGGTGACTCCTCAATCTGTTTTGGAAGGATCGCTCCTGACTATTATGTATACCTATCAAACATTTTAATCCCATGGCTATACTGCCAAATCATTATACAATTCTCGCTTTTAAATTTGCGGTTGCAATTACAAAATACACAATATACAAGTAATCTAAAAATGTTATCTTATTTAAAGACACCAACTTGTTCCTTCTAGACGTTTAACGTGACGAGAAGTCCTCAGAAAATATTGTCGTACGAAGAAGAATGAGATGCATAGGGGAAGCACTGCGATGAACACCCAGGGATTTATAGCACACGTCACAAATACGACACCAGTAATTCGCAAACAGCACTGAAAACAAATATATGACATCAGATCAAAAGTGTACAGTTTGTAAATATTTCATATACACATTAAAAGTGAAAACACCGACAAATGTAACAATAATCAGTCTCGGTATGACAGCCAGATCTATACTCTTCTGAAGACCTAACGATGATCTGGAAAAAAAACTGAGGTTTGTTAGTTAATATTTTCTGGTCTTTTGGGATCATCGATCTCATTTTGCGTAAAAAGGTAAAAAGAAAAGTCCAGGGTGTGCCAAAATCTCAAGTCACAGCTAGTTCCTCACACCAAGGGGAAGAGGAAAGGGACACAAACCAACACACACAAAACAAACAAACGCACGAAAAACACACAGAGCAGCTCTCTTTTCCCCAAGCGAGGTAATTGCAATACTAAAAGGACTGAAAAAAAAACACCAGGACAAAACGCAAGGAAAAACTTAATAAAAATCGCCTCGTACAATTAACCACAAAAGAGCAACACCAGGACCACTCTGAAAATCATTACGAAAACACGCCTATTCAAATATATTGAAAATTTCACCACCAAAAACTGAAAGTTTTCAGATAAAAATTCTGATACTTTTAATATTTCTGCTCAAAACATAGATTGTGGGTACTCGTCACTGAGCTAAACATACATTACGAAAACACGCCTATTCAAATGTATAGAAAAGTTCACCTCCAAAAACTGAAAATTTTCATATACAAAAACCCTGATATTTTTCATATTTCTGCTCAGAACATAGATTATGGGTACTCGTTAGAACCGCCTCGTCGAGGTCGAGGTGGTTCTAACGAGTACCCACAATCTATGTTTTCAAGCAAAATTTAGAAAAATAATGTATACCCCTGTAAACCCCAGTTTTACTATATAAAAGGTGGGTTTAATGGGGTCAAAATTATGTAGGCATATTTTCGTGATGGTATACTGCTTAAGCTGACACTAGAGGGAACAGAACCTGGTACACAAATGCTCGTGAACAGACAAAGTAAAAACGATTTTTTTTCGTTTTTTTTGATGTTTTCTTTGCTCTTGAAGAATATATCCTCAGAGAATATATACATTTATCTATTATACAGTTTGATTTCTTAAAGTGACTAGACACACTTGGTAGATTTTAACCATTTTATACAGGGGAGATAACTTTTGTGACATCTTACACATCAAGTCCCTTCTGAAAAGGGATCTGCTTTAAAAGAAAGCCGTTGCTTACTCTGGCAGCAAATTCCTTCCTTGTAGAGTTGACATATTTTCAGAATTAGACAAAAACGATTCGAGAGTTTTAATGTGTTTTAATGTGTTCTTTGTTTCCAAAGACGTTTATTTAATTGCATGAAATAATTATACAAAACATCGCATTATCGAAAACAGAAATAACAAACAAGGATTGAATAGACAAATGGACGACCACCACAACAGAAGCACCGGCCAAGAACGGTCTTTAGTAAAATCATAAGTGATGAGAACCAGGAAATGCCATAATCACGAAGCACAGCCCTCCCGAGGCACCAAAAGAAGTAGCGATAAAGAACATATAAGGACAACACAAACGTCACATACGAAAAAAAGGTAAGAGAAAAGTCCAGGGAGTGCCACAATCACAAACCGCAGCCCTTCCCAGACACCAAGAGGAAGAGGAAACCGACAAATCCAAACAAGCACAAATCGAACAAACGTACGAAAAGCACTAAGATTAGCCCCCTCTTCCCCAAGCGAGGTAATCGCAATACTAAAAGGACTAAAAAACACAAGAACAAAATGACACAAGGTAAAACATAAAACAAATCGTAGAATAAACCACAAAGCAACAAAGAGTAAGACTAACACCGGGACCACCGCCTTAGAACGGTTAATTCAAAGACGCACAAAGAAAGAATAACTACAGCAGAGAAACTGCCTTGGAACGGTCAGTAGGAAAAATTACTGGGGAGTTTAAACCAGTTTCACTTGCGCGAAACATCTTAATTCTGATGCAGCTCCAAATTACAAATATATGTTCTGTCCTCTACCTCATCTGTGAAACATCACAGTGAAACACATATAATCAAAAAGACTGTGGTGAAACAAAGCAAAGGGCGCAATGGCGATATGAAGCCAGAACACATGAAAACCAAAAACAGGACCACAATGAGTCCGACCACAGACCTGATAATAAGTCATCGACCATATGAAACAGATTAAGGAAGAAGCCGTCATTTAGTCTGAGGACCGACCCACTGTCGTGCAATTTAAAAGGGAAGCAGAATTATCAACCATATTTGGGTTAACAACCATTTATGCAGTTTCCTGCAGAATATCCATTTTCTGGTCCAAAAAAGGTAAGAGAAAAGTCCAGGGAGTGCAACAATCACAAACCGCAGCCCTTCCTAGACCCCAAACCTGGTTTTTCGGATGTCTAACCTCGTTTGTCATCCTGATACCTTTAAAGCTATTTTTAACTGTTACTTGAAATATCTTATATTCTTTGGTCAGTTTGGTGCGTCAATCTTTACATATGCACTATAAAATGAAATTTCCAACATCTATAAAATATTGTCTGAATATTGCAGCAAGGATCTACAGTTGCCTGAAAATGACGTGGTATTCATGAGGAGAGAAACCAAGCGTCTTAGGTGTGATACAGCTAAATTATTAGGTCAGTTCCTAATTAATAGAAAGTTCACATGGATTAATGACACATGACTTAGGTGTGATGTAGTTAAATTATAATGTCAGTTTCTATCTAATAGTTCAAATGGATAAATAACATATAGATTGCGACTTTATCAAACACAGATAAATATTTTTCTCACCTGAAGAAAATCATTAAAGGTGACAGGAAGAAGATCATCCATGTGACCAACATCTTTAGAGAACCGGTTCAAAACTCGACCTTAAATTAATAAATGTGTAATATATTGTAAAATATTTTTTATAGTTGTTTTTTATTAATCATTTGAGATACATAAAAATATATCAATATATTTTACAAAAATATAAACGGAGTAAATCAGGATAAAAAACAATCACGAAGTACTGGTGCCGGAAAAAAGAAGAGATGTTGAACAAAATACTAATTTTACCGAGCGAAATATCGGTCATATATTTCGATGCAGCTTAGGGCTACAAGTATATGTTCGGACCAGGTAGAATCCTGTTTCTGCTCAGCGACCATCAAACTAAAACATTTATAAGCACAAACACTGTAAATAAATAAAGTTGAGGACTTAACGGGGCGATTTGAAGCCAACAGTATAAGAAAAACAACAGTAGGTCAGTGTTGGGACCAAACACAGAAATCTTAGTCAGACATCAACTTTCTGAAATAGATTTAGAAAGGGGCATCATTTAGATTGAGCCCTGTCTCATCATCGTGATGCAATCAGTTTGCTACAGAATTGTAAAATTGTACTTTATTTTTACGACGAGTGGTAATAGTTTAAAATAGTTTCCAAACATCAGTATTGCCAACACTCTTTAAGAAATTATAAACAAAGCCACCATGAAAACTTAGTTCCAGTAGGTCTGCTTGTAGAAGTATTTCAAATCGACCCTATATTTCGAAATTAATTCAGAATATTCTAGAAAATGTTAGTTTGTCTTATTTTCTTACTGTTTATATTTTTGTACTGTTTGGAACTGCATCAAGAGAAAGATGATGTTTCGCGTGATAAAAAATGGGTTAACATTTCCTACTGACAGCTCCAAGGCGGTTTTCTATTGCAGTTCATCTTTGTTTTTTAATGTGACGTTAATTTTGTCATTATTTGTTCCTCTTATTACTCTAATTATTATTTGCTCTTTCAGTGATAGTAACAAAGCTTGTTGTACTTAATGACAAAGTCAGTTGGTAGGAGTTTAAGGTAAAACGCAATGTACAATGAGCATTAAGTTCACTTTCTATATATATAGGAAATGCACAAAAAGCATATTTAATGTTAATTCTTCGGCAATATAAATAAAAAAGTAAATACTTATTTCTATACTGAAGTAAAAAAGACATTTAAAAATGAAAATAGAATAACTAACCAACAGGATTAGTATCAAAGAACCTCAGTCGTGTTTTCAATATTCTCGCAAACATTGTGTCATGCAGCTTTTGAGAGGAATCAAATGCCACTTTATAGAAGAACATGCCTCGTAACAACCAAACAAACAATATGTTTCCAATAACCCCACTGTAAACAATTATGTTGAACTGTAAGTTGACACTTGGTAAAGTTACATTTGTATCATTGTAACTGTCATCACGAATTTGTTGATCGGCATCCAGTGCAGCAAATCTTTCCTCCTCTTGATTTGACCTAGCAATGAGAAATAAGAGCCGCAACATCAGGAATCGTACCATCGGACATGTGCGCTCAGTGAAGATTCAAGTTAGCCTGCGCATTCACGCAGTCTAATCAGAACCTTCACTGGGCGCATTTTGATTGCCAAGGATTGACATTTTATTCATGAGGACAACGAAGAATCTGATCAGTCTGCGCGGATGCACATGCTGTTTTAAGTCTTTGTTTGGTGCACATGTCAAAAGGTACGCTTTCCAATCTTGTGGCTCATAAGGATTCGCGCAACAAAATTCTAAATCCAATAAAAATATAAATGAAGATAACCAGGAAATGCCATCCTCACGAAGCACGTATAGAAAATTCATAATATAATCATTCACATAGTTTCCTTTTGGTATTGTTAATTTTACTTTATTTTGATTGACACAAATCGGCCACTCAATGGAAAAGTGTCTTCGAGCAAATGTGATGAGCAAAAGCCTGAATCAGCACAAACAGATCAGGCCCTTTGCCATCTTCTTACAGAATCATTGGATTATGTGGAATATATCAATGCATAGCAAATTCTTTGTCAAATTATGAGAAGTATCTGGCTGATTTAGATCTTTAATGCTCGTATATAACCGGTAGACGCCGTTTAATTATACTACAGCTGAAATCAATACGGAAAACAGCTCCATGAGAAGCGTAAACTATAGTTTCTACCTATTGTACAGTAAATATTAAACCTTAAAAAGGTAATTTATAAGATAATCAAAAAGGAGTTCCTTCGGAAAAACCTTAAGCTCTTTTCTCCTTTCTTCTTAACAAAATTAAAAAAAAAATAAATTAGTAATTGCTTTCTATTTTGACGTACTGTATTTTCAAAGGATCTTTCCTTCAAAAAGTTTTACACTAATGCCAATTCATACGCTTTAAATGAGTGAAAATTAAGAATCCTTAAATTTATGGACATGCGTATTTCATTTGCTCTAATAATGCCAACCTGTTATCATATAAACCTACAGTGTCTCGAGTGAAATAATTAAGGTCACTACCGGTACTAATAACCACAACTCTTGAATGACAAGGGAGATTATTAGGGTGATTTTCAATTAAAATAGAGGAGCAATCTTTTCTGTACCGGAGTATATAATTTCTAGTGTTAATTAAATCCGTTTCTGCGTAGTATGACCCGTCAACTGTGCATATAATAGTGAAAAAAAATGATAAAATATTTTTCATCTGACCAAATACAAGGAAAGAAAAAAAACGTTGAAATGATTGTAACGACGGACGCTCAGCTCCGAACATTTGGTGTAAACGAACATACAAAAATTATTTTACGTTTTTTTTTTTTGTTTTTTTTTTTTGCAGAAAGTGTCACACAACGTATCGAGACTGTGAACACAGAAAATCAAGGATTGTTTTAGGGATATTTGAACGTGCTTCTCTCGAATTTTTACATTTATTTTGATGAATTTTATATTTTTATGATCTGATTTTATCTACTTTTCTACATAGTAACTGGATTACACTCAAAATGTCCGAAACCCTGAGGCAAGGAGACAGGTTCGTGAAAGGGGGCCCATCAAGTCTTCTCGTATGAACGTAGGGAAACTGAATATTACACGAGCTGTCTGTCTCAGGCCGAGGGATGGGCTGCATTCTTTTTATCATATACTTATTTGTGTATAAGTGTTTATGATAAATGAAAAATCTTCTTCAATGTAATTTAATCTAAGATCTATATATTATACCCGGATAAAATACAATGTGCTCTCCCTAGCCTAAACCTTTCTAGACCTTTCAAAAGAGCTATTTTCCCTGACAATGTCGATTTTTTGCAAAACATCAAAGTCTGAAACAACATAAAAGAGCCTTTAAGAGAACAAAAAAAATCAGACGGGAAATAAAATGATTTACCTTCAGTTTTTCGGTCCCAAATTAAAGAAGCTGATCAAGCACTCAAGTATACTGTGATATACATGGGTAGGTCATTAAATCCTTTGTTTGCCACTTTGCAAGAAATAGACAAATCTAAAGGTTGAAAATCTTCATTAAAGTTCGTTGAAATTCAGCATGTTGACAATGTTATCTTTTTTTAACACTTCACCGATGATGTCACAGTTACATGTAATGACGTAAGCAGGCAGTTTTCTGATGAGGGCCTCAGCGGGGTAATACTTATGGATTTACAGTAAAGTTGAGGCAAAAAATACTTATTGACCCTGTTCCTTAATTTTCCCAAATTATTACTCTTTTGTTTTCAGTGACGACAACGAAATAGATGGGTCTTTTACACACATTTTTTTATATTTTATCAAGAACCAGACCTTTATTAGGGTATTATATTTAAGGCATATTCCTGTTGCCATGACAACAGAAGTTTGAAATTAATTTTGTAACACATAATTCTGTTCACAGAATATGCAAATTAAGAGAATTGTTATGAAATTTGTATCCTTAATAATTATCATTTTCTTTATAAATGTCTTTTTTATGATTTAGAGGGTAGGAGTAAATAAAGTTTAATATCACTCAAACGACATGGTGGTTCACCCTCATTCTCTTTCAGAATACAACTTATACATAGTTTGATCTGCTGAAAAAATTTAAAGGAAATCTATTGTTAGGAAACATGTTACATATTAGTATCTTCAGTATATGCTCGTTAAAACTGATGTGATTTTGTCTGAATTTTCTTGTTTGAAAATGAGAAATAAAAAATATACACCTGTATTCGGTGAAACCTTTGTGTGTTTTCCTCTGGTTATTCCATTGTAGTAAATCACTTACAGTAAAAAAAGGATTTTCCCCTATATTAAAACTAATAACGAATTTTATCATGTTAGTAAAATGTGACCCAAACGGCCATAGTAGAAAACACAGTAGGGTTCTTTAAAGAGCCATTACTAGTAAATCAGATGGTAACATAGCTATTTTATCGACGTAAAATAGTCAGAATATAACACAAAACTGAATTATAAAATATGAAAATATATTATTGTTGGAAAAAAATAAGATTCAGACACAGTAGTGACCTTAAAGACACAAATAAACGTAAATGTACGTAAAATTCTAAAGCTAGGTATCGATGACTTCCGCAGGAAACTTGATTGACCCCATTTGACAAAGCTGCAAACTATGTTGCTATTGTGTGACATTTTCACTATGTCAATACTTTTTTGGGGGAACTGTGCAGAGAACCATATGCAGAGCAAATACATATTTGTAATAACTTTACTTCCCTCTTTAATTGCACGCCGGCGGGTTAGGCCTCAGATTCTATGATGGTTCCAGCGTAAAGGCTTACTTGAAATTTAATTTCGGGTAATGTTGGTTGGTAATTGATGCTCTATCTTTGGTCGGGCCCACCGGAGTCTAACCGTTAGTTTTCTTTTGCTCCAACATTTCAGTTGTTTCGTGCTGTCGAGTCCTTGTCGTTGTTGCATCTCTGTAATTAGTTGATTGTTTGTGGTCTCGGAGATGTAGCACTGATGAGTTTGGAAGCTTTCATGCGGACTGAACAAATTATGTGTCTAAACCGCGGCAGATGTAAGGGCGAGGATTGTGGCCACGTAAAATCGATTTAAGCCCCCCCCCCCCCCACACCCCCGCACCCCCGCCGCCCCCAGTGAAATACTTTTCACTGACCGTTCCAATGCGGTTCTTCTGTTATGGTTTATTTTGTTATAGTTCGTCTTTGAATGTGTGTGTCGCTTACATATTTTTGTTTTGGATAGCCATTTGGCCACTTTGTGGGAAAGCAACTGTCTGTTTGGCTTTCCACTAGTGATGTTTCATTTAGGATCTGGTTGTTTCGTGTTTGTGCTTCTTTCTCTTTGATGTCTCTGATGGGCGGTATGGGATAGTTGTATAGGTTCCTGATCATTGCCTTCCCTTCTATTTTGTAAGTTTGAGCTGTATTGGAACCACGGGGATGTTAAGGGCACTTCCTAAGCCTCTTCATAATGTTTCAGCTCCAATATTGACAAATACTTTATTAGATTCAAATATGTTGAAGCACATTCGACTCATCTATTCATTCATACAGCTATAAATCCAGTGAAAGCGTGAGGGATATTGTTTTTCTTTATTCCACAATAAATGTTATCCAGGAAAGACCACAATCATGACGAACAGCCTCTCGTGGACATCGAAAGAAGACAGGATGAGGAATAAACAATAACAAGGCACAACGACATACAAACGGCGAAAAACTGCTACAGAAGAACCGTCGTGGAATGGTCAGCAGAAACAAATCCTGGTGGACTTAAACTAGGTTTACACGATCACATCCTCAGTCCTGATGCAATTCAAAATTATATACTTGGGGAAAAAAGAAACGCAAGTTCAAATTTTTAAATACTGAAAGTTTGTTTGTGAACAAACTGATCTAGTTTTCTGTATTTGGTGACATTAGTGTACTTCCCCGTGTACGCATCACACAAAATCACTGAAGCTTGAACACAGGCTACACAATATCGTTGTACCTGAATTTCGTTATATCCGTGCTGCACGGGTAGTGTCGCGTGGTAGAGACTTTAACACATTACCAAATCAAACATTCGTTCCATTCGTATCGGTTGCACAAAACGTGTGTTGTTTGAGTTTGTTGAGAGAAATGGTACGCTTATCACAACTGGATAGGGGTAGAGCTATTGCTCTAATTTTGCAGGGTCGGTCGCAACGTGACGTCGCGCAGCAATTTGGGATGCACGAGTCGACGATATCGCGCATAGTTCAGCGTCTTAGAGCTACCGGTAGGTTAACTGACCGTCCTAGGAGCGGACGTCCGCGCGTTACGACGCAATGTCACGATAGACGTATATGTCTTGTACACCTTCGTAATAGGTTAAGGACGGCGACAGAGACCACAAGAGAAGTTATCGGAATACATGGCCGTCGTGTGTGTCCAAGGATAGTCAGAAATCGCTTGCGAGAGTTCGATTTACGTCCACGCCGTCCTTACGTGGGCCCGAACCTTACACCCAGGCGACGTCAACGCCGCATGCAATGGCTGCGTGCCCATGCACCAAATCGGTATCGACTTGCTGAATGGCGGCGTGTAATGTTCAGCGATGAGTCGCGATTTTCGCTTCAGCGGTCAGATAGGCGACAACGACTGTATCGACGTCTTGGTGAGTGATATTCTGACGCTTGCGTACGAGAAATCGACAGGTTTGGGGGAGGGGTCCGTAATGGTTTGGGGTGGGATTTCTCATGGGGTGAAAACGCCCCTAGTGGTTATTCAGGGTAATCTTACAGCCGTACGCTGTCAGGATCAGGTGCTTATGCCTAACGTCCTCCCGCTTGTCAATGCTCATAATCTCACGTTTCAGCATGACAACGCGAGACCGCATGTTGCCAGAGTTTGTCGCGACTTCCTCAACCAGAATAATGTCCAAGTGCTCGATTGGCTCCCATACAGTCCAGATTTAAACCCAATCGAGCACCTTTAGGATGCGTTGGACAGGAGGGTCAGGAAGCGCGTCAACGTACCGAACAACGTCGCACAGCTCCGGCTAGCTCTTATTCAAGAGTGGAATAATATCCATCAAAGGACCATTGACAACTTAGTCGGGTCTATGGTTAGAAGAGTGAGAGCCGCGACAGCAGCCCGTGGTAGACACACGCGCTATTGATACCCATTATTCAAACACGTTGGGTGTCTGTGTTTAACGCTATTTATTGCAAACGTCGTCT
This sequence comes from Anodontia alba, assembly GCA_964016985.1. Taxonomy (NCBI): domain Eukaryota; kingdom Metazoa; phylum Mollusca; class Bivalvia; order Lucinida; family Lucinidae; genus Anodontia; species Anodontia alba. The sequence continues at coordinate 30,886,025 of OZ024825.1, read as the reverse complement.
GCTATACGACACTTAACCAATAGTATATAACAGACTATGAAATAAAGAATTAAAAAAAATTAAACAATTAAATGAATCCACAATTTTCTTTAAAAATACAACCCCAGAATTAATACTTGCGTTTCTTTTTTCCGCTAGTATACATACATGTTTGGTCGACGTACGGTCCTTTGCCTCTTGTCAAACATCAAAGTAAAGCGCAAAGAATCATAAAACTAAAGTGGAACAAAGAGCAGCGCTCTATGGCGATCTGAATCCAGAGCAAAAGGAAACCAGACATCACGAGAACATACCTATATAATGTTGACCCCCTTGAACCCCACTTTTATATAGTAAAACAGGGGTTTACAGGGGTATACATTATTTTCTTATTTCTACTCAAAAACATAGATTGTGGGTACTCGTTAGAACCGCCTCGCCGAGGCGGTTCTACCGAGCACACACAATCTCTGTTTTGAGCATAAATATGAAAAATATCAGAATTTTTATCTGAAAATTTTCATTTTTTGGTGGTAAAATTTTCAATATATTTGAATAGGCTTGTTTTCGTAATGACGTACCACGATAGGCTCGACCACAGACAGCAATAGTCAGGCGCCAACTTTCTGAAACAGAGTTTGGTAGGTGGCGTCATTTAATCACATGCCCGATTTACCATCGTGCAATTCAAGAGGGAAGTAGTCATGAACCATAACTGGGTTAAAACCATACATGCGGTTTGTCATAACATTCATAACCACCAAGACTTTGCTATTTGCTGATTTCGATTTGTTCTGTTTTAACAAAGGATCCCCTCATTTGAGAATATTTACTGAGATGTTTTGGTTATGATTCAGAAAAAGTAGGTAAGCAGATCTGGGTCATCTGCTAGATGTTTAAGTGAATTCGATAAGACACAAACAAAATAGAATTATAATTTTGTTAGCACGAAGTCTGATCAAGACTCCTGTTCCTCACAAATAAAGTCTAACTGCTCACCAGTAGGACAGCCACCAGTCACAGGCAACGCTGGACGCTTCAGCGACGGTAAGCAATAAGAACAAGGTTGTCAATTTAAATAAGCCTGATCCAGCTTTAAAATATCCCAGGTAAACACGCCAATCAACTCTTCCTGTATTACGTTCTTCCTCCGGCTGTTGAATAATGTCAGTCTAAAAAAAAGAACTTCGTTGAAGTTTTTGTGGCACCTGTGAACTAAAATGTGAAAACAGGCAGAAACAGGTCAGAAGAGTGAGAGTTGTCATCCTTGTTTGGCTCAGTGATTAGTGAAGTGAAATTAATTGTAAAGTTTTACAGTTTGTAGACTTCATTTAGGGTTGACGTTATGGTGAACGGTAGGGTGGACGCTAGATTGGACATAAGTACACGGACGAACGGAAGGAAGCTTGCACGCCTAAGTACCCCATGCTAACGCAGGTGCGACAATAAAACAATACAGTACTGGCACACAAGTTAGTTGAAATTCACATATTACAAATAAGTGTTTCTTTTTCTTTAACCGAATAAGGTACCTGACAATACTTTTCATTGGTCCAGCTCACCGGGTTTTCATAACGTAAACACACCTATTCAAATATATTGAAAAAATTCACCACCAAAAACTGAACGTTTTCAGATAAAAATTCTGACATTTTTCATATTTCTGCTCAAAACATAGATTGAGGCGGTTCTAACGAGTACCAACAATATATGTTTTTTAGCAGAAATAAGAATAATAATGAATACCCCTGTAAAAACCAGTTTTACTATATAAAAGAGGGGTTTAAGGGGGTCAAGATTATATAGGTATGTTTTCATGATGCTACCAGTTGTTTTCTTTTGCTCTGGTATTTTGTATCTTTTGTTTTTAGTGTATTTCTTAAGGGTCCTGCTCTCAAAAATGTGTTGATGTGTTAATGTATTATTTTAGTACTTTATTTTATAGCTATATCCCCTACATTGTTTGTTTGTTTGATTTGGGCTTAACGTCGCTTTCAACAATCTTTCAGTCGTATTGCGACGGTGTCTGGATGTTGCAGGGGGCTCAATGCTCACTTTTAGAGTGCTGTCTCACTGAAATATTTAACACTTTGACATGATATTTCACTCAGTCACATTATACTGACACTGAGCTGACGAGTTCTAGCTCTTCTTTCTTAATGCTGAACGCCAAGCAAAAGAGCAGCTAGTACCATATTTAAAGTCTTTGGTATGACCTGGCCGGGGATCGAACCTGCAACCTCCCGGTCACAAAGCGGACGCTCTACCACTGAGCTAATGTGCCGGTTTAGATCCCCTGTAATTCTTTGCTTTCTAACGTTATACTGTCAATTCTTACAACACTTGTTATTATCTCACAGGTCTGTGGTTCTATATGGGCTAATTGAGCTATTATTCAGATTTAAAACCGCTGTCATTTTTTCCTAAGGTAGGAGGTTCTCTCCAAGTACTGCGACTAAGAGCCTAGAAAGTCTCCCCGTAGATTCATTTAATGGTGTTATTATTTCAAGTGCCAGGGTTTGCACTTTACAATCACCTTTCGTATTTCTCTTCCTCCTGATGTCTGTTTCCTCTTCCTTTTCGTGCCTGGGAAGGGCTGCGGCTTGTGACTGTGGTACTCCCTGGACTGTTCTCTACTTTGTTTGCATAACATGCCTGTTGTGTTTGTGCCGTGTGGAGACCCTACAAAGTCTCCCCGTAGTTCATTTAATGGTCTTATTATTTCAAGTGCCAGGGTTTGCACTTTACAATCACCTTATGTATTCCTCTTCCTCCTGATGTCTGTTTCCTCTTCCTCTTCGTGTCTGGGAAGGGCTGCGGCTTATGAATGTGGCACTCCCTGGGCTTTTCTCTTACCTTTTTTATGCCACTGTTTAAATTTATCCTACCATATATAGTCTAAACGTGTACCGTGGCTACCCACCATTGCAGACTCTTAAGCACCGAACAATTCCGTAAATGGAAACAAGATAAATGTGCAGCTACAAAACAACATGTGGATGAATACCGTTGGTAGATTTTCCTACATGCTTATACTGGACACCAATTCGTGATTTCCTGTTTGCTTCTCTGCACACTAAGCCCCTTCTGCAATTTTTTCCAGCAGCAGGTTACCATCTAAAAGTATTTCCTTTCGCCTTAATCTAATATTTCATTAGATTTTAGAAATCTAGAGTTCAAAAATTGATGGGAACTGTTTTGCTCACGTGTTTTTGTATCCTAATTCATTACTTCTGCAAAGTATACCCAAGCATTTTGCTATATTGTTGCATATAAAACACGTTCCACAGACAAAATATCCCAAAGAGCAGAACAAACCAAACTGCTAATTTGTCACATTATTATTATATTTATTACATTAATATTTACTTGCAACTCATTTTCCACAACTTGTGGCGACTTATTGGCAACAGTTCCATTAACATGGGAGGCAGCCTTAGTTGACACCAGATTGCTGTTGTGAACGGCTATGAGCTGATGATTAGAATAACGACACTCGTGGTTCGTTTGACTTTTAACCGAGATTGCTCTCTTTTCATCATTAGTTTTTAAATACGAAGAAAACTCTTTCTCTAAATTTGAAAGCTCATCAAAGGTAGCAGATCCAATTATTTCACCCTAAAATAGAAAGCGACAATAAAGATTGAAACACTGGAGCTGCAACATGATAAAAGGTATTTTCCGACAGGTTCGCCAATTGGAGACTCAGTGCAGTCTCTAATCAGTTTTCATTGTTCGCATGAAGAAAGTATGCATCAATGTCTATCAAAATACGCCAAGTGATGATTTTGGTCAGACAGACTGCTCTGACTATTCACTTGGCGCACACATCCGAAGGTACACTTTCTGAAGTAACGGCTCACTATCTTTTCTTTGGGGTCGTGATGTTTGGAAGCTGAAATGGTCGCTTTATCAGTATTGCATAAATTGATGTTTTGAGCCAGACTTATTAAGTCAAATTAAGTTAAACATTTAGTATCTACATAAACAAATGCGATATCAAATAAAACTTTATGAAAGGTGCAACAATAATATAGTTCAGTTATTATAGTTTTACAAAGTTAATATCTGATTGTTTTTAAACATTAGTGATAAAACCATCTGGCATATGTAGCTTTAGTAATGTACGTGAAAAGCTCGTTCCAGTCAGTTTTTATGCATTATAACATATAGTCAGCGTAGGCTCCATCGGCTTGTACATCAAGCGAACTATACCAAACAATACAGGCTGTTATCAACATAATATTATCATAAATGTCTTTACCTAGCTTCATAAAGTGTGACTATTTGTCTTGATAGTTTTGAACAACTTGACACGTTTGGACACATCTGAATGCTCATTAGAACACTGTGTAATGTAATGTTAGTAACCACAATATATCGTTTAATGCAAATCTTACCAAATTTTCTCTAAAACCATTCCAACCATTCAGCGAAAAATATACAATCGATTTCTGATTGCTCCTTTTCTTTATAGGCATAATATAATGGAAACCAGATATTACAGAAATATAGAAATAAAGAATGACAATACAATACTAAACCTTCTTTAAAATAATTATTTGACTCGCATGCTTTAGAAACTGTATCTGGTGCGTGACAAGGACAACTGGCTTTGCTTTTAGTATACCACGTATGACACTGAAAAGCAAAATAGAAACAAACTATAATAATCTAAAAGGGATAGCCTGTTAGAGTACTTTTCACACATACATAAACATGAGAGTAGCTGGATGGGACAGACTAGCAAGTTTTGACTCATTAGGTCTCATCAGTAACAGTCATATAAATTTTAAAAGAAAACGGAATGGACTAAATGATCAGAATTGGTCAGCAATATAAACTACACTATACCTATACATACATTACACACTGCACTAATTAATTGAAATAGTTAATCAGAATGCAACACATAAACAAAAAATAAAAGAAAAAATATTGTCATATTCGCTTGAATTCATTAGCTAGCTTTCCAGTGATGTAAATTCGACGGTAGACGAATACAGCGTTAGTTTATCATTGATAGCATGCTAATGGTATGTGGATCAATGCTTTAACGTAACGAAAACATAGGTAAATATTGTTTTCTCTTTTAGACTGAGGTTATAAACATAAGAACTGTAAGGAATCGCCCTATTAAAAATATTGGCCTAAATTTAAGAAAATGTTAGCCTTTAACAATTTCAGTAGTGAAGGGTCCTCATCACGCCTAAATTACAAGATGTACAAGTTCGTGTTCTTTAGTAAGTGACGATTGTTGAAGACGGCAATAACTCTGCTTCCGCCCCACAAAAACTACAAAAAAAAAACACACAAAAAAAAAAAAAAAAAAAAAAAAAAAAAAACAACAATCAAGAGCATCATGTGTAATGAAGATGCTACTGGGGAGCCAGAATTTTGAAGTAAAACAATGTCAATTCAGAAGGAACGATTATTTTGTCTCGAATAAATTCTAATATAAACAGAAAGAAAATATCGTATTTCTGATTAAGACGTTTTGCTCCATCCTGCTTCCTCTGCCCTACCTACAGCATGACCTACCTCCACTATGGTAAGACTATGAAAAAAATAAACAATGTCCTCAGAAAGACTTCTAAAGGCGTTTAATGTTACATAGTTCTAGATTTTTGACATTTTGCATCATCTTCCGGGGTAGGGTAATGTGGGGCTGATAGCACAAAAGAAGAAAAATCTAACGAAAGCAGAAAGAAAGTTATGCAACAGACTGCATGCTTAGACGATAACTAAGGTACCATTTTAATTATTCTGCGTTAGATCGGGTCTCAGACCGTATGGTGGTACCGACAAAAATACATTAGAGTCGATGCCTAATGTTATGTCTTCTTTGTTCGGTCCCTCCATGCTTAACCCATTTATGCCAAATGGACTCTTCTACCTTCACTCTTTGGCCTGGTCCATTTCCAATATAAGGGATGTCTGGTTACTTTTTATTACATCATGGTTTTTTTTTTAAATTTCTGAACTAAATGCATACAGTGTAGACCCTGATCAGACACCGCGTTCTACGGCGTCTGATCTGGGTCTTCACTGTTTGCCATTATCCCTTTTATGGGACGCTAGACTTAAATGGGTGTTAATAACCTAGAGGTTTCTTTACCTCTGGTTGTCAGTGTCTGAGAGGTTTGGCTCGATCCCTCATTCTTGTTTCAGCACAGCGATGTAATCGATTTGCAGGTTTTCTGTGACGATTCGCTGATAGAGTTAGGGAGCCGCTATGCGAGCCGAACAATTATGTTTTACTTTTACAACATTTGAACTTAGGGTGAAAAGTTGGCATTCTGTGTAGTCTATACTAAGGTCGTGATTACAGTGTTATTTGTGTGGCATTATGGGCTGCGAAGTTTTTTTGAGTTCTATCTTGTCTGTTGTCGTATCTTCGTTTTCTGGTCCTGTCTAGCATTGTCATTATAATATGTACGTTGTCCGTCGTAGGTTTTTTTTAACTCCCCCACCCCCTTTGTGTCATCGGCAGGCTATGTTCTGTGATTGTGCCATTTCCTGGACATCTTCTTTACAAATTTTGCTTCCCTTCTGGGAAGGGATCTACCTAACATGAATGAATGATTTCCCTTTAGAGTTTTTCAGAAGGGCGTTATTGTACAGCAAAACAAACATGAAGTACAGAAAATATACTCTGTGTTTCCCTTCACCTTAAATTGATATTGACGTTCATCAAATTGTGTAAAATATATTAGTCAGGGCACTGTATTTCCTACAATATTGCATGTGCTCCCAGCGAAGACTCAGATCAGCCTGCGCATCAGCACAGTATGATCAGTCTTCGCTGTTTGCCTATTTTAATTCCGTGACTACGCACAAAGTGCCATATGAAGATTCTGACTGCGCGGATGCACAGGCTTATTTGGTCTTCTTTGGCGCAGTTGCAATCTTGTAGGGCTCATATGTCAGAAAGGCGTGTGCAGAATTTACCAAAACTTGTTCCGATCATCAAACATTACTGGACACTTTACAAATCTATAAATTGTATTTTCTACTCACTTCTCAAAGATATGTTTCCCAACATTTGCATCAACGGCACTCAATGGATCGTCTAATAAATAAACATCTGCGCCCATATACAACGCCCTTGCCAAACTGATTCGTGCCCTTTGACCTCCACTTAACGTTACTCCCCTCTCTCCGAGTACGGTCCTATCCCCATTTGGCAGAAGAGATATATCCTGCAAGAGATGGTTTAGGTTTTATCATAATTGCAGTCAGCCTGCAAAAGGTACTATCCAAGAACTGTGTCTTTACTTCGAACTTTGATATGAACTATTTCACGGATCTATATGAGCACCATTTTTATTCCTAAGATTCATTACTGATTTATTCGTGTCATTTAGTGCCGGTTGGTAAATAATTTTGAAACCTGAGTGTATATCAAAGCTGCAGACTAGTTTTTGTGTCAGTTAAATCCGATTCCAAGCACCATTTTTCAAGTTTTATAAACTTTGTTTTATGTCTTACCTTGTGTTATTTTGTTCTTGCGTTTTTCAGTCCTTTTAGCATTGCGATTACCTCGCTTGGGGAAGAGAGAGCTAATCTTAGTGCTTTTCGAACATTTGTTCGATTTGCGCTTGTTTGGTTTTCTTTTCCTCTTGGTGTCTGGAAAGGGCTGCGGTTTGTGATTGTGGCACTCCCTGGACTTTTCTCTTACCTTTTTGTTTATAATGTGACTTCATCAGTTTTTTTCGTGTACCAAGTAAGAGCATGTTTCGTCAGAGAATGTGACTTTCTTTCCCGAGCTAAAAACTGCATAATGATACAACATTGTTCGTTTTTTATTCATTAACATATACAATGGCACCTCCATAACCGGTTACCTACCAACAATAGCCACTTCCCTATAAGAGCTACTTTTTTCATTTTTTTTTTCAAAATGCTCTTAAATGTAGTTTATATTTTCTGTTACTAAGTGATCAATTAGCCCATTTCTGAGTGATTGTTTTAAGGAATTATTTGTCTTCACAACAGCTGATGTAAGTGTCTTGTAATGGCCGTAAAACATCTTCCCGTACGTCAGTATAATGTATGTTATATTTTCTGGTCCTTTTTTATTACTGAGCTGATTCCGGGAGTTCTGAAAATTTATATGAGGGTCACTGATGAGGCCTTATTGGCTGACACTAACTAGTCTTTCCCAGAAAACTTGACCAACTGTTTTTGTGATTAGTTTTGTGTTGTGAGTTCATTGCACTCAAGGGTCATTCCTTTTAGAACCTATTACTTTATAATTAACCTTTCTTCAACAACAGCCTCTCTACAACAGTCAGCGTTGTGTATTCCGAAAGATGTCTTGTAGGGAGTGCTAGTACTGAACAATAACCACACAACATAATTCGTATTACCAACTGCCTAACACAGCATATACCTATAATTGCAAGAGAAATGGTCAGCTTTTTGACATCACATTTCAACTGCACGTGGTACGAGTTAAAAATTGATGTTAAAATAGAGTAAAATTGCACTGCCTCTGAAAACGATGTTTATTAGATCTAATAAAATGTAAACAAACTTACAACATTAAGGGCACATGCCTCTACTATTCTGTCATATTTGGTTTGCACATACTCGTTTCCAAACGTAATATTTTGTCGAAGGCTAGCAGAAAACACCCATGGCTGTTGGGACACGTATCCTACACGACCTTTTACTCTTACAGTTCCTTTAATTGCAGGTAATTCTCGTAGAATTGACAATAACAATGAAGACTAAAGAAAAAAAAACAACATACAAAACATAATTCGAGGGCATGTCTACCTGTACAAAATCAAACAAACAAAAAAAAAAAAAAAAAAAAAAAAACAGCTTCGTATGTGAGTCTTGTGTAAACATACCCAGATCGTATTTTGAAGCATCATAAATTAGATATAAATTAAGACAAAATAAGGACTTTTCAGACTCAGACATGAACCCAAAATAAATGGCGTGCAATCAGGCGTCCATGATAAGTAAGCATTACTTGAAAAGAATGCTTCGACCACCATGCCTATCAGTCTGAACAGAAATTTAGGACAATATGGGAATAGTAATGTCTTGGATTTAGAAAGTCTGTTTATGGCTATGGGAACTAATTGTGCTCCTCTTATTGCAGATTTGTTTCTTTTTTGTTATGAGAGAGATTTCATGAAATCTCTCTCATGGGAAAATCAGGCTGACATTATTGAGGCTTTCAATTCAACTTTAAGATACCTTGATGATTTATTAAATATTGACAATATTTACTTTGACCAAATGGCGGACCCCATATACCCTACAGAACTCCAATTAAATAGAGCCAATTCTCCCAATACCGAGGCGTCTTTTTTGGATTTGAATCTATGTATATCTAATGGTACAGTTTCAACCAAAATTTATGATAAACGGGACGATTTTGATTTTGATATAGTCAATTTCCCTTTTCTGAATGGCGATTTCCCCCGGCGTACCTCATATGGGGTATACATATCTCAACTTATTAGATTCGCCAGAACTTCTTCAAATCTTAGTGACTTTAATTGCCGTAATAAAGCCCTTACTGCCAAACTTCTTAGATAGGGCTATCGTTATTTTAAACTTCGTAAGGCGTTTTCGAACTTTTATCGCAGATACAGTGCCTTGGTAGAAAAATATAGCGTCAATCTGAAAACACTTCTGTAACAAGGTATATCGGAACCAGGATTTTACGGTGACTTAGCGTACAGATTTAAAAAAAATGTGGGAAAATCTAACTTTTCGGAGCAATTCAGAAAACCTATTAACCGTTATAAAAGAATTCGCTATAGCCTGGATACTTTGCGGCAGTCTGCATGCCTAGTTGTCAACCCAATCATTGTTGATGGCTATGCTTCACTCTTTAATTGCACGACGGCGGTTCGGGCCTCAGATTCAATGACGGTCTCTTCGTAAAACTTAAACCAGTGGGTTGGTGCTTGACGATAAGTCTTTGGTTTGGCCCGCCGTGGTTCAACTATTGGATTTCATTTACTCTGGCATACAGTAGAATTAGCCATGAGTACTCGTATTTCTTTATCATTGTGATTAATTTGATTTATTCAACGGTGATTTATTCTACTGACCATCCTAAGGGGGTGGTCCCGGCGTTATTCTTTGTTGCTTTGTGGTTTATTCTACGAGGCGATTTGTTTTATGTCTTACCTTGTGTTATTTTGTTCTTGTGTTTTTCAGTCCTTTTAGCATTGCGATTACCTCGTTTGGGGAAGAGAGAGCTAATCTTAGTGCTTTTCGTACATTTGTTCGATTTGCGCTTGTTTGGTTTTGTCTGTTTCCTCTTCTTCTTGTGTCTGGGAAGAGATGCGGTTTGTGATTGTGGTACTCTCTGGACTTTTTTTTTTACCTTTTCTATGGTTTCGCTTTGATGCATTGTCAGAGTTGGGAGCCTTTATGCTAACTGAAGTTTTATGTATTCCTTTATTAAGAGTAGCATCGGGACCCAGGTGAAGTTGGCTACCTGTAAAAGTGCTTTAAACCCCCCGGTAGTTTATTCTACTGACTGTTCTAAGGCGGTGGTCCTGGTGTTGTTCTTACTCTTTGTAGCTGTTTGTAGCTTTGTGGTTCCCGCATTGCTTTCTGTTTGTTTTTGGTTTGTTGTGATATGTGTTGTGATGCTAGCATTGTGTTCACTTCTTCAATAGCTGCCCACTTTGCTTTCTGTTTTACTAGTTGTGTTGTGGTGCTAGAATTTTGGTCACCTTCAACAGCTGCCCATTTTGCTTTCTGTTTATTAGTTGTGATTAAGAGTAGCATCGGGACTCAGGGTGAAGTTGGCTGGACTTTAAAGTGCTTAAACCCCCCCTCCCCCCCCCCCCCCAGTGTTTTATTCTACTGACCGTTTTAAGGCGGTGGCCCCGGTGTTAGTCTTACTATTTGTTGCTTTGTGGTTTATTCTATTTATTTGAGGCTATTTGTTTTATGTCTTACCTTGTGTTATTTTGTTCTTGTGTTTTTCAATCCTTTTAGCATTGCGATTACCTTGCTTGGGAAGAGAGAGCTAATCTTAGTGCTTTTCGTACGTTTGTTAGATTTGCGCTTGTTTGATGTTGTCTGTTTCCTCTTCCTCTTGGTGTCTGGGAAGGGCTGCGGTTTGTGATTGTGGCACTCCCTGGACTTTTCTATTACCTTTTTTGGCCATGGCAAAATTAGAAATTTGGAAACAGCTAGATTGTTGGGACTGACAATGTGAAGATGCCTCCTACAGAGCTTCTATAGTGTTGACAGCAGTTTCGTTATTTGATATCCCTGAGTCAACATATCAGACATATTAATAGTTTTCACTTTATTTAGGGTAGTTGTCATTCGAAGGCAAGCGGTTTGTTTATATATCACAATTTATCTGGGTCAGCCAGCCTTCAGTAGTTGTCACATGGAAAACTACTAGGTACTAGTAGGTACTACTACAACATATGAAAACATGATACAACCTGATGACCTATGTACTGGCAAGTAATTGCTGTAGGCAGATCAACAATCCGATATAAAAAAAATGGGCGATCATAAATAAGGGTCACTGATAATGCCTAACTGGCTGAAACTAGCTGAAGCTATGTGTGTGTGTGGAGGGGTGGCGTGGTGAGTGGGGGGGGGGGGGGGCAGATTATACAGTTTAGATTTTTTTTATTTTCATTACAGTTGATGTTAGTGACGTATTGTGGCAGTAAAACGTCTCCCTGTTCTTCATTATAATATAGTTTCTATTTTTGGTCCCGTGTTATCTATGAGCCCATTCCGGAAGGCTTGAATTTAAGATAGGATCGCCAATCAGGCATATCTGACCAGAGTCTTGCTTAATAAACTTGAATGATTTAGCTATTTTGCATTTTGAGACTGATAACAAACTGAAATCACAATTAAAAAACTGAAAAAGAAAAATCTAAAATGTAAATCCCTGCCCGACGATGACATTACCATATACCATAAGGGAAAGGTTAGCCATATAACAGGAGCCGCAATGTCAAAAAACGTACCCGTACGCCCAGCGATCACGGTTTTATTGAGACTTTTCATAAGCAGTAATGAAGTTTGCAGCACTGCTTACGCCCTCTAGCATATATGAGCAAGCCCCCGTTTTCAAAGATACCACAACGGGCCCAATGATTCCAAAGCCTGCATATCAGCGCAGTATGATCAGACAAGACGTCAAGTGGCCACAATCGATGGCTCAGTCGGATACCCGTCCGACTGGTGATCAGAGATCGTGGGTTAGATCTCAGCCTGCGCATTCGTGGAATCTGTCGAGAATCTTCACTGGGCGCATTTTAAAAAGCCAAGAATGCAAACTCTCTTCATGCGGACAAAGAAGACTGATCAGACTGCATGAATGTGCAAGCTGATTTGAGTATTCGTTGGGCGCATAAGCCAGAAGGTACTTTTTCTGACGTTTCGGCTCAGACTTGTTTTTGTTTTGTTCATTTGTTTGTTTTTGTAACCATTTCTGTTTCTTGATATCAGTATTTTTACAATAATGGAAGGTAAATATTATTTTTAATCAAGAAGTAATCAAATAATAGTAAAGTAGTTCTGCTATCGACTAGACAGCCAAATCCACACCTTACCAGCCCCGACATGACCAATAACAATTAACAGTTGACCCTCTGTAACAGTTGCCGATATATTACGTAGCGTCCATGGTTCAAGTGCCTGAAAGGAAAACAATAAAATAGCCGTCAAAACACAATAGAATTGTCATTATTATTAGTAGTAAATGTATTAATATTTTGTGGCCCCTAGCCACAAGTCCTGACCCCTATGTGGACCTATGGTATGATCCTATGGTAGGAGACCCCTATGCGGACCGAACATATATTTGTAATTGGAGCCGCAAAAGAATTAAGGGCGCAGTTTTTCGCGAATAAAACTGGTTTTAGCACCCCTCCCCTACACCACCCCACTCCCTACCCCGCCCCCACCCTTCACCTCAGCCGTTTTCCTACTGACCGTTCCAATGCGGTTCTTCTGTTGCAGTTCTTCTTTTGTTTGTATGTCTGTGGTTTCATATGTAGCGTCTGTGCTGTCCTTATTTGTTCCTCATTTCTCCTTGTTTTGGTGCCTTGAGAGAACCGTGTGGCATTTCCTGGGTATTTTCACTTATATTTCTGCTCGTATACTAGCATTGTTGTCACCCCGCTGTATGGCTTCCCACTTTGCTTTCTTTTTATGCCCCCAAGTTTGAAGAATTTTGGAGGGGCATATTGCTTCTGGATCGTTCGTGCGTCCGTCCGTTACATGTTTTGATGCACAGCATAACTTCTGTATCGTGCATGCTAGGATTTTGAAACTTCATGTATGGATTTCTCATTATAAAATAGCTGATACATATATTTTTTTCAGGATTATCCCCTTTTCCCCGAGCTATAGCCCTTTGAAAAAATATGGATGGAATCTTGTCAGCAAAATATCTTTAAAAAAGCTGTTGGAGCTTGAGCCTTGAAACTTGGTGAATTGATTGGTAATGATGTGTAAATGACCTGATTAACTTTTGAATAAATTTTGAAAAAAATATTTCATGAGCAATGGCTCTTTGTAAATTTAGGGATTTTTCCCTTGTCAACAAAATATATAAAAAATGTTCGAGTTAGAGCCTCATAACTTGAAGATTAGGTTGGTAGTGATGAGAAGATGACCTGATTAACTTTTGAATAAATTCTGAAACAAAAAAACTTTGTGAGATGACCCTTTATAAATTTGAGGCATTTTTGCCTTGTATTATCCTCCCGTCCGTCACGCTTTTTGATGCATAGCATAATTTTAGAAACATGCAGGCAACTGTTTTGAAATTTCTTATATGGATTTTTTCAGGTAAAATAGCTGTCACGTATTTGTTTTCCCGACAGGATTATGCCCCTTTCATGAGTTATGGCCCTTTGAAACAATATGGATGAAGCCTTGAAAACAAAATATCTAAAAAAAAACTGTTGAAGCTAGAGCCTTGAAATTTGATGAATAGACTGACTAATGGCACTTTGTAAATAAGGACATTTTCCCTTGTCAGCAAAAGATCTCAAAAATTGTTGGAGCTAGAGCCTCATAACTTGATGAATAGATTGGTAGTGATGAAAAGATGGCCTTATTAACTTTTGAATAATATTCTGAAAAAATAATTCACGAGTTTTGACCCTTTGTAAATTGGAGCATTTTCCTTATATTATCTTTAGAGGCACGCATATGATTGGGGGCATAGTATTTTACAAACACAATTTCTAGCTATTTTCAAGCGTCATGTTTTCTTAGTTATCTCTCTTCAATAACTGCTTACTTTGCTTTCCGCTTCTTTTCATGTGTGATTTGTCGAACCGAGCGTTTCATTGATATTCATTGATATTATTATTATTATTATTATTATTATTATTATTATACAACATTTGAACCTAGGGTGAAAATTTGGTGCCAGTAAAATCGATTTAACTCCAACCCTCACCCGCTGTTTTTTACAGACCACGGAGGCCCTGATGTTGTTCGTTCTTTGTGCGGCTTTTCGGATGCTCTCTGCGGGCTTTTTCATGTTTGCTTATGTTTGTGTCATATTCTTGTGTTTAGTTGATTCAGTCTAGCATTGTGATCAACTTGTGTGGGAAGAGAGAGTTGGTTGCTTTGTTTTCTCTTTGGATTGTGGTTTGTTCCAAGGTGGTTCCTGTTTTGCAGTTCATCTATTTGTGCGTCTTTGATTTCATATGTGGCGTTTATGTTGTCCTTTTGTTTCCTCATCGCTCCGTCTTTTGGTGCTTTGGAAGGGCTGTGTCTCAAGATTGTGGCAGTTCCTGTGTATATTCACCTATATTTTTGTGAAATGTCTGTTCTGCTTTGTATCCTCTTTCTCTTTGTGTGACTGATAAACTATGACCTTCGATTTTGGATCTTCCTTAACGTCTTCTATACTATTTTGTGTAATCTTTAGATCACATAACGAAAACACGCCTATTCAAATATATTGAGAATTTTACCAACAAAAAATGAAAATTTTCAGATGAAAAATTCTGGTAGTTTTCATATTTCTGCTCAAAACATAGATCATGGGTACTCGTTAGAACCGCTCGACAAGGCGGTTCTAACGAGTACCCACAATCTATGTTTTTGAGCAGAAATAAGAAAAATAATTTATACTCCTGTAAACCCCAGTTTTACCTTATAAAAGTGGGGTTTAAGGGGGTCAAAAGTATATAGGCATGTTTTCGTGATGATTAGTAGCGGTTTGTTCTAAAACCATAACCTGAGCAAATGTAAACCATATACCTTTAGACAAATAGCTATAATTTAGCAAGATATCCTTATATTCTTATGTGTACTTTTAAAATAATCATTGATAACTATGATGGCGAAAGAGTAATTGTATAACTAATGTACGAAAGCCGGGTAGGGACATTTCTTATTTCTAGCTTCTAACTTTTTACTACTAACTTCTTATTTCGAACTTCTAACTTCTAACTTCTAACTTCTTACTTCTAACTTCTTACTTCTAACTTCTAACTTCTTACTTCTAACTTCCATGTTGTATGTATGTATGTATATATGTTTGTATGTGTGTGTGTGTGTGTGTGTGTGTGTGTGTGTGTTTATGTATGTATGTATGTATGTAGAAGTTAGAAGTAGTAAGAAGTTAGAAGTTAGAAATAAGAAATGTCCCTACCCACACTGAAACAAACAAACACACACACTCACACACACATACATACATATATACATACATACGTACATACATACACACACAAACGCACACACATACAGACATACATACATACATACAACATGAAAGTTAGAAGTTAGAAGTAAGAAGTCAGAAGTCAGAAGTCAGAAGTTAGAAATAAGAAGTTAGAAAATAGAAAGGAAAGCAATGATCATGAACCGATACACTTATCACACACTTCCCATCAGAGACATTAAAGAGAAAGAAACACAAACACGAAATAACTAGACCCTAATAGAAACATCACTAGCAGAAAGCCAAACGGACAGTTGCTTTCCCACAAAATGGCCAAATGGCTATCAAAAACAAAAATATGTAAGCGACACACACATTCAAAGACGAACTATAACAAAAATAAACCATGACAGAAGAATCACCTTGGAACGGTCAGTGAAAAGTGTTTCACTGCGTGGGGGGGGGGGGGGGGGGGGGGGGGTGGCGGGGGGCGGGGGGGCTTAAATCGATTTTACGTGGTCACAATCCTAGCCCTTACTTCTGCCGCGGTTAGACACATAATTTGTTCAGTCTGCATAAAGGCTTCCTAACTCATCAGTGCTACATCTCCGAGAACACAAAAAATCAACTAATCACAGAGATGCAACAACGACAAGGACTCGACAGCACGAAACAACTGAAATCCTGGTGCAAACGTAAACCAACAGTTAGACTCCGGTGGGCCCGACCAAAGATAGAGCATCAAGTACCAACCAACATTACCCAAAATTAAATTTCAAGTAAGCCTTTACGATAGAACCATCATAGAATCTGAGGCCTAACCCGCCGGCGTGCAATTAATGAGGGAAGCAAAGTTATTAACCGTGATTGGGTTAACAACCATGCATGCAGTCGGTCATATAACATTTATTGTACCCAATCTTTTTATATCGAAGAATGATTTTACAAAATTGGGTACTGAAGTCATTGCAAGCATATATTTTTCTGAATTTATACACCAAGTTACCATAAAATTCGGGTTACTATAGGCCCTGTTGAGGAAGGGATTTTAGTCCAACATTGAATTTTGAAACTAAATCGGAATGCCGTCTATAAAACTTAGAAAAGGCTTTACATAGTTTATGATACCGATAACCCTGATTAAGAAGTTTAGCAGTTAGCAATTTATTACGAGTGTTGAAGTCAGTTACATGATCAGACACTCTGGCAAATCGAATTAATTGTGAAATATAAACACCGTAGGATGCCGCACGAGGAACATCACCATCCAAGAAAGGAAAATTTACAACCTTAAAATCAAAATCATCGCGTTTATCATAACTTTTGTAGGAAACAAACCCATCTACAATAGATAAATGTAAATCCAAAAACGTGACTTCGGTATCAGAAGAGTTAGCTTTATTTAAGGTCACTACTGGTACTCATAACCGCAACTCTTGAATGACAGGGAGGTAATTAGGGTGGTTTTCGATTAAACTATAGGAGCATTTTTTCTAGACCGGAGTATATAATTTCTAGTGTTAATTAAATCTGTTTCCGCATAGTATGGCCCGTCAACTATGCATATACTAATGAAAACAAAACTGATAAACATTTTTCATCTGACCAAATAAAGGGAAAGAAAAAAAATATTCTAACGTTGAATTGATTCTAACGACGGACGCTCTGCTCAGAACATTCGGTGTAAACAAACACACAAAATTTATTCACGTTTTTTTTCGCGGGAAGTGTCACACGACGAACCGAGACTGTGAACACAGAAAACCAAGGATTGTTTTAGTGATAAATGAACGTGTTTCTCTCGATTTTTTTTTATATATCTATTTTGATGAATTTTTATGGCGTGATTTTATCTTTTCTACGTAGTAATTGGATTACACTCAAAATGTCGGAAAGACTGAGGCAAGGAGGCAGGTTCAAGAGAAAGGGGGACGCATCAAGTCATCTCATATAAAAGTAGGGAAATAGAATATTACAGGAGCTGTCTGTCTCAGACCGAGGGATGAGCTGCATTCTTTTTATCATATACTTATTTGCGTAAAAGTGTTTATGAAAAAAAAAATCTTCTTAAATATAATGTAATGTAAGGTCTATATATTATACCCGGATAAAATGCAATGTGCTCTCGCTAGCCTAACTCTTTCTAGCTAGACCTTTCAAAAGAGCTTTATTCCCTGACAGTGTCAATATATTGCAAAAAAAAAAAAAAAAAAAAAAAAAAAAAACTGATACAATAAAAGAGGACAGAAAAAATAATTTACCTTCAATTTTTCGGTCCCAAATTGAAGAGGCTGATCAAGCACTCAAGTATACTATGATCTATATGGGTAGGTCATTATATCCTTTGTTTGTCACTTTGCAAGAAATAGACAAATCGAAAGGTTGAAAATCTTCATTAGAACTCGTTGAAATTCAGCATGTTGACATTATTTTGTTATCTTTTGTAACACTTCACCGATTACGTCACATTTGCATGTAATGACGTAGGCAGGCAGTTTTCTGAAGAGGGCCTCAGCAGGGTAATTAAAATAAACACTTATGAGGCCCTCCCAGGGGTTTGGGGAACAGGGGAATAAGGCCCTTTATTTCAGGGGAACAAGGGGTCAAAAGTCAAAAACTGAAGGGAACAGCGGAACAAAGACAATTTTTGGGAACAAGGAACATAGATAATCGGGATTTTGATTAGGGGGAACAAGGGAAAATGCCGATTTCTCAGGGAAACAAGGGAACAGGTACCCCCTCTGGGAGGGCTGACATGAATTTACAGTAAAGAGGCAAAAATGCTTATTGACCCTGTTCCTTTATTTTCCCAAAGTTTTATTACTCTTTTGGTTTCAATGACGACAATGAAGTGGACGGGTCTTTTTTACACAATTTTTATATTTTATCAAGAACTAGACATTTATTATGGTAATAAGCCATTATATTTAAGGCATATTCATGTTGCCATGGCAACAGAAGTCTGAAATTAATTTTGTCAAAAAGTAACTTTTCATTTCTTACTGCGTATGGATATTGTACATGAGTTTTTGTAAAAATGTGTTTCATATTTTATGGTTATCTTTAGAAATTAACTCTGTGTATGATGTAGCGGTTTGACTAACCACCTATTGTATTTTCAAAAAAAAAAAAAAAAAAAAAAAATATTATCACGTGTGCCTAATTGTGTACAGGAGTAGTCAAGATGCTAACTATGATGTATTTATGTTCCAATATGCGAGTGTTAACCGGAGGAAAAAAAAAAAGCTTCTGAAGGTACAGAAAAGCCGTCGCTAAAAACATTTGATTATCCTGATCCTTTATTTCCAGATTATTAGTCTTTTGGTTTCCATGACAACAATCAAATGGACGGCTCTTTTGCACGAAATTCTTACATTTTATTGAGAACTGCTCATGGAAACTTTTTTGGTTAAATTTTGTTGAAACGTATTGAATAGTATGACCAAAAAGTCCTTTTTTATGGTAATTTTCCATTATGTTTATTTTTTTTTTTTTTGGTTGCCATGACAACAGAAGCTTAAAATTAATTTGGTCAACAAGAAATCTTTTGATTCATACTGCGTATAGATGTTGTATGTCAAATTTTGTAAAATGGTGTATAATATTTTCATAACTATCTTTAGAAATTACTGAGTATTATGAGGTGGGTGGGGTAACTTCCTATTGTATTATCAGAAATTTTTCAGGTCACATGTTTCTTACTGTGTACATGAGTAGCCAATATGCTTAACAGTGTTAAAGCAACGACTGGTCACAGAATATGCAGATTAAGAGAATCGTTATGAAATTTATATCCAAAATAATTATCATTTTCTCTATAATTGCTTTTTTATGATTTAGAGGGTAAACTCAAACGACATGGTGGCTCACCTTCATACTCCGTCAGAATACAATTTATACATAGTTTGATCTGTTAAAAAAGTTTAAAGGAAATCTATTGTTAGGAAGTATGTTACAAATTAGTATCTTCAGTATATGCTTGTTAAAATTGATGTGATTTTGTCTGAATTTTCTTGTTTGAAAATGAAAAAAAAAAATATACACTTGTATTCGGTGAAACCTTTGTGTGTTTTGCTCTGGTTATTCCTTTGTGGTAAATCACTAACAGTAACAAAAAGATTTTACCCTATATTAATGAACTAATAACAAATTTTAGCATGTTAGTAAAATTAGACCAAAATGGCCATGGCAGTAAATATAGTAGGGTTCTTAAAAGAGCCATAACTGGTAAACCAGATGGTAAAATGGCTATTTTATTGAAGTAAAATTGTCAAAACAAAACACAAAACTGAATAATAAAATATGAAAAAAATTTATTGTTGGGAAAAAAGTAAGGGTCAGGTGTCAGTAGTGACCTTAACTGAAGTTCTGAGGGGTAAATTTGACTGATTAAATCATCAAAGTAGGTATTGTCAATATTCAATAAATCATCCAAATATCTTGAAGTCCAGTTGAAAGCTTCAATGATTTCAGATTGGTTTCCAACGGAAAGGGACATCATGAAGTCTCTTTCATAACAAAACAAGAACAAATCAGCCAAAAGGAGTGCGCAATTCGTACCCATCGGAATACCCACAATTTGTCTAAATAACTTAGTACCAAATCTTATTTAAATATTGTCAAGTAGAAAGGTGAGAGCTTCACACACTTTCTGACATGTCCATAATGTGTAATTTTTATGCACTTCAGAGTGAATAAAGCATTTCTTAGAAGTAAGAAGTTGGAACTTAGAAGAAAGAAGTTAGAAGTTAGAAGTAAGAAGTTAGAAATAAGGAATGTCCCTACCCTCCCTCCCCCACCCTCACACACATTCATACATACATACATACATACATACATACACACACACAAATGCATACATACATACATACAACATGGAAGTTAGAAGTAAGAAGTTATGTTATAAGTAAGAAGTTAGAAGTTAGAAGTAAGAAGTTGGAAGATAGAAGTTAGAAGTTAAAAGTTAGAAGTTAGAAATAAGAAATGTCCATACCCGGCTTTCGTACTAATGCGCATTAATTAATGTCGTACAATAACTATCTTATCATCGTATTCCGTTAAATCGATATTACATTATAAATTGTTTGCGATAAAGTCTGTGTATTGCAGAATTTCTTTGAGATGTTTATTGTTGCATATATCATTACTGCTGATTTATTTTTGTATCTGTCATGCTGTTAACAAATTTATAGATGTAAAAGGATAATGTTCTGTTCAATGCTATCATTGTGGCAAATTAGTAACAGTCATCTTTGAAAGTAAGTCATAATCCATCAATTTATTTACCGATTAAATTATTTCTTTAGGTTGTAAAAGACAAAGCTTCTATATGCATGTATCTGATGCATCATAATGCAGGTTATATTTTATTTCCTTTGGGATCATTGAGCCCATCCTGGTTAGTTTGAAAATCGAATACCGCTTAAGCTGGCGCTAAGGGACGTGTGCAGGCAGCGTTGCAAACTACAGTGTTGCACATGAAGAGACTCAATCAAACCGAGTCTCCTATTTTCGTTATTTTTTGTGTGTTCTTTATTTCCAAAAGCAATCTTTTTATATTTTTATTTTTATTTATCATCGTTTCTATCTTTTATTTGGTCATGTTTACCTCAGATATGCCTTCTTGTGGACAAAAAAGATTGTGATACTCCTCTGCAGATCTGCATACGTTTTCTTACATTCCTTATGACTGCATGGATTGTATATTTGGTCAAGTAATGCTTGCCTCTGTACACCTTTCCGTCGATATATTTTTCCATTGTGTTACTTTATATAGTTAAATTTTATTTTTTATGTCGTTGTGGCATGCGTCTTTGAAGTGGTTGCGATCCGAATTCTAACGTTTCATGTTTGTTTTAATCTTAAGAAATATTGTACGTTTCTTTTTGCTAGTGAAGTTTTGAAGGAGATGATGTATATCAGTTGTTGTTGTGGTTTTTTCTTTCACATGTCGGGTCCTAAAATATGCATTTTTCTGCGTAGCTTTTCTTGTGTGTTGCTACGAGTCATTTTACAGAACTCGGGTCTGATACGTGTACCTCGTTCCATTTGGCAAAAACCTTGTCAATACGCACACCACAGTCTGATCTTTTATCATCATTATATTTTTCTTGAGTAAGTTCACCACGCTCTAACTCTTCCAAAAGCAGAAAATTCTGAAAAAAAAAGTCATAAAAGACTTTGGGAAACTCGCCAAATAATCGGAATACTTAGTCAAACAGTATTAGTGAGATACACTTATCCTCATCCTTTTAACAAATCGATTAAAACTGAACTGATAATAAGAAATCGACAGACCAATGTAAATAGCAAGTAATAATGGCCGGCAACGTCAGAAATGGCCGGCAACGTCAGTTCGGATATGTGTGTCCGGCAAATATTCAGATCAACATGCCCGTTTGCGCAGTCTGATCAGAATCATTACGGGGCGCATTTTGAATAGCCAAGGATGAAAAGTTTCTTTATACGGACAACAAAGATTCTGATCAAACTGCGACATACTGTTTTGAGTTTTCATTGCGCGCACATGTGAGAAAGCACGTATTTCTCACCTTGTGTTTCAAATGTACTGCTACAGATCATAAACTAGGGCGCTCAATCTGCTTACCAATCCCCAGTAGGTTCATGACGTGCCATCTGAACATGATTGCAGATGCGTTTTCCTTGCAGCATCATGAAAATATGTCTGTATAATTTTGACCCCCTTAAAACCTACTTTCACACAGAAAAACTTGTGGGTTTTATAGGGGTATACATTATTTTTCTTATGTTTGCTCGAAAACATAGATTGTGGGTACTCGTAAGAACCGCCTCGCCAAGGCGGTTCTAACGAATACCCACAATCATTATTTTGAGCAGAAGTATGAAAAACATCAGCGTTTCTTTATCTGAACACTTTCAGTATTTAGAATTTTTTTTTTTTTTTTTCTATATATTTAAATAGACGTGTTTTCGTAATGTAACACGATATAGACTAAAGTACTACCATAGCTCATACAAAGACTCTAAAAACTTTTTGACACTGAATCTTATATACGTCAATAGCAGCAGTTAAGTGATTGTGCAAATATACTTCTTCAGAAAGACTGTTAGTAAAACTAATTTTGCCATACAATTTTAAAGATTGTCACTCGCTGCGAAAAGATACAACATAGATGTTATGCGGCAAACTGCATGCATAGTTGTTAACCCAATTAGGGATGATAGCCTTGCTTCTCTCTTTAATTGTAGACAAAATGATGGCTTCTCCCCGATCCGTTTTAGATGTCGGTGCCTGACTATTTAAGTCCGGTCGGGTTCATCAAGTTCCTGTTTGTGGTTTTCTTGTGTTTTGGCTTCAGATTGCCGTTGAGCCTTTTGCTTTGTTTCATCACAGTGGTTTTGATTATATGCACTTCAATGTGATGTTTCACAGATGAGGTAACGGACCCCTTTGCGGACCGAACATATATTTGTAATTTGGAACTGCGTCAGGGTGAAGGGCGCGAATAAAACTAGTTTAAGCCCCCAAGTAGTTACCTTCTGGCCGTTCCAAAGCGGTTCCTCCATTGCAGTTCTTCTTTGCTTATGTGCCTGTAATTTCATATCTATCGTTTGTGGTGTCTTTTTTTTTTCCTTATTTCTCGTTCCTTTGGTGCCTTTGGAGAGCTGTGATTCATGATTGTGGGATTTTCTAGTATCTTCACTTATATATTTTTTCATAAAGATTGATGGTAAAAGATTAATCGGACATTTAAAATTGATTGTAACTCGCTACAGAAATATAGGAAATACGACCTGAGCATGTCCAGAATAGAGTGCGTATAAAAACGTTGTCTCCGGCCATATCCGGATCTCTAACCATTTAGCATGTCGAAGATCTGAGGAGAATTCATACATTTTTAGAGGTAACTCCATCAAAACTTGTTTGGATCCCCTTTTGAAAAGGGGTCTACTTTAAAAGGAAAAAATTTGCTTCCCATTGAAGCAAATTCTTTCATTTTTAAATAAACCACATTTCAGAAGGGTTTTGGAGTGCAGGAAAGCTAACAGGAAGTCACAATTGTTTCTCCCTTGTACATAATGGCGGTAAAGCTGCCATGCAAAGCACTGCATATATGCAAGACCAAATCTGAACGATTGACAATCCTGAGATACGCTTCGTCGTTAATTCTTTCAAAACTTACCGTTATCCTATTGATGCTGACGTTCATTTGAATGGATGTTCTAATTCCAAGTGACACGAATATAAGAACGTTCATACATACTGCATTGAGCAAACCAATTAAAATATACAATGTTTTGGCTCGAAAGTGATGAATGTCCACATAAAACAAGAGAATTACTGCATACACACAGAGTTGGAGACCATTTCTTGTGAAAATCTCTGCGACGGCGGTCAGATAGCCAGTAGCCCTGGCGTTGTACAGCTCGGACCTGTGACAAGAGAAACAACTGGTGAAATAGTTACACTTCCTGTGCGTTTGAAATATTAACAACTTTGCGTTCTCAGCTGACGTCTGAAAATATATTTAAAGGACTTAAGACACACGCACATTTTGTGGTCGAAAAATGAGTTGCAACCTTATAAAATATACCTTGCGTAAATCTATTTAAATCCATTTCGTAATATTAAACGTAATCATTGGATGCATGTGTCTATGGACAGAGTAATATTGTATGAACCGTGGAAACTCATTACGAAAACATGCCTATTTAAATATACTGAAAATTTTACCACCAAAAAATGAAAATTGTCAGATAAAATTCTGATTTTTTTTCACATTTTTACTCAAAATCATAGATTGTGGTACTCGTTAGAACCGTTTCGGCGAGGCCGTTCTAACGAGTACCCACAATATATGAGTAGAAATAAGAAAAATAATGTGTACCCTGTAAACCCCAGTTTTAATGTATAAAAGTGAGGTTTACGGAGGTCAACATTATATAGGCGAATTTTCGCGATGAATTTGTTTTATCACAACGGTTTTAATTGTATTTGTGTCATTGGTATGTTTCACCGATCAGGAAGAGCACCCCTATGCGGACCCAAGATATATTTGTAATGCGGTGCTGCATCAGATTTAAGGGTGAGGATTCGCGCGAGTAAAAATAGTTTCAGCCTTTCCCGTCCCCGCACCCACCCCCCCCCCCCACCCCCACGCCCCCGCCTCCACACACACCTCCCGTTACAAGTAGTTTTCCTACTGATCGTTTCAAGGCGGTTCGTCTGTTGCAGTTCGTCTTTGTTTGTGCGTCTGTGGTTTGCGGTGTTTTATGTTTTCGCTTTGATGCATTGACTGAGTTTGGAGCCTTTATGCGAACCGAATTTTTATGTACTTCTGTATTAAGAGTAGCATCGGGACCCAGGGTGAAGTTGGCTAGCTGTAAAAGTGCTTTAAACCCCCGGTGGTTTACTCTACTGACCGTTCTAAGGCGGTGGTCCCGGTGTTAGTCATACTCGTTGTTGCTTTGTGGTTTATTCTACGAGACGATTTGTTTTATGTCTTACCTAGTGTCATTTTGTTCTTGTGTTTTTCAGTCCTTTAAGCATTGCGATTACCTCGCTTGGGGAAGAGAGAGCTAATCTTATTGCTTTTCGTACGTTTGTTCGATTTGTGCTTGTTTGGATTTGTCGGTTTCCTCTTCCTCTTGGTGTCTGGTAAGGGCTGCGGTTTGTGATTGTGGCACTCCCTGAACTTTCCTCTTACCTTATTTTTGTCATAATTTGTTCCTCATCTCTCCTTCTTTAGGTGCCTCTGGAAGGCTGTGCTTCGTGATTGTGGCATTTCATTGGTCTTCGCTTACACTTTAAGCAGTTTTGATACGTCTTCTCCTGCAAAGAAGTCTATTCTAAAAGGAAAGAGAATGCTCTTTTGAGAGCAAATTCTTTCCATTGAGAGTAGACTATTTTTCAGAAGGGGTTTGGTGTGTAGAAAACCAAATAGGAAGTCACAAAAGTTGTTTCTCTTGTTATAAACGTAGAAAAAAACTGCCAGGTATAAATAGTACCCTTAAGTTTATTAAAATAAGCTAGCCGTGCCATGATGAAGGATTCTGCTAGATTTATGAACAGTAAAAATACCAGTCCAGCAAGCTGCACCACACAACCTGATAGTGGTTCTAAACACCGATATAGTTCACAGTATCCAATTATTCTGTAAGCCGACAGCGAAGGACCATATAAGACTGCGTGGATGGGCATATAGAGAGTGTACCTGGTTTCGCAGTGGACATGGTTTCGCAAGGCTAATGTGAATTGATTCCTAATTGCCAAAATGCTTTTAATTTACCTCGGAATAAATGTAATAACACATCTTGCATTATCCTTGATGGTATAGCGTGTTATATTACACGTGCACAGCCTCATTTTTCCGTGTAGTCAATAAAATCTTATTGTTGCAATAAGCCATTAAATGAAATGTGATATCCTTGATAAAATACAAGATCGGTGTACACTGTGGTCAGTCTCATTATGGCATATGACAGATATGGTCATAAGTATAGGTTATTGCATAGTTTTAAATTTCGAGCCTAACGGCTCGAAATTTAAAACTATGCAATAACCGATTTGTCGCAATAATCATTATGACCATATTTGCCATATGCCATAATGCGACTGGCCACAGTATACATCAATCTTGTATTTTGTATTAAGGATATTACATTTCATTTAATGGCTTATTGCGACAATGATTATTGCGACAAATCGGTTATTGCATAGTTTTTAATTTCTCGCCTGAAATTTCAAACTATGCAATAACCTATACTAAACATATCTAAGTAAACGAGCGAAATGTCTAAATGAATAGACTGTCGCTTTATGATATCATTAATATGGTTAGCCGTTATGGTTAATATGGTTAGCCGTTATTCCATGTTACCATTAAGAAACAATGCTGATTTCATGATTGGGCATTTTCCTACTGTTACTTCGCCTTAGATTGTGCGAACAAAGGCGAAAATCCTGCAGTATCACTGACGTCCCCACTACGCGCTTTGCAGTTTGGGAAGAAATCTTTTTAATGTCTAGAGCACTATTCAACATATTTTTATACATAGTGATTAATAATTAATAAATCCTTTCGATGTTTTAATGTATCATCACGAAAACATACCTATATAATATTGATCCCCTTCAACCCCACTTTTATATAGTAAAACTCTGGTATCCAGGGGTATACATTAATTTTCTTATTTCTGCTCAAAACATAGACGGTGAGTACTCGTTAGAACCGCCTCAGCGATACCCTACAATCTATGTTTTGAGCAGAAATATGAAAAATACCAGAGTTTTTATCTGAACATTTTCAGTTTTAGGAGGGAAAATTTTCTATACATTTCAAAAGGCGTGTTTTCGTAATGTATATAATGAATATATTGCAATTCATATGCGCCCATTCATTGATTACCTGGGTCAGCATTTTCAGCAGATTTTTTGGGTGCAAAACCAGGCCTAAAAAGCATGGAAAAGGTCAAAAGTAAAAGCGACGATTCCCAACGACTACATCACGAAAACATTCCTATATAACTTTGACCCCTTAAACCCCACTTTTATATAGTAAAACTGGGGTTTTTACAGGGGTAGACATTATTTTCTTATTTCTGCTCAAAAACATAGATTGTGGGTACTCGTTAGAACCGCCTTATCGAGGCGGTTCTAACGAGTACCCACAATCTATATTTTGAGCAGAAACATGTAAAATATCAGAATTTTTATCTGAAAATTTTCATTTCTTGGTGGTGAAATTTTCAGTATATTTGAATAGGCATGGTTTCGTAATGACATTATTGGTAGGAAAGAAGTAAACACTTATTTATAACTAAATACGGTCATGATTGAACGTTAACTTTAAATCATAGTTTTTGTCCTGTTTAAACATCCTAAAATACAGCTAAAACCACAATGGTCCCGCCCACAGACGTTGATAGTCATGCGCTAACGTCCTGAAACAGACTTATGAGGAGGACAGACTAAACATGGGGCAATTAAAGAGGGAAACAAAGTTATCTCAACCATAATTGAGTTAATAACCATGCATGTTAATATCCGTGTTGTAATCTATTTTATATTACGAGTGAAAATCTTTTTGAACAGTTCCGAAAAAAAATAGTTTTGTCAAGAAATCTTTGTAAATGTAAAGGTTTAGTCACCATAAAATTCAGGTTAGGATACACTGCCTTGTAAAACGAACGTTATATTTAGACATTAGTTTAGAATGATGATTATAAAAACTTAAAAAACGTTCTGCCTAGTTTATGATACCGATACCTCAGTTTAGAAAGTTAGGCAGTTATATTATATTTCTATTTTTAAAACCTTGCTTAACTAGATGCTCAAAGAAAACCAAATCAACACAAATAATCACAAAACTGCAATTGTACAAAGTAGAGGACTCAAATGCATCTGACACCAGAGCAATTTAAAATTACGTCGGAACACGTCGGTCAAGACGAAGACAGCAACAGTCGGGCGCTACCTTTCTGAAACAGCTTGAGGATGGACAAACACTGGCTAGCTTCAGGAACAGCTTCCTGCATTTGACCAGAGCACACCGTATAATATGCAGAAGAAAGAAATAAGCTAAAGAAATGAAATTTACTTACTTCCTTATTTTTGCAACTAGATCACCAAACGGCTTTTCCCAACAATACATTTTAACTATCCGCATACCCGCAATAATTTCATTCATTATTTTCACTCGTTCATCTGTATGTTTTAGAGTTCTTTGCCTGAAATTAGAAAGGCATAAAAAAAAGGTAAGAGAAAAGTCCAGGGAGTGCCACAATCACAAACCGCAGCCCTTCCCAGACTCCAAGAGGAAGAGGAAACCGACAAATCCAAACAAGCACAAATCGAACAATCGTACGAAAAGCACTAAGATTAGCTCTCTCTTCCCCAAGCGAGGTAATCGCAATACTAAAAGGACTAAAAACCACAAGACAAAATGACACATGGAAAGACATACAACAAATCGCCTCGTAGAATAAACCACAAAGCAACAAAGAGTAAGACTAACACCGGGACCACCGCCTTACAACGGTCAGTAGAGTAAACCACCGGGGGTGGGGGGGGGGGGGTTAAAAGCACTTTTACAGCTAACTAACTTCACCCTGGTCCCGATGCTACTCTTAATACAGAAACACATAAAAAGTCGGTTCGCATAAAGGCTCCCAACTCAGTCAATGCATCAAAGCGAAAACACAAAAATCAAATAAATCACTATAATAAACAAAGACGTG
The DNA here is from genome assembly GCA_964016985.1 of Anodontia alba. NCBI lineage: Eukaryota > Metazoa > Mollusca > Bivalvia > Lucinida > Lucinidae > Anodontia > Anodontia alba. The sequence goes on along the minus strand of OZ024825.1, from coordinate 30,857,170 downwards.
TACTCATGGCTAGTTCTACTGTATGCCAGAGTAAATGAAAACCAATAGTAGAACCATGGCGGGCCAAGCCAAAGACATATCGTCAAGCCCCAACCCACTGGTTAAAGTTTTACGAAGAGGCCGTCATTGGGTCTGAGGCCCGAACCGCCGTCGTGCAATTAAAGAGTGAAGCATAGCCATCAACAATGATTGGGTTGACAACTAGGCATGCAGTTTGCCGCATAATATATTATAAAGACATAAAGACATGCATAATATATGTCTGTTTCAGTTTTTTAGTCGTTTACGTGTTCTGATTTCGGGGATGTATTGCTTTATGTTGTGATTATATATATGAATAAACTTTTTTTATAAAAATGCTGGTAATCAAGACTGTAATCACTTACGCGACTGTTCTCTCTGAATTCTGTTGAGACTAACCGTAGGAAACAATTGAACTAATTCATTACACCAAATAGAAGTAGAAACAAAATTACTGACTAATAAAAGTGACAAGTAACTTTTGGATTTGAGTATATAACAAACCCGGGAAACATGAAAGTAACTTGTTAACTTGCAAATGGGTACACTAAAACATATGTGACTTTAAAATGCATTGTTTGTTTTCATGACTTTGGAATGTGTCTTATATGTCAATGAATGAGTAAACTATGAATGTATTTTATTGCAGGCACTTCTAAAATATGTTCTGCTCTAAACGTGCATCTATTTCTCTTAATTTAGACAGACGGGTACATTTTAGTTTTATTGTATAGTAACCTTTTTTGTGAGAAACTGAAAGGTTGCTACAATGTACTTTCATATCGACTTTTAAGTTAAAATCTCTCTGTTCCAAAGCATGTCCTTTCAATACTGTAAATATATTTCAGTAGAGCCTTGATACCTAAACATATAATTTATCCAACATGCAACATTTAGAAAAATAAAACTACAAGATTACCTGAATTTGGAAAACAATTCGCCCATGCCAACTTGAAGAAGTATCATCAACAGCAATACTGCAATTCCAGCCAAGGTGGAGATACCTATTTCCGTCACTAAAACAGCTATCACAGCTATGACCTCTAAGAATCCGACCCACATAAAATTGATAAATTTCACAGTCTGAAATCAACATTATATGGTACCATTACGAAAACACGCATATTCAAATATATTGAAAATTTTACCACCAAAAAAAATGAAAATTTTCAGATAAAAAATCTGCTATTTTTCATATTCCTGCTCAAAACATAGATTGTGGATACTCGTTAGAACCGCCTCGGCGAGGCGGTTCTAACGAGTACCACAATCTATCTTTTAGAGCAGAAATAAGGAAAATAATGTCTACCCCTGTAAACCGTAGTTTTACTATATAAAAGTGGGGTTTAAGGGGGTCAAAATTATATAGGCGTGTTTTCGTGATGTTCTAACGTTTAATCAGTATGATAATGTACTTCATACGGATGTCTAAACCTCTAACACAATACATTATGAAAACACGCCTATTCAAATATATTGAAAATTTCACCACCAAAAAGTGTAAAATTTTCAGATGAAAATTCTGATATTTTCCATATTTCTGCTAAAACATAGATTGTGGGTACTCGTTTGAACCGCCTCAATGAGGCGGTTCAAACGAGTACCCACAATCTATGTTTTTGAGCGGAAATAAGACAAATAATGTGTACCCCTGTAAACCCCAGTTTTACTATATAAAAGTGGGGTTTAAGGGGGTCAAAATTATATAGGCATGTTTTCGTGATGCTTTAAAACAAACGGGATCTTTGTCTATCGATTATGTAACAGGTTTGTTATGAGAAAGGTTTGTTTATATGAAGCCAAATAATGATCATTTACAAGTTCAAAAAGTATTTGTAATAACATACCATGATCATAGAGTGTATGAGCCGCTGCATACTAAAACAGCGTTAAACTGCAAGTAATTTTGCTGTTGTTTTCCAGTAAGCACACAATATCTTAATAATATCGCTCCGATGTCGCTGCAACGTCATATCGCAGCGACATCGGACGATTTTGTAACGAAGTTGTGTGTTTTTTGGATCGACAGCTTCTTTATATCAATATACTGAAACAAGAACTTGGCAAAACTGAAATCTTAATTTAGACATCATAATAATGATTTTGCCATATTTATAGTAATCTTTGCAGATAACAAAGACAGGCTTAAGATATATTATTTACCAAACCTTCATAAAATGCCATAGGAAACACCTTTTATTGGGACATCTAGTTCACACATTAGTAATTGGCTTTCTAATTTGTTATGTTCTAGCCACACTACCATTTAAACATGTAATTGAATTTTGTAAAAACATTTATGAATGGTCGGGTAAAACATTTTTTGGTCCATTTAAATATCTGGTGCGGTTTTAGATAAACTTAGACCTAGATATTTAAAAGCATCCGATCGGTCCACACAGTATTTTTACACTTTATACTACTGTGCCACATAATCTGCTTTAAGATATCATTCACTGAAGAAATTTTCAAAAGTACGCATTTTCTTTGCTTAGCTTATAAAAAACTTTCGTATTTTGCTTCAGAGGATCAAAAACATTATCCATTGTCTTCTGAAAAAGTTTGAGACCAAGATATGCCTGCGTAAATGGGACAGTCTGACGAACTTTTTCGTTATTTGGCCTCAAGGACCTATGCATACCGTAGACTCAAAGGGTTTGATCAGCATTACGAAAACACGCCTATTCAAATATACTGAAAATTTCACCACCCAAAACTGAAAGTTTTCAGACAAAAATTCTAATATTTTTCATATTTCTGCTCAAAACATAGATTGTGGCGGTTCTAACGTGTACCCACAATCTATGTTTTGAGCAGAAATAAGAAAAATGATGTATACCCCTGTAAACACCAGCTTTACTATATAAAAGTGGGGTTTAAAGGGGTGAAAATTACATAGGTATGTTTTAGTGATGTACAGCAAAAATGCATAACATGACAAATATTTAAACACTTAAAACACACATTCATATATATAGTGTATGAATAATGCCGCGTCCAATGTACGCTGGCATTCATTACGAAAACATGCCTATTCAAATATACTGAAAATTTTACCACCAAAAAATGAAAATTTTCGGATAAAAAATTCTCATATTTTTCTTATTTCTGCTCAATACATAGATTGTGGGTATTCGTTAGAACCGCCTCGCCGAGGCGGTTCTAACGAGTACCCACAATCTATGTCTTTGAGCAGAAATAAGAAAATAATGTATACCCCTGTAAACCCCAGTTTTGCTATATAAAAGTGGGGTTTAATGGGGTCAAAATTATATAGGTATGTTTTCGTAATGTTTACAGTTTGCGATCCAGCCACAGATAAGCAACTACTTTCAACTCGAAGTTAATGCTTTGCACATTAGCAGGTCTTGTTACAAGCTCGGTCTAATCTAAAATTGTTTACAGATAAGCAAACATTAAATGAGATACGGGAATTTATTTGAAACAATAGAAATAATTATTTCAAATTTACATATCGCTTACCTTGTCAAACTGGTTCACGTCATTTGACATAAGATTTACTATATGTCCTGCGGTGGTCTTTCTCAATCCATTGTTACTAAGACGAAGAGTCTAAAATACAAGAAGCTGATAAATTAAGAGGAACTGATACCCTTTCAGGGGTGGTAACTCTTTCAAATTTGTTTTGTCTCCCCTCTGAAAAAGGTATACTATAAAAGGAAAGCTTTTGCTCCCCAGGGGAGCAAACACATACTTTTTATAGTAGACCCCTTTTTAGAAGGACATATTGGTACATAACACTAAACGGGAAGTCGCAAAAGTTATCTCCTTTGTCGAAAATGGCGGAAAAACTACCAAATGTATCAATTCACCTTAAGTTATTCATTTTAAAGGTTTATCAGATGCACTCGTTTTAGTCATCTTAAGTTATTCATTTTAAAGGGTTATCAGATGCATGTGTTTTAGTCATCTTAAGTTATTCATTTTAAAGGGTTATCAGATGCATGTGTTTTAGTCATCTTAAGTTATTCATTTTAAAGGGTTATCAGATGCATGTGTTTTAGTCATCTTAAGTTATTCATTTTAAAGTGTTATCAGATGCATGTGTTTTAGTCATCTTAAGTTATTCATTTTAAAGGTTTATCAGAAGCATGTGTTCTAGTCAAGTGTTATAAAATACGAATTCGAACAACTGATTTAACACCTTTAATTTCGTAAAGCAACTATTATTAAAAAGCTAATGGTTGCCTTTGGAAGTAAAGAAAAAACAAAAGAACAAAAATCGGAGACTCGGTTTCGTTACGAAAACATGCCTATTCAAATATACTGAAAATTATACCACCAAAAAATGAAAATTTTTAGATAAGATATTTTTCATATTTCTGCTCAAAATATAGATTGTGGGAACTAGTTAAAAGAACCTCGAAGAGACGTAGAAATAAGAAAACAATATATACCCCTGTAATCCCCAGTTTTACTGTATAAAAGTGGGGTTTAAGGGGATCAAAATTATATAGGCATGTTTTCACGAATTATATAGACATGTTTTCACGATGAAGTGATATTTGATTTTTCAATTTTTAATTTTGACCCCCTTAAACCCCACTTTCATAGAATAAAACTGGGATTTACAGGGGTATATATTAAGTTTCTTCTTTCTACTAAAAACAGGGTTTCTGGGTACTCGTTAAAACCGCATAGGACGTTAGAACCGCCTCAACGAGGCGGTTCTGACGAGTACCGTCAATCTATATTTTTAGCAGAAATATGAAAAATATCAGAATTTTTTATCTGAAAATTTTCTTTTTTCAATGGTAAAAATTTCAATATATTGGAATAGGCATGTTTTCGTAAGGAGCTGTATACGCTCCCTCTTAAAATCACATCAAGCGTTATCAAGTAGATACTAGAATGCAAGGATACTCCGAAACAAAGTGCACAATACCTACGTACAATTTTAAAAATATAGTATTGTGGAAAAAAGATAAAACAGACAACACTGTTGATTTATGGGGCTGAGATTAAAACCAGCACCACATTACGAATACACGCCTATTTAAATATACTGAAAATTTAACCACCAAAAAATGAAATTTTTCAGGTGAAAAATTCTGCTATTTTTCATATTTCTGTTCAAAACATAGATTGTGGGTACTCGTTAGAACCGCCTCAACGAGGCGGTTCTAACGAGTACCCACAATCTATGTTTTTAGAAGAAATAAGAAAAATAATGTATACCCCTGTAAACCCAAGTTTTACTATACAAAAGTGGGGTTTAAGGGTGTCAAAATTATATAGGCATGTTCTTGTGATGAGATGTGTTGAAGCGGAATATGAAATGTTTACGGTCCTGTGACCTACTTCATTCTGATGGAACACTACATTGTTATTCTTAGCTTAAATCTCATAATAAATCAAATGGAACAACAAAGCAAATTATTATACGTACATACAACAAAAAGGCACTTTATTAATTCAACTCATCCACATGTAATGGTTATACAACATATATTAGTCAAACGTTATAATGAACTAGGCATTACGAAAACACGCCTATTCAGATATATTGAAAATTTTACAAAGGAAAATTTTCAGATAAAAATTCTGATATTTTTCATATTTCTGCTCAAAGCATAAATTATGGGTACTCGTACAATGCGAGCCGGTTCTAAGAAGTACCTATAATCTATGTTTTAGTAAACTAAGAAAAATAATATATACCCCTGTAAACCCCAGTTTTACTTTATAAAAGTGGGGTTTAAGGGTGTCAAAATTATATAGGTGTGTTTTCGTGATGTATAAGAAGCGCTACCTTTCGATAAAGCAGAGAACAACAGGCTACCCTCATCTTCATACCAATTCTATTGACGTTGAAGTATAATGGGTGTTGTAAAATTGCCAGTAAGATTGTACAGATACTAATACCCGTGGCGTAGAGGTAGCTCTCAGATAGGGTTACTTTGGAATCTGGTGTAAAATAGCGGATCAAACCACCAAGCAGTAAAGGTTGCACAAATTTTACTGCTTCCTGGAATAAAGGAACGTTATATGCTCTATTAAGAGATATGTAGATACCTAGGAACGGTGATATTAAGGAAACGCAGCCCTCCTAAGGCGCCAGATCATTACCAAACAGGCCTATTCAAATATATAGAAAATTTCACCTCCAAAAACTGAAAATTTTCAGATTGAAAACTCTGATTTTTTTCATATTTCTGCTCAAAACACAGATTGTGGGTATTCGCTAGAACTACCTCGGCGAGGCGGCTCTAACGTGTACCCACAATCTATGTTTTTGAGCAGAAATAAGAAAAATAATGTTTACCCCTGTAAACCCCAGTTTTACCATATAAAAGTTGGATTTAAGGGGATCAAAATTGTACAGGCAGGTTTTCCTGATGTAGGGTTTTAGCAACATATAAGGACAAACAACACTTCGTGTAACTCCGAAAAAAAAACAAATGAAAAGAACTGCAACAGAAATACAGCGTTGAAAAGGCTAACAGTAAAATCTGTATTAGGATAATAAACCTGGGCTTGTTCAAAGGATCGTTAGCTTAACGCGCTCGTTAATGACAAACTCCTTAACTTTTGTAGTTTATGTATTTTCAAATACATTGATATGTTTGCTCAAAAAATCTGAAAAGCATTTGCAAAGCTACTCACATTTTTTCATCAAACAATATCAATATATTTGCTATATTTCAAGTTTTGAACAACTGGGTTCTGATTGTAGGACTATTTAGCCGTCGCCCATAGTCCTGATACAGCTTCAAATCCATAATCATTCGGTCCGCGCATGGATTTCCTTACTCATCATTGGATCACAGTGGATAACATGTGAATTAACAGCAATACAGTAATGAAATACATATGAGGACAGAGCTGTGAACTGAAGGTCAGAGTAAAAACAAAAATATCCTTGAAGAACTAGTATTACTCATCAGTGGATCACAGCAGATAACATGTGAATTAACAGCAAAACAGTAATGAAATACATATGAGGACATGGCAACGAACTGAAAGTCAGAGCAAAAACAAAAATACTCTTGAAGAACCAGTATTACTCATCAGTGGATCACATGAGATTACATATGAATTAACAGCAATACAGTAATGAAATACATATGAGGACATGGCAACGAACTGAAGGTTAGAGCAAAAGCAAAAATGTCCTTGAAGAACCAGTATTACTCATCAGTGGATCAAGCAGATAACATGTGAATTAACAGCAAAACAGTAATGAAATACATATGAGGACATGGCAACGAACTGAAGGTCAGAGCAAAAATAAAAATACTCTTGAAGAACCAGTATTACTCATCAGTGGATCACAGCAGATAATATGTGAATTAACAGCAATACAATAATGAAATACATGTGAGGATATGGCAACGAACTGAAGGTCAGAGCAAAAAACAAAAATACTCTTGAAGAACCAGTATTACTCATCAGTGGATCACAGCAGATAATATGAGAACAGCTATACAGTAATGAAATACATATGAGGACATGGAAACGAACTGAAGGTCAGAGCAAAAACAAAAATACAGTCGACTCTCGTTATCTCGAATTCCAAGGGACTCTCTTAAATACTTCGAGATATCCGTACCTCGACGTATCGGAGTTGCAGAATTGAGGAAAAAATAATTCGAACAATCACATTTAACAAATATATGTAATAGGACTGTAGAATATAGAGATATATTGAAAATATTGTGGAAAATAGGAGCAATTTCTCCTCTTTTCTACAATATTTTGTTACCCGTTCTTAGATTTCCATGTTAAAACAGGGACCAGACTTTTACTTCGAGATAAGCGGTTATTCGAGAGATAAGCGAGGTCGAGATAACGAGAGTCAACTGTACTCTTGAAAAACCAGTATTACTCATCAGTGGATCGCAGCAGATAACATGTGAATTAACATCAATACAGTACTGAAATACATATGAGGACAGGGCTGCGAACTAAAGGTCAGAGCAAAAACAAAAATACTCTTGAAGAACAAGTATTACTCATCAGTGGATCACAGCAAATAACATGTGAATCAACATCAATACAGTAATGAAATACATATAGGGACAGGGTTACGAACTGAAGGTCAAAGCAAAAACAAAAATACTCTAAAAGAACCAGTATTACTCATCAGTGGATCACAGCAGATAACATGTGAATCAACATCAATTCAGTAACGAAATACATATTAGGACAGGGCTACGAACCAAAGGGAAGAGCAAAAACAAAAATGCTCTTGAAGAACCAGTATTACTCATCTGTGGATCACAGCAGATAACATGTGAATCAACATCAATACAGTAATGAAATACATATGAGGACAGGGCTATGATCTAAAGATCAGAGCAAAAACAAAAATACTCTTGAAGAACCAGTATTACTCATCAGTGGATCACAGCAGATAACATGTGATTTAACAGCAAAACAGTAATGAAATACATATAACGACAGGGCTACGAACTGAAGGTCAGAGCTAAAACAAAAATTCTCTTGAAGAACCAGTATTACTCATCAGTGGATCACAACAGATAACATGTGAATTAACAGCAAAACAGTAATGAAATACATATAAGGACAGGGCTACGAACTGAAGGTCAGAGCAAAAAAAAATACTCTTGAAGAACAAGTATTACTCATCAATGTATCACAGCAGATTACATGTGAATTAACAGCACTACAGTAATGAAATATATATGAGCACAGGGCTACGAACTGAAGGTCAGAGCAAAAACAAAAATAGTCTTGAAGAACCAGTATTACTCATCAATGTATCACAGCAGATAACATATGAATCAACAGCTATACAGGAATGAAATACATATGAGGACAGGGCTACGAACTAAAGGTCAGAGCAAAAAAAATACTCTTGAAGAACAAGTATTACTCATCAGTGGATCACAGCAGATAACATGTGAATTAACAGCACTACAGTAATGAAATATATATGAGCACAGGGCTACGAACTGAAGGTCAGAGCAAAAACAAAAATATACTTGAAGAACTAGTATGAGCTTAGTAATCTACAAGTAATTCAGTTTGAGATTTATCGCTCAGATATTGTACATTCTGACGTTATTATTGTACAATTCGTTCATTTTCAGTTTGATTGTTTTATTAAAGAGCAATATCAGACCGTTTTCTGTTTTACTTATTATTAGATTCAACACTTAAAAGACTGATCTATAACTTTCTTTTAACATGCAATATTAAATATAAAGTAGCTTACATTCTTGAGGCATGGGTTCTGCTAGATCCACGCATTCAAAATTCATGAAACATCAAAACAACTATAAACAGTATCATAAACTATCTGATTTGTTTTTGTTGTTGCTGTTGTTGTAGTTGCTGTTGTCGTTTCTGAAACTTTACAAGATTGTAAGTTTGCAGTTGGAGGACTAGCTATTTTCTAGGTAATTATACAAAAGTAAACATCACCTACCACAAATAATAGTATAAAGCCCAAAAGTATATATCTCAAACCGAAGAGTCTGAACAGAGCTCTGATCAAACTTGGTGTTTTCTTGGTTCCTTTTGTCTTTTTGCATTCCTTATCCCATTCTCTGAAATCATGATTGAAACTGTAAATTTAGGTTACCAGGTTACAGATATGTGAAACTGTTACATATATGTATGCATGTAACAGATCTGTGTAAACGCATCACATTTGCACATAACATACTCGTATGAGTTTCAAGCTAATGACAGTGATATTAGGTGTTATCTGCCTTCGAAATTTTAATATAACCTTCAGCATTATATCGGCCCATATTTATTTATTTATTTAATAATTATTACCACCTTTTCTGTTACATATAAAGCTTAATAATCAAACCATTCCTTAGTTTCCATATTATATAGTAAAATTCTATCGTTTACATACATCTAAATAAGAGGGGCATCAAGATAAAGTTGTCTTTTTTTGTTGTTGTTGTTTTTTTTTTTGTTTTTTTTTGTTTGTTTTTTTCATCTCTCCTCACAAACATACTATATTGTGGTTACAAATAGCAGAGGCGCTTCTAATGACTACCCATGCCATATGTTTTTTTTTTGTTGTTGTTGTTTTGTTTTTTTTTTCATCTGGAGAAATTAGAAACATATATGCATTAAATGTGGCTGGCGCAAAGAAGTATACATTTTACTTGTTAAAGCTCTTCAGGGTATAACTATTGTTCTGTTTGACTTGCAAATGTCTAAAGCAGACTAAGCCTATAGCATCTCATGGTTCGTATCATGTTAACAAGTTTGCCTGGTCGCGTCATGCGAAAAAGCGCTATCGAACACTCAAAAAAGCGCATATTTAGATCGTCCTGCGCATGTGCAAAGTATCATCCGAGCCTTTGCTATCCATTCATACATCTTGTAGTATCCAAATTTCCAGTGAAGCTGATAGCGGACAGTGAAGGCTCTGATCAGACTGCGGATCCGTAGGCCGATCTGTGCTTTCGCTATCCGCATATGCCCGAAGACATGTTTTCGCATGGCGTGGCCATTGTAATGTGTACGCCCGTGGCCCCACAACGTATCTGGTGGAAACAGTATATAGGGGTCTATTAGTTTAGGGGGATTTTCGTAATTCGACGAAATAAACTAGTTTACTTATTTATTTATTTCAGTTTGTTTGTCACTCCTAACAACATTCTTTTTACGTTCTAATATGCCTAATATGCTTAAAACCCAAATGCAATCGTCCTCATTTCACTTGTTATATAGTAAAAAGACATTGTTTACATAACTCTATGTAGATAAGAGGGTATCAAGATCATTTTGTCTTATTTCCTCCGCAAAACAGTAACAAAAGAAAAAGACGAACATGTTATATGCATTCTGAAAAGATGTTTTTTACATAAAGTCTTTGCATTTCCTGTCATTTTCGAAATCTATGCATAATGAATAACAATCAAATATAAAAGAACGTACTGTTCAAGTCTGTCTCCGAGTAGTTGTGAATCATCTTCCGGACAAATGTTATACATGTCCTCAGCTTCAAGCGTCCGCACGTAGCCCGTCTTCAGCAAAGGATTCAGCCACCTACAAACATGTGAAGCCATTTAAAATGCGATAAATACATTACGAAAACAGGTCTATTCAAATATATTGAAAATTTCACCACCAAAAACTGAAAATTTTTCAGATAAAAATTCCGATACTTTTCATATTTCTGCTTAAAACATAGATTGTGGGTACTCGTTAGAACCGCCACGCCGAGGCAGTTCTAACGAGTACCCACAATCTATGTTTTTGAGCAGTAATAAGAAAAAATGTACACCCCTGTAAACCCCAGTTTTACTATATAACAGTGGGGTTTAAGGGGGTCAAAATTATAAAGGCATGTTTTCGTGATGGCTTTACAATATAGCTATGAATATTGAATGATCAAAAATATGAGATAAAATCCGAAGAGCAAGCGTGCTGGTACCACACGATATCGGCACGCTTAGTTGATATTGCACGCTAATTCGGATGTCTTCGAATGTTACCGTTATATGACATATGATATCGCACTAGTGCAGAAATGATATAGCTTTTGTAATATCTATTTCGCACTGTTGTTACATTACGAAAACAAGCCTATTCAAATATATACTGAAATTTTACCACCAAAAAGTGAAAATTTTTAGATAAAAATTCTGATATTTTTAACATAGATTGTGGGTACTCGTTAGAACCGCATCGACGAGGCGGTTCTAACGAGTACCCACAATCAATGTTTTAAGTAGAAATATGAAAAATAATGTATATCCCTGTAAATCCCAGTTTTACTATATAAAAGTGGGGTTTAAGGGGGTCAAAATTATATGGGCATGTTTTCGTGATGGAATTGCTTCAGACAAAGACTATTTCACAGGATTGTCTATAAAGCATTTTATCGAGTAAAGGTTAAAATTGGAAAGCCGTAAAACAGGTTTTAGTCCGATAATACCCCAATTGACGTTATCCCAACTCGGCACAATGTTATTATAATTGTTTGAGACAAAGACATTTTCAAAGACATTTTTGTCTATAAAGCATTTTATCGAGCCAAACTATTTATAGCTATATAATAAAAAGGTTATTGCAAGCTCGTGTCCTTCTATATCCCAACTTGGGACAATATTCACCAATATCAGTGCAATAGCCCTATAATATCAACACTCTTCGATATTGCATGGTTACTCGGATGCCTTAGAAGATTGCCGTTTCATGACGCTGCTTTTGATGACGTCTTAGACCAAATATATTGTGCAGTTGTGCGGGCTCTGGTTATTAGATGATAAAAAAAATGCCTATGTTAAGTCTTCTAACAATTGAAAATGACCAAAAATATTTAGAGCTATATTATAAAAAGGTTCTCCCCAACAAACTCACATTTGATATTCCCACTCAGGACACTATTCACCAATACCAGTGCAATAACCCTGAGATAACTGGTAGAATGTGCGTAGTCCGATTGCAGACCTCTTGAGTGATGCCCTCCCAGGAGTTATGGGGAACAGGAGAATAATGTCATTTCATTATGAAAACACGCTTATGCAAATATATAGAAAATTTCACCACCAAAAACAGCAAGTTTTCAGATAAAAAATCTGATATTTTTTATATTTCTACTCAAAACATAGATTGTGGGTACTCGTTAGAACCGCCTCGCCGAGGCGGTTCTAACGAGTACCCACAATCTATGTTTTTGAGCAGAAATAAGAAAAATAATGTATACCTTTGTAAACCCCAGTTTTACTATATAAAAGTGGGGTTTAAGGGGGTCAGAATTACATAGGCATGTTTTCGTGATGATTTCAGGGGAACAGGGGAACACGTCTACAAATGAAGGGAAGAAAGGAACAAATGTAATTTCGGGGAGCAGGGAACATAGAAAATTAAGATTTTGATTTAGGGGAAGAAGGGAAAATGCTGAAATATTTCAGGGGAACAAGGGAAGAGGTACCCCTTCTGCCGAGAGGGCCTCTTGTGGTAATGGTAGTTGTGGCTTGAGGTTTTTAACCCGTTCAGTAATGCTTCAGTTATATCGGGCTGACGTTATGTATGTTTGCATGCATTTATATAGGGTTTATTTGTTTGTTTGGTCGATTACGGAGAAATAGTTCACTAGCGTTCTCGTTCTAAGGCTTCCGTGTAAAAATCGAATGAGCGTTATTGTAAAAATCGGTCGAGTGATAGCGAACGAGTTTTTCCACGAAAGCCTTAGAAAACGCGTGACTTATGTTACGAGACAGGCGTAACGAGAAAGAAATGAAAGTGAAACCAGCAACAAGCTTTAAATTATTAACAATATTTATTCACAAAAAAACATGAGACAAGATTCAAAACAAAATAATGTAAGTAAACAGTACCTTTCAAGATTATGTCACAAAGTCCCTCAGAAATAATCCACAAGGATGTATTAAACAAAGCCTTTGAATAACAGTTTCTGATCCAACAATTTAAAGTTCCTGAATTCAGAATTTAAGTCCAGAACGAATAAAATATTAAACATCACGAAAACACGCCAATATAATTTTGACCCCTTTAAACCCTACTTTTATACAGTAAAACTGGGGTTTACAGGGGTATACATTATTTTTATTATTTCTGCTCAAAAACATAGATTGCGGGTACTCTTTAGAACCGCCTCGCCGAGGCGGTTCCAACGAGTACCCACAATCTATGTTTTGAGCAGAAATATGAAAAATAACAGACTGAGGTTTTTATCTTAAATTTTCAGTTTTTGGAGGTGAAATTTTCTACATATTTGCATAGGCGTGTTCTCGTAATGGTTATCCAGTATATAATAATTTCCGATGAAAGTATACAAAGATGCCCATATGAAAATCTTTTCTCCTCATATAATATTAAAGAACATTCTAGAAAAAGAATTTACTAAGGGCATCTCTCATTTTCTAGGTTCAGTCAAGAAACTTCTAAATATTCTATGACATGCCAAAAATAACTAAGTCCAGAATCAAGGACACAAACAGCATATTATTGTAAACATGTTATACCAGAAAGTTATTTATGGAAACATAGCAAATATAGTTATCAAAGGAAACATAGTAAACATGATGCTTAAAATAACTGAATACCCTATATATAACACTTATTTCTCCGCAATCGATTAAAAACAAACAAATAAACTGTTTATTACATTTCATTTCTTACCCCACCCCCACCCCAACACACAATTTTTTTAATTGGATATTACTTTTGTGACGCGTGGGAATTTCATATGCTAATGCTAGTTAGAATAGCACTCAATCAAGTTGTCAAAAAAATATTTGAAACAGTCTCTCTTTGTGTACTCTTTATTTGCTTCTAGAATTTTCAATTTTTAACGCTTTGTAATAATTTCAGCAAAACAACATTTTGAAATATTTTTCTCATCTTTCCCAGGAAAAATGGTTTGACATTTTATGCAATTCGTCTCCTAAGGAGACTATTGGCATGAATGTCAAATCCTGTTTTCTGGGGTATATAAGAAAATATCATAAAAAAAAGAATCAGAAAGCAAATTCTTACCAAAAGAACAACTTGGATACCGGATTTGCTTCGAGTAAAGGATTAGGATGACGGTGTGGTGATGATCCATCCATGTTGGCACAACCACCATTTACGAACCCTTTCTGTTTCCTTTAGGGATCAAACTTCTCTCTTCTTTTCTTGTATAAGTCTACAAAAAAACAAAACAAATCATTATATAACTTGTTTCTCCATACAACCGTTAGTTCGCTATGCAAACATTGTTTCGTTCAGTCGTGACAGAAAATATAAAAATCTCATTAATTCAGATGCATAATAATTAAAAATAAAATAGATCACATTGTGAAAAAATGTGTCCTATATCACAAAGTTTGCGAACAAATGTGTCATATATCACAAACGAGCCTTTTAAAATCATAGAATAAGAGGTTAGATCCTGGAAGAAATGGATTGTTATATGTAATGCTATTTTCTTTCTTGAAACAATAATTATTTTGTCTGCATCACTCAAAAAACATAGTCCGGCCTTTCAGTATCTGCATTGTAAAGCAGCTGGTTCAAATTTGAGCCACAATGTCTGTAAACGTACCTTCGGACATGTGCTCCCAGCGAAGATTCAGATCAGCCTGCGCATTTGCGCAGTCTGATCGGAATCTTCCCTCGGCGCATTTTGGATAGCCAAGGATGGAATGTTTCTTCATGTGGACAACGAAGACTGATCAGACTGCGCGGATGCGCAGGCTGATTTGAGTCTTCATTGAGCGCACATGCCATAAGTACAGTTTTATCATGCTGTGACTCACTTTTTAATTTCTGTCAGACCGTTTTAATACTGTACCTCGTATACTTATGAACAAAGCCTGGATAAAGTCTGCTGTGTGTCCGCGCTGGCAGTTAGGGGTTTCCTCGGTGACCTCATAAATAGTTTCTGAAGGATATATCAATAAATAGCTAACTCCCTGCTCAGCCTTGATCTTTATGCAAAAATATAAGTGAAGATACCTAGAAAGTGCTATAGTCACGAAGAACATTCTCGAGGCACCAAAATAAGGAGAGATGAGGAACAAATAAGGACAACACAAACGTCACATTTAAAACCACAGACGCACAAAAATGAATTGCAACAGAAGAACCGCCTTGGAACGGTCAGTAGGAAAATTACTGGAGGGGAGGAGGGCGGGCTGCTTAAACCAGTTTTATTCGCGCAAAACCTCACCCTTAATTTTGATGCAGCTCCAAATTACAAATATGTAGTTGACTCTCGTTATCTCGACCTCGCTTATCTCGAATAACCGCTTATCTCGAAGTGAAAATCTGGTCCCTGCCTAAACATGAAAATCTAACAACAGGTAAAAAAATATTGTGGAAAAGAGGAGAAATTTTCTCCTCTTTTGCACAATATTTTTAATATATCTCTAACTTCAAGAGTCCAATTACATCATAAATTTGTCAAATGTGGTTGTGCGAATTATTTTTTCCTCAATTCTACAAATCTGATATGTCGAGGTACGGATATATCGAAATATTTCAGAGGGTCCCTTGGAATTCGAGATAACGAGAATCGACTGTATAGTCACAACTACTGTGATAAAACAAAGCAAATGGCTTAGTGGCAAGTTTTATTTTGTCCTACATGGGGTAATTATATGACGTGATAATTCGAAATCAATAACTTGTAATTTCTCTCTGTGCTAGCTGCAAGGATCTAAGATGTCCATTTTGGGACAAATATGTACCACAGCTTATTTATTGCACAATTATCGACAAATTGAAAAGCTGATTTAAGAACCCAAAATCTGAAAATCACGCTTATAATGTAAACCCTACTAATCCTTGTTTTCACTATATATTATGGGTGAACATGAGGTACACTTAAGTATAGTAAACATCTAAAAGGTAGTTTTAAAATTCTAGCCGTCAAGCGAGAATTTTAAAACTAATCAACAATCAATTTGCCGCTGAATCGCCTGCCTTGATTTGATAGAAGAAATTAACTAGACTGTTGACAGTTTTGCTGATTTCGTGATTACAGCATTATGAAAACAAGCCTATTCAAATATACTAAATATTTTACCACCAAAAAATGAAAATTTTCAGATAAAAATTCTGATGTTTTTCATATTTCTGCTCAAAACATATATTGTGGGTACTCGTTAGAACCGCCTCGGCGAGGCTGTTCTATCAAGTACCACAATCTATGTTTTTTGAGCAGGAATAAGAACAATAATGTATACATCTGTAAACCCCAGTTTTACTGTATAAAAGTGGGGTCTAAGGGGATCAACATTATATAGGCATGTTTTCGTGATGGGGTCATCCTTATTTATTTAAAGGAAAATAACTGACGGCAAAAATACATTTTTTCCTTCTTGAATATAGTTTTGTTAAGGGAGGAGAAGGATAATGCATATTTGAAACTGCAATAAAAGGAAAGGCTTGAAATGCAAATGAAAATGAAATGCTAATATTTGTTTTATAGCGTGACTTACAGGTTACAACATGGATATTCTGAGGCAAACTGCATGCATGGTTGTCATCACGAAAACATACCTATATAATTTTGACCCCCTTAAACCCCACTTTTATATAGTAAAACTGGGGTTTATAGGGGTATACATTGTTTTCCTTATTTCTGTTCAAAAACATAGATTGTGGGTACTCGTTAGAACCGCCTCGCCCAGGCGGTTCAGAACCGCCTGGCCGAGGCGGTTCTAACGAGTACCCACAATCTATGTTTTGAACAGAAATATGAAAAATATCTTAATTTTTTATCAAAAACTTTCCTTTTTAGGTTGTAAAATTTTCAGTATATTTGAATAAGCGTGTTTCCGTAATGTTACCAATTTATGGTTGACGTCTTGCTTCCCTCTTAAATTGCACGACGGTGTGTCGGTCCCCAGACTAAATGTCGGCTCCCTGAACATCACGAAAACATACCTATATAATATTGATCCCCTTAAACCCCCTTTTTTATAGTAAAATTGGGGTTTACAGGGGGAAACATTATTTTTCTTATTTTCTGCTCAAAAATAGATTGTAGGTACTCGTTAGAATCGCCTCTTTTGAAAAATATCAGAATTTTTAACTGAAAACTTTCAGTTTTTAGTGGTGAAATTTTCAATATATTTGAATGGGCACGTTTTCACTATCAATGTCTCTCTCGGGCTCATTTTCGCCTCTTTTATTTATTTATTTATTTTGTGTGTGTGTGTGTGTGTGTGTGTGTGTGTGTGTGTGTGTGTGTGTGTGTGTGTGTGTGTGTGTGCTGGCTTCAGATTGCTTTTGCGCCCTTTGCTTTGTTTCATCACAATGTTTTTGATTATATGTGTTTCACTGTGATGTTTCACAGATGTGGTCACAGTTGTAATTTGGAGCAGCATCAAAATTAATGATGAGAATTCGCGTGAATAAAACTGGTTTAAGCCCATAGTAGATTTCCTATTGACCGTTCCAAGGCATTTCCTCCGTTGGAGTTTTTCTTTATTTATGCGTCTGTGGTTTCCATCACGAAAACATGCCTATATAATTTTGGCCCCTTATACCCCACTTTTATATAGTAAAACTGGGGTTTACAGGGGTATAGATTATTTTCTTATTTCTGCTAAAATACATAGATTGTGGGTACTCGTTAGAACCGCCTCATCGAGGCGGTTCTAACGAGTACCCAAAGTCTATGTTTTAGCAGAATTATGAAAAATATCAGAGTTTTTTATCTAAAAATTTTCAATTTTTGGAGGTGAAACTTTCTATATATTGAACAGGCGTGTTTTTGTAATGAAATGTGGCGTTTGTTTCGTCCTTATTTGTCTTTGACATTTTCTTCTTTTGATGCCTCGGGAGGGCTGTGTTACTTGCTTTTTTGGCATTTTCTGGGTAATTTATATTTTATCTTAACAGGTGGTGGATTTTAATTGGTTCAGTCTCACTTGATTTCCAGATGTCTGCGTTTTCAGCATGCATTTGTTACTTTTATTGTTTTATGTACCACAGCCGATTTATTGCACAAATAATAATGTCACATATCAAGTCTGATACCCTAAAACAATACAAACGGGCATGTACCCATACCGGATTGTACATACAAAAACAATCAAGCAAGACTGGCTCAATTGAAATTCAACCCCTGCAGAGATGAAACAGGCTTTCTTAATGGATGCTTAACATTAATCATGCTGAATTTTAATTGAGGACAACAGTTGAAATACTTTAACGGATAACAGAGGGAGACAGATCATTTGAATTATTTCTTTTGAGATATGTTTCAAAGCATTTTTGTTTCACAGAGAAATAAAGTAATAAGTGAATACACTGTTGATCTAGGGATTTGGCCTAGCTTTCAGGTTCATCGATATATAGCTTGCTGAGAGGAAACTAACAAGATGAAAATACACTTTTCTCTGATATAGTTTTATATATACAGTTAAGCCTGTCTTTAAGGACACCTGTATTAAGCAATCACCTCTCTTAAAAGGCCACTTTTAAAGATCCAACTAAAGGTAAAGAAGTAGAAATTTACCTGTATTAAACAAGCACCTATCTTCAGCAACCACTTTTTGGCATTTCTATAGGTGCTTGCTTAACACAAGTTTGACTGTAGATATACAGTCGAACCTCAATGGCTCGAACATCTTTGGGACCATGGAAATTCGTTCGAGACATGGGTAGTTCAAGCCATTGAGGTTTAATCATGACACCAGTTCTGGAAGCAAATAGCGATTTAGGGAAATCTTTTCAATTTTCTACACAGTGATTGTATGTTGTGTGTACTCATTAGAATCGCCTCATCGAGGCGATTCTAATGAGTACACTCAACATACAATTTCACGATACAATAAGAAAATTTCCTTAAACATTTATTTCTTGAGCTATCGGAAAAATTTCGTAGGGACTGAAAAACGAGTTCGAATTAGCCATGGTAAACGAGCCATCCGTAGGAAACTGAGGGCGAAGATTGGGATTCCGTAGAGCTAGCTTAATCATCCAGTAATTTGTTACTGACCGTCCCATGGCGATAGTTTTATGGGGATTCTGTTTCTTTTTTTTTTTTCTTCTTTTAGCAATTATGCATTTAGATAAACATACATTCAGTTAAGTTTGGGTAATAGGGTTGCCATCTTTTTGGGAATGGGCTGCCAACTCTGCTTTCCATATGTTCTCTTTGTGGCTGTTTTTAATTGTATTTGTCTGTATTACTCTTTGATGTTGAGAACTTGATGTGGATCTGATTTTATCAGTTTCTGAGTTCATTTAATTACTTTGTTAGGATAGGATTAGGGGAAGGCGCACTTGAAACCTTATTCAAAGGAAAATCTTCTTGATCAGGTACTGAATTCATGGTTGAGCTTTTCCAGTATGTTGTATCAAAGATCTAAATTTGGATATCCCTGAAAAATTTGACATTAATTTCAGACAACTATGAGTTCGTCTTAATCGAATATAATCTCCAACAATATGGTAAAAGGTAACATCATCCTGTTTAAAATGTAAGATGATAAATACAATATGAACTGTTGAGATCATATATTAGTGCCTGGAGAGTACATATTTATCTTACAATAAAATATGTGATACTTCAAGTGAAACATTATCTTCAAGCATACGAGACATTCCGCATCCGCACAGCCTGGTGAGGGTTTATGCCGACAGCGAAGGCAGTCTGATCAGTGCCTTCATTGTCTGCTAGCACAATTACAAGATACTACAGACTGTATGAATGGAGAGCAAATTCCGGATGATATTTTGCACATGTGCAAGACGATCTGTATCTGCGCATTTTTTTCGAATGTTCGAAGGCACCTTTTTTTTTATCTTAGTAGTATCTTAAGGCTGATTTAGTTTATGATTGACCTTGTTCAATTTGTTCATATCCATACGAAAACGCGTTTCATGACCGGCGAAATATTATCGACAGCCCAGCAAGCATTCTTTATAAATCTACAGCGGGCCGTCATCGGCCCGTCAGGGTAGCTGATAACGGCCCGCTGTAAAGAATGCTAGCTGGGAGGCGTATACAAACGACGAAAATCTGCATTTAAGTTATTAACATAGCAATTTGTTTGTATTAAAACCATGCATCAACAAACAAAAAGAAGTTTGAATTTCCGGTCTGTTATAAGAACTAGCTTCAACACGGAATGCGTAACACGAAGTGGTCTGAAGTTTTGGAGGTATATTGCCCCTCACCATAACAGAATTGAATTGAATAAATCTAAGACAAACTATCAGACAAAAATCTAAAACAAACATTCAGACAAATAGTACGGGTTGTGGGCCGGGTGGCATAGTCGTTAGTGCACTCGACTTTCAAGCGGGATATCGTTGGTTCGAATCCAGCTCGGGTCGAGACAATTTTCAGACCATTAGAACGCCTAGCTCATATTCGGCGTGCCCTGGGTTGAGTATAAAGTGGACAGGGCGGCGCTTGGTGACAAACAGCGGCACCAAGTGTGCATGGCTGATCCATGAAAGCAAGGCTGTACAATTACATGTACACAACAATTGCCACAGCCTCTATGTGGCTCGGGTGCCTGGTAGCTGTTAAAAATCCGCACAACAACAACAATAGTACGTGTTCCAGTATAAAAATTTGCTAACCCAACAATCGGAAAGACATGATATAGGAAGACAGTTGATTGAGCACCCGCGCAGTCAGAAGAATCTTCGTTAACCATGAGGGGAAGTGATGTAGCAAGTTTGGTTGAATTCCGCCGAGTGGTTTATGATGAGATAGCGTGACGGACAAATGGATGGACGACAGGCCCACGGACGGACGGACGCACGGAAAAATAAAGTTGCTTTCGCACACGCTTACCATCAGGGAAAGTGATGTAGCAAGTTTGGTAGACTTTCGCCCAGTGGTTAAGGAAGAGATATAGCGGTCGGACGGACGGAGGGACGGACGGAGGCGTTCACAAAATTCCCATTGCCATTAAAAAAGCGTGGGGATAAACATTTGTTGACGGACTATACTCGGTAAGAAATAATGAAGAACAAACACAATAAGTCAAGTTATTTCCGTAAACAAAAATGTTCATCAGAATTCCGTACAAGCCATTTAATAAAACCCGACCAGAATTTTAATCATTCAGTGCTCATATATACTTAGACAGCAACTACAGAGAATGATTTATCGCGAGAAGTGAATTTTACGAAAGAGCATTAGGGCCACATATACTTTTATTTCTGTTGATAGGTATCTCCAAATTTCGACTAATTATGTCGAAATTTCGATTTGATAACTCGAAATTTCGACTAAATAACTCGAAATTTTTGGTTAATAACTCGAAATTCCGACTTAATATCTTGAAATTTCAACTTATTATCTCGAAGTTTCGACACAAGATCTCGACACTTAAGAACTCGAAATTTCGACCTAGGTTACTAAGTCGAACCTCGACTAAATGGACGTTATTGCGTTTACTTTTCATACCCCACTTTTTAGGACCCTGGCTAATTTGGACTGAGCAAACAGTGTTTACGCAGAGCAGAACGAGGAGTCTGATTAGGGGCGTTACTGAATGCCTCTCAGTCAGCGAAAAGAAAGTCACAAAAATTGACTGTAAAAATGGTGGAAAATCAAACATGTTTTTCCAGTCACCTTAACCCATTTATACCGAATGGACTCTTCTACCTTCACTCTTCGAATCGGACCATTTCTACTATAAGGGGTGTCTAGTGAGGGTTTACCATTACCATGGTTTATAGAAATCTCTTTATTTAATGCAAATAGTGTAAACCCTGATCAGACGCCGCACATGCGGCGTCTGATCTGGGTCTATACTGTTTGCCAATGTTCCTTTTTAGGGACGCTAGTGGACTTCTCTACCTTGCCTCTTTGGACACAGTCATTTCAATATAAGGAGTACCAGGTTAGTTTTTTATAGAATTTTTTGTCCTAAACAGTGTATACCCTGATCAGACGCCGCGTTCCCTTTTAAGGAACGCTAGATATAAATGGGTTAATGCAATGGCTTCCAAATTATAAAAGATGACAAAGCGCGGAAGAGCTGTCAAATGCGTATGTTGTGAAATTCGCTCTCAGTAACTGAAGTTTAGTTCGTGGTATAAAAATCTTTTTCAGATTCTCGATGAAATAGAAAAATGAAATAAACTTACTAAGGACAACTAGGATACTGGATTAGCTTTCAGTATAGAATTAGGATTACAGTGTGGTAAAGGTCCATCCATATTCACAAAACATCAAATGTAAATTTATCGCTTTTCCTTGGGGATAAAACTTACGCTATCCACTAGAACTGAGTTATTATGTTACAAAATACGAGTTAAAATATCATTATTTGCTATACTGTAACTATCGTTTTTACCGTATGTATTCGGACAGACAGGACTGAGCAAACAGTGTAGACCCAGATGAGACGCCGCAGAACGCGGCGTCTCATCAGGGTTACACTGTTTGCCACTCATCCAGCAATTTTTAGACACAACATCGGGTAGTAAATTGCACTTGTTCAATTTCTAGAAAAAGTATGGTAAGTTGAGGTGTCTGAATACTATGGTAAATATGGTAGTAAATTATCATACTGACTGGAAATACTACATAAGAATTATTAAGGGTAATATATATACTTTTAAGGCAGGCAACTCTGTCAAAATTGTTTTGTTTCCCATCACGAAAACATACCTACACTGGCTACAGTTGCTTATCACAAATGAAACACTGTATCGTGCAAAATGCATGCGTTTTGCGGAAATGCAATTCACTCTGAATTGCTTTACATTGTTTTCGTGATAAGCAATGTCAAGTGTTAATATATACGAAAACTTCAGCCTATATATCTTTCCAGTCAATGTATGACAGTTTTTTTTTTATTGTTTATTTATTTATCTATTTTTTTTTTAAATTTTTGTTCGCAAGGTTCGCCACTTTTTTTAAGCGGCGATATACCTTAAATTTATCTTAACACCATGACCATAGTTTGGTGTTATCCGTATAACATACCTATCCTCTCATATAGCCTCTGATGTGATATTCGAAACTTTAAAGATATTTCAACAGATTTTATAGAATATATTACATTCACAAAGTTTGAAGTAAGATAAAAGATAAACAGATAAATTTTATTCGCAAAAGGCCTATCGGCCTATGAGCTTCACTCAAGGCAAGATTAGTACAATATAGACATGACATGAAAACGATATTCATAATAATTAGTACATTTAGCCTTTCCCATCCTCTGAGATAATTCAGCAGACGACAAGTAAATGATATTTTTCTTATTTTTTCTACAAAAATTTTGACATTTTATGCAAATAGTCTCCAGTGGCAATTTGCATGAAATGTCAAAACCTGCTTCCTGGTAAAAATAAGAAGAGGTACAGTCGACTCCCGTTATCTCGAACTCCAAGGGACTCTATGAAACACTTCGAGATATCCGTACTTCGACATATCAGATTTGCGGAACAGAGGAAAAAACAATTAATCGAACAACCACCTTTAACAGAATGAATATGTAATTTGACTCCTAAGTTAGAGATATATTGAAAATATTGTGGAAAAGAGGAGAAATTGCTCCTAAGGAGCAATTTCTCCTCTTTCCCACAATATTTTGTTGCCTGTTGGTAGATCTCCGTGTTAAAACAGGGACCAGATTTTCACTTCGAGATAAGCGATTATTCGGGATAAGCGAGTTCGAGATAACGAGAGTCGACTGTATTTCAATATGTCACGTCTGCTGAAAAGTTTGCGTTAAAAGTGACCTTTGATAATATTATACATGCGATTTGGTTGCGCCGACGACAGGTATACTATTTGGAAGTGTTATAAACCTGAAAATGTTATTTATCACCTTCCGCACTCAGCGAAGCGATGAAAACAAACTCTTAGCAAAAGCCCATCCCAGGCGGGGTACCATATTCCCTTTTTCCCCTAAATATAATTGGTCATGTTACCTTGTTTCCCTGTAGTGATTTTCAAAATGTTCATGTTCCCTGTTCCCTAAAATGAGCTGTATTCTTTTGTTTCCAATTAAATATTTGCCAGTGTTTCCTTGTTCCCTGAAAATAAATAGGCATGTTTCTTTGTTCCCCAAAACCCTGGGAAGGCCTCAAGCATGCTGGGTAAAAGTTTCAAAAGAAATTTTAAAATAATTTTCTTATTTATCAGCAAACGGGGTTGGACATTTCATGAAAATTGTAATTTGCATGAAATGTCAAAGCCTTCTCACGGTCTGGGAAAAAATAAGTAAAATTTGTCGTCTGCTGAATCTGCCAAGAGAGTGGTCGTTAAACGATTGTATTATATACATGTTTTGGCTACATTTCTTTGCATGGTAACACATGCAAAGTATCACTGTTGGTTTAAACATATTTTATTACATAATACAAGTACAACAAAGTAACATATTTGACATACAGACGATATAGGATTAGAACGATAGCATTAAATACGTATATAGAGTTCTTCTCCTCTACGGTGTATATTGCGTTGTTTGTTTGTTTGTTTGTGTTGGGGTTTTACGGCCCTGTCAACCCAATGGGGTCATGTCGAGCGCGGTCAGTTTACCTAACCACACGTTTACTGGACAGGCTTAGTCCTCTAAACGGTTAACCAGTATTGTGCACATTCTTTCGCTAGAAACTGACAACTGCCCTTCTTGAATCAGCGGAAGGGAGAGAATGACCGTAGAAAATATTTCATGATCAATCTCCACGAAAGAATGTTGCCGACCTCGGCGGAGGTTGAACCCGCGACCTCCTGGTCTCCAGTCGGACGGCGCATCCAACTGAGCCACCGAGGCCGGCTGTATATTGCGTTGTTGACTTGAAGGCAGATTATTTCACAGATCAAGGCAAAATGTTGTGATTGTTATTTCATGTAAGAAGGTAAAATAAATAAGTTGACAAAACACACACACACACACACACACACACACACACACACACACACACACACAAAATATAAAATAAAAAAAAAATAGAATAAAGAAAATTTAAAAAAAAAAAAAAAAATTAAAAAAAAAAATAAAAATAAATAGATAAATAAATAATCCATTACGAAAACACGCCTATTCAAATATATAGAAAATTTTTCCTCCAAAAATTTTAAAATTTTCAGATAAAAAAAACTGTGATATTTTTCATATTTCTGCTCAAAACATGGATTGTGGGTACTCGTTAGAACCGCCTCGGCGAGGCGGTTCTAACGAGTAGCCACAATCCATGTTTTGATCAGAAATAAGAAAAATAACTTGTACCCCTGCAAACCCCAGTTTTACTATATAAAAGTGGGGTTCAAGGGGGTCAAAATTATATAGGCATGTTTTCGTGATGCAATAAGTGTTTGTATAAGAAAACAGTGTAGTAAGCATCAAACAGTGTATAACAAAGTATATGAAAATGACATTGTAGGAGAGGAACAACTGAGCTTGCATCCACAGGCAGATAATGCAGATATTGTTCAGGACAAGTTGTACCTGCAACATGCATTTACCACAGATTTAAAACCGTTTAGTGTCCAATATAAATTTATGCACTTTATGAAAAATCACTGTTGTAGCCACCTATCACAAATGTAGTATATTTTAAGTCACGTGATGCACACTCGTGGGCGTGGCTCAACTTACCTTGCATTGTACAGAAGTGCTACGAGCGTATCATCACGAAAACATACCTATATAATTTTGACCCCCTTAAACCCCACTTTTATATAGTAAAACTGGGGTTTACAGGGGTATACATTAACTTTCTTATTCCTGCTCAAAAACATAGATTGTGGGTACTCGTTAGAACTGCCTCGTCGAGGCGGTTCTAACGAATATCTACAATCTATGTTTTGAGCAGAAATATGAACAATATCAGAATTTTTTATCTGTTTTTTTTTTTTTTTTTTGATGGTAAAATTTTCAATATCTTTGAATAGGCGTGTTTTCGTAATGTTGTCGTAAAACACATTCTAAAAGAAATAAACCTTGACATTAATAAACACATACATACACACAAAAATGAAAATAGCTGAGGTGTCAAAATCAGTAAAATAGTTAAATGAGCCCCAACGTCAGAAAAAGTACCTTCGCACTTGTACACCATGCGAAATTATTCAGACACTGTGGAACATTATAAACGGGATGTGACACTCCTGGCGACTTTTTACAGAAGGACATCTTTGTAGACTGTTTGGCCGCGCGGACAGAACAAATTCTTTCCTTAACGCTTAGCACTCTGGGTAAACTTTTCAGAAGACATTTTTTTAGATATTTTCTTATTTTTCCCGAAAACAGAATTTGACGATTCATGCAAATTGCCTCCATTGGAGGCAATTTGCATGAAATGTCAAATCCAGTTTTCTAGGAAACTTGATATGAAAAATATCAGTTTGTCCTCTGGTGGAATAGCCCAGAGATTGGTAATGGATAATTCTGTGTTCACACGGATAGTAGTTTGTAATGATGAAAGAAGACACAATCTATGAGTATCGTTTTCATTGGATATATCACAGTGTCTAAACATAAAATGCACCATATTTTTATTTTTACTGCTATACGTTCTAGCATTGTTGATGTGCAAAAAAAAAAAATAAATAAATAAACAACATTCGCCATTTAGACTTTTTTGAATATGGTGTAAAAGTACCCGGTGACGACACGCGACAGTGTTTAATGTATTAAAAAATGACAAAAATTTGAACATAGACTTATCTACACTAAAACAGGGCTGCGTTCAGTTAACCGAAACGTCGCAGTTACTCGGAAAATATTGCAATTTTTCTGTTCATTTGTGACAGTTCGGTGAAGGGTAGGCGAGTATACGGCTGCTCATCTCCACACGCGCAACACCGTGTCGAGAAAAGAAAATCGTACGGTCACATTACGAAAACACGCCTCTTCAAATATATAGAAAATTTCATCTCCAAAAACTGAAAATTTTCAGATAAAAAAAAACTGATATTTTTCATATTTCTGGTCAAAACATAGTTTGTGGGTACTCGTTAGAACCGCCTCGGCGAGGCGGTTCTAACGAGTACCCACTATCTATGTTTTTGAGCAGAAATAAGAAAAATAATGTATACCCCTGTAAACCCCAGTTTTACTATATAAAAGTGGGGTTTAAGGGGGTCAAAATTATATAGGTATGTTTTCATGATGAGTTCAGGTGGCGTTTAAGGTGGGTGTCATTTGAAAGAAGGCTGACATTTTGGCACGATCGCCGATATCCGAAATCGGGCGATGTAAATTAACCTCTTAGTTAGTCTCCCATACAATCAGACCGGAATTTCCTTTGCAAAATAGGCTACAGGAACACATTTGCTGTAACTGGATCAGAAATCATACGTAAAACGCGACCAGTAGTATGAAATACGATGTTGAAAAATCATGGTCTTCTCAATCACCACCTATCTGTATCGCCACCGCTCCCCTTACGCACCATCCGTCAATAAAATGCCTAGTTTCTATGCAATGGCAAAATAATGCGATATATTTTCTTTTGAACGACATATTTACATGTTTAACCTTCACTGAAATGGTGATGCGTTTAACCAGAAATTTGTAATCTCTCAAAGAGCTGGAGTTTTACATGCCTGTCTGTCGCCAAAACGGCAAAATCTGACCACAATTGCATCGGAAAAAATGGTTTTTATTCCGTATTTGCTCACAGGACTTCCGGTCTGAAATATGCGGAACTAACTAAGAGGTTGAATTACATCTCCCAATTTTGGATATCGATGATCGCACTAAAATGTCAGCCTTATTTCAACTGGCACCCACCTTCAACGCCACCTAAACTGATTCTCCGAAACCACTTCCGGAAGATTTCCTCACGATTTCTTTCCACAACTAGGTGTTTCGCGTGTAGATATAAGCAGTCGTGAAGTATCCGTGCAACCAAATTGTGGCCAATGCAAATAATTTTTGGTATGCTTGTTCGTGATAAAAATATGGACATGTTTACTGGATTGACATTATTTATTTGATTCTATATTTGTTCGATCTAATATCAAGTCTCTCTAACGAGAATAACAGCTACTCTCTAAGGTTACAACAACCGTTCAAAAGATGCAAAATACTTAAGGAAAAACTCTCGCGTGTGCTTTTGCTCTACTGAGCGCAACCCTGGTGTATGTGCCGTGTGGCGACCGTAAACTATAGTGGTGCTTATATCCTATATTCTTCTTTTCCTCCGTGTCGTTGTTGAATAAATGTCACACAAGACTTAATTGGAAGTATAGATTTCTATAGTTTCACGGATGGCTCGGTGAGGCGTGTTAGGTAGTACATCCCATACTCTGAGATTCCATATCCATTACGAAAACAAGCATATTCAAATATACTGAAAATTTTACCATCAAAAAATAAAAAAAAAATCAGATAAAAAATCCTATATTTTACATATTTCTGCTCAAAACATACATTGTGCGTACTCGTTAGAACCGCCTCGATGAGATAAGCAGAAATAAGAAAAACAATGTATACCCCTGTAAACCCCAGTTTTACTATATAAAAGTGGGGTTTAAGGGGGTCAAAATTATATAGGCATGTTTTCGTGATGAATGATTGTAGCATGTGTTAGACAGAATCTAAAATTCCATAGTTACTTTAAATATTCGGCCGTTATAATTCCTTAGCGTATGTATTTAAATTTTGAAATGCAATGACTCATTGTTACAACTATAGCATTTGTTCCGAAAGATGTTAAGTGCCAGTAAAATGAATTTGCTACTGTAAAGAATCCTTAGTACGTATAATGGTATGTAAAAAATGTCCTATTTTATTCGAACATGTGTTTTGGATATTTATTAGAATCGCTTCGTTGGGGCGATTCTAACAAATATTCCAAACATATGTTTCTTGAAATATTAAACACAATATTCTTGCAAAATTTCTGATTGATTGTCACTTCTTGGACGAAGATTTCTAGTTGGGCAAATTATTATTATAAAGATTTTTGTCGTTGTATCGACTGTAGGTATAAAAGGTTGAGTGTATCTGGAGGAGGATCTAAAATATGCTAAATGATTGGTAAACAGTGTCGACTCTACAAACTACTCCTGGGTATCCATTATGAAACGCCTATTCAAATATATTAAAAATTTCATCACCAAAAACTGAAAGTTTTCAGATAAAAATTCTGATGTTTTTCATATTTCTGCTCAAAACATAGATTGTGGGTACTCGTTAGAACCGCCTCGCCTAGGCAGTTCTAACGGGTACCCACAATTATGTTTTTAAGCAGAAATAAGAAAAATAATGTTTAGCCCTGTGAACCCTAGTTTCATTATATATATAAAGGTGGCGTTTAAGGGGATCAAAATTATATAGGTATGTTTTCGTGATGCTCTGTTTGCTTAAATTCGACTGGCCGAATATTTAGAGCAAATATGGTATTTCCATTTTGATAAAGTTTATATTTTTTTATTTATAGATTGCCTTTATAGATTCAACAGAGAACTACACCTAATGATAAGCCATTGTAATTATTTGGGTCTCCTCAGAAATGAAAAAAAAAACAAAAAAAAAACATGTTTCTCGTTACAACCAAGGTAAAAACAATGGTTCTACATTGTATCATATAAATCAAGAAATTTATCTTTAACCAGTTTATGCGGCAATGTTGTACAAATCGTATAAAAATCATATACAGTCGTCTCTCTTTATCTCGAATTCCATGGGACTCTCTGGAATATTTCGAGATATCCGTACTTCGACATATCAGATTTGCAGAATTGAGGAAAAGTAATTCGAACAACCACATTTAACAAATTTTATGTAGTTAGTTAGAGATATAGCGAAAAACATATTGTTGAAAAGAGGAAAAATTGCTCCTTAGGAGCAACTTCTCTTTTCCACAATATTTTTTACCTGTTGTTAGATTTTCATGTTTAGGCAGGGACCAGATTTTCTCTTCGAGATTAGCGGTTATTCGAGATAAGCGAGTTCGAGATAACGAGATTCAACTGTATAGACAAACTACATCACGAAAACATGCCTATATAATTTTGGCCCCCTTAAACCCCACTTTTATATAGTAAAACTATGGCTTACAGGGGTATACATTATTTTTCTTATTTCTGCTCACAAATAGATTGTAGGTACTCGTTAGAACCACCTCGCCGAGGCGGTTCTAACAAGTACTCACAATCTATGTTTTGAGCAGAAATATGAAAAATATCAGAGTTTTTTTATCTGAAAATGTTCAGTTTTTGGAGGTGAAATTTTCTATATATTTGAATAGGCGTGTTTTCGTAATGAGACTCGTGGAAAAATAGTAAATCTCAAATAAACCCACACAAGAATTTTTATCAATCCAAAAGACTTTCATATATAATTTCTCACAGTATTTAACTACACTGAACCTCATTAGCTTGAACACCGATGGCTCGTTTACCATGGCTAATTCGAACTCGTTTTTGAGTCTCTAGGTAATTATCTTGATAGCCCAATAAAGCAAATATTTGTGAATAGGGAACTGTTCTTTTTTTATCATAAAATGTATGTGAACTCATTAGAATCGCATCGAGGCGATTCTAATAAGTACACTCAACATACCATTATTGTCTAGGAGATCGAAAATAATCCCTAAAGTATCGCCATTTGCCTCCAGATCTGGCGTCATGATTAAACATCAGTGGTTCGAACTACCCATATCTCGAACAAATTTCCATGGTCCCAAAGATGCTCGAGTCATAGCAGCAAGACTAGAAGTTCATAATTTTGCAAGTTCAGTTGCAATGCATTAGACTTTGTAATAAAGCGTGCTGAAATATACTTTTATGAAGCTTCGCTAAGCAATATCATCGCGAAAATATACCTATACAATGTTTGCCTCTTAAACCCCACTTTTATATAGTAAAACTGGGGTTGTCAGGGGTATACATTATTTCTCTTATTTCTGCCTAAAACATAGACTGTGGATACTCGTTATCACCGCCACGCAATTTTTACCAGAAATATGAAAAATATCCGATTTTTTTATCTCAACATTTTCATTGTTTGGTGGTAAATTTTTCAATATATTTGAATAGGTGTGTTTTCGTAATAAACGTAGGAAGCTTATACTGTTTCTTTTTCATATTAATCCTTTCATCCCTGAATTCCTGAAGTGGACTCTTCCATCTCCGAACCTGGTCAAAACCAAAGTTCTAAACAGGAGTCCAGTAAACAACCAAAACAGAATGGTAATCAGTGCAGATCCTGATGAGATGGCTCCTTACGAGCCGTCTCATCTGGATCTACACAGTTTTCACAGACATCTGTTTTGGTCTGCAGAGCTGAAGCGGTTAATATTGACTGCAAACCAGACAGATTGTTTAATATAGCATAGACTTTTCATCGATGGAAGTCTGCGTGTAATCTTCGTCCTGCAAGTTCTTTTTCCTCCTCCAAAATAATTCTATGGATGAATGCAATACATTTCATGGCTAATCTCAGAGCAACAGAGAAACTACACTTTATAATTTCGAACACATTCCAGTGGACACATGATATTTATACAACGTCGCCTCAACGTCGATGCAACGTCATGACGTTGGGTTAACCCATATAAGCCTAGCGTTCCATAAATGGGACATCGGCAAACAGTGTAGACCCAGATCAGACGCCGCAGAACGCGGCGTCTTATCAGGGTCTACACTATTTGTATTAAGTTCAGATATTTCTGCAAAACAAGAAAATAGTAAAAACTGACCAGACACCCCTTATGGTAGGGTGACTTTCAAGACTGAAAAATTGTGAACCCGGACCCCCCACGTACAACAAGGTAAGTCATATACCAAAATGTTCCACATTCTCTGTAGTTTCTGAAACTGCCGGCATAAATTGGCATAAATGATGGCGAACCGAGAAATCAAATATGGCCGCCAACATGGCCGCCAAATACTAAAAGTCTGCTTTTGAAGCCTTCTGGTTGCCCTAGTATGCATGCAAAATGTATATTTTGATTGATATGAACTTGTTCCAGACAATACTATTTATTTAAATACAAAAAGAAGCACGATTTAAACATTAAAGGCAAAATTAGAGGACAAATGAGCAATTTTTGGTCTAAAAATAGAGCACTTAGAAGAAACAGAAGTTCCCTAAAATTTCTTAAGCGATATCACTTGCTTCATTTTAATTTAAACAACACACCAGTGATCATGGCCAATTTAAACATCATATTTCTGTTGAAAATATTAAACCAGTATTGAACAGTTAGCAGTTTGTTATCCCTACCCCCACCATTCGATTTCAAATTTTCTGAACTGATGCTTGTGAAGCTTGACAAGAGACAATAGAAGAAATGAAAAAGGTGGCATATTGTTAAACTATTTCATTTATCAACATCTTTTAATTAGGAATTGTTTGATTTCCTTTATAGTTCAAGTTTCAAATCACAGACATAACAACAAATAAGAAACACTGACCTGGATAAAATTGGCTTGGTAATGTTTACTATAACACCGACAGAAAGTGTTATGGAGGGAAACTTTAAAAATACATGCATGTAAACATTGTAAATAAATTAATTATACCCCCGACATAGGAAGTATGTGGGGGTATATAGTTTTCGCTTTTCCGTTCGTCTGTTCGTCCGTTCGTTCGTACGTACGTTCGTTCGTACTTTCGTTCGTTCGTTCGTACTTTCGTTCGTTCGTTCGTTCGTCTTTCCGTCACAGGGTCAAAGTTTTTGCGTTAAAGTTTATAAGACCTCATATTTTGAAGACCCTTTGATGGATTTCATTCATATTTGGCATGATGGTAGGTATAGGTCTAAAGTTTTTATCAGCACCATCCCCACCCCGGGGGTGACCTTGGGGTCAAGGTCACGGACTTAGAATTTTCATAAAAAAAGTCAGGGTCAAAGTTTTTGTGTTAAAGTTTATAAGACCTCATATTTTGAAGACCCTTTGATGGATTTCATTCATATTTTGCATGTTAATAGATATAGGTCTAAAGTTTTTATCAGCACCATTCCCACTCTGGGGGTGACCTTGGAGTCAAGGTCACAGACTTCGAATTTTCATAAAAAAGTCAGGGTCAAAGTTTTTGCGTAAAAGTTTATAAGACCTCATATTTTAAAGACCCTTTGATGGATTTCATTCATACTTGGCATGATGGTAGATATAGGTCTAAAGTTTTTTATCAGTACCATCCCCACACCAGGGGTGACCTTGGGGTCAAGGTCACGGACTTAGAATTTTCATAAAAATGTTTTTTGTGTTTAAGTTTATATAGCTATATCATCAAGACCCTTTAGGAATTTCATTTATATTTGACATGTTGCTAGATATCGGCCTAGAGTCTTACTCCGCATGATCCCCACTCAGGGTGTGACCAAGGTCAAGGTCACGAACTTAGAATTTTTTCATATAAAAGTAAAAAAAAATTGCGTTTAAGTTTATATAGCTATATCATCAAGACCTTTTGTTAAATTTCAGTATTCCCTAATTGAAAGGCCAGCGGATATAGCTATCAGCAAGGAATCTGTTGGTCTTTCCGTCCATCCGTTGAAGCATTATTCGTTCATACTTTGTTTTTGTCTTAGGGTCAAAGTTTGTACGTTAAAGTTTATTAGACCTCATATTTTGAAGACCCTTGGATGGATTTCATTCATATTTGGCATGATTGTAGATATAGCTCTGAAGTTTTTATTGGCACCATCCCCACCCCGTGTGGTGACCTTTGGGTCAAGGTCACGGACTTACAATTTTCATAAAAATGTCAAAATTTTTGTGTTTAAGTTTATATAGCTGTATCGTCAAGACCCTTGTGGAATTTCATTTATATTTGACATGTTGCTATATATTGGCCTACAGTCTTACTCCGCATGATCCCCACCCCAGGTGTGACCGAGGTCAAGGTCACGAACTTAGAAGTTTCATTTAAAAGTTAAAGTTTTTGCTTTTAAGTTTATATAGCCATATCATCAAGACCTTTTGTTAAATTTTATTATACCCTAATTGAAAGGTTGAGTGGATATAGCTATCAGCAAGGAATCTGTTTGTCTGTCCATCCATCCGTTGAAGCATTATTTGTTCATACTTTATTTTTGTCTTAGGGTCAAAGTTTTTACGTTAAAGTTTATAAGACCTTATATTATGAAGAGCCTTTGATGGATTTAATTCATGCTTGGCCTAATGGTAGATATAGGGCTTAAGTTTTTATCAGCACCAACCCTATCCCGGGGAATAACATTGGGGTCAAGGTCACGGACTTAGAATTTTCATAAATAAGTCAATTTTTTGTGTTTATGTTTATATACTATACCATCAAGACCCTTTGAGGAATTTCATTTATATTTTACATGTTGGTAGATACAGGTCTAGAGTTTTACTCAGCATCATCCTTATCCTGGGGTATGACCTTGAGGTCAAGGTCACAGACTTAGAAATTCCATATAAAAGTAAAAAAAAAAAAAAAAATTGCATCTAAGTTTATACAGCTATATTATGAAGACCCTTTTGTTGGTTTCATTAATGTTAAGCATGATGATATATATAGGTCTGAAGTTTTTGTCGGCACCATCCCCAATCTGGGGCATGGCTTTTAAGTAAGGTCACAGACGTTTCATACAAATGTCATTTTTGCTTATATTATAAAGACTGATTTCACTGGTATATGGTGATAGTTATAGGGCTAAAGTTTTATTTAGCTCAATCCCTGCACCTGTGCCTAACCTTTGAGGTCAAGGGCTTCATATTACTGTGTGATTGAATTTTTTCAATGTTATAACATATAGCATACAACTGCCATCTCCAGAGTCAAAGCTACATACTTTGTGCTATTTGAAAGGTGGCGGTAGCGCTAGTCGGGGGTATATGTGCCCCACTGGGCACTTCGTCTAGTTGAAACCAAATCTAGAAGGAAATGGCAAGTGTATTTATAAACTATCAAACACATGCAGACATTTTGCAGAAAAGTCGACACACTGTAAGGTCGACTTTGGAAGAGTGTCCTATAATGGACTTATCCATCCATCGTGGACACTTCTTGAGCCTGTCTGTGGACAGTCAGTGAAAAATACAAAAAAGCTATTTTGATATATTTGAAATACTCGAGCTACTGAATTCCCTTTCTAATGCCACTTTTCATTACTAAGGCTAAGGCGTGGGCCATACATCTTAGCGTCAATTGATTTTACTATTAACCCAATCTAAGTAGGCAATTAAATTGAAAAAAAAAACAAACATGAGTCTTCAAATGTAAACAATGATGCAAGATGCAGATATGGCTGAAAACATTAATTTCAGTGGGTAAATCATCCCAAATTGCACACAATTCGGAGCAATTGTCGTCAGAATGAAACATATTTTGGCGTAAATTTTGGTGCTGGGTTGTATGGAATTTAATTATGCACAGTATAGCATTCTCCAATTTTACTTCTATACAAATAGTGAAGATAGACTGTTAGCCCAGATGTTTCAGTGTTATGATGATCTGACCAGAGCTGTTATGATTCGGAACAGATGGCAACCATCTTCGTATATCAGTTTTATCTTAACCATATCACTAGCTTCATTTAACTTTTGCCTTACTGGACAACCAAATGACGAAAAAAAAAAAAGAAGATGGTCTGGAAATTTACATTGTGCCTCAAGACAGCTCCAATACAAAATATACTGGGCGCTGCCTATTGTAGCTGCCTATAGGTAGCCTGTAGGAAGTGCAATAGGATGCCTATAGGCTGCCTACTGGAAATTTGCCATGCAAATTTTGAATGGCCTACTCTTTATATGGAGTAGGAAGCTCATCTATGAAGACAATGACTAAAAAGGGATCTGGAGCTGCCTACTGTTCCTATTCTGCTTCCTCGTCTGTCATTGGCCACTGAGCTGCCTACTGCTGCCTCTTAAATGCTTTCCCTGCCTATTGAGCTGCCTACTACATGTTCACTGGCAACTGAGCTGCCTACCCTGCCTATTCAGTGGGAACTGAACTGCCTATTCTGCCTTATAGATTTTCATTGGCTACTGAGCTGCCTACTCTGCCTATTCAGTTGGAAAGGAGCTGCTTATTCTGCCTAGTGCTTGTTTATTGGCTACTGAGTTGCCTACTCTGCCTATTCAGTGGGAACTGCTCGTGAGCTGCCCATTCTGCCTACATGTTCATTGGCTGGCATTGAACTCGGTACCTCTAGCAGTAGAGGCAAGTGCACTAACCACTTAGCTAATCACGCTCAACATTGGCTACTTGGATGGGTTTTTCAAAAAATCTGTCCCTTAAAATAAGGATGTCCAGGTAGGTGGGCGTCGAGTGAGCGGGTGGGCGTCGTCCCAGATTAACCTTTTGCTTTACCTTTTTTCAAAGTTATGTTACCTTTATTCTTCAGTGGTTGATTGATTGATTGTGTTGGGGTTTAACGACACATCAACCCTTGTGGGTCATTTTGTGTCGTCTCCCAGAGAAAGGGTGAAAAGAGATAGAAGAGATAGTAGAAGAGATGAAAAGAGGACAGGGAAGAAAGAGGAACAGGAGTGAAAGTGAAGATACAGAAGAAATAAAAACATTCCCCTTCTACCCTTACCTGCTACAAGGATAGCAGGCCTTGCCCAACTGTAAGCCAATATCAATTGGACGCCCCGGTGCCCTGAGGTACAGGACACCTTCGCACCACCCGACCATCCCCCCCTATTCTTCAGTGGATTGCTTTCATATTTGGTAGGGATAAAGACAAGGACCAGTAGGTGTTTTCTATGCAAGAGAGGCAACTCTCACTTTCTTCATTATTTAAAAAAAAACATCCATAATGCCTTTAGGCGTTTTTCTTTTTTTTTTTCAGAAAAAAAAAATGTTCACGGAGGAAGCAAATTCCTTCCTAAAAGAGTTGCTCCCATTTAGAAAGAGACTAAAAACTAGGGAAGCGAAGTCATGTATCCAACAGAACTCACTTGACCATGGACAAGTAAATTCAAATTTGCTCGACTGAGCAATCGATGCCGGGTATATTCCTCTATGATATCTTATGGTCATGCATTGATAGCAGTGGTATCAATATCAACCCTCTGCGTTACTGGACCTTAAGCTTAAGCTTAATTGATCTCGGGCTTATAATGGGTCTCAGGTTGATAATCCAAGCAACAATCATAACCCCATCATGTGAAAATCTCCATGTACATGTATTAGGCAAGCAGATCTATGTATCTTAATGTATAGTCAGTATTACACCAGCTTTACATATTTATGGCATCAACTGGCTTTGATATGTAACAGGAAAAAGGCATTGAATTAAATTAAGTAAATTAAACGTTTTTCTACCTATAACAAGCATAGTAGTTATGTCCACTAATAAACAAACAAGTAGTCTACTTACATTCACTGAAATAAATTTCTGTTTAATCTAAAACATCCTAAATACACATTTGCAATCAAAATGGTTGCTATATTTTCCCGCCAATTTCACCTGACAAAGGATAGAACTGCCTACTGTGCCTAATAATTACACAAAGTAAACCCAGCAGGAGCTACCTACTCTACCTACTGCAGAAAATAAACTAAGCTTGAGTTGCCTACTCTGCCTGCAGGAAAAAGAAAATTGAGCTGCCTTCTTTGTGTACTGCAAGAAGTAAAATAAAGTTAGAGCTACCTACTCTGCCTCCTGCAGAAAATTAAATAAGTTTGTGTTGCCTTCTCTGCCTATAGTAGAACATAAATTAAGTTGGAGTTGCCTACTCTGCCTGTTGTACAAAACAAACTTACTTTGAGCTGCCTGCTGGTTGCCTGTACTGCCCATAGGCAGCAAAAAGGGCAACAAATAGGCAGCTCTTGCTTACTGGAGCTGCCTACAAATTAAATGTAAAACAGTAGGCCACCCATAGACAGCCTCCTTTTCTTTTATCATATGGGAGAGTTCACTGGGTGAAAAGAACTCCTGCTGCAGCACTTCAGTTTTTGTAATTCTGTTGTGTAGGATAATTGTGGCTTGGTGCAAAATCAAGACATCACTTGATTCCAAATGTTTGAACTTGTCAGAGAGGTCTGTGTTGCAGTCTTCTGATTCAGGATTTTTCCAGCTTACATATTTTGACATGGATTTCAGCCCTTTTAACATTTAACAGAAGATCCAACCCCAAGAATAAACATCAGTCCTGGACAAATCTATTTTATGCTTTTTATGTACATTGTTTTAACCTTATGTTTACCAATGGATACATCATTTACTCTTTTTAATTTCTATTAAGCGTGACCTCAAAAATGATAATTCAAATAGATATTTTTTCAATTTCAATCTTTCCTTTCAGTATTATTTAAACTGGCTTCAGCTTTCTCTAATTTGCTTTGCTCAGACAGGATTTTAAATACCTTATTCTTTCTTTCAACAGTACAGTTGCAAGACAACTTTTTTTCTTGATGACTCATTGCTTCAGCAGCAACAAAATATCCCTTTGAATTTAAGTTACAATATAGGGATATAATGCAGCAAACTGCACACATAGCTGTTAACCAAATATGGTAGGTAACTTTGCTTCCCTATTTAATTGCACAAAGGTGAGTTGGTCCTCTGTCTCAATGACAGCTCCCTCCTCAATCTGTTTCAGACGGTTGACACCTGACTATGAATGTCTGTATGTGGTTGGGCCAATTGAGTGGTCCTGTTTGTGGTATTTTTGTGTTCAGATTGCCCTTGAGCTTTTTGCTTTGTTTCTTCACAGTGTTTAAGATTATATATACTTCACTGTGATGTTTCACTGATGCGGTACAGGACCCCTATGCGAACCGAACATTATGTTTATAATTTAGGGCTGCATCAGAATCTGTTGTGATGAGGTTATTCATAAAAATAGTTAAAGCCCACATTAGTTTTTCAACTGATAGTTCCAAGGTTCCTCTTCTGTTGCAGTTCTATGTTTATGCATCGATGGTTTCATAGGTAACATTTGCTTTGTCATTCTTTTTCCTCATCTCTCCTTCTTTTGAAGTCTAGGGAAAGAAGGCTGTGCTTCGTAATTGTGGCATTGCCCGGGTATCTTCACATATGACTTTCTAACAATTGTGGATATCTTCTGGCTATTTAAGCCCCTAGTGGCTCTGTTTCTGTCTCATAACTATAATGTTTGAATTGTGGATAGCTTCTGGCTATTAGAGGCCGCTAGTGGCTATACAGCCACCAGTGGCTGACATAGCTGGTCGCGACTGATACTTGTGGCAATACTGCAGCAATAGATCTACTGGCCGTTATCATTGGCTACTTTCTGAGCAGAAGTTGTGTCTACTAAATTTTAAAGCGCCTTTATTGCAGCTACAAAGCCACTTTAAAGCCGCTACATTTTCATTTCTGTAACGGTTAGGAAAATATACGAAAATTCTGAAGCCCACCCACGGGATTTTTGACACTAAATTAGAACGCAGGGGTCCCATGTCAGAGAAGTAGGATATAAAATTTTCAAAATTATCTAATACCCGGAGGTAATCCTGCCACCCTGTTCAGAGGAAAACATTTATAGGTGCATATTGTATGATAACAAGTGCCTTTTATTTCTATATTTTGTTTCAATTAATTTATTTACAAATTTACATAGTTTCAAATTTTCCCGTCACAAGTTCTGTCGGTGTCACAGTAAATATTGTCAAGCCAATTTTATCCGGGTCATTATTTCTTATTTATTGTTCAGTCTGTAAATTCAAACTTAAATTCTGCAGCAAATCAAATCATTCCTGGAAAACAGAAATTGATAAATGAAATAGCTTGCCATTCTGCCTGTCTTTATCATTTTTTCTACTGTCGTTTGTCAGTCTTTACCAGAGTCAGTTCAGAAGCGATGAAATCAAATGATGGGGGTAGGGGTAAAAAACTGCTTACTGTTTAATACTAGATTAATATTTCATACTGAAACCTGAGTTTTGAGCAGGCCATGATACCTGGTATGTTGTTTAAATTAAAGTCAAGTAAGAAATATCACTATAGTAATTTTCAGGAACTTCTATTACCTCTCAGTACACCATTTTTAGACCTAATATTGACCTTTTGACCCCTAAAATTGCCTTTAATTTTTAAATTATGCTTCTTTTTGTATCTAACTAAATAGTCTAGCTTGTAATGAGTTAAGGTCAATCTAAATATACATTTTGTATGCATACTAGTACAACCAGGAGACAATTTAGGCTTAAAAGGCAGACTTTCAGTATTTGGCGGCCATGTTGGCGGCCATATTGGATTTCTCGGCTCGCCATCATTTATGCCAATTTATGCCGGCAGTTTCAGAAACTACAGAGAATGTGGAACATTTTGATATATGACGCATCTTGTTGTACGGGGGGGTCCGGGTTACCCCTAGAAAGAGTGGCCAGTTTCACTCATTGTCACCCTACCATTATATAGGAAATGTCCAAAGAGTTTAAGTAGACGAATCCCTTCGGCATAAATGGGTTAAAGTATTTGCATTCATCTGGGCCTCCAGCCATTAATTGTCCTTCTGACCTTTATTAAATGCAGCTGCTTTAAATCAAAATAAGTCTTAATTTCTTCCTCTGACAAATGCTGAAAAAACTTTCCATCAAACCTCTCCCTTTCACAAATTTCCGCAATATTCGATAGCGCAACTTGCTTGAAACATTGTACGACCTCCTCAACAGTATAGTCGTAAAAGTCGTCTGCCGTCTGACCTTGACGTGACACTCTATCTGCTTCATCTACGTCGATTCCAACGTAACCCTTTTTCTTATCTTTTTCACATTTTAATAAATCTCTGAACTCTGGATAATCATACTCGTGTTTCAATTCCTCGGATTCATCAGTTTGCTCGGCTGTTAGTGGTGGATCAGGTAGCGGCATCTGTGGTCTGTTAGGTATTCTATGGTCCTGATTGTCTTCAATTAAACTCTCAAAAACAGAATCGGTTTCACATCGAATTGTCGTGTCAGAAGGAGTAAGATAATCTTCCCCATCGGACAAAGACTCGGTATCTTTCGTTTCTTCCTCGGCTTGCAACATATTGGCTTCGTTCTTTTCCGAGTGTACTGAAACGTCACTTACGGACGAACTTTTTTTCTTCAATCTGTCTGCTGGTTTTTGTTTATAGATATGTTCGCTTTGGTTGCGCTTTAATTTTGGTTTTACGGCTGGTTTTGCTGGAACCCCATCGCTCTTGTGACGATACTTTTGAATGGGTCGCTCAGTAGGTCTTGGATACAGTTTTGGTGGCTTGCCTTCAGTTTTATTGCGAAACAAATTATGTATTTCACAATGAACCTTATCAAAACCACTTCTAGCCTTTAACTGTATCTTTTCCAGTACTCCTTTCCAAAGCTCATTCTGAAATGACAACAATATATTGCTAAATGCATTAACCCTTTCTCCCCTGAGTTTATGAAGTGGACTCTCCCATCCTTGAATTTAGATATACCCACTTATGCAAAAAAGATCTTCTGTTGAAAACTCAAAACAGAATGGCAAACAGTTAAGATCTGATTGAGTCGGTTCATCACGAGCCAACTCATCTGGATCTACATTGTTGACACAGGTCTCATTTTCGGTCTGCCGGGTTAAAAAGGTTAAGAGCTGAAACTCTAAATACATGATTTCAGATAAGTTAAACTTGCCCTGTAACAAACGGAATTTGAAAAACTACAATCAGAATATTGATTTTATTTGTTTTTCTTGAAACTTCCCCTTGACAAGTTATTTTATTTGTCACGAGAAGACGTTTAAACTGAGCACCAATAAAAATATATAAAGGCTTTGCTTGGAAACACCAAAGACATACAAGAACGAAAACCAGAGCCTCGGGTTTACTGATATTCTTCATACTGCAGCAATGTAGTTTCCAGTACTCCATGTGCTTCCCCCTTTCCGCCCCCCTACCACCCCCCTACCTACACAAACACCTTCACTATCAATCCACCCTTTGCACCATCTTAACTCTTTCGGTGCCTAATTTCAGACGATATATGTCGTCTGTTTGTTTTAAACAAACTATCACTTGGAAAGAGGTTTATACAGTCGACTCTCGTTATCTCGAAATCCAAGGGACTCTATTAAACACTTCGAGATATCCGTACTTCGACATATCAGATTTGCGGAACTGAGAAAAACAATTAATCGGACAACAACCTTTAACAGATTGAATCTTTAATTTGACTCCCAAGTTTGAGATATATTGAAAATATTGTGGAAAAGAGGAGAAATTGCTCCTAAAGGAGAAATTGCTCCTAAGGAGCAATTTCTCCTCTTTTCCACAATATTTTATTGCCTGTTAGTAGATCTCTGTGTTAAAACAGGGACCAGATTTTCACTTCGAGATAAGCGATTATTCGGGATAAGCGAGTTCGAGATAGCGAGAGTCAACTGTATGTAAAAGTGAGAGACTGGATGTCAAACAACGTAGATCCTGATGAGAAGCCGTCTCATCTGGATCTATTCTGTTGCAAAAGCCTATTCTTATCGCCTATGGCAGTGAAAGAGTTAAGCAGAACTCGATTTTACAAGATACTAGTATGGGGTTATTGATCCGAAGAAAAAACAAAAATAATATATAACAAAAATCTAGAAACAAAGAGCACCCAAAAGATGGAGACTCGAAATCCATTTCATATACAGCTATGTAATTTGCAAGGCTGCATACGCCTCCTCTTTCTCCCACCCCCTCCCCCACTAGCACGTGCTTAAGCTGTATTTGATTTTCAAAGCAACCAGATTGGGTTCAATGATCCGAGAGAAAAAAAAATATTCCCTGCACTAAACTGCCAATCACAACAATTGTCGTCTGCTTTGTCATCTGCTTGTGATTTTAAAAGTAATTTTTGCAAACTGTGTGGACCCAGATCAGGAGCAGTCTGATCAGGGTCCACACTGTCTGCCTGTATGCAAAATTAGGTTTGAAAAGTTTGCATGAATATTCAGCAGACGACATAAAGTGACGACATTTTCAGATGCAGGTTTCCTTGGCGTTTTAAGGGTAAAGCCTTCTTTCCGAGAAATATTCTTAAAAGGGCATCCTTTTGAAATGCAGAGAAAAAAAAACAAACAAAAAACAAATATACAGT
This sequence comes from Anodontia alba, assembly GCA_964016985.1. NCBI lineage: Eukaryota > Metazoa > Mollusca > Bivalvia > Lucinida > Lucinidae > Anodontia > Anodontia alba. The sequence continues at coordinate 30,813,815 of OZ024825.1, read as the reverse complement.
CGACTCTCGTTATCTCGAATTTCCAAGGAACTCTCTAAAATACTTCGAGATATCCGTACCTCGACATATCAGCGTTGCAGAATTGAGGAAAAAATAATTCGAACAACCACATTTAACAAATATATGTGTAGTTGGACTCTTGAAGTTAGAGATACATTGAAAATATTGTGGAAAAAGGAGAATTTGCTAGGAGCAATTTCAACTCTTTTCCACACTATTTTTACCTGTTGATAGAGTTTCATGTTTAGGCAGGGACCAGATTTTCACTTCGAGATAAGCGGTCATTCGGGATAAGCGAGGTCGAGATAGCGAGGGTCAATTGTATCTGACTCGGTTTGAATGAGTCTGTCTATGAAGTATAATGGAAAAATGCAATATCCCTAACGCCTTCTAGCAGCGCCTTCAATACAAAGTACGACATAACGAAAACACGCCTATATAATTTTGACACCCTTAAACCCCACTTTTATGTAGTAAAACTGGATTTTACAGGGGTATACATTATTTTTCTTATTTTGCTCAAAAACATAGATTGTGGGTACTCTTTAGAACCGCCTCGGAGAGGCAGTTCTAACGAGTACCTACAATCTATGTTTTGAGTAGAAATATGAAAATATTAGAATTTTTTATCTGAAATTTTTCATTTTTTTGGTGGTGAAATTTTCAGCATATTTGAATAGACGTGTTTTCGTAATGAAGCTCAGTAGCCAGTCAAAGCACTGACAGCACAGGTAGGTCGATTGTCTGGAAATGTATGCTGAAAAAATGGTCCTGAACTAGGACTTAAGACTGTTTCATTTAATACTTAACTTCATGTATATCACGAAAATATACCTATATAATTTTGACCCCCTTAAACCCCACTTTTATATAGTAAAACTGGGATTTACAGGGGTATACATTATTTTTGTTATTTCTGCTCAAAAACATATATTGTGGAAACTCGTTAGAACCGCCTCGACGAGGCGGTTCTAACAAGTACCTACAATCTATGTTTTGAACAGAAATATGAAAAATATCAGAATTTTTTATCTGAAAAATTGCTATTTTTTGGTGGTAAAATTTTCAGTTATTTGAATAGGCGTGTTTTCGTAATGCTTTAAGCAAAAGTGCAGACCCTAATTAGACACTGCTGCGGCGTCTGATCTTGGTAGAACGCGGCGTCTGATCAGGATATGCACTGTTTGCCAATGTCCCAGCCCATCACGAAAACAGGCCTATATAATGTTGACCCACTTAAACCCCACTTTTATATAGTAAAAGTGGGGTTTACAGGGGTAAAGGTGAGGCGAGGCGGTTCTAACGAGTAGCTACAATCTATGTTTTTTTTAGCAGAAATAAGAAAAAAATATCAGAATTTTTATCTGAAAATTTTCAATTTTTTGGTTGTAAAATTTTCAGTATATTTGAATAGGCTTGTTTTCGTAATGCCGGATTTTACAGATAAAAAAAAAAGGTAAGAGAAAAGTCCAGGGAGTGCCACAATCACAAACCGCAACCCTTCCCAGACCCCAAGAGGAAGAGGAAACCGACAAATCTAAACAAGCACAAACCGAACAAACGTACGAAAAGCACTAAGATCAGCTCTCTCTTCTCGAAGCGAGGTAATCGCAATACTTAAAAGACTGAAAAAAGCAAGAACAAAATGACACACGGAAAGACATACAACAAATCGCCTCGTAGAATAAACCACAAAGCAACAAAGAGTAAGACCAACACCGGGACCGCCTTAGAACGGTCGGTAGAGCAAACCACCGGGGGGTTTAAAGCACTTTTACAGCTAGCTAACTTCACCCTCGGTCCCGATGTTACTCTTAATACAGAAACATATAAAAATTCGGTTCGCATAAAGGCTCCCAACTCAGTCAATGCATCAAAGCGAAAACCCTTCACACGGCACTCTGACGTCACAGCGACAAGACGCAGCTATGAACAAGAAAACATTGATGCAAAGCATCAATACGCAGGGAAACTAATCTGCCATGCATTACTTAGCTCCCTATAGATCGTAGTTTAGTGAAAAAAAAAATGTTATAATTTATGAAAGGTTGTAATTATATAAATTATCGCAATACTCAACGATAAAAACATTATAGACGTTATCAGAGCTATGTAAAAAAAATCAACTATGATCGTCTATTTTCTAGCCCGCATACATAATGACATGTCGCCATCCATAGCCTAGGCCGAACATACTATATCCGAAATCATCTATGTAGCAGTATTTCGTTCTTTTCTCCACTCATAACGTTTTCTTTCGGCCCAAATCTTTCCATGCTTGAATATCAAATTAAACTGTTTTATTAAACCAGCTTATAATCCGTTCGATTTGAGAATGCATATTTCCAGTCGTAAACAAAGAACAATCTCTTTTGTTTCTTCTTCATAGTACGACGAAAAAAAAAACGAAATGAAGAAAATTCAAACGTGTACGAATATTGACAGCAACAAGCTCATTTCAGGTGGAATGGTCAAATTGGGGCTCCTACGGGAAAACTGCTCATTTCTCTTTTAAATGAGCAAAACCCACATTGCTACATTCATTCTACACAGTACTTCCCATTTTTTTTATTTCACTATGTTACCAATAGCACAGTTCTCTGCTGCAAAAGTGTGACTGAATAATTAAAAAAAAAGTGGCGGGGATGGGGGGGGGGGTGAATAGTTATATATAACCTCACTAAGAATCCCATAAAACTGGAAGAAAACCGATGTTCTTCAAATGCATACACATTTTGCAAAAACAACCTCAAAAAGATACGCCGGGCTCCAGCCCGGCGTAAATAACCGTACCCACAACAAACGCGCTGTTTGATTTCATTGGTCAATGATAATCACAAGGACAACAACTTTCCGAGGTATCTTCACTTCTCAGAGCTTCACTTACATTTTTTACTTAAAAATTCTACAGCGGCCCGTAGTTTGTTAGCCGTAACATTTTGTTACATAACGGTGCCACCCTGAAATAATCATTTTGTCTAAACTGTTGCTGAGGTCAACAGCATTCTAGTTTTAACACATTGTATACTGAATAGAATTTCCCACACTATATATTGGAAGAGTCTAATTTCAGTTTTAGGTGCGTCTGGCTATGAGATTTAGATATACCTACAGAAGAAAAAGGCTAAACTATTTGCAAACAGTGGAGACTCTGATCAGACGCCGCGTTCTGTGGCGTCTGATCTGGGTCTGCACTGTTTGCAAATTACCCGTTTAGGGGTCTCCAGACTACAGTGGGTTAACAAAATGACGTCATTGTATACAATGTACTATATATAAATATTTATGATTGTTGATGTTTTATGGAGAATACAAAAATTCAAAAGCAGCTACCACACGTTTGTTTCATTAGACTAAAGATTTGCCGGGTCTCGTTGGAAGTAATATATTTGGATTCCCCGGAACCCGGTAATGCTTAGCACCCCTGGGTAAATTTTCAGCAGAAGACATTTTGAAATATTTTCCAAGGAAACAGGATTCAGTATTTTACGCAATTTGTCTCCAATAAGGACAATTTGCATAAGATGTCATTCTTTTTCTGATAAAAATATCAGTTTGTCGTCTGCTCAATTTGCATAGACAGTGGTAAAGATCGAAGCATGAAAAAACCTATTTATGTTTCCCATGTCAATCGTTTTAGTAGGATTGCCCCGGGGTTCAATTCCCGGCTCCCGTGACTCATGAATGAAAAATCTTATCGGCTGTACGATATGAACAGAAGAACAGATAGAAGTAGGCAAACCTTTTCAATTCGGGTTGGCAGCTTCACACTTCTTGCTGAAATAAAGAAGTATATAAATGCATACCATAAATTAGCCTAGCTATAAGAAATGCCTTCTGGCCATATATGTACAATAAAAATCCAGATCAGCTAGCGAATAAGCACGTTCTGATATGGACCCTAGCTGTATGTCAATATATTCTATAATACCTAATGAAAATTCGTTAACCCATTCATGCCTAGCTCCCCATAAAGGGGACGTTTGCAAACAATATCGACCAAGAACAGACGGCGAAGACTGTGGCGTCTGATCAGGGTCTACACTGTTTGCATTAAGTTAAAAAAATCTACAAAACATAGCAAAAATAAAGATTAACCAGACACCCCTTATATAGGAAATGGACTAGTCAAAAGAGATAGATGAGTCCACTCGGTATAAATCGGTTAAGTAGACAGTGGACCCCGCCCAAAGTCTTAGCTGTCCCCCTGAAGACACTTTGGGTCCTTGGCCCCTCACAGAGTGCCATATGAAGACTCTGATTAGAATGCGCGGATGCGCAGGCTTATCTAACTCTTCGCAGAGCGCACATGCGATCTTGTAGGAATCTTGTGCCTCTGATAATTTTTCAATGAACTTATATAATCCAATATGGCAATCTTTTGAGCCATCTCATGACAAAACCAACAAAATGGCATGTTCGCCCAGCGAAGACGCTGATCAGCCTGGTGTTTACTGTGCACTCAATGGACAGCTGAGGACCAAATGTTTTTAAGCGGACAGCGAAGACTCTGATCAGATTGGGCGGATGCCCAGGCTTATGTGTCTACGCCGTGTGCACAGGCCATCGTTGGTTTTGTCATGTGAATCATAAATGTAAAATTCGCCAAAATAATTTGAACTACATTAGAAGTATATTATGTCTGGTTATTTTGGTGAAACCGAACAGTAATGTATCTGAAACAGTTCTGCTGCTTTGTTATATATATTGCCATAAAACTGAAAAAGTCACGGGGTACAAGACAAGATGTGAAATCTACATAAAAAGAATAAGGACTTCACATGTCACACATGGTTTATTCTTAATTAAGTTTTTACCGAACGCGTTTCGCCAAACGGCTCTTCAGTTTGTAGTAATGAAACGTTGCTGACGTTGTTGCTTAGTAATTATATCATGTGACACATTTAGCGTAAAATGTCATAAAATTGTTGAAGATTAGCGTAATGCATTGTTTAAACAAAAGGTACGTTTTACCGATAAATTGTTCGCGTTTTAGATAAAACAGGTAACGTCTCTTAGATGTTTAGAAAATTAAGCATTTTGCATGTTGTTTCAAAGTAAAGATATCTGAGATGTAGTCATAGTTTAGTCAGTAATCTGTAGTCACAAATAAACAACTGACAGATAATCCAAATATCGCAACCTTTTTCCCACCTCTTATATCATGTTTGCGTCAATCTATTATGTTACATATCTGTTACATATATCTGCATTGTAACATTGTGTTTTTGTTGTTGTTATTTCTTAATTGAGTCATTGCCAATGTATATTCATTACGAAAACACGCCTATTCGAATATATAGAAAATATTGCCTCAATAAACTGAAATTTTTCAGATAAAAAACTCTGATATTTTTCATATTTCTATTCAAAACATAGATTGTGGGTACTCGTTAGAAGTCGGCGAGGCGATTCTAACGAGTACCCACAATCTATGTTTTTGAGCAGAAATAAGAAAAATAATGTATACCCCTGTAAACCCCAGTTTTTCTATATAAAAATTGGGTTTAAGGGAGTCAAGATTATATAGGCGTGATTTCGTCATGACTTTTTTCGACGAGTTTCAAAGATAGGTATCGCCCAAAGCTGGATGAAAATGTTGTTTTTATGGTCGTTTCTTTTTTTTTTTTTTTTTTTTTTTTTTTTTTTGGTGTGTGTTCTTTTCTATGTCATTTAATTCTATTCGATTTTATGTTTTGTATCTTAAAATCAAATATGGCTCACGTGGTATAGGTGGAGCCGGTTCTAGTGCTGCCTCAGGTATCTCGTAGTCCTCGCCTACATCTGAATGTGGTAGTTCCTCTGAAAACAAAGCAAAGGTATATGATACTCATATAAGTAAGAGCAACGAAAGCATCCGCGCAATTAACGTTTTCTGTGTTCTCTTATTGATTCTTTAAGCGAGTAATTAACATCCTGATGGTCGATTGTCTATTCTATAGTACCTATTGATTCTGTAAGCGGGTGATGGATGTCCTGATGTTTGACGGTGTATTGTATAGTGCCTAGCGATTCTCTAAGTAAGCGATGACTATCTTGCTGTTCGATGGTGTATTCTATAGTGTCTATTGGTTCGGTTAGCGAGTAATGACTGTCCTGAGGTTCGATTATATATTTAATAGCGCCTATTGATTCTGTAAGCGAGTAAGGAAATTCCTGATGTTCAACTATGTATTCAGTGGTGTATTTTAATTCTGCAAGTGAGTAATGTCCTGATGTTCGGCCATATACTGTGTAGTGTATATTGATTCTACGAGTGAACGTCCTGATGTTCGACTAAGTACTCTGTAGTGTATATTAATTTTACAAGCAGGTAATGAACGCCCTGATGTTCGACTGTATACAAGTGGACAAAGAATGTCCTGATGTTAGACTATATATTCTGTATTATATATTGATTCTATAAGTTGACAACAAACGCCCTGATGTTACACTATATATATTCTGTATTGTATATTGTACAAGTGCAGCAAACGTCCTGATGTAGAACAATATATTATGTATTGTATATTGATTCTACAAGTGGACAATAAACATACTGATGTTCAACTATATATTCTGTATTGTATATTGATTCTACAAACGGTCAACGCACGTCCTGATGTTAGACTATATATTCTGTATTGTATATTGATTCTACAAGTGGACGACAACAAACGTCCTCGGCCTGATGTTCGACTATATATTCTGTATTATATATTGATTCTACAAGTAGACAACAAACGTCCTGATGTTAGACTTAATATTACGTATTGTATATTGATTCTACAAGTGGACAACACAGTCCTGATGTTAGACTATATATTCTGTATTGTACATATATTGATTCTACAAGTGAACAACGAACGTCCTGTGATAGACTATATATTCTGTATTGTATATTGATTCTACAAGTGAACAACAAAAGCCCTGATGTTAGACTATATATTCTGTATTGTATATTGATTCTTCGAGTGGACAGCAAACGCCCTGAAGTTAGACTATATATTCTGTATTGTATATTGATTCTTCGAGTGGACAACAAACGCCCTGATGTTAGACTATATATTCTGTATTGTATATTGATTCTACAAGTGAACAACGAACGTCCTGATGTTAGACTATATATTCTGTATTATATATTGATTCTTCCAGTAGACAACAAACGTCCTGATGTTAGATATATACATTCTGTATTTTATATTGATTCTACAAGTGGACCAAAAAACGTCATGATGTTCAGCACATACAATAAACGTCCTGATATTAGACTATATATTATATATTGTATATTGATTCTACAAGTAGACAACAAACCTCCTTATGTAAGACTATATTTTCTGTATTGTATATTGATTCTACGTGTGGACAACAAACGTCCTGATGTTCAAATATATATTACATATTGTATATTGATTCTACACATGGACAGCAAATGCCCTGATGTTCAACTACATATTAGGTATTATAGATTGATTCTACAAGTGAACAACAAACGTCCTGATGTTCGACTTTATATTCTGTATTGTATATTGATTCTACAAGTGGACAGCAAACGTCCTGATGTTTAACTACATATTATGTATTGTATATTAATTCTACAAGTAGACAACAAACGTTCCGATGTCCAACTATATGTTATGTATTGTATATTAATTCTACAAGTGGACAACAAACGTCTTGATGTTAGACTACATTCTGTATTGTATATTGATTCTACAAGTAGACAACAAACGTCCTGATGTTCAACTATATATTATGTATTGTATATTGACTCTACAGGACAACAAACGCCCTAATGTTAGACTATATTTTCTGTATTCTACGAGTGGACAACAAACGGCCTGATGTTCAAATATATATTACGTATATTATATTGATTCTACGAGGACAGCAAACGTCCTGATGTTTAACTACATATTATGTATTGTATATTGATTCTACAAGTGGACAACAAACGTTCTGATGTTCGACTATATATTCTGTATTGTATATCGATTCTACAAGTGGACAACAAACGTCCCGATGTCCAACTATATGTTATGTATTGTATTTTAATTCTACAAGTGGACAACAAACGTCTTGATGTTAGACTATATTCTGTATTGTATATTGATTCTACAAGTGGACAACAAACGTCCTGATGTTCAACTATATATTATGTATTGTATATTATTTCTACAAGAGGACAACAAACGTACTGATGTTCAACTATATATTATGCATTGTATACTGATTCTAGAAGTGGACGACAAACGTCCTGATAGTCAACTTTATAGTATGAATTGTATATTGATTCTATAAGTGGACAACAAATGCTCTGATGTTAGACTATATATTCAGTATTGTATATGGTAGGGTGACTTTCAAGACTGAAAAATTATGAACCCGGGTTTTTTGTCTAAAAATAGAGCACTTAGAAGAAACAGAAGTTCCCTAAAAACTACTTAAGCGATATTACTTGCTTCATTTTAATTTAAACAACACACCAGTTATCATGGCCAATTTAAACATCATGTTTCTTTTGAAAATATTAAACCAGTATTGAACAGTAAGCAGTTTGTTACCCCTACCCCCACCATTCGATTTCAAATTTTCTGAACTGATGCTCATGAAGTTTTACAAGAGACAATAGAAGAAATGAAAAAGGTGGGCAGAATGGTAAACTATTTTATTTATCAACATCTTTAAATTAGGAATCATTTGATTTTCTTACATAGCTCAAGTTTTGAATTACAGACATAATAACAAATAAAAACACTGACCTGGATAACATTGGCTCGGTAATGTTTACTATAAAAAAAAAAAAAAAAAAAAAGGGTAAGAGAAAAGTCCAGGGAGTGCCACAATCACAAACCTCAGCCCTTCACAGACCCCAAGAGGAAGAGGAAACCGACAAACCTAAACATGCACAAACCGAACAAACGTACGAAAAGCAATAAGATTAGCTCTCTCTTCCCCAAGCGAGGTAATCGCAATACTAAAAGGACTGAAAAACACAAGAACAAAATGACACAAGAAAAGACATACAACAAATCGCCTCGTAGAATAAACCTCAAAGCAACAAAGAGTAAACACCTGAAAGTGTTATGGAGGGAAACTTTAAAAATACATGTATGTATGAAAACATTGTAAATAAATTAATTGAAACCAAATCTAGAAGGAAATGGCAAGTATATCTATAAACTATCATACACATGCAGACATTTTGCAGAAAAGTCGACATACTGTAAGGTCGACTTTAGAAGAGTGTCCTATAATCGACTTATCCATCCATCGTGGACATTTCATGAGCCTGTCTGTGGACAGTCAGCGAAAAATACAAAAAGCTATTTTGATATATTTGACATACTCGAGCTATTGAATTCCCTTTCTAGTGCACTTTTCATTACTAAGGCTAAGCTGTGGGCCGTGCATCTTAGCGCCAGTTGATTTTATCATTAACCCAATCTAAGTAGGCAATTAAATTGAGAAAATATGACAGTCTTCAAATATAAACAATGATGCAATATGCAGATATGGCTGAAAACACTAATTTCAATGAGTAAATCGTCCAAAATTGCTTCCAATTTGGAGCAATTGTCGTCAGAATGAAACAGATTCCAGGAACCGTAACTATATTTTGGCGTAAATTTTGGTGCTGGGTTGTATGGAATTTACTTCCACGCAGTATAGCATTCACCAATTTTTAAAATAACGCCCTCCTAGACGACAAAAGCCCCAGATTGTCGACAACCCACCTGAAACAGCCACCTTTTTAGCTCGCGCTACTCATGTCCGGATATTCACGTCACTTATTTCTTTGCAAAACAATTGGCCATGAGTGACGAGATTACTGCCCGTGACATATATTGCTCAAAGAAAGGATAATGCATTTAAAATCCTGCCTGAGCAAAGGAAGTCCGAAGACGCAAGAGCCATTTTAAAGGAAGAATTTAAGGAAAACATTAAAACTGACTGTCAATAAAATATACACAGTATTGAAGTTTTGAAAAAGAGGATAATTTAGATTCTCTCTTATACTATATATATATCCAATGCAGTCTAGTGCTGGATCTCCATTGTGTGAAATTTGCAGATGTAACAAAGTGTCTGACTGCAGAATAAGCTAGGTTTACCCGTATGAGATAAGCTCTTCTACTGGCTTCTTACTTCTATACAAATAGGGAAGATAGACTGTTAGCCCAGATGTTTCGGTGTTATGATGATTTGACCAGAGCTGTTATGATTCGGAATTGATGGCAACCATCTTCGTATATCAGTCTAATCTTAACTGTATCACCAGCTTCATTCAACTTTTGCCTTACTGGACAACCAAATGATGGAAAAAAAAAAACGATGGTCTGGAAATTTACATTGTGCCTCAAGACAGCTCCTATACAAAAAAAAAAATATTGGGCGCTGCTTATTGTAGCTGCCTATAGGTAGCCAGTAGGAAGTGCAATAGGCTGCCTATAGGCTGCCTACGGGAAATTTGCTATGCAAATTTTGAGTGGCCTACTCCTTATATGGAGTAGGTAGCTCATAGACAATGACTAAAAAAGGATCTGGAGCTGCCTCCTGTGCCTATTCTGCTTCCTCGTCTGTCATTTGCTACTGAACTGCCTACTATTGCCTCTTAAATGCTTTCCTTGCCTACTGAGCTACCTAATTCATGTTCACTGGTAACTGAGCTGCCTACCCTGATGTTCAACTACATATTATGTATTGTATATTGACTCTACAAGTGGACAACAAACGTCCAGATATTAGACTATCTACTCTGTATTGTATATTGATTCTACAAGTCGACAACAAACGTCCTGATGTTCAACTCTATATTATGTATTGTATACTGATTCTACAAGTTGACGATAAAAATCCTGATGTTCAATTATATAGTATGTATTGAATATTGATTCTACAAGTGGTCAATGAACGTCCTAATGTTAGACTGTATACTCTGTATTGTATATTGATTCTACAAGTTGATAGCAAATGTAGTTCGTTCAACTATATATTATGTATTGTATATTGATTCTACAAGTGGAAAACGAACGACGTGATAATAAACTATATATCATGCATTGTATATTGATTCTACAAGTGGAAAACGAACGTCCTGATGTTCAACTATATTGTATTGTATATTTATTCTACAAGTGGACAACGAACGTCCTCATGTTAGACTATATATTCTGTATTGTATAGTGATTCTCAAAAAGGACAACAAATGCTCTGATGTTCAACTATATATTATGTATTATATATTGATTCTACAAATGGACAAAGAACGTCTTGATGTTAGACTATATATTCTGTATTTTATATTGATTCTAAAAGTGGACAACAAACGTCCTGATGTTAGACTACCTACTCTGTATTGTATATTGATTGTACAAGTAGACAACGAACGTCCTGATGTTCAACTATATAATATATATTATATATTGATTCTACATGCAGACAACGGATGTCCTGATGTTAGACTATATATTCTGTATTGTATATTGATTCTACAAGTAGACAACAAATGTCCTGATGTTCAACTGTATGTTTTGTATTGTATATTTATTCTATATGTAAACAACAAATGTCCTGATGTTAGACTATATATTCTGTATTGTATATTGATTCTACAAACGGACAACGAACGTCCTGATGCTAGACTTTATATTATGTATTGTATATTGATTCTACAATTGAAATACGAACGTCTGATGTTAGACTATATATTATGTATTGTATATTGATTCTACAAGTAGACAACGAACGTCCTGATGTTAGACTATATATTATGTATTGTATATTGATTCTACAAGTGGACAACGAACGTCCTGATGTTAGACTATATATTCAGTATTCAATATTGATTCAATAAAGTAGACAACAAACGTCCTGATGTTAGGCTATATATTCTGTATTGCATATTGATTCTACAAGTGGACAACAAACTTGTATATTGATTCTACAGGTGTACAAAGAACGTCCTGATTTTCAACTATATATTATGTAGTGCATGTTGATTCTACAAGTGGACAACGAACGTCCTGATATTAGACTATCTATTCTGTATTGCATATTGATTCTACAAGTGGACAACGAACGTCCTGCTATTACACTGTATATTCTGTATTACATGTTGATTCTACAAGTGGACAACGAATTCCCTGATGTTAGACTATATATTATGTATTGTATATTGATTCTACAAGTGGACAACGTACTTCCTGATGTTAGACTATATATTCTGTATTGTATATTGATTCTACAAGTGGACAACAAACGTCCTGATGTCGGACTATACATTCTATATTGTATATTGATTCTACGAGTGGACAAAAAAAGTCCTGATGTTGGAATATACATTCTAAATTGTATATTGCTTCTACAAGTGAACCACATACGTCCTTATGTTCAACTTAATATTATGTATTGTATATTGATTCTACATGTGGATAACAAACGTTCTGATGTTCAACTATATATTATGTATTGTATATTGATTCTACAAACGGACAAAAAACGTCCTGATGTTCAACTCTTTATTATGTATTGTATACTTATTCTACAAGTTGACGACAAATGTCCTTATGTTTAACTATATAGTATGTATTGTATATTGATTCTATAAGAGGACAACGAACGTTCTTGATGTTAGACTTTATACTCTGTATTATATTTTGATTCTACAAGTGGACAGCAAATGTCGTATGTTCAACTATTTATTATGTCTTGTATATTGTTTCTACAAGTGGACATCGAGCGTCCTGATGTTCAACTATATATTATGTATTGTATATTGATTCTACACGTGGACAACGAACGTCCTGAACTGATGTTAGACTATATATTCTGTATTGTATATTGAATCTACAAGTGGACAACAAACGCCCTGATGTAAGGCTATAATTTCTATATTGTATATTAATTCTGCAAGTGAACAACAAACTTGCATATTGATTCTACATGTGTACAATGAATGTCCTGATTTTCAACTATACATTATGTAATGTATGTTGATTCTACAAGTGGACAACGAACGTCCTGATATTAGACTATATATTCTGTATTGTATCTATATATTCTATATTGTATATTGCTTCTACAAGTGGACCACATACGTCCTTATGTTCAACTAAATATTATGTATTGTATATTGATTCTACAAGTGGACAACAAACGTCCTGATGTTAGACTATATATATTCTGTATTGAATATTCATTCTAAAAATGGACAACAAACGTCCTGATGTTAGACTATATATTCTGTATTGTATATTGATTCTAGAATTTGAGAACAAACGTCATTATGTTACACTATATACATTCTATATTGTATATTGATTCTACGAGTGGACAAAAAAACGTCCTGATGTTGGACTATACATTCTAAATTGTATATTGCTTCTACAAGTGAACCACATACGTCCAGTTGACTCTCGTTATCTCGACCCCTCTTATCTCGATCCTATCACTTATGTCGAACTGATTTCTAAGTCTCGATTATTTTCCCTATGTATTTATTGTATTTCAGCTTCGCGTATGTCGAACTTCTTTTATGTCGACACTTCGGCTATCTCGTCCATCATTTTCGGTCCCTAAATATATTTTTCACAGATTTTACTACCGCGTATCTCGAACTCGGACCATGACGAAGGAAAAAATCTAAGATGCGGCGCCGCCGGTCTCTCAGTTAATGAAAGTCATAATAGGTCATTGATAAATAAAACACTATTTTACTTTTCCCCTTTGTCCAGGTAATTACAAACAACACAAACAATGTCTAAAATCCGTAATTATGAAATCACGTGCGTGTCGAGTCGGGTTTGACACGCGGCGCTCAACACCGTCTCGTGTCATTGATTTGTAAGATAAAAAGCGGCCCAGAATAGTGTTATGGAAGATTAATCAACGAAGTTTCTTTAATTTATTGTTTAGATATGCTCTTCACTATTGAGTACTGTCCGTCTGAATGCTATAGCGTCTTCAAGAAAAGTCAGTGCGCGACAGGTTCCGACTCAGATCAGCCTGTATTTATCAGGCTAGCTAAGTCTGAATCTTCGCTTGTTACTCTTTGGTCAGGCGATGCTCTTTGGTAAGCCCAGATAGGGCTTTTGCGTATAATGGAAAATTCGTTGGCGTGCAGGCTGATCCCAGTCTTTGATAGTCGCACAGTCTTCTAATAGGAGTTGTCGTGCACGGCCTCAAATAGACGAATTACACGTGGGTACCGATGTTAACCCTTCCGACCCTGTAGACTGGTACGGATACCCGCACAAATAGTGTAGGTCTAGATGAGACGGTTCATAACGAGCTTTCTCTGCAGGATCTGCAGTTTGCCGCGCTGAGATGGGTTCGTTTATGCCAGGGGAGATGATCCAAACTACCTTACAGCTGCCACTTGACATTGTAAGCGTTTTATGCAAAAGCGGAAACCAGTCAACTCTTTATCGAGTCGTCTAAGCGAAGGCAGTTAATCCAAACCAGTTCATAACGTATAGCTAACACGACCCGGAAACCAGTGATTTATTTATAGCTCATATGGAAATCCAAATTTGTAGGAGTATTAAAAGACAACAATAGACGTTTGAAATTTATTATTATTATTAACATTTATTGATGATATTATTCCAAGAGAACCATTGCATTTCCTAAAACAAACAGTAACAATGCAAACTGAAGTACGCGTAAATGATTTAAAATGCCATATACATGTGCCTTCCTTGCACGTTTTGGCGAACAGTCGTCATATCTATGACGTCACAATTTGGTTGTCTCGAACTACTGATAACTCAAACATTTTTTATCAGGTCCCGTGAAGTTCGAGATAACGAGAGTCGACTGTTGTTGTATTATGTATTGTATATTGATTCTGCAAGTGGACAAGGAACGTCCAGATGTTCAAATATGTATAATGTATTGTATATTGATTCTACAAGCGGATATTGAACGACCTGATCTTTGACTATATATTCTGTATTGTGTATTAATTCTACAAGCGTGTATTGAACGTCTGATATTAGACTTTATATTTTGTATGGTATATTGATTGTACAAGCAGATATTGAACGTCCTGATGTTCAACTTTACATCATGTATTATATATTGATTGTACAAATGGACAACGAACGTCCTGAAATTAGACTATATATTATGTTTTTTATATTGATTCTACAAGTGGACAACAAACGTCCTGATGTTCAACTATACATTCTGTATTGTATATTGAATCTACAAGCGGATATTAAATGCCCTGATGTTCGACAATATATTCTGTATTGTATATTGAGTCAACATCCGGGTAATGAACGTCCTGATGTTCGACTATATATTTTGTATTGTAGACTGATTCTACATGCGGGTAATGAACGTCCTGATGTTCGACTATACATTATGTATTGTATATTGATTCTACAAGTAGACAACAAACGTCTAGACGTTCGACTATATATTATCTATTGTATATTGATTTTACAAGCGGATAATTAACGTCCTGATGCTCGATTATATATTCTGTATTGTATATTGATTCTACAATCGGGTGATGAACGTCCTGATGTTCGATTAAATATTTTGTATTGCTCATTGCTTCTACATGCCTTTAATGAATGTTCTGATGTTCGACTAAATACTTTGTGTCGTATATGGAATCTACACGCGAGTAATGAACGTCCTGATGTTCAACTATATATGCATAAGTGTATATTGTACAAGTGAGCAATGAACGTCCTGCTGTTCGATTATGCATTCTGTAGTGTATATTGATTCTAAAAGCGTATAATGAACGCCTAGTTGTTCTTTTATGTATTCTGTAGTGTATATAAATTCTATAAGCGGGTAATGTACGTCTTGCTGTTCAACTTTGCATTATGTACTGTATATTGAATTAACAAGCGGGTAATGAATGCCCTGATGTTTGACTATATAGCGTGTAGTTTAAATTGATTCTAAAAGTGGGTAATGCATGTCCTGATGTTCAGCTCTCTACTCTGTATTGTATATTGGTTCGACAAGCGGGTAATGAACGTCCTGATATTCGGGTATGTATTCTGTATTGTATA
Source organism: Anodontia alba (assembly GCA_964016985.1). NCBI lineage: Eukaryota > Metazoa > Mollusca > Bivalvia > Lucinida > Lucinidae > Anodontia > Anodontia alba. The sequence goes on along the minus strand of OZ024825.1, from coordinate 30,797,793 downwards.
TTAATTCTACAGGGTCGGAGGGGGGGAGGGGTGTGTGGGGGATGGGGAGTGGGGGAAATGAACTTCCTGGTATTCGAATATGTATTATGTAGTGTATATTGAGTTTAAAGGCGGGCAATGAATGTGCAGATATTCGACTATGTATTCTGTAGTGTATATTGATTCTACAAGTGGGCAATGAAATGTCCTGATATGCGACTATATATTCTGAAGTGTATTGTGATTCTACAAGTGGGTAATGAACGTCCTGATATTCAACTATGTATTCTGTAGTTTATACTGATTCTACAAGCGGTTAATGAATGTCCTGATGTCTGATGTTCGACTATGTAGTCTGTATTGTTTATCGATTCTGAAAGCGGGCAATGAACATCCTGATATTCGAGTCTATATCCTGTAATGTACATTGATTCTACAAGTGGGTAATGATAGTCGACTATGTATTGTGTAGTGTAGATTGATTCTAAAAGCGGGTAATGAACTATTCGGCTATACATTCTACCGTGTATAATGATTCTTCAAGTTGGTAATGAACGTCCTGATATTCGACCGTCTATTCAGTACTGTGCACTGCTTTTACGAGCGAGTAATGAACGTCCTGATATTTAACTACGTATTTCGTATCGTATATGGGATCTAAAATTTGGTAATAAACTTCCTGATGTTTGATCATATAATCTGTAGTAGTATATTGATTCTACAATTAGGTAATTAACGTCCTGGTGTTCGACTATGTATTCTAAAGTGTATATTGATTCCACGAGTCTGAAATGAACGTCCTGCCATTTTCCCATATATTCTGTAGTGTATATTGATTCTACGAGCAGTTAATGAACGTCCTGATTTCGACTATATACTATGTAGTGTATATTGATTCTACAAGTAGATAATGTCCGTCCTAATATTTGACTGTGTATTCTGTAGTGCATATTGATTATAGATGTGGGTAATGAACGTCCTGATGTTCGACTTTATATTCTTTCGTGTATTGGTGTTCGACTATATACTCTGTAGTGTAATTTTATTCTGCAAGCGGGTAATGGACGTTCTGGTGTTCGTAGTTAAATTTGATTCTACAAGCGGGTAATGAACTTCCTGATGTTCGAGTATATATTCTGTATTGTATACTGATTCTACAAGCGGGTAATGAACGTCCTGATGTTCGACTATGTAGTGTCATTTGATTCTACAAGCGTGTAATGAACGTCCTGATGTTCAGCTATATATTTTGCATTGTATATTGATTCTACAAGCGGGTTATTAACGTCCTGATGGCCGACTACATATTCTATAGTGTACGTTGATTCTGTATGCGATTAATGAACTTAGTGGTGTTACATTATGTATTCCGTAATGTATTTCATCAGCAGGTTATGAATGTCCTGATATTTGACTATAAATTCTGTATTGCATATTGATTCTACAAGTGGCAAATGAACGTCCTGATGTCTAATTATATATTTTGTAATACCTTTCGATTCTGCAGGCGGGTAATGAACGTCCTGATGTTTGACTCTTTATTCTTTTGTGCCTATTGATTCTTAGAGCGGGCAATGAACGTCCTAATACTTGACTATGTATTATGTATTGCATATTGGTTCTTTGAATGAATGCTCTGCTGTTTGACTCTTTCTTCTCTACTGCCTATTGATTCTGCGAGCCGGCAATGAACGTTCTGATATTCGATTATGTATTATACAGCGTACATTGATCGGGTAACGCACGTTCTGATGTTTGATTACAAATTCTCTTGTGTCTATTGATTCTATAAGCGGGTAATGAACGTCCTAATGTTCGACCATGTATTATGTATTATGTAGTGTATACTGATTCTGCAATCGGGTAATAAACGTCCTGATGTTTGACTCTTTATTATCGTGTGGTAATCCTAACAATATATGTATCAAATGTATCCTTATGGCTCCAGAAATACAAAACATGTCTCTTATCGATACATTCAAAGCACTTTCAACCTTTAATATTAAACTGTACGATAATCTACAATGGTAAAATAAATGGCATACCGTTTCGGTATCTGTTTTACATAAGCGACACATTCTATTGGACATGCCCATCAGCTGCAGTCTTGATTCAGTAAAAAGCGCGTTGCAAATTATTTTCCAATGGACTTGTTTTCCTTTATTTCAACATGGAAAATCCAAAGACATTTAATGAAATCGTTTGCTTCCGTTTCATCTATACCTTCTGAGGACAAAAGTTTTTCGAAAAAAAAAAAAAAACTTTGTTCTTTCATTATAGTAAATATGTCAGATGAATAACTGCCATCTGAACATTTAATTCTGGGCCATAATTTATTACTTACATTCTTTTTTCCAAGTTAAAGAAAATTTTCAATGATTTTTCGCCTCCTTCAAAATATGCCATTAATGTTTATCATAAAAATTGGTTATCTTCTGTTTTAAATACATTGCTTCATTTTTATCATTATTGTTTTGAGAATCCTTAATTTCTTTTAATCGTGTTCTAACATTTTAATTTTTTCTTTACTTTCATTTAGTGATTTACTTACTTCTATGGTCAGTTGTTTAATTCTGTATTTTAAAAGTTCCCACCAGATTAATGGTGTTGTATAATTTTGTTTGGCTACGAACCAAATAGGCCGTATTCGTTCTATACTTTCTTTAAAAAATTATTAATGGCTGCGTTCATTTTCCAGATGCCTGGGCCTTGTTGTGTTTGTTTTAATGATATATTTATATTAACAACATCATGACCACTGCAGGGAAAATATTCAATGTCTGTACCTTCAATAGAGCTGTCTAAACTGCAGGATACAAGAAAAAGATCATTGCGAGATTTCGATTGAGCAAGAGAGAATGTATAAGAATATTTATTCGGTGCTCGTGTTCTACCAAATCTGAAATATTTATAAGTTCTTGTAATTCATCATTTCCCTGATCTTTATTTATGCCTGGCGGAAAACTATCAAGTTTATACTCAAATACCCAGTTAAAATCACCAGCTACTAATGTAGCAACAGAAACATCGATGTAATTAATGGGGTTTCCGATAAAACGTTTTCTCTCTAATGGGTTAGTTGGAGAATATATGTTAACTATTTGAAATGTATAATCGTCTATTTTTAATTTTAAGTGCATTTATACGCACGTCATTAGACGAACTTTCGGATTCTACTTCCAGATTAAAACCTTTACGAAACAATATAGCTACCCCCTTTGAACATTCACGGTTCTAAAGTTATGCTATGCATCAAAAAGCGTGACGAACGGACGGACGGACGGACGAACAACCAAGAAGCAATATGCCCCTCCAACTTCTTTGAAGTTGGGGGCATAACAAGAAAAAGAAAGCACACAAAACAGTTCAAAATATTGTCTCTCGTATCTTATATGGCACGCAAAACCTTTTTGCGTGAAACATTTTATCGCCCTTCAAGGGCAATTTGATTCCTTAATGTTTACTTATTTTTTTGCTTCTTTTTACTTTTTTGACATACCGATCGTAACAAAATACAAATTATACATATGCTATAACTTACCATTGTCATTTATTTTGCTTAAAGGGAATCAATTCTCTTTTGCGTAACCCTTTCATCCATAAATTTCTGAAGTCGATCCTTCCAGTCTTGAATTTGGACACGACCACTGATTCAAATAGGGGTTTCAGTTTAAAAACAAAACGAGATTGGCAAACAGTGTAGGTACTAATGAGACGGCTCGTCACGAGCCGTCTCATTTGGATCTACACGGTTTGCACGGGTATTTGTTTTGTTCTGCCAGGGGAATCAGTACTCTCCCAGTTTTATCCTAATTTTTTTACCTCCCATCTAAAAAGGTATACTTTTAAAAGACAGACTTTGCTGCCGCTCGAAGCATAATCTTTTCATTTAGAATAGCCTGCTTTTCAGAAGGTACCTGGTGTACAGGAGAGCAAATGTGCCCCTTGTAAAACTGGCGGCAAGTCTACCAACGTATTGGTCCGCTTAAACCTCTAGAAGATGTGACAATTCCACGAAGGTGGAATTCTATATTTTATGTTATGTTAACTAATTAAGATCACTACTGGTTCCAGTAACGATAACTCTTGCAAGACAAAATCACATTTATGCCTTTTAATTTGAGTATTTATTACCCTATTATCCTATATTGAAACTTGCACATACACGCTGACTTGTCACTTGATATGCAATTATACTAAGATAAAAATGTTTTTTCGTTCTGACATGGGTTATTGCCCCTGACTACTATTTTACTATTGTGCTATATGTACTTAACTTAGTAATAATGCAATATCTTAACAATCTATTTCTAAGATGAGACGAAACTTATCATGAAACCTTGTTATGACAGACTGCATACTGTAGACTGTTCTGACATATATTGCATTTTTTCTTGCAGGAGTTACTGCCCCTGAATTATAGCATTTATGTGGTAAATTGGGTAAAATTCATGTTTTAATTTAATAATTTTCATACTGGAGATCAGGTTCAAGTTACAATAAAATTTGTATAGTAGTATCCTTTTGATAAATCCTGACAACTAGTACATTACTTTACAAAAACAATGTGTATGACATGAGTTATTGCCCTTGATTTTGCAATTTGAGGTGGTAGAATAACCAAAATACGTCCTTTAAACTCATCCAGTCTTCCAAATGTGCAAAGCAGGCATATACATGTAATTCAGTATAAATTTTGACTTATCAGATGAATCCTGAAATAATGTATTTATTACAAATAAGAATTATATTTATGTTGCTGTTTGAACCATTTTAATCATATTATATCATGCTTAGCGTATGTTCCTAGAAAACAGGGGGTGGGGTAACAATTCATAAGTATTTGCTAAGACAAATCATCATTTTGGTGTGCATTAGTATTTAGATTGTCTCTGTATATCTAGAATATGACATCATACTATTTTAAAGCAAAACTTACCCTTCGAAATTGATTGAATTTATCAAAACTTCAATTATTTGGAAAAAACAGAATTTTGCTATTTCGGGGGTAGGGTTAATTATCAAGTTTATCTCGTTACACAGATGTTGAAATTTTATGTAATTTCAGAATAATACTACACAATCAGTAGTAATTATTATTTGAAAGTTTAATGAAAATTTATTGTTGGGAAGTGTCTTTCATATTTGAATGTATATTATTATTTTTTTAACTACAGTATTTTTTTTACTATTTTGGTGGTCAAAATATTGATTATTAGGTATATTAAAGTTTGCTTAACATCCTTAAGGCTTTCCTGCATTTTGCATATCCTAATGCCATTCTGTTGCAATAACTAAAGGTATCTCATAGGTGTTAGCTGCTAGGTTAGAATGATTTTCTAAGCACTACTAGGGCCTAAACAACTCTGTAGGACAATGCCAAAGTGGTATAGTTTTGAAGCACCAGAACTCTGATAACAGGTAGTGACTTCTGCGTTTTATTGTTTTCTAACTTTAACAATGAAATGAGAAAGCAAATGCAGAATTTAAAGAAAATCTATTGTTGGGATGAGAAACAAGAGGCACACGGGCCACGGGTCACTCACCTGAGTGACAAAAGCTGTTTTAGATCTACGTCACCCCAATACTTCCTACCAAGTTTAAAGTCAGTTGGCCTTTCAGTTCAGGAATAGAAGCGAAAAATAGATTTTCAAGATGGCTGTCATGGCGGCCATCTTGGATTTCCTACAGGGACAATTTTAGTTATTTTTGATCTACATGCCTTTCGGTTCAGGAGAAGAAGTGAAAAATAGATTTTCAAGATGAACGCTATGGCGACTATCTTGGATTTCCAATCGGAAGGATTTTAACCATTTTTTATCTATAAGTCACCTCAATGTTTCCTACCAAGTTTTAAGTCAACTGGCGTTTGGGTTTAGGAGAAGAAGCGAAAAATAGATTTTCAAGTTGACACCATGGCGGCCATCTTGGATTTCCGATTAGCATTATCATAGCTAGTTTTGATCTACAAGTCATCCTGATGTTTCCTACCAAGTTTCGAGTCAATTGGCCTTTTGGTTCAGGAGAAGAAGCGAAAAATAGATTTTCAAGATGGCCGCCATGGCGGCCACCTTGGATTTTCGATCGGAACGATTTTAGCTATTTTTTATCTACAAGTCACCCCAATGCTTCCTACCAAGTTTCGAGTCAATTGACTTTTCGGTTCAGGAGAAGAAGCGAAAATTAAATTTTCAAGATGGCGGCCAAAGCGGCCATCTTGGATTTTCGATCGAAATGATTTAGCTATTTTTGATCTACAAGTCACTCTGATGCTTCCTACTAAGTTTCGAGTCAATTGGCTTTTGGCTTTAGGAGAAGAAGCGAAAAATAGATTTTCAAGATGGCCGCCAAAAAAATACATTTTCAAGATGGCGACCATGGCGGCGATCTTGGACTTCCGATCGGAACGATTTTAGCTATTTTTTATCTACAATGTCACCCCAGTGCTTCCTATTAAGTTTCGAGTCAATTTGCTTTTGGGTTTAGGAGAAGAAGCGAAAAATAGATTTTCAAGATGGCCGCCATGGCGGCTATCTTGGATTTCCGATCTGCACGATTTGAGTCAACTGGCCTTTGGGTTCAGGAGAAGAAGTGAGAAATAGATTTTCAAGATGGCGGCCATCTTGGATTTCCGATCGGAACGATTTTAGCTATTTTTGATCTATAAGTCACCCTAATGCTTCCTGTTAAGTTTCGAGTCAATTTGCTTTCGGGTTTAGGAGAAGAAGCGAAAAATAGATTTTCAAAATGGCCACCAAAAAAAAAAAAAAAAAAGATTTTGAACATGGCGGCCATGGCGGCCATCTTGGATTTCCGATCGGAACGATTTTAGCTATTTTAGATCTACAATGTCACCCTAATGCTTCCTACCAAGTTTCGAGTCAATTGGACTTTATGTTCAGGAGAAGAAGTGAAAAACAGATTTTCAAGCTAGCGGCCATAGCGGCCATCTTGGATTTCCGATCGGAACGATTTTAGCTATTTTTGATCTACAAGTCACCCTGATGCTTCCTACTAAGTTTCGAGTCAATTGGCTTTTCGGTTTAGGAGAAGAAGCGAAAAATAGGTTTTCAAGATGGCCGCCATGGCGGCTATCTTGGATTTCCGATCTGCACGATTTTAGCTATTTTTGATCTACTAGTCATTTTGATGCTTCCTACCAAGTTTGGAGTCAATTGGCCTTTTGGTTGAGGAGAAGAAGCGAAAAATAGATTTTCAAAATGGCGGCCATGGTGGCCATCTTGGATTTCCGATCTGAACGATTTTGGCTATATTCTGATCCACAAGTCACCCCGATGCTTCTTACCAAGTATCGAGTCAATTGGCCCAGGGATGTAGAAGGAGTAGGCTTTTAAAGCAATTGTTGACGCCGCACGACGGACGACGCACGGCAGACATTGACTGACAACAACAGCTCACCTGAGCACGAATCAGGTGTGCTAAAAAGTGCACCAGGTGCCAGTACTGACCTTTAAATCACCATTTATATAAAATATAATTAACTAAAATGGATAAAAGGATAACGCCGGTAGGAGTGACAGGATTAGTTCCTGCTTTAGTAGTATTTTAGTGTAATTTACAGACATCATACTGGCATAGATTTCTCATACATTAAAGTCCTAATTTCGGAGTCTGAAACTGGCTTTCCTATATGAAGATATGAGAAAAATCAACCTCTTAAACATTCATTCATAAGTGAATATTTACATTCTCCGTGCATTTACAGAAAAACCCTTTAGTTTCCATATGAAAAACAATTAAACAATTTCTTCACATACCCTTTTTATGTCAACAATGTTTACATCTGTCGTCTCGTTAGTACGGTGTGTAATGATTTAAATGGTAAAATATATGTAACTTGGCATCAGCTAGCTACAAAAAACAGACTAAACGAATGCCTGCACATATTACTACTTTTCTAGGGGGTGGAGGGGGTGCAAAAAGCAAAACTTGTCTAAAGACCGAGGAAAATAGAAAAATCTTTTGAAGGTAAGTGTTAAGGAAGCCCACAAAACAACTGTCTGAAATTACAGAGTATGACTTTGAAAAGACAAATGTAAACGTTTTGAAACCAAACTTTGAAACCTGAATTCATACTGCACGAAATTTGAAATTTCTTTCCCCGTCTTATACGACAGACTGCATGCATGGTAATTAACCTAATCACGGTTAATAACTTTGCTTCCCTCTTTGGTTGCACGCCGGTGGGCCGAGCCTCAAACTCAATGACGGCTCCGGCCTAAAGACTGTTAAGTAAGTTGGATGGTGCCTGGCGCTCTAGCTCTGGTCGAGCCAACCGGAGTCCAACTGTTGGTTTTCTTTTGCTTCAGCATTTCAGTTATGTCTTGCTGTTGGGTCCTTATCGTTGTTTCATCTCTGTATTCGTTTGGTTTTTTATGTTCTCGGAGATATGTCACTGATGAGTTAGAAACCCCTCACGCGGACCGAACTAATGTTTTGTGTATACTACGGCAGAACTAAGGGCGAGGGTTGTGGCCACGCAAATCGATTTGAGCTCCCCTCCCCGCCCCGCCCCCATCCCCTCAGTAAAACTTTTTTACTGACCGTTCCAAGGCGATGCTTCTGCTGTGGTTTACTATTTCTGTCACTCTGTGTTTTTGCATGTGTCTTCTGGTATTTTTATTATTTTGGATAGCCGTTTTGGCCATTTTTGGGGGGGAAAGAAACTGTCCTTTTTGATTTCTGCTTGTAGTGTTTTAATTGTGGTACCGTTGCTTTAAGTGCGTCCTTCTTTCCCTTTGGTGTCTTGGACGGAAGGTATTAGGTAATTGTATCGATTCCTTATCATTGCCGTCCTTCCTATTTATCATTATGAATTTAATCACAAGGTATGTCTGTGTAATTCCTTTATCTTTATCTCTAGAGAAAATCTACCCACAAAGAATATTTTAATTAACAAATTATGTACGTAAGTTATACACACAATGAACGCTTTTAATTAACAAACTAAGTAAGTAAGCAAGCAATAACTAAAAATCACCAAAGACACCATTTGTTATTTGTCATATAGAACACTTGAGTGCGTGTCATTTTTCTCCCATCGCACAGTCACTTCAATGTCTTGACTTAAAAATTCTTTTTGTAAAACATATTAATTGTGGGCGGTACTAGTATAAAAAAAATGATCCAATTGCTAATATGATTTGCCTATAGGAGCCTATGTATCATAATTTCACCTTTCCATACAAAAGGTTAAGGTCAACCCAAGGTATCATTTTTTCAAACTTTATTGGGCCTTAATTCCCAATGCTGATTACCAAGCCCCAGGACCATGGGCCCTTTGGTTTCGGAAAAGAGGATTTTAAAGGGTTTTTACCATATATGGGCATGGCAGCCGTCTTGGTCATGTGACGAAGATGCGGTAAACAAACTTATCCCCCACCCCCACCCTCTAATTATTGAGGCGCCATGTGAAATTTGGCTTTAATTGGCCTAGTGATTTCTGAGGAGAAGACGGTTGAAGAGTTTCCCTATGAGTCTTTGAAAAACAAGTGACTCCTGGGGCGGGGACATTTTTCACCCCAAAGCTATAATTTCAATAATCTTCGAAGATGTCCATAAAATAAGGCTACATACCAAATATTAAAGACCTGGGCCTTCTCGTTTCAGACAAGAAGATTTTGTTTTTAATTTTGCCTTTAGGAGTCTATGAAACAAAATTAAAAACAAAATAAAAAAGGTCAAGATCAACCCAATGTCATCATTTTTTCAAACTTCATTGGGCCCATGTCCCCACTGCTACATACCAAGCCCAAGGGCCATTGGCCCTTTGGTTACAAAGAAGAAGATTTTTAAAGGTTTTTATCATATATTGGCGTCGCGGCCATCTTGATAATGTGACCCAGATGTGACGAGCAAACTTTCGTTCACCCTATCCGCTGAGGCTCCATATGAAATTTGGCTTTAATTTGCCCAGTGGTTTCAGAGGAGATGTTTGAAGAGTGTGGACGACGGACCTGCTTATACTATTAGTTCACGTATGAGCCTAAAGGCTAAGGTGAGCTAATCAAGCCTTTCTGACAGAAAACTGTGAGGCATTAGAACAAAACCAATACATGACTAGAGAAAAAGCAATACACACAAATACAATGGTTAAATAGTGCTACGAATATTATTCATTTAATTGCACTTTATGAAATATTTGATTGAAACCGTAAATTTTCATTAAATATTCAAAATGGACGTGCCCATAAAGGTAGTTTTGACAGCTTCAAACTTTTACAACTTATTTATTTTTCATCCAGTTTTGATTTTTGCATCGAAATGAATATTAATCAAGAATTTGCGTCTCTGTAGATTCTTCACCAAATTTGATATTCCCCTTGAAATGTGATCGTTTTCCATGACAGATAGTTTGAGGCTTTCATTAACAACTTATTCCTATTTTTGTGATTTTATCTAGTTATTTATTTTAATTATTATATTTTTATATGTTTGTTTATTTTTGCATATTTTATCAAATTCATTTGATAGTAATTGTCTTACTATTTTAGATTTTCTATATAAGAGTTTAAAAGTGTTCAACAGTGATATAAATCATTTTATCACATGACCGTCAAGTTATCCAGTAAAATAACCCATATCATAAAAAGCATATAACCACACATGTAACAAGAAAACATTGATGCAAAGCACCAATACGCCGGGAAACTAATCTGTCATGCATTACTTAGCTCCTATAGATCGTAGTATAGTAAAAAAATGTTATAATTTATGAAAGGTTGTAATTATATAAATTATCACAATACTCAACTATAAAAACATTATAGAAGTTATCAGAGTAATGTAAAAAAAAATTAACTATGATCGTCTGTTTTCTAACCCGCATACATAACTACATGTCGCCATCCATAGCCTAGGCCGAACATACTATATCCGAAATCATCTGTGTAGCAGTGTTTTGTTCTCTTCTCCACTAATAACGTTTTCTTTCAGCCCAAATCTTTCCATGCTTGAATATCAAATTAAACTCTATTATTAAACCAGCTAAAACCCGTTCGATTTGAAAATGCATATTTCCAGTTGTAAACAAAGAAAAATATCTTTTGTTTCTTCTTCGTAGTACGACAAAAAAAAAAAAAAAAAAAAAAAAAAAAAAACGAAATGAAAAAATTCAAATGTGTACGAATATTGACAGCAACAAGCTCCTTTCAGGTCGGATGGTCAAACTAGGGCTCCTACAAGAAAAATGCTCATTTCTCTTTTAAATGAGAAAAACCACATTGCTACATTCATTCTACACAGTACTTCTCTTTTTTTTTTATTTCACTATGTTACCAATAGCAGAGTTCTCTGCTGCAAAAAAGTGCGACTTTGAATATTAAAAAAAGTGGAGGGTGGCTAGTTAAATATAACCCCACTAAGAACCAATAAAACTGGAGAAAAACCGATGTTCTCCAAATGCATACACATTTTACAAAAACAACCTCAAATAGAGACGCCGGGCTCCAGCCCGGCGTTAATAACATCTGCAAGGCTTCCCATTTGGTTAGCCTAATTACCCTCATTGATATTTGTATTACTCCGCTTATTGATAGCAACCAAGATGGTGTCCGCATTCGCCAATACAACTTTCACACTGGGAACAGATCCTGCCTTCAATTTTGGGATGATTTTGAGATGAACGATAAATGTCAGACCGATGGAGGGGGAAGACACAAAACAATTACAATGTGAAAAAACATGGCTACCAGAAATAATCATGGCGAGTACAATTCGGTGTTTTCCGGCAACATATTTGGAGACACTTTCAACATCGATATCGTCAAAGCGTCAATGAAAAAAGTTTCGTCTCCTCCAAAAAAAGAAATTGGAGGATTACATGACTCAGACAATCAATAAATGTGTCAAATTAAAATTCAAACTACAGTTAAATGTTTTATAGTCTTGAAATCTGTCATTTACTTGAGTGTGTCAGACATCGTATAAACTGTATCGATAAGGTCAATGATCTTTAAATACGACAGCTGACTGTGGGGGATTTCCTTACTGATTCTCAGTGACGTATTGATTCGCTGAGTGACGTTGTTGAATGGAATATTCACTTTGAATTGATTTATTCAAATGAAATATTTATTAGTTTAAATAAAAATCATTGTTATTTCCTGCAGTTTAACGAAGTATTAAATTATCTTGTTTTTAGCTTTTTTGATACTTATCAAATATTATGCGAACTATTTTTTTTGCGTAGTACTATTGAATCCTTGGTAGTGAGTTGTTCCGCTTAGCTATGGAAAGCCGTTATCTTGAAGAGTTGAAATTTGGATATGTTATAGTTTAATCTTATCTTTGATAATTCTGATTGGTATTTCAAATGTTGTTATGGTTTTAATGTTGCTTTTAATCCTTGATTATGAAAACACAGAAAATATGTGTTTTAGTAGAGAGTGAAAAAAATCGAAATCGGTTTAAAACTTGAAGAGGAGACCTAATCGTGCTTTAATATCGAGTATGTGACCCACTGCTATCAATAACAGCTTGACAACGCCTTCTCATGCTTCCTATCAGGTTTCTAATGGACGCTTGTGTCATATTGTCCCATTCTTGAACAAGCATGGCACCAAGCTCTTGAATACTTCTTGGCTGGACTTGACGAGCTGATATTGCAGTCTGTAAGCTATTCCAGACTGTCAATAGGATTTAAGTCTGGAGAGCGAGCGGGCCAGTCAAGACGCTCGATACCTTCCCTTTCAAGATACTTCTGGATGGCATGGGTAGTGTGAGGACGGGCGTTATCATCCATTAGAATGAAGGGATCTCCGAATGCACAGGCATACGGCCTTACGTGGACATCCTGGATGTCATCCCTACACCGTTGTGCGGTCAATGTGCCATGGTGTAGGACACAGAGGTCAGTACGCCCATCCCAACTGATTCCGCCCTAAACCATCACTGAGCCCCTCTCCCCTCCCCCCCCCCCCCCCCCCCATAACGGTCATGCTCAGCAATACTGCATGTAGCCTCGTCTTCGCCACACCCTAGCACGCCTATCGGTGGACTCAAGGCAATATCGAGACTCGTCTGTAAAAAAGACAGGCCTCCAGTCGCCACGAGTCCAACGAACATGGTCCATGGCCCATTCATACCATACTCTGTGGTGATTCCGAGTCAATGGGATGCGTATGCACGGTCTTCTCGAGCGCAGACTACCTTCAAGTAACCTTGACCGAATGGTTTGAGTCGAAATATTGACCCCGGAGGCGTTCTGAAGGTCAGTTCGAAGCTGGGATGCTTGAATCACTAAAAACCTGTCTTGTGCTGCAGATGTAGCTCTTTCTCTGACACCACCATGACGTCTGACTGGTGTGCCATACCGCTGAAACCTTGACCAGGCTCTGTTTATCACAGAGTGGTGCACATCAAAGACGTCCCCTACCTGACGGTGGGTTGCCCCTTGCTCCACCATTCCCACAGCTCGCCAAATTTCTGCTTCAGACAGATGTCGTCTTACATTTACATTAGCCATATTTACAATAACCCAGTGGTTACAGACCTGAACTGAAAATTTGCCCTTCAACACGTGTCAGGTACTCTAACAAGGAGCGTCAAATGCCATGAAAATGAAGGGGAACCTGCTTTCCATGTCTTGCACGAAATTACTGCTGTTCAGTTGGGTTAGTATACACACGGGGGACCGTCTCAAAATAATAATGCTTCACATCAAAAGGAAATCTCACAAAAATGTTAGAAAAATTTTCCAAATAACGCGTCAAACTTTTGGTGCTTAGCAAACTTTGGGGAGTATATATATGTCGTCTACTTGTTTATCCATGTCAGCATGTACTGGTCTAGTGTGGTCTAGGCTATGATCATTAATAGTCATTAATACTGTCAAAATATTTTAATTCGTCTTCCTTTCAGTGCGAAATATCTGAACATGATATTTCCAGAGTGCATATTCAAAGCATTTGGCTTTCACCATTGCCAGAGTCCATCTATTCATAGCATATGTCCTTCACCATTGCCAAGCACAACAGTTTTTAACATGTTTGCCAAATTTTATTTTTATTTGATTGCCGGTTCTTTTAATTTAAACATTTACCAACCAGTTTAGTGCAAAGGTCTTACTGCGTTTATTTATTTATATGGACTCATTCTCTGACCGCTCATAGTGCAATCTTATTTATGACTTTTAATTGACTCCTGGACTTGCTTAATTTTGTACATAATTTTTCGATTTTATATCACTGTATTGAGTACCATATGTTAGATTAGTATGTTATGCTAAATATGTTATCCTCCGAAAATAAAGACATTATTATAATTATAATTATAATTTTTACTATTATTATTAAGATATGTACTCAGATAAATTCTGTAAATACCTTTAAATTTATTTTTCAGAACTGTTATCCTGTTTCTGGTGGGTTCTTTATTTTATTTTCAGCTTGCCTTTTTCCAAAACAATAAAAAAATTCTCTAATGTTTTTTGCTGCAAATATTTCTTCTGTCTTTTTTTTTTTATAATTTAGAAAAACCTTCACTCATTTTACGAAAACGCTGATAACTTTTGGGAAGGAATCAATTAAATGGTTAGGGGTGAGGGTTGGGGGCGGGCTTAAGTGGCTCCCTCTCTCATGCGTTTACTAAATCCATTACTCCACAATGGACTCTTCTAACGCAATCTTTGCACAGGACAATTTTCTGTTCATTACAAAAACACGCCTATTCAAATGTATAGAAAATTTCACCTCCAAAAAATTTTCCGATAAAAAAAACTCTGATGCTCTTCATATTTCTGCTCTAAACATAGAATGTGGGTACTCAGCGAGTACCTACAATCTATGTTTTTGACTAGAAATAAGAAAAATAATGAATGTCCCTGTAAACCCCAGTTTCACTATATAAAAATGGGGTTGAAGGGGGACAAAATTATATAGACATGTATTCGTGATGTAAGAGGATTGGTTTAGTTAATGATTTGTTTAACAGAAGTTTTATGCTTTAAACAAATATTGCAGACCCTGATAGGACGCGCGTTCAGCGGCGTCTAGTCTGGATCTACATCATTTGCTTAGGTTACATTTTTGCCTACGCATTAATGCTTTAAATAATCTGAACGCATAAAAATTTCATACCTTTATCAACTGTGAGCGGAGGAGGCCTGAAGGTTTTTTGTTGGCCGCGTGAGTCTCTTTTAGTATCGTAAGGCATCGGATTTCGATCTTGCAGCCAAAGTATGCTTGGGTAACTTATTGGCTCCGTTTCCATTACGTATAACTTATAATTAACATACTCTGAGTCGTTTTGTCTAGGAAAATGTTTCTTAGTATATTGAATTCTTTCTGTAAGACCGGAGAAACTGCGTATTTTCACTTTCTGTTTGCCCCATTTTTTCTTAGGGATTAGTACTGTTCGGACAGAACTTATTTCGCCTTTAGGGCTAACGGGAATGCACCAGCCTACGATAACTTCAAGCTCTACAACAGAGTTCACACGGAAAGGTCCTGCTGCCATAACGAGTAAGTGGTTTGCCCATAAATCGTCAAAGATAACAATATCATAAGGAGTTACGTCTTCAAACTCTACACACTTTGGTAATAAAATTTTATCAGTTAATTCTTTCAAAGTATATTGATTTGCATCATCGACTGCTGTTACATTTACTGGCACATTTTCACTTATCATCAGTTCCTTGCTAGTTTTGTCTTTACAACTAAGAAACCTAGTTTCTTTGACGGTTTTCACGCCAACAATCTCCAGTATTTCTCCGGCGAAGATGACTTGTACAGATTCTCCTTCATCGCTGCCTGGGTCAACAGAAACAAGTTGATCATTTACCTTTATCAAATGGGGCAGATCATTCATTAGCTGAAAATAAGTAAAAAACGAATACTTTAATTAAAGTAATGAACATGTTTCTGGATTTTATCGATGTGTAAACGCCGGCGAATCACAAAGCAAACTGACAAGTGTAAACGCCGGCGAATCACAAAGCAAACTGACAAGTTTGCTTTGTGATTCGCCGGCGTTTACACATCGATAAAATCCATGATAATGACTTGTGATTCGCCGGAATTTACACATCGATAAAATCCATGATAATGCTTTGTTATTCGCCGGCGTTTACACAGCGATAAAATCCATGATAATGCTTTGTGATTCATCGGCGTTTACACATCGATAAACTCCACAAATATGTTCATTCCTATAATTAAAGTATTCTTTCGAAAGGGATTTATGTGTGAGTGATTTGCTGGCCTCTATACATCGATAAATAGCACAAAAATAAAACTGATTCCAAACAGCTATATATTACGTCGAACAAATTTGTAAATTAACTCATTTTAGATATTTACTCGAAGAAAATAGTTCCGGAGTTCCCGCTCATTGATTGAATTTATCGAAGTATAAATCCTGTTTTAAAGTGCGTTCGGCCAATCAAATTACGTTAAATAATTGTAAATCTGTTGAGTTTATATTATTGCAATATACATTACCCTGAATATTCGAACATTTTTACTCCTTACCATACTTATCCTAATATTTTAATGAAACCGTTTTACAACATGTAGATGTGCCTGAAATTAATGGATGAGTGGCAAACAGTGTAGACCTTTATTAGAGGCTGATTCGTGTCTACACGTTTGCTCAAGCCTGTATGTCCTAATACAAAACTTAGGTCAAAGCTAGTAAGTATACATTTACCCATTTATGCCCTGCGTCACATAATATGACATTTGCAAACAGGATTCACCGAGATCAGACGCCGCAGAGAGGGGTGTCTGATCAGGGTCTTTACTGATTGCATCGAGTACAGGAATTTCTATAAATCATTCTAACACCCCTGCACGCGTTGGTCCTTATTTGTCGTTACATTTCTAGCCGTGCTTTATCTAATGTATTTGAGCACAGGAATTTCGTCGCGCGCTATCGACGGGAAACCAATCATATTTGCGAAAGTTTCGCCCCCTGGTAACTATGGACGCTAGATTAGCTTACAAGGCCGAAACATTCATATTCATAATAAATTATTTTATTTATTAAGACAGAAAATGATCTATGAACATATTGCAGTTCTTTGACTTTTTTACCTGATGAGTTTCTCTACAGGTTACACCATTCAAACACATCCGTAAAACTTCTTGTTTCCATCGTGTATTTGTTGACGTTCGAAAACGAAAGTACGTCGGTTAACATTCTTATTTGCTGTTTTATATCTGTCCTTATTAAAGTTCATCGCGGCACTCAAATTTCATACGTTTTGCAATTCTTTCATGAACACAGGATTTAAGTTTTTATATTAATACAGCGTTTATTTATATTTTACACCGTCAGCTGATTCGCATAATTTATCCGCCATTTTGAATATTCGTCATCGAACCTTGTAACTACGTAACCGCGTGACGTAATGCTTAAGAGGTATTGTCAACTACCAAAGGGGAAGTCAGGTAATAAAAATAATAATGAAAATCAATAAAAAAAATTCATTTATGCAAAACTCGCTCAATGAGGGGTGTTAGAAAAGAAATAAATTATTCCGAACCGTGCTCAAATGCCCCAGATAAAGCACAGTTGAGTTTGGGTTATATCCATTTGAGCACTTGCTCGCTGCGTTCGCTCGTGCTCAAATGGGTACAACCCAAACTCAACTGTGCTTTATCTTAGGCATTTGAGCACGGTTTGGAATAATTTATTTCTTAATTCTAACACCCCTGCTCGTGTTGTTCCTTATTTGTCTTTACATTTCTAGCCGTGCTTTATCTAAGGCATTTGAGCACAGGAATTTTGTCGCGCGCTATCAACGGGAAAGTTGCTTACAATATTGGTCGAAACATTCATATACGTAATAAATTATATTTAGTACTTGGAGAGAGAAAATGATCTACGAACATTGCAGTTCTTTGACTTTTTTTTACCTGAAGAGTTCCTCTACAGGTTATACCATTCAAACACATTCGTTTTACTCCTTGTTGCCATCGTGTATTTGTTGATATTTTGATTATCGAAAACAAAAGTATCGGTTAACATTCTTATTTTGTTGTTTTACATCTGTCCTCCATAGGCCCATCGCGGCACTCCAATTTCATTCGATTTGCAATTCTTTCATGAACACAGTATACAAGTTTGTTTTTTTTATGTTTTACATCGTTTTAATATTTTACATCGTCAGCTGATTCGCATAAGT
Organism: Anodontia alba; assembly: GCA_964016985.1. Lineage (NCBI taxonomy): Eukaryota > Metazoa > Mollusca > Bivalvia > Lucinida > Lucinidae > Anodontia > Anodontia alba. The sequence continues at coordinate 30,779,666 of OZ024825.1, read as the reverse complement.
ATCCGCCATTTTGAATGTTCGTCATCGAACCTTGTAACTACGTAACCGTGTGACGTAATGATTAACGGTTGACGTCAACTACCAAATGGGGAAGTCAGGTAATAAAAATAATCACAAAAATCAATAAAAGTCTCATTTATGCAAAACATTCGCTCAGTGAGGGGTGTTAGAAAAGAAATAAATTATTCTGAACTGTGCTCAAATGCCCCAGATAAAGCACAGTTGAGTTTGGGTTGTACCCATTTGAACACTCGCTCGCTGCGCTCGCTCGTGCTCAAATGGGTACAACCCAAACTCAACTGTGCTTTACCTTGGGCATTTGAGCACGGTTCGGAATAATTTATTTCTTAATTAAATCATGCTAATAATAAATACTTTCCAGACATCTCTTCTATTGAAAATGGATCTGTCCAAGAAAACATAAGACAAGATAGTTCACTCGGCATAAAGGGTTTAATCCTTATCATGCTGAATAAATTGAGATGTCACACCCCCTTCTAATAATCTATATATATAGGTTCTGACCTATATATATATATATATATATATATATATATATATATATATATATATATATATATATATATATATATATATATACATATATATATATATATATATATATATATATATATATATATATATATATATATATATATATATATATACAAACAGTGACATTGCAGACAAACTTCAGAGCCAACTAATCTGGATCGGGTATCTACACTGTTTGCAAAGGCAGGGCATATCCTGGTTCAGCAGGACTAGGGTTAAAAAAAGGACATTACATCATACATGAAAAGTGAAGGCCCAGTTCAGCACGCATGCACAACTGCGTCTTTAGATATGTCCGTAGATGTACCCAGTCAGCATTCTACGTAAATCTATATCGGACCGTCATCGGCCCGTCAGGGTAGCTGACGGGCCGATGACGGCCCGATGTAGATTTACGTAGAATGCTAGCTGGGTATTTAATTAACACTTAGCACTCTTGGTAAAATTTTCAGCGGGCAACATATTGAATTTTTTTTTTTTTTTTTTTCTATTTTTCCCACGAAAACACGTTTTGGCATTTCATGCAAATTGTTGCTAATGGAGACAATTTGTATGAAATGTCAACTCCTGTTTTCTGGGTAAAATAAGAACAATTTCAATTTACCGTCTGCTGAATTTGCCAAGAGAACGGTAAAGGTTAACAGTGTCCTTGATTCTGCAAGTGGCAAACGCAAGTCCTGATCGAACAGCATTCGAAAACATGCTTATTCAAGTACATTGAAATTTTTTTCACCAAAAAAGAAAATGTTCGGATAAAAAATCTGATATTTTTCATACCTGCTCAAAACATAGAATGTGGGTACTCGTTAGAACCGCCTCGGCGAGGCGGTTCTAACGAGTACCTACAATCTGTTTTTGAGCAAAAATAAGAAAAAATATGTATACCCCTGTAAAACCCCAGTTTTACTATATAAAAGTGGGCTTTAAGGGGGATAAAATTATATAGGCATGTTTTCGTGATGAGCGAATAAGGTGTTTACTCAGATATTTTGAAAGTGTGGGGGTAACGCTTAACATGCTGTGCTAAAAATTCAGCAGACGACAAGTTGAAATATTTTTATTATCTTTCCCAGAAAACAGGCTATGACATTAAGTGAATATTATCTAATTGCATGAAATGTTAAAGCCTACTGTTTGGGGGATATAAGGCAACGTATCACCAAAATATCATTTGTCGTCTGCTGAACTTGTCCAGAGAATTGTATACCATTAAGTTAAATGAAAGCAACTGTAAATCGCAATAAGAAAAAAATAAGCAAAGTGAAGTTCTTGTCACGTCTTTATAAGGAAAATCAAACATTAAAGTCATTAGTTCAGGTATTTGGTGATGATGATAACAGCAATTCTAATTTCTTGACTGATTCCTTATGACCATATTTCATAAACAGGATGTACCAGTGTGCGTCTGTGAGTGTGCAAATAACACACATATACGAACACGTAACAGCGCGTCGTATGCGTACAGTTGTTGGCATACGTAACATATGTATTACGTATGCGTTTGTTACGTATGCTTACAACTGTACGCATATGTAACACATAAAAAATGTTAATGTGTTAAATTTGCGTTCAACTGTAAGCATGTAACGTAGACAATTTATTTGAAGCATTCGTATATGTACGAACCATACACATATGTAACACCTGTTTATAACATGAAGAAGAGGTCACTATAAAACAAGTTTTTCACTAGAACGGCTCCCCCGAGATGGTGGTCCATTGCATATCCCCGCAGTCGCGAACTTAGATCCTAATGGACCCGCTTTGACCCTACATAAACAATGTTAATTGTATAATGGTCTACCCATCATACCGGTCGCTCTGATATGCTACAAAACTATGTTCTGAAAAAAAAATCCTCAGGCCCCTCTCAATTCGACCGCCCTAACCTTTGACATTTACCGTGTCAGTCTAGAGATCCAATATATTTAGTTATCATTCCAGCCACCTTGATAAGCTCTATTTATCATTCCGGTTTAACATAATCTAAAAACAAATCAATGTTTGACACCCATTTGCGACTCAGACCCTAGACCCCTTGATTGTATATTGAATGCAAATGTGATTTTTTATATTATATGTAGATACGACAATTGCTCGACTACTTTTGCACATGTATATCAATACGAGTAGTGATAAAACAGTCAGGAGTCTAATCAGATGCCTTTACTCGGCGTCAGAGCTATTTTCAAACAGTTTTCCCAAGATGATAGTGTAAAATGACTAACGCATTAACTGCTTGGAAAGAATAGCAGTCCTACCATTTTACATGTATAATTTTTATTCTGTATCAACCCAACTGTATCGATCTTTCCTTTGCAATTTTATAAGATGTGAAGATTTCGTATTGTTCGAACATGTGTTAAATTCGATATGTGACACACAAACACATATGTAACTGTTACGTATGCGTATAGTTGTAGCAATTTGTTAATATCATAGTGAATCTTTGGATAATTTCAAAAAAATAAAATGCAACTTAACATTGGAAATATTCATATTATAGATTATCTTAAGGCAACCTGGTCGCGAGGTTATAAAACTTTTTTCATGCTCAACTCGACTGAGAATGAAATTTTCTTTGCTAATAAATATGAAAATGCCAACAATAGTTCACATTTTCATATTTATTAGCAGAGAAATTTTCATGTTCAGCTATGTTTAGCAAGGAAGAATTTGCATTTATTAGTAATTAAAGATTTATTAGCAGGACAAATTTCATACACAGCTGAGTTGAGCATGAAAAAAGTTTTATAACCTCGGAGCCTGATCAGTGCTTGGAAAAATATCCTTCTTTAATATATGAGAGAAAAAGCTTTGATATTTGATGCAAATTGTCTGAAATGTCGAAGCCTTTTTTCTCTGGAGAAAAGAAAGAAAACATCAGCTTATCGTATGCTGATTAAGCCCAGAGAGTGGTAACGGTTAAATGATGTCTTTTAAATATGTTAGAGAACGAAACAGTCCACATTCGTTAAACAAAACTTCAAAGGACAGATTTTCAGTTTGAGGTAACAGTAGTATGAAGTTTGTAAGGATTTGAAAGGTAAGAGACATTAACTGCCTTTATTTATTTTGACTTTATAAGTAGCGCCCGACTGGTGAACAGGCAATTGCGTGCTCGAACCCCGCCGGGTCGGCAGCATTCTTGCGTGGAGATTGATCACGAAATATTTAAATATTTTTTACAATCATTCTGTCCCTTCCGCTAATTCAAGAAGAGCAGTTGTTAGTTTCTGGCGAAAGAATGTGCACAATCTGGTAAACCGCTAAGAGGACTAAGCTTGCCCAGTAAAAGCATGATTAGGTTTACTGACCGCGATCGACATGACTCCATTGGGTTGGCTGGGCCGTAAAATCTCAACACCAAACAAACAAAGGAGTAGTTTGAGGTAGCAGCGTTTGAAGTAGCGAAAGCCATCTGTATTATTATTACCTCGGATACAGCGACATATCTCTTCCGTTTCCCTGGTGGATGGACAATCTTACATTTACCCGGATACATCAAAGGCAAAAGATAGTCATCGTCCTCATATTCGCTGTGACTCTCCACAAATTCTATTCCTCTTTCAGACAGCACTTTATCAGGGTCTCTAAATTCCATGACAGTCACGTGAGCGAATTGAAGGGTTATTCTCCTCTCTAGCATTGTCACAGATCTGTAGGGTAATTTCAAACCATCTTCATAATAGTCATGTGACCCTTTCCTTCCGGTAGATATGTCATTCTCGGATTTTATTACAACCGGAAATCCAGATTTCTTTACAGCGGAATCGATGTGATAAATTTCCTCCGAAAAATGCATCTCAAGGTCTGACATAGTAGTCTGTATCGCAAAAGAAAGTCTTTTTTTGAATATACGGGTAAATTCTTATCTTCAGGATGCGTCATCAGATCGAAGTTATCTGTAATACAATTAGCATGCTCGGTAAAAATTTCAGCTGACGACATTTTGAATGTTTTTTTTTTTTTTTTTTTTTTTTACTTTTCCCTGCAAATTTAGGAGCCAATTTGTATGAAATGTCAAGGCCTATTTTATGGGGAAAGTAGGAAAAATATTATCAATTTGTCGTCTGCTTAATTTGTCCAGAGAGCGATAAATGTTAAATATATCAAAAGACAAAACCTGTCTGAACTGAACAAGTATATAAGCTTTGAAAAAAGCGTTGTCTTTTCTTAGCACACAATAAATGTTAACTCTTTCCCCGTTAGTGGCGACTTTTGCCGTCTGCTGATAACTTTTGCAAACACTTTGGATCCAGATCAGGCTTGACAAAACGTCAGGCCTGATCTGGATCTAAACTGTTTGACATTCTGATGGTATTCCTGAAAGATGTTTTTTAAAAAAGTTAATTAAAAAAATCCACAGACGACAAAAAGCATGCATAATTACTCGGCATGCAGAGTGTTAACGCTGATTTTGGTAAGAAATATTTTTGATTACTTTACATGCACGTCTTTGCGAAATCGCTTTAATTGCATAATGTGAAATGCGAATTCGAGAAGTCTAAATGTGATCTCGTCCCGTTGGCCTCTACAGGAATGGAGCTCACATTAAAAAATGATTACAGCTAAGTTCACTTCGTTTTTTAGTCTTACTTAATCAAACCTAAAATAAGTACTTAAGAGTATCAAATCTTTGTCACACTGTCCGGCGAATGTTATAAATTGCGCTTAGCAGTACCAAGGCATCCACCCATTTTAAAAGTGACATTGTCAAAATTAATGTAAATTTATGTGAATTCGAGAGGTCTAAATGTGATCTCGTCCCATTGGCCTCAACAAGAATGGCCCTCAAGCTCACACCCAGGCCTTCACATTAATAAATAATTACAGCCAGCTAATTTCACTTCGCTTTTTAGTCTTTCCTCATCAAAACTAGAATAAGTAGTTAAGAATATCAAATTTTGTAACGCTGTCCAGGGAATCATAACGAAAACATGCCTATATAGTTTTGACCCCCTTAAACCCTACTTTCATACAGTAAAACTGGGGTTTACAGGGGCATACATTAGTTTTCTTGTTTCTGCTAAAAAACATAGATTGTGGGTACTCGTTAGAACCGCCTCGCCGAGGCGGTTCTAATGAGTACTCACAATCTATGTTTTGAGCAGAAATATGAAAAATATCATATATTTTTTTTTACCTGAAAATTTTCTGTTTTTGGAGGTGAAGTTTTCTATATATTTGAATAGGCGTGTTTTCGTAATGGCTATAAATTGCGCTTAGCGGTACCAATGCATCCACCCACTTCAAAAGTGAAATCGTCCAAGTTACTGTCCATCCCGTTACCTTTGATAAAGTACTGCAATGGTAACCTTTTCGAGTATCTACTTAAGCGTGATATGCCTAAACAGTGCATGTGACTACTGACTAGAAAACACCCTTTGCATATTTAGGTTTTCCATTAACTATCATTCTATTCTGTTCTGCGTTGCTCCAGCTAGACCCGGGGTTTAGTTGTATACATAAGGTCAATGATGCAATTTGGATCAATAACTGATTCACTCCGTGTCTCGCCTCATGTCTATATAGTCTACACTCATGGGCGTTGACAATCATATGCATGTAGATTGCGCATGCGCTGACCAGAATGTGTATATTACGGCGCAAATGTTTCATGGCGTGCACAAGATTCTCAAAGTTACTTTCATCCTAAGTTAACGTTTACCACCCTTTTGGCTAATTCAGAAGATAAATTGATGGTGTTTTTTTTTTTTTTTTTTGTTGTTTTCTTTTCTTTTTTTTTTCTTTCTAATTTTCCAAGAAAACAGGATTTAGCATTTCTGATGAAAATATTACCCAGAGTGCTTTAGCTTAAGCGTTAAAACTTCAACCTCAGCATGCTCTAATCACAATGTGTGTATGCGAGTCAATCGACAACGCTTGATTCAAGCCTTTTCTTGCGGCACTCATCTTAACAGTCTTGTCTTTTATTTAAACAGAACTGGTATATTTTCTTATATTTTTTGCAAGGGAGACCACTTTCTTGACTTTTTGGCCCAGTTGTTCAAAGCATCGTTAGCTTTACAAGTTCGTTAGTGGTCAAAATGTTAACTGTTCTAGTAAATGCAATATTTAATTTACAGGATTTTTGCTGAAAAATTGCTACTCACATGTTTCAGCAAAATATTAGTGTAATTTCCATATTTAATAATCAAAGTTTTAACGATACGTTAACTAACGACATCGTTAGTTTTGAACAACGGGGCCCTGTTTGCATTTCTGTTCAAGAAGTCCCTTCTGAAAAGAGGTCTACTCTAAAAGGAAAGAATTTGCTCCCCTAGGAAAAGAATTAAAACTTTGTGGAAGTGAGTCAGTTCCTCTTAACTGCTCTGTGCCTTCCTTGTGAGATATATAACACGTTATGGCTATGCTACATCTTCGGTGATGATTCTGGTTGGTCTTTACATTTTGATCTACGCCTTCACAGGGATTAATTTGCTTCTTGGATTCGCAGCGCCCGGGCCCATTCTACAGGATGATAACTTGTGTTTTACATACGCCGACATAAATTAATACAAAGGTGACTACATAGCAGACCATGAGAACTCTGATTGTTAACGACTTTATTTCCCTTTGCCATCAGATATGTTTATCTTGTATTTAGAGTGATATTCCTCCCCCCATCCCCACCCACCCCCCTCCCCAACCGCTATCTACCTATCATTCCTGCGGGCACACGATGCTAGGGCGGTACTATATCAAGGTCAATCCAACATTGCAACATGGAATTGATGTTGTATCAGCGGTGCATATTTAAGCTTTGTGTGCTCGCCGAAGTTTCTCTAGTTAATTCAATATTTCCCATGTATCCAATTTTCAGCAGTCCCTAGCTCTATGTCCCATATGTTTTCTACTTTAAAATGTATTGCCATATCTTGATGTTTGTATTATAATTTAGCTCGACGTCATGTATAAGACCGGAGTTTTCTCAATAAAGTATATCGTACCGAATCGTATCGTATCGTATCGCTTCTATATGGGCCGTGCCATTCGATAAAGTGTCTTCGGGCATATGCGGACAACGAAGCTGATATCAACCTGCGCGTCCTCGCAGACTGATAAGGGCCTTCACTGCCCGCTAATAGAATCATTGGATATTACAAAATGTATAAATGCAGAGCAAAGGCCCGGATAATACTTTGCGCATGCGCAGGGTGATCTGAATCTACGCATTTTGCGCACGTTCGAAGGCACTTTTTGTTTTCCTCAACATTTAACGTACTTTTTTGCTTATTGATTGATTTTTGTTGTTTGTTTTTTTTTTCTGCTGTAAAATCTTCATAATATAATAATGTACTTTATTTAGTTTTACAAAACTTAACTTTGGGCTGATTCTGTATTAAAGGTGCATTGTATATTACACCTATGATTTCTTAATTGATCTATTGCATATTAATTATTATTAAAATCTGCAATATTCGATTCGATTCTTAATTATAAAACTGTCAAAATTTTGTTAAATAAAATTAACTTTCCTAAATATAAGATGTATACTTACCCAAACAAAGAAATGCAGCACGATAAATAGCAAAAGAAACGAAGACTAATGCCGCATGATTGTAAAACCGATTTAGTGTATCAAACGTGAAACTAAATCAACAATTGAGGGTATATTTCAATTGTCTGTTCCTCATTATTGCATAAAAAGCAGTGTCGCACGTTATTAACAGCCGTGTATTAACAAGGCAATTCACGCGCTATTAATGCACGGCTAAGCATCTTTCAATATGATCGTACCGGGGCCACAGATTTGCTGCCATTACGAGATGTGTACTGCCCTGCCCTAGAACGAGCATAGTCCGTGGAAATTACGTTCGCGAGACAACTGTGAAAAGGCGAAACAAAATAGTGCAAAAAATAACGCGAAATGTAGCAAATGTTTTCAGTTTTTATGCAATAATAGCGATCGAACATGTTTTTTTTTCAATGCATTAACATTCGCCAGGTCCCTTGGGAGATGTTGAAAACCGCGGCCTTCGGCCTCGGTTTTCAACACCTCCCACGGGACCTGGCGAATGCTAATGCATGAAAAACCATGTTTGATTCCTATAATATAAACGAAATCTATAATGTTTTCCTTGGAAGCAAAGAACACACAAAAGAACGAAAATCGTAGTCTTATATCGAGACTCTTCATATCATATGACGTCAGTGTGGTTCACATGGCTGTATACGCCTCCTAGCAGTGACTTAACCCTTGTCATCACGAAAACGTGCCTATATAAAAATGATCCGCTTAAACCGCCCTTTTATAAAGTAAAACTGGGGTTTACAGGGGTATACATTATTTTTATAATTTCTGCTCTAAACATAGGTTGTGGGTACTCGTTAGAACCGCCTCGTCGAGGCGGTTCTAACGAGTACAAACAATCTATGTTTTGAGCAGAAATATGAAAAAATATCAGAACTTTTTATCTGAAAATTTTCATTTTTTGGTGGTAAAATGTTCAGTATATTTGAATAGGCATGTTTTCGTAATGTCATGCTGAATAAATTAAGATGCCACGCCCACTTCTCATTTTCAGCCAATCTGTTTACTTGATCTGGTTGTTGATACAAATTCAAATACTGAACGGCAAACAGTGCAGATCCAGATTTGTTTTTTTTTTTTTTTTTTTTGGCCAAATGATCTGGATCTACACTGTTTGCAAAGGCAGGGCATATCCGTGTTTAGCAGGACAATTGAACTCAATATTCAAAGATATCAGAATGGCTCCATGATCCTAAGGAAGATAAAAATAAAAATAAATGCACTATAATGAATACGGAGAGTTATTTTACGACCGTCACACGGCATATTACACAAGCTTTAGTGAAGTCAAATAAACTTTATAAAGTTTGCCCTTTGAAACAAAGACCACATTCATTAGAATAACGAAAATCGGAGTGTTAAAGTTTGATGCACGAAACTGTGAACCACAAGTATAGATATTTTTATTGCAACGGAAAAAAACAACGCATATATGTTAATATGAATTTAATAGGTGCTACCTGTATCCGTGCGTCCAAATTATCATCACATACTTCATAAGTGGGTTGGCTAGATCTAACTGAATTGATTTCAGACCACGCTTAACTTCTGAATCCACTGCATGAATTGTTATATTATGTCCAAGTCAACAATATTTCAGTAGTTTAGAGACATTGCCTCCACATTTGTGGGACTTTTACCCGACCCGACCACATGAATTTGGGTCCTGCTTAGTTACTTGCAGCTCTGCCATGGAGGCTTTAGGCAGCCCATCTATTTCGCGGGCCCCGATGGGCGGGGACCATGCTTTCCGAAAACCGAAAACTAGTGTATGCCGGTAACAGGCACAACGACATATACTATCGTTCGCTACCTGAAATCCATTTTACTGCTTCGGGATTTTTCCTAAAGACTTTTGACCGTTTGTGCCTTTTTGTCTTTGTTTCTTTTTGTTGTTGTTGTTGTTTTTGTTCGTTTGTTTGTTTTTTTTGTTGTTTTTTTGTTTTTTGTTTTTTTGTTTGTTTTTTTGTTGTTGTTTTTTTCACGAGTCTATACATTATGAAAAGCAGAAAAAAAAAACGAAAAAAAAAAAAAAAAAAACGTAAAAATAACAACAATTTACATGATTTACAAACCGGTCGAACACATTATTGTGTCGAAGTTTTTCAGATTATCACGTGAAAAGAGCGTACTGTCTATATGTTATCTATGGTGGCATATAACTGACATCTAAATATTAAGATACTAAGTCGACTTCTGCTTTTATGTCGACTTACAATGTATGGCTTGATGCTAAATCGACTTCCGTTGATAAGGGTTATCGCGTCTGCGCGTCGTAATATTGCTCTAAGCTGCCTTCAAGAAAACAAAGCGTGTTAACATTAGTTTATGTTATTTTTTATTATCTCGACTTCCGGTTCTTTTACATGTCATGATTTGCCAGTTAGCGTTGAGATACGTTTTCGTAGTCGTGAAAGTTTATTTTTAGACCAAAATCACACAGGCAGCGCCAGTCTTATTGCAATCGTATACTTGTTTACAAGAAACGATAATTATAGAACATCTATATGCCACCAGACACTATATTAAGCCCTAAATTTAATACGTCACATCGACCCGAATTTAAGTATCTCATCAACAAAAAAAAACAAAAAAAAAAAACGCATATATATTATTAATCTTACTTTTCTTTGAAGGTCAGAAGAGTGGCCTTTCTTTTTGGGATCAGTACATTATCTCAATTCCATTACGAAAACACGCCTATTCAAATATATTGAAAATTTTACAACCAAAAAAGGAAAATTTCAGATAAAAAAAAATCTGATCTTTTTCATATTTCGGCTCAAAACATAGATTGTGGGTACTCGTTAGAACCGCCAATGAGTACCGACAATGTATGTTTTTGAGCTGAAATAAGAAATAATAATGTATACCCATGTAAACCCCAGTTTTACTATATAAAAGCGGGATTAAGATGGTCAAAATTATATAGGCGTGTTTCCGTGATGCGTTTTACTTTTTCAAAATATGTATTGGAAAAATCGTCTACAGTTAGTTCCAAGCCACGTGGTCTTGTAATGTCAAATGCATTTTCTAATGGATTGTCACATAACTTAACCCAGAAGGCACACAACCTTGAAACAACGTCGATTCAACGTTGCTTCAACGTCAAGACGTTTAACCAACGTTGAATCGACGTTGTTTCAATGTTGTGTGCCCGCTGGATAGATATTTGAACTGCGACGTACCTTCTGATATGAGCGCCCATCGAAGAAATTTTGCGTCCTTGGCTATCTAAAATCCACCTAAGGAAGATTCTGGCCAGATTTATGAAACTTGAATGTATTACTTTTCATTATATAAGTCTTCAATTCTGATAGCATCGTTATGGTCTGTCACGTCAATGTCTGTCATATGAACATTCAGGAAGTCCTTCTTCCTAAAACAACACACAAAAAAATAAACATAACATATACTGTGAGGAGCCAAACGTAATCCAATAAGCCAAGGTCTTGTAATATCGGATTTACTCTAATTTTTGGGACGCATTAATAGTCCTCACCATACTTATCCTAAAATTTGAACACGCACCATATATTATAAAACAGCTGGATGAGTGGCAAACAGTGTACACCCTGATCAGACGCCGCATCTGCGGCGTCTGATCAGGGTCTACATTGTTTGCTCAGATCACATCTTTCCATTGGTTAGGGTTTGGCTGTTCTGTATGGGAGCCGCGCCACATGAAAAGGTGCTCTTGTAGCATATGCGAATAGCGAAGGCCCAGATTAGCCTGCGCATTTGCATAGATTGTTAACTGATAGTTTCTCCAAGACGACTCGGGCGATTTGAACATAATTTGGCACGAATATACCTTGGGTAGTTGTCTAAGTTTTCATACCCGCCACAAGATAGTGACTGGGTAATATGGTTTCATGTTGGTCGTCCGTGTGTCCGTCCGTCTGTCGTACGTCCGTCCGTTCGCATTTTGGTTTCCGAATAATAACTTTAGTGAATATCAATGGATTTTCACCAAACTTTCTATGTGCATTGATATTGTAGAGTTCAGGTTTGGGATTGTTAATAGGCAAAATTCATCAATTTTGACAGTTATCTGCTCGCGACACGTCTGATGTTTCGTTTCCGGACGATAACATGAATAAATATCAATGGATTTGAACCAAACCTGGTGTGTGCATTGATATCGTAGAGGTCTGGTTTAGGATTGCTAATGGGCAAATTTTATTATTTTTGACAGAGTTATCTACCCGCGACACGTCAGTATTTTCGTTTTAGGACGATAACTTGAGTAAATATCAACGGATTTTCACCAACTTTGTATGTCCATTGCTATTGTGGAGATCTGGTTCGGGATGATAATGGGCATTTCGTCAATTTTTGGCAGTTATCTGTCCGCGACAGATCCATATTTTCGTTTCCGGGCAATAACGTGTAAATCTCAACGGATATTCCCCAATTTGATATGTGCATTGATATTATAGAGATCTGGTTTAGGATTGTTATTGGGTACATATCTGACAGAGTTACCTAACCATGATATGATAATGGCGGAGTAGTATCGTTTCACGTTTGTATTATTTGTGTGTTTTTTTTTTTTTGGTTTTTTTTTTGTTCTTTGTTTTGTAGCAGAACTTTGTTTCTTTTTGTTTTCTTTTGTTTGTTCTGTAGTTGTTGTTTATTTTGCTTTACTTGTGTAGTTTTGTTTATCTTGCTTTTTGTTTTGTTTTGTAGTTGTTGTGTATCTTGTTTGGTTTTGTTTGGTTTTGTAGTTGTTCAAATTTTCTTTTGTTTTGTATTTTTTTATTGTTTAGCAAAGTTTTGTAGTTGCTGTTTTTTGTTATTTTTGTTGTTTTGTTGTTTTTGTAGTTGTTGTTTTTTGTTTTGTAGTTGTTTAAGTTTTGTTGTTGTTTTGAAGTTATTTATTGTTTAGTATTGTTTTGTAGTTGGTTGTTATTGCTTTTTTTGTTATCTTCTCTTTTGTAATCTGTTTCTCTTGCTTTTTGTTTTGTTTTATTTTGTAGTTGTTTTTTATTTTGTTGTTGTTTTGTTTAAATTTTATTGTTGTTTTGTAGTTATTTATTGTTTAGCAAAGTTTTGTAGTTGCTGTTTTTTGTTGTTTTTTGTTGTTGTTTTGTTGTTTTTGTAGTTGTTGTTTTTTGTTTGTAGTTGTTTAAATTTTGTTGTTTTGTAGTTATTTATTGTTTAGCTTTGTTTTGTAATTGTTGTTTTGTAGTTGTTGTTGTTGTTGTTTTGTAGTTGTTGTTGTTGTTGTTGCTTTTTGTTGTTGTTGCTTTTTGTTGTTGCTTTTTGGTGTTGTTGCTTTATGTTGTTGTTGTTATTGTTGTTGTTGTGGTTTGCTTTGTAGTTGTTGTTTATTGTTGTTTTGGTTGTTGTTGTTGTGTTTTCTTCTTTTTTTGTTTTTGTTTGTTTTTGCTTTTTGTTGTTGTTTTGGTTTGTTTTGTTTTTATTTGACTGTCCGCTGTTTTCATTGGTTGCCATGGTAAGATTTAATTTTGAAACAGGAAATCTTTATATGTCCTCCAAAATTACTGAAGCGATTTGCGCTAATCTCAGCAGCATTGATCCTTACGTGGATCTGTATGGAACGCCATAGCTTTCTTATGTTGTAATAGGTTAGTTTATTTTGTTAAAAGATGGGATACCTTGTCTGATAAGCGTGTAAACTTGTCTGTATGATGTGCTATTATGTTAAAAGCATGTGTTGTTTTGTCCACACAATGTCTTATTATGTTAAAAGGTCATGTTGTCATGATTAACGCTCATGTTGTTATGCCCAAACAGTGTCTTATTGTGTTAAACGGCTGTAGTGTGATGTTAAACTCGCGTGATGTTTTGTCCACACGGAGTCTTATTATGTTAAAATTTGGTATATCTTGTCTGCGAAGCATGTAAACTTGTCTGTACAACATGTTATTATGTTAAATGCATATGTTGTTTTGTTCATGTTATTCTGCTGTTTTGACAAGTTGTCATGCTGACGTTTGTTTTAAAAAAAGGACATTACTCCTTCGAAAATAAAAAACAATATGGTACGGCTGGAATGACTTGGGGGCGGGTCTCTACCAAGAATGGTCAACTGATATTAGCTTTAATTACAGCTGGGAAAGGCTTGCTATCCTTGTAGCAGGTAAGGGTAGAGGGGATTGTTTTTATTTTTTCTATTTCTTCATTTTCATTCCTGTTCCTCTGTCTTCCCTGTCTCTCTCTTTCATCTCCTCTACTATCTCTTCTATCTATCTTCTCCCTTTCTCTGGGAAACGACACAAATAACCCATAAGGGTTGACGTGTCGTTAAACTCCAACACAATCAATCAATCTAACAAGAATGCCTTAAGTGTGCTGATTACCCATTCTGGTTGGTTGCTATCGTCCCAAAGAGTTATACTAGAAAGAAAAATAGTTGAACTGCATCGTAACCCTTAACATTAATTTACTAAACGTGTCTCTTATGTTCCTTGGGTTGTCGACATTGTGTATTTTAAGCCAATAAGCGGTTTTGATTTGGGGCCATGACAATAGGTTTGTTGGGTTGTTGTTTTATTATTATTATTATTATTATTATTATTATTATTATTATTATTATTATTATTATTATAAGAAAAAGGAAAAGACAGCTCTTGAGAACTAGAGCCACTGAAAGCACACATGGCAGTAATGATACTTAGGCGGATTACAAAATTTTTTTTTTTCCGTGTTAAATGTGTTGGTTTGATACTATGCCACCAGATACGAGGGTCGTGCAAAAAGTTCTATCACTAATAGGCTTCCTTAGTTTTATCCCAGGTATATTTTAAAATGCTTCACTGCACTTGAATGGTGTGTTGAATAGCTAACGATACCCGTTTATTTCGTGCAAATTGCTTTCCAACTGACCGAGTTATTTCAAATTGAAATAGCTGCAGTCATATACACTGACCAATTTACTTGTTACATTGGAACATTGACCAGAAGACTGAAATTCGTAGCTATATTAAATGCCGCATTAGTCTGAATATAGATTCAAAGCAGATATTTAATGAATTGTGTGGTATATATGGACCTCAGACCATTTCAATGCGCACAGTTATTAGGTGAGTTAAAGCTTTTAAAGCTGGGAAATTTTCTGTTGAAGATGATACCCGTCCTGGAAGGCCTAAAACCTCTGTTACCAATGCTAGCATCGCTGCTGTAAAGATTGTGGTCGAACAGGATGCACGATTGTCTGTCAAAGATATAGCTAGTTGTACTGGCATATCAGAAGGCAGTGTGCAAACAATTCTGAAAAAGCGTTGGGCCTAAGAAAGGTTTGCGCTAGGTGGGTACCTCATTTGCTCACTGAGGAGCAAAAGACATAGCGCCTCAAATGTGCCCGGGAACATTTGAAAACATACAAAGGCTGCAATAGTCGTGTTATTTGTAACTTGCTAACAGGTGATGAAACCTGGGTGCACATGTTTGAGCCACAAAGAAGGACTGATAATAAGCAATGGAAGCGAAAAGATCAAAAACGCCCATGTATTGCCAAGAGAACCATAAATTCGAAAAAGATGTTGTACGCAATTTTCCTTAATTCAAGTGGGCGAGTGGTTCAAGTGCCTTGTCCATCTGGTCATACAGTCACTGGCCGATTCTACAAGAATTCTGTACTGAAGAAAGTGAAAGAGTTTTACAATAAGAAACGTCCAAGTAAAGGATGGTCAGGAGTCCACCTTTTACATGACAACGCCTCCTCTCAAGTGTGAGGTTGTTAAGTCTTTTGGCTTCTGAAGAGGTGAAAGTTTTAAACCATCCACCTTATTCACCTGACCTGAGTCCCTGTGACTTTGTTTAATTTCCAAGGCATAAGAAAATTCTTTCTGGAAATTATTATACGTCTAGAAGTTCTCTTGGCAGCGCTATTTATCAGTGTCTCCAACAGATACCAAAAGAAGACTATTTATCTGCTTTTCGCGACTTGGTAAAAAGGTTACAAAAATGTGTTTCAGTAAAGGGGGAATACTTTGAAGGCTTGTAATAAAAATATGTTTGATAAAACGTAGCACTGAAGTAATCCGAACCCAGTGACAAAACTTTTTGCAGGACCCTCGTATAGATCTATAAAAGCAAACTGAATAAGAAGCAAACATCTCTGAAATGAATGGATCAGTTTAAATTAAAGTGGACAAAAATGATACATGAACAACTATTTTGTGTTTTATGTCTTTTTTCTTTTTTTATTTGGATGTCATAGTAACTTTGAGTTTTGTTATATGAAATCCGACCAGGCAACTCTGGAACTGCTAAATTTATTTTGTTTAATGTTAGGATATATGCTCGGAAGAACAATGACTTTCATTTAGCATTAAAATAGTGACACCACAGGTCATACATGCCGCCATCCCGGAGATATATGCAGTCGACTCTCGTTATCTGGAACTCCAAGGGACTCTATGAAACAGTTCGAGATATCCGTACTTCGACATATCAGATTTGCGGACTCAGGAAAACAATTAATCGAACAACCACCTTTAACAGAATGAATATGTAATCTGACTCCTAAGTTAGAGACATTTTGAAAATATTGTGGAAAAGAGGAGAAATTGCTCCTAAGGAGCAATTTCTCCTCTTTTCCACAATATTTTATTGCCTGTTGGTAGATCTCTGTGTTGAAACAGGGACCAGATTTTCACTTCGAGATAAGCGGTTATTCGAGATGAGCGAGTTCGAGATAACGGGAGTCGACTGTACATGAACACCATACACTGCATCTCCAAACGTTTGCATAGCGAGGCCTTGAATAAGCGACTCAAACTTTTAATTCTTAACTCTTAGCCCTCCGAGTACAAAATACCGCAGATGATATTTTGAATTATTTCCTTATTTTTCCAAAAAATAGGTTTGACATTTCATGCCAACTTTTTTCCATTGGAGACAATTTGCACCAATTGTCAAATCCTGTTTTCTTGGAAAAATAAGAAAAACGCCATCAATGTGTCGTCTGCCGAATTAGCCTAGAGAGTTTAAAAGGGTTAAAATGTCGTATAGTGCGAATGCACGTCTAAACCAGGAAGGAAAGTTTTACCTTCCAATGAATCATTTCTCTGCAAGAATATATGTGAGCGGACATTTTTGGCTGTATACTGTATAAAGAGGACTGCGTTCAGAAGTGCACGTTACTCGCGAGTGTTTTGCCCTGTACTCCTGCACGTGTTGGCGTTCGTCATTGGGTACAGGGAGCCATGGCAAAACGTTTGCTGTCACTTTGCACTTCGGAACGCAGTCCTGGTATAACATGCACGAGCGTAAAGGGCTGTCTTACGAGGAAGGCAGGATTTTCTGACTGTACTACCTAAAAGGGCGTATCCTTATGAATATTAACCCTTGTCCTGCTGAACCCGGATATATCCTGCCTTTGCAAACCGCGTAGATCCAGTTCAGTTGGCTTCTGAAGGTCTGCACTGTTTGACATTAAGTATGTGATTTATAGCAACAATCAGTATCAAGTAATCTGCTTGGCTGAAAATTAGAAATGGGCGTGGTATCTTTATTCAGCAGGACAAGGGTTAAATGATAAGGTCAAAGCGACAGGTCGATTTGGTTGATCTATATATATTGAAGAGAAACAAAAAGAAAATCACAATACAAATGGAGAACTGTTGAGTTGCAAGTCGACAGCACCAAACATTAGACCACTGAGCTACCAAGCTAGCATTTATCGTGCCATTATGCCCCTCAGGAGAATCCTGTCAGGCTGATAACGGTTCGATATAGATTTGCTATTTGGGTATATTCATTTACAGCGCAAACAAGGTATTTTAAGTTGTTTCACGTGGAATGCAGGAAGTTCCTTTTTGCCATACCTAAAAGTACAGTAGACGCTTACGAATAAATATTAAATGCAAAGAAGGTCAAAGCGAACTTAAGTTAATCACAAGGAAGAGAAATATAAAGAAATGATGCGCAACGCCAAAAAAGGACCTTTATATCACAAGCAAAAAGTGAAGGTCAAGAGCATTCTAAGCATCCGCGTAGCCTATTCAGAACACTCTATATTCATTGATATAATCTATAGTATCAGTGACTGTTGGCGGATAACAAAAGCCCAGATCAGCCTGCGCTGATGCGCAGGCTGATCTGGGCTTTTGTTGTCCGCATATGAGATAAGGACTTTTTCTCATAATGCGTCTCAAAAAGGAAAAACAAAACTAAATCAACAATAAAGATAGTTCCTATACAAACATTGTGCAGTACGTATGATAGATATATTTAGCAGGGAAAATATGCTGAGTAACATAAACCTGTTATAATATTCTTAAGAGTGCGACTTTTTTACTTTTATAAACCACTTGTGCCAATATATGAATGTATGGCTGCGAGAGAGAGAGAGAGAGAGAGAGAGAGAGAGAGTTGGCAGGAGAGAGTGTGCTTCAGAAACAATACACTCTGATGCTTCGTGGGCAGTAATACCGGTCTGTCGTCGAGTCAGCCAACGATATTGAAAGAAGGAACTGACCCAGCCGTCCAGGCATCTCTTTCATTTCGGACTATGGGGTATACCTTCATGTCTGCGCGCTAGATGTTTGAGCTTTGAGTATATCTTTGTAAATATGCGTCTTGCACATGTGATATGTATTTATGTATTTTTATCTTATGATTCTTTCATAGAATGGCATGGTATTTTAAAGTATGGATATATATATATATATATATATATATATATATATATATATATATATATATATATATATATATATATATATATATATATATATATATATATATTACCTGAATATCATCACAGTTATTGCTAGTATTTACATGACACTTAAAAATAGCTAAAAGTATTGTCTTCCTCTGACTCGCTAGCAGTCAAAAGTTGTAATTAAACAGATGCTTTAAAACTGTCTCTATTTCTTAAGGACTTGATACTGTCTGGTAAGTTATTCCAATCTAAAACTGCATTCTACTAAAAGGTATCTGACTCACAACCACCAATTCCTTGAAATTTAAAATTATAAAGGCAACCTCTTGTTCTATACCGATGCATTGATTATCCCTTGATACTGGAGTAAATTTTGCCTCAAATATTGTGGAGAAAGATTGTGAGCTATGTTAAAGACATGGTTTAATCTAAATTGTTCTACTCTATCTCTTACTTTTAACATATTGATTCCTGTAAGTATGTTATAATTTATACTTATCACAAGCTAGATATCTAGGAAAAACCTTACCCTCTTATTTTGTAAAATTTGTAATTTTTTGAGTGATTTATTTAAAACTGAATGCCAAAGTAAGCAACAGTAATAAAAATAACATTGTGTCAAAGCCACTTATATTGTATCAAAGCCAAGAAATTGTTACGTTTGACTATATCTTATAAGAAACCACTCGTCTTTTCCGTTTCTGTGCTTTGTTCTAAAATATTTACGCTAAAATAAAAATGGCCAAATATAGGTCTGAAATTTGCAATTTCTATAGGAAAGTGATTTTTTTTTTTTAATTTTTATCTTAGAAAATATTTTTCAGTATTTTCCTCTACTGATTTATCAATGATTGATGTTTCACAAAAATATTCTGAGAATTTTATAAAAATTTAAACAAGTGGAATTAGTTGAAAACCTGTCTAAATACCTACACTATCATCTTTTGCACAATTTGTTGCAAAATTACTATGGGAAAAATAATAAAAAAAAAACATTAAAAAATTAAAAAATGAAATAAAAAAATAAAGTATAGAAAAAAAAATCTGTGCATAGGTAGTTACAACAAATGGGTTTGCATTAAACCGTGATAAAAGTTTGGAAATTCAAGCACTGGTTTCTGAAAGATGTCAAAAAGACAGTATTTTATCAGGGTCAGGTTTACAATCATTTCTCAACTGAACGCTCTAATTAACACGCTGGGTAAAATTTTCATCAGACGACATTATGTTCTATTTTCCTTTGAAAACAAGATTTGACATTTCATGCAAATCATCGCGAAAATATACCTATATAATTTTGACCCCCTTAAGCCCCACTTTTATATAGTAAAACTGGGGTTTATATGGGTATACATCATTTTTCTTATTTTTGCTCGAAAACATAGATTGTGGGTACTCGTTAGAACCGCCTCGCCGAGGCGGTTCTAACGAGTACCAACAATCTATGTTTTGAGCAAAATTATGAAAAATATCAGAAGTTTTATTTGAAAATTTTGAGTGTTTGGAGGTGAAATTTTCAATATATTTCAAGGGGCATGTTTTCGTAACGTGTCTCCGATTGTCAAAATGTGTCTGCATGCCAAAAATTATCAAAATATTCCATGCGGTTTAAAAGTTATAGCGATTTGCACAAACTGATTAAGAACGGACGGACGAACACACATCGGTGAGGCTAATTATAAAGAAATCTGAGTTTGACAATTATATTGGGTAGATCTTGTCAACATGTATCTGCATGCCAAAAGCTTATCAAATATTCCAAGCGTGTTAAAGATTAAGGCGATTTTCACAAACTGATTGCGGATGGACATGACTCGGCGAAGTTATTTTTAAAGAAATCTGGCATTTGACAACTTCATTGATTAGATCTTGTTTTGTTTGTTTGTGTTGAGGTTTTACGGCCCACTCAACCCAATGGGGTCATGTCGAGCGTGGTCAGTTTACCTAGCCACACGTTTACTGGGCAGGCTTAGTCCTCTAAGCGGTTAACCAGTATTGTGCACATTCTTTCGCCAAAAACTGACAACTGCCCTTCTTGAATCAGCGGAAGGGAGAGAATGACCGTAGAAAATATTTCATGATCAATCTCCACGAATGAATGTTGCCGACCTCGGCCGGGGTTGAACCCGCGACCTCCTGGTCTCCAGTCGGACGGCGCATCCAATTGAGCCACCGAGGCCGGCTGATTAGATCTTGACAATATGTATCTTCATACCTATAAAATAATGAAAGTATTCTTAGCAGTTTAAAAGTTACAGCGATTTTCACAAACTGATTACGGACGGACGGTCGGACATGGTGATAATATGGTACTCCTCGTAAGTCCTGCTTTCGGATGACTACTGGGTTGTGCAATTTCAAACCTTAAATTCAGTCGTACCTTAACTCTGATCCATTTCAGTCAGGAGACCCAGAAAAGGGTAACTGAAAAAGGATGCAGACCAAGATCAAACGCGGCGTCTGAACAGACTTTCTACTTCAACTCAACTGGGTCATGTCGAGCGCAGTCAGTTTACCTAACCACATTTTTACTAGGCAGGCCAAGGCCTCCTAGCGGTTAACCGGTATTGAGCACATTCTATCGCAGAAACTGACAACTGCCCTTCTTGAAGGGAGAGAACGACCGTAGAAAATATTTCATGATCAAATCTCCACGAAAGAATGTTGCCGACTCGGCGGGGGTCGTACCTGCAACCTCCTGATCTCCAGCTGGATGCGCATCCAACTTAACCACCGATACCGACTCTACTCTACAATTTAATTTACATAAAATGTAAGATTAATGCCGGCCTCGTTTGCTCAGTTGTATGCATAGTGAATTTCTAGTATGTTTCTAGTATAATAAAATGTCGCCGTAAAACTTCGTACACCAATCTTCTTAACCTCAGCTCTCAGCTGATTCAGCAGACGACAATTTTAGATATTCTCATATTTTCACAGAAAATAGGCTTTAACATTCCATGCAAATTGTCTCCGTAGGAGACAATTTGCATGAAATGTCAAAGCCTTTCTTATAGGGGAAAAAATAAGGAAAATATTTCAATTTGCTGTCTGCTGATAATTTCACCCAGCATGTAAAGCGCTAAATGTGATTTTCTGTTGAATGAGGTTTAACCCATTTATGCCTGGCGTCCATAAAAGCGGACATTGGCAAATAGTGTAGACCAAGATCAAATACCGCAGAACTTTATTGTTGTTGTTGATGATGACGTTGTTGTTGTTTTGTTTATTGTGTGTGTGTTTGTGTGTGTGTGCGTGTGTGTGTGTGTGTTCAGTGAAATGACATTATCTCTTTTGAGCAAGTTGTCTAACTTTAAAGGTAATTAAACAAACTAGCATCGTTAGATCAGTCTGTGGGAAGAGATGTGGAGGGGCAAGATTTGATATTACTAGAGTATCTATGAAAATAACTTCCGGTGACATATCACAGAGGGCGCAGCCCCTATGTAAATCAGTTTCCCGGCTACGTTAAAAATCTGACAACTACTACTACTATATCACAGAGATGTTTATCAAAATTGACAGCATTCTTAAATAATATGAATTTAATAGGTGCTACATATATATATATATACACGTGGAACTCGGGGTTTAACTCACAGATTGGAAGATGGTTTCAACATTATTTTTCAATATAATCCCCCTTTACTTCAATGCATTTGGCCCACTTTTCTTTTAAGCAGTCTATGCCTGAAATAAAAGGCGTCTATTTGGTCCTCAAACCAAGCCTCTGTAGCAGCCTTGTGCTCATCATCTTCCCGAAATCTCGTTCCACGCAAGTGGGACTTCAAATTTCGAAACAGATAATAATCAGTGGGGCCAGATCTGGACTGTATGGCGGGTGATTTAACTGCTCGAACGCACTCATGAATAGCCGCTTGTGCAACTCTGGACTTGTGCACAGGGGAATTATCATGCAAAAGAAGGACACCAGCAGCTAGTTTTCCCCTTCGTTTTTCTTTAATAGAAACCCTTAATTTTTTAATGACATTGACATAGTATTCTCCTGTAATTGAAGTACCAGCAGGCTTGTAATCTATCAATATAATCCCTTTGGAGTCCCAAAACACCGTGGCCATTTCCTTGCTGGCTGATGATTGGGTACGAAATTTCTTAGGTGGGGGTGAGCCAGGGCGCTTCCATTGCATGGGCTCTTTTTTAGTATCTGGGTCCCAGTGGTGAAGCCAAGTTTCATCTCCTGTTACAAGACGAGTGTGAAAGTCTTCTGGATTGGCATTGTACACTTCCAGAAGTTCTTGACTTGACTCCACCCTTTGCTGACGATCTTGTATGTTCAGGTTTCTGGGTACCCACCTGGCAGATACTTTTGACATGCCTAAATGTTCATGGATTATAGTGTAAACAACCTCATTCTGAAGCAAGTTCGGCAACTTTGATTCGGCGATTGTTTAGCACAAGTCTCTCAACACGGTCGATCATCTCCTGGCTGATGACACAAGTAGGGCGACCTGGCCTTGGGTCATCTTCTAAGGAGTCTCGCCTACGTTTAAATTCTGCTGACCACTTTGCCACTGTGGAATACTTTGGGCTACTATCACCATACACATCAGCCATGCGCCGATGGATCTCTTTGGCCTTTGCACCCTCCTTAGTGAGGAACTTTATGACTGCTCTGAACTCAATACTCTGACTTTCCATTTTTGCCTATGTGTATAGGTTTTCAAACAAAACGTAAGAGCAAAAAATGTACGTGTTGACTGAACGGCTGTTATCATTCAACTGACAAAGGTTTACACTGCACAAAAATGAAAAAAAGAAAACTTGAGTTGTATAGAAAAATACCGAGTTCAACAAACTTATTGAACTACCCTCGTATATATATATATATATGTGTGTGTGTGTGTGTGTGTGTGTGTGTGTGTGTGTGTGTGTGTGTGTGTGTGTGTGTGTGTCCAAGTTATCATCACTTGCTTCATAGATAGGGCAGTCAAACTCAATCACAAACAAAATTTCCTTTTTTCTTTTTCAATGACTAAAATCTGCTTTAACCTCATCAAAACAATGATATTTTACGCCTCTCGTTCAATCTCTAACAGACTGTTGCTCTTTCGACCTTTGTGTCAGAATGACAATAAAGTTAAAATGATTTGTCAGACTATAGATTTTCTAAAAATCTGCTGTTTGATACACAAACATAACAATATAAAATTAAGGTTTTGCCTTTTAGAGATACCTTATTCTGAACAAATCGGAGAAACTACGGATTAACATTGTTGTTCTGAATCCCCTGTTACCACATATTTATCTCGATATTGAAAAAAATAGCTGCACGAGTTTTTAAAGCAGTAGCCTACCCTCTAGAATTTAGCATTTCCCTGCAATATACCTCCCTTGTGTTATCAAACTATACCAAATAATGGAAAAGATAATTGAAGTATTTTTTCCGCTTTTTAACCAGCCATATTATATTACTTAATATTTTAACCTAATGTGTACACCAAAATTATTCAGGATTTTCTCAGTTTTAACCCCTAAAACCATGTTCTTGGGCCGCAAACATTTGGGACAAGGGTCCTGAGTGATGCACATATGATCACTCTAATATTAATTTTATTTATTTCAGGCTTTTTATTTTAATCTATCTATCCCCTAAAGAGCAATAATTATAAGTATTTGGGCAATGGTTAACCTCTTTTAAACAAAACCCCATAAGTCATATCAAAAGGATACCTTAACTTCAACTCAGGAAATCCTTGTTTTCAAACTCGGAGGGAAACCCCTGAAATTTATTATTTACTGTCAAATGGTAAAATAGTTAGACTGATAGCAGTTAGGTCTGTCTCTCTCGCTTGTCACAGTTGCGACCCGGGCTCGGTTCCCGGCGCTGGCATGTGGCAATCAAAGCGCTGTAGGCGCTGGTGGCCTAGGCATCAGAAGGCCAAGAGGCTTCAAAACTCACCAGCTTTCAAATAAAGACAAAACCTGTAAAGGCATATATGATGGATATTTCAATAGAAAATCTCAGCCTCATACGAGGGTCCTGCAAAACGTTCTGTCACTAATAGGCTTCCTTGATTTTATCCCAGGTATGTTTTAAAATGCTTCACTGCACTTGAATGGTGTGTTGAATAGCTAACGATACCCTTTTATTTCGTTCAAATTGCTTTCCAACTGACCGAGATATTTCAAATTGAAATAGTTGCAATCATATACACTGACCAATTTACTTATTACAATAAGAAACGACCAAGCAAAGAATGGTCATGAGTCCACCTTTTTACATGACAACGCCTCCTCTCATAAGTGTGAGGTTGTTAAGTCTTTTTTGGTTTCTGAAAAGGTGAAAGTTTTAAACCATCAGGACAGGTTCTTATTATCTCCAAGGCTTACGAAAATGCTTTCTGGAAATAAGTATACGTCTAGAAGTTCTCTTGGCAGCGCTATTTAATCAGTGTCTCCAACAGATACCAAAAGAAGACTATTTATCTGCTTTTCGCGACTGGGTAAAAAGGTTACAAAAATGTTTCAGTAAAGGGGGAATACTTTGAAGGTTTGTAATAAAAATATGTTTGATAAAACGTAGCACTGAAGTAATCCGAACCCAGTGACAAAACTTTTTGCAGGACCCTCGTAGAGGATATGATTTCTGAGGTGATAATTTTAAGGAATTCTTTCTATTTTCCATGGCAATCAGTAAAAATAAAGCCCTATTGCTGATAAAAGATTACTCAAGGAACATTACAATATACGTTTTGTCAAAGTATCTGCAATTTCTGGGCAGTAAATACTTTCCCATTACTGGTATATGGAAACTGTAACTGGCACAGCAACCAAGCAAATCTGTCGATTTTCATTAAAAAAAAAAGACTTTCAATCCCCCAGCCGAGGATGGTACAGATGAAATTTGGGCTCAATTTGCCGTGTGGTGTCAGAGATGTTGTCTGAAAGTTTTGATGATGACAGACTATGATGGCGACAACAACGGAGAACTATCCTATAAGCTTTTTCGGAGCTCTGGTAAGCTAAAGACAAAGGAATGACGTTAATGTTAAGCTGTCACTGGATATGTATCAATGAAAACAAAAGAGCTAGTTTTGTTTATGGTAAATTAATTATAACATAAAAGTAAAATGCAGGCTTTCAACTGATTATGATCAGATGAAAGAAATATTCCTGAAGACATATTATGGTGGAATTCTGATAAATAAAGGCTGAATGCCAAATGTTATTCAGTGTTTGGGCAAATAAAAATCTAAAACAGATGCAGTGGATAAATCTATAAGAAGTTAGAGTATGGGCCCTAATGCGCAGTTTCGGCTAACAAAGCCTCATCAGTGACTTTGAATGAAACAGGCTCAACAATTCAAAACCACAGGCAAATCTTCATACAATGATAAGAAAACATGCGAAATTTCAGAAGAATCCAATTAAAGATATAGAAGGAGTTGTGGACACAAGCTTTAGAATTGCTATTTCGCAGTTCACAAGGGCTGTAATTATGTCAGAAATAATTCGATCAAAATTCAACACCATATGTATATCCTCATATAAAAAAAGAAGAAAGTCTTCAAAATTTTAGAAGTATCTGAGAAAAGATGTTGGAGGCATTAGGGGCACAAGATGTGTGATGGACACACAAACGGATAGAATTACTACATCGATTGACAAATAGGAAGAATAGTTACACAGCATTTAATTATCTTTAACTTTTTTTGTAATTTTCAAAACAGCAAAATTTTCATGATGTACTTTTTTATTCACATGTCAATTTAGCAACTGTTCTGGATGAAAAACTTACTACCACTGAGTGACACAAATGTCAGTTTGAACATATTTGTTCAATCTATTCTTGCAGAAATTAGAAAAAAAAAATCCTGATATTAATAAAAGTTTAATTATCTGAAAGAGTAGATGAAATTATGTGAAAACGTGAAATTGCATGTTCATGTTGTCCTACAAAGGTTTGTCTAGACAAAATGACCAGTTTAATTTGCATCCATATTGAAACAAGATTAAATATTTGCATGCAATGACAAAGCCTGTAAAATGTACTAAGAAAACTAGAAATGTGTCCACAGTACACGGATGCCCCCGCTTTGGGTACCTCTATAAAACTGTGTAAACATTGCCAAATTCGCCTACGTCAATGCGGGGGCATCTGTGTACTTTGGACACATTTCTAGTTCACAAAGAATCCAAAACTAATGAGAAATTCAATGCCCTTTTCCTGCAAGGTCAGTAACTCTCAGTTTTGTGTTCTATAGTAAGTGATTTTCAACAAAGAATCCAAAAAATAATGAAAAATATAAGGCCCTTTGCCTGCAAGGCCTGTAACTCTTAAACCATAAGACGAAGAAACTCATTTTTGTATTCCCTGGTAAGTGATTTTCAACAAAGAATGCAAAACTAATGAGAAATATAAGGCCCTTTGCCTGAAAGACCTGTAACTCTTAAACCATAAGACTAAGAAACTTTAGTTTTGTGTTCTCTAGAAAGTGATTTTCTACAAAGAATGCAAAAATCATGAAAAACTAAGGCGTGCATCCAGAGTATAAGTAAAGGAGATAAGACGGACAGATGGCCGGACAGACGGACGCTCAGGCACCTCTGCCTGCAAGCCCTGGAACTCTAAAACCGTAAGTCTGAGAAACTCAGTTTTGTGTTCTCTGTTAAGTGTTTTTAGATTTTAATGCAGCAGCGTCAGTTGCGCGTGGAGTTTCGGAGTTGTAATAATATGTATGGGGACTGATTCTCTGTTTATTGTACTCTATGTAAAACCCGTGGAGAAATTTCCAGGTACCAGTCTGTTTTTCTTTGGTTAATATCTAATTATTCTTTTTTTAACAGTAAATATAGCTGAAAGTTAATAAAAGATTTAAGGCATAATACGGTTTCAAACAGCAAAATCGGTTGACATTTTTTTTTCTCAGCCTTTCAGATACGCAAGTACTCGTACTTTTCCGTGCTACTATCGGCTATCTCCATAATCGGCTATCTCCATACAGCGTAATAATTTGCACTTATGAATAAGCTCATCGGGGCTCAAAATTCTTACTCAAATAGTTTCGTATGCGAAGCATCGTACATATATCGAAGTTTGTTGTAAACATAAACCTTTTTATTATGTTCAACCCGAATATATATTTATTTTCATGGGCCTTTTTAGCGTAGTTGCAGGCGGTACTTTGCACTTTTACTCGGGGATTTCCGTAAATGATTTGGCAGGGGTTGAAATTTTGGTATGACAACTACGCCCCTAGGCTTGCCAGAAATGAAATTATTTATATCTCTTAATTAATGATGCCATAATTGATTCAGAGATACGATAAAAAAAAATGTCATTTTATTTCTGATCCGGTTCAAAAACGGGAGATTAACTGAAATTTTACATGCTGTCAGATGTCACATTTATGATATTCAGTTTGATTTACTTCTGCCATTTCTTAGCACTGAATATCATATTTAACTTTAGTATCGGGACGGAGAGCCCGCATGCAACCGTGTAGGCCCATACCAGAATTCATAGTAGAAAACATTTCGTATAGATGTGTTTGAATAATGTCACAATGTGTACATGTTGACATCTGAGGAAACAAAATGCTTTTCTTGAAAATCAGTCCGTTTTCGATAGTTCCTGTGAGCAGACGCAACCATTCGAGGTTTCCTTGTGCTCATTTCTTTTTAAAATTAAATATTTCGTGTAAGGCAAGAAAACCAAGTACAACAATGGGCTTATTTTTTTATTTTTTATTTATTTATTTATTTATTTTTTATTTTTATTTATTTTTTTTTTTTTTATTAAAGTCATATACTAGGTCACTTAAATGAGAAGACATAAAGAAGAGAAGTTTAGTTTTTTCTTAAAAATCTGCTCAATTGTGAGCGATATCTATTAGATCATTTATTTCTAAAACTAACAGTTATGGTTCTAGCAAGATCTAAAAAAATAATAGTGGACCTAGTTATGCTCTAAACTTCGAAGAAGTTGGAGGGGCATATTGCTTTGTGGGCATTTGTCCGTTCGTCCGTCCTTTCATTACTCTTAGCATACGGCCAAGAAGAGTTAGAGATAGGATCCTGAAATTTCCTGAAATGTCTTTGGTTTGGCCCGCCGTGGTTCAACTATTGATTTTCATTTACTCTGGCATACAATAGAATTAGCCATGAGTACTCGTCTTTGTTTATCGTTGTGATTAATTTGATTTTTATATTTTCGCTTTAATGCATTGACTGAGTTGGGAGCCTTTATGCGAACCGAATTTTTATGTATTTCTGTAAGAGAGTAGGATCAGGACCCTGGGTAGAGTTGGCCAGCTGTAAAAGTGCTTTAAACCCCCTATGGTTTATTCTACTGACCGTTCTAAGGCGATGGTCCCGGTGTTAGTCTTACTCTTTGTTGCTTTGTGGTTTATTCTACAAGGCGATTTGTTTTATGTCTTACCTTGTGTTATTTTGTGTTTTTGAGTCCTTTTAGCATTGCGATTACCTCGCCTGGGGAAGAGAGAGCTAATCTTAGTGCTTTTCGTACGTTTGTTAGATTTGCGTTTGTTTGGTTTTATCTGTTTCCTCTTCCTTTTGGTGTCTGGGAAGGGCTACTGTTTGTGATGTGACACTCTCTGGACTTTTCTCTTACTTATTTTTTTTCATACAAGGAATAAAAGGACCCGTATTTCTTCTTCTTCTTCTTCTTCACGATCTTATTGCGGATCATGAGCAGATCACCTGATTGAAAGAAAATTGATTTGGCAGTTATTGACCTTACCCACTTTTGCATTTTGTATCGACACTTGTTTGTTTTATTCGGGTTTGACTACACTTTCAACCATCTTTCAGTCATACCGCGATGCTGTTCGAATGTGACAGCTCAATGCTCACTTTTAGAGTGCTGGCTCATTGAAATATCATACTTTCGACATATGACATGATATTCGACCCAGTCACATATACTGGGTGTACTTTCTTAATGCTGAGCTCCAAGCGACAGAACAGCTAGTACCAGTTTTAAAGTCTTTGGTATGACTCAGCCGGGGATCAAACCCATAACCTCCCGGTCACAACGTGGACGCACTACTGGGCCAAACTGCCGGCTGGTATCGACAAGCGCATATTTAGGGGTTGGGGGTGTGTGGGGGGAGGGGGGTGGGTGCGCGGGGGTGGCTAGTGTTGGACAAACATTTCTGACTTAAATTAAATACTGCATCATTGCCCAAGGTTTATATTTACGAGTAAACATCTGACGACAAAGCCATTTCTTCAAAATACTGCAGCTCTAGATAAAACTTTTTTTCGATTAATATTTACTGACATTTTTCTTATTTCTCTTATTTCCCCTTGAAAATACATTCTGTGGATCTTCATTAAAACACCCTGCCAAGAGCCTTCTAATACGTACCGAAACATATGCTTATGCGCAGAAATAATAATGTAAAATATTTATCTGGATGAAAGGTTTTTGCAAACACATGCTGTTTCATTTGCAAAGCCTTTCATGGTGTTTGATTTTGTATATGTAAATGGAATACAGTCGACTCTCGTTAT
The DNA here is from genome assembly GCA_964016985.1 of Anodontia alba. NCBI lineage: Eukaryota > Metazoa > Mollusca > Bivalvia > Lucinida > Lucinidae > Anodontia > Anodontia alba. The sequence goes on along the minus strand of OZ024825.1, from coordinate 30,749,433 downwards.
CTCGAATTCCAAGGGACTCTCTGAAATACTTCGAGATATCCGTACCTCGACATATCAGAGTTACAGAATTGAGGAAAAAATTATTCGAACAACTACATTTGACAAGTATATGTGAAATTGGACTCTTGAAGTTAGAGATATATTGAAAATATTGTGGAAAAGAGGAGAAATTGCTCCTTAGGAGCAATTTCTCCTCTTTTCCACAATATTTTTTACCTGTTGTTAGATTTTCATGTTCAGACAGGGACCAGATTTTCCATTCGAGATAAGCGGTTATTCGAGATATGCGAGGTCGAGATAACGAGAGTCAACTGTATTTTGAAACTGTTTTAATCTAAAATCTTTATGTTTTTACACGCGTGTATTCTGATAATGGCTAATGTTAAAATCAGGGATAATTAGGCCCTGTATTCAGACACCTGACAGTTGGCTTTCTTATCTCCATAAGGGGTAAACGACCTCGTAAGTCATATTCGGCTCAAATAATTCAGTCCCCGGAACAAATGCTTGGAAATTTTCAAAACAGGAATATCGGGCGACCCTTCTCCGGATGAAATTAAAGTAAGAAATAGCCGCTTGTTTTGGTTGATGTTGGTGGTAGAGGTGTTTTTGTTTTGCTTTTTTTTTTTTTTTTTTTTTTTGTTGTTGTTGATTTTTTTTTTTTTTTTTTTTTTTTTTTTTTTTTTTTTGTTGTTGTTGTTTGTTGTTGTTGTTTTTTTTTTTTTTTTTTTTTTTTGTTTTGTTTTTTTTCTTCAATCCAACAGCTATCCTTGCCGATGCAGAAATGAAACTTGTTGGGAATAGCATTTTCAAAATGTGCCTATGACATTGGCTAAAATAAAAGCGCAAGCATAATACCCCGCCGCAGCAATTATTTGTTTATGTATCAAAGTTATCGTTGCGAAAATGTACGGAAAGAAAATGACGGGACAGATGTCTGGAAAGAAAATGACGGGACAGATAACAATCCTAAACTAGATCTTGATAATATCAATAGATTGATAACAATCCTAAACCAGATCTTGATAATATCAATGCATATAGCAAGTTTGGTTAAAAGGCCTTGTTATTTACTCAAGTTATCGTCCGGAAACGAAACTATGGGCGTGTCTCGGGCATTTAACTCCGTACAAATTTGACGAAATTTGCCCATTAGCAATTCCAAACCAGATCTCCACAATATCAATGCACATACCAAGTTTGATGAAAATCCATGGATATTTACTCAAGTTATCATCCGGAAACGAAAAACGGACAGACGGACGGACGTACGTACGACGGACGGACGGACAGACACACGCACGTCCAATGTGAAACCATAATACCCCGTTGCGAAAATGCGTCGAAAGAAAATGACGGAGGGACAGATAACAATCCTAAACCAGATCTTGATAATATCAATGGACAGATAACAATCCTAAACCAGATCTTGATAATATCAATGCATATAGCAAGTTTCTTTAAAAGGCCTTGTTATTTACTCAAGTTATCGTCCGGAACCGAAAATATGGGCGTGTCTCGGGCAGATAACTCCGTAAAAATTTGACGAAATTTGCCCATTAGCAATTCCAAAACAGATCTCCTTAATGTCAATACATATAGCAGGTTTGGTTAAAATCCCTAGTTATTTACTCAAGTTATCGTCCGGAAACGAAAATATGGGCGTGTGTCGGGCGGATAACTCCGTAAAAATTTGACAAAATTTGCCCATTAGCAATGATTAACCAGATCTCCTTAATGTCAATATATATAGCAAGTTTGGTTAAAATCCCTTGTTATTTACTCAAGTTATCGTCCGGAAACGAAAATATGGGCGTGTCTTGGGCAGATAACTCCGAAAGAATTGACGAAATTTGCCCATTAGCAATCCCAAATCAGATCTCCTTAATGTCAATGCATATAGCAAGTTTGGTTAAAAGGCCTTGTTATATACTCAAGTTATCGTCCGGAAACGAAAATATGGGCGTGTCTTGGGCAGATAACTCTGTAAAAATTGACGAAATTTGCCCATTAGCAATCCCAAACCAGATCTCCACAATATCAATGCACATACCAAGTTTGGTGAAAATCCATTGATGTTTACTCAAGTTATCATCCGGAAACGAAAAACGGACAGACGGACGGACACACGCACGTCCAACGTGAAACCATAATACCCCGCCACTAGTGGGTGGCGGGGTATAAAAAACAACAATAAATTAGAACTTATCCGTTTGTTGATATATAGATGCCTTGCAAATCATGGCCGGAAGTTCGCATACAGATTTTGAGTGCATAAGCACCGGCTACCCCTTACGAGATTACCAGGTGTGTATTGGCTGCACTGTGGACCAAGGCTCGCAAATATAGGTTATGGCCGTTTAAACAATCTAAGCGCAATCACAAAATTGTTTATCTCAACGAGAAAACCACCGAGAGAATACTAGTTCGGGCTTACATACAACCACCCAACAAATCCATCTCCTTGTTAAATACCCTTACAGCAAATGAATGTTATTTCGTGTGTTATTGTTACAGGTGGAGAATCTAATCACCAATGCCGCTGCCAGGGTTCAAACCCAGGCCACCTGCGTGACAGGCCAGCACTCTACCTCGCCGCTCGGTTATATCTATAACAGTGGAATTAACATTTTTCCGCGACCGGGGTCGAACCCCCTCCGCTGGAATCAAAGTCCTACACTCTACCGTGTCGCTATAAAAGCCGGCTTGTACCGCAAGGCAGTATAAGTAAGTGTGTTTATACCTATACCCGGTGACATATTATTACTACTTGTACATAACCACCCCCCCCCCCCACCCCTCCCCCCCCCACACACACACACACATCTCCATTTTTAGAATCGCCCCTGAATCTCTGCTTGAGCAATCACTCAGTACCAGGCAACCAAGCCTATCGGCCCACCAAGCCCAATAGACGGGTTATTTATGTTTAGCGCCAGATGTAACAGGTTTAAGAATTCTAATCACCAATGCCCTAGTCGGGGATCAAACCCAGGCCGCATGCGTGACGTCACCAGTCTTCCCGCGTCTTGGTTTAAACATTACTTTATTTAACAAGAATGTAACAGTAATAGCATGGCGCAGGATCTGACGGTTAGCCAAAGCTTGATAAAATCATCTCCTGCGTCAGTGTGAAACATATAGTATAAATAGATGAATGGCTGTGTCAAACATAGAGAGAGAGAGAGACAGACAGACAGGCAGACATAGAGAGGGAGAGACAGACAGACAGACAGAGGAGTCGTGCCATGTGTACCCACGGCAAGAGCGATTCCTAATACATGTACATAAAGGTTATTTCCAAGAAGCATGGAGAGGCGAGAGTTTGTTACTAGTCTGGGTTTCCTCAGGTAAACCGTTCGGAATTAACAAGGAACTCTTGCACTTGACCAAAAAGAACTTCACTTTCTCCTTGCGTTTTGTTGTCAACGCCGAAAAGAAAATCATGAGATGTGTAAGCGTTTATGTCATTTGGATAAGTATCTTGTTCTTGCGGCGGCATACCTAGAGCAGTCAAAGAAGTAATAAGGGCTTTCAAAAGCTCCATACTGGCAAGAGGGATCGGGAACGATATTCTTCCTGAAGAGATGGGAGTTAAGCAAGCTGCATTCCATTCGCATTCTTGAATGTAGTATCTGGCCTTTTCGTGAGACGGTATTATAGTTAGTTTGCAGTTTTGATATGTTTTCTTTCAAACGAAATTTAAATGACGCAGTAGAGGTAGCTTCTTTAGTGTCGTCAGACAAGTTATTTCATGTTCGAATTGTTACTGGGGAAAAAAGAGTTATAAAGCAGGTTAGAATTAGAGGGAATATTTTTTATGTCGTTTGCATTTCGAACGTTGTATATACATTGTATGTGGATCGATTCGAGTTGTTTCTTATTTTCAGCTGAGCAGTTATCCCAGACGACATAACAATATTCGAGCAATGGCCGTATGGAACTATTGTATAATTCTTCTAATGATTTTCTACTAACTCTAAACTTCAGTGTTCGCGTGTGGTTCAATCGTACCCAGGCTTTCGATGCGATTTCCTGGATATGAATGGACCACGTGCAGGACTTTGGCAAGATGAGACAAAGGTGTTTATGGCTACCTGTTTCGAGTAGCATTATGTTATTTGTGAATAACGGTGGGTGCTGTGGAGGAAGTAGTTTACGAAATAGGGCCATTGAGATACATTTTCGTTCATGAAAGTTAACTAACCAGTTAGCTGCCCAGGTGCTGATGGTATCAAGATCAGTGCTGATAAGATTTGCAGCTATCTGGGCAAACTCTACAGTTATGTACAGACTTGTATCGTCTGCGAACAACTGAAGAGAACAGTCAATATTTTTCACTATATCATTTATGTATATAAAAAAGTAAGGGTCCAAGGATAGATCCCTGAGAAACCCCGTCTTCTAAAGGGGCCCAATCAGATGTCTGTCCATTAAGTACGACGCGCGGCTTGCGTCATGATAGATAACTCGAGGACCATTTGATCACCCTATCCGAGCATCCTATCCCGGATAATTTGTGTAAGAGACCCCTGTGCCAGACCCTATCGAAGGCTTTACTGATGTCGCAGAATACTAACCTTACTTCTTTACCGTTGTCTACTGCGTTACAGAAGGTGTGGTTTGTATGAAGTAGCTTATATGTAGTTGAGTCACCCGGTACAAATTTGAAGCTAACACATATTTATACATGTGTTTGTGAACGTATTGTTCCAATGTCTTTCCGATTTGGCTTAAGTGGGTGATTGGGCGGTAATTTGATGGCAATGACTTATCAATCATCTTTCTTCTGAATGGGTGTTTCGTTTCAATGTTTCCAAGAAGAAGGGGAGTAACCCTGTTCAAGGGAACGATTGAACACTATTGAAAAAAATGAGATGCAAGAGTAACTGCGCCTCCCTTAAGGAAACGGGGACTGATTAAATCCGGACCACAAGCTTTGTTTACATTGAAGTTCAAAAAGACATCTTTAACTTCCTGGCTTGATATAGTAATGGTCTGAAGAGTATGTTCTACATGGGGTAGTTGGGGCATTGGCCGATTATCATCGACAACTGTTGACTGAGAAGCAAAGTACGTGTTTGGCAAAGTGGCCTTTTCAGTGTCACTTTCAGCGCGTTCATCATTAGAGTTCATTGTGGGGATAATAGATGTTGATTTGTCTGAGTTTTAACAATTGTTTAGACGTTTTCCAAAATAATTTGATATCGGTTGTTTCAGTCGAAAGCAAAGAGTCCATTTTATTTTATTTTCAAAATAATCATTCCTTGATTTCCTTATAACTGATACTATTTTATTGCGCATTATCTCATATTTTTCCCAAAGGTTGGCATTAGATGTTCTTTTGAATTTTCTGTGTATACGTTTACGTTTTCTAATTAGGTTTCTATCTATGGATGTTCTGCGGGTCTGATGGTGGCTGCTTTATTTGGAATAGCTTGCTCTGCAGCAGACATTATAGCTTCTATAATGTGATGTATACTTTCATCAATGTACATAGAAAAAGTTACTTTTTCTTCTAAGTTGTAATCCGCTAAAATCTCCCGATACCTTCAAAGTTACTCAATCAAACCGAGTCTCCGATTTTCGTGATTTCGTGTGTTCTTTGTTTCCAAAGGCAATCCGTTTTTTTTAATTTTATTTAGCTAGTTTGTGGTTCCAAACTTTCCGTTTGAATGTTCTATTTTGACACCTTATAAATCATTATTACATCAGTGGGACAATGATATCTAATTTGATTAGGCAGAAATGTATCAATAACTCTGCTTGTTAGGATGTTGCTAGTGTTGCGTACGAGGATTAAGTCTATAAGTGTGGACGAGTGTTCAGTAAAGTTTGTGGGTTCTGTTATCAACTGTTTCATGCTGTATTCTTGCATAAGGTCTTTTATTCTATTGTTGTTGACATTAAGCATGTTCATGTTAACCCTTAAAGCGCCAATCACAACTATTGCCGTCTGCTTTGTCTTCTGCTGGTTAATTTAAAAGTCATTTCTGCAAACAGTGTGGACCCAGATCAGACTGCTCCTTTAGGAGCAGTCTGATCTGGGTCCACACTGTTTGCCTGTATGCAAAAATAGGTTTGAAAAGTTTGCAAGAATATTCAGCAGACGACATAAACAAACGACATTTTCAGATGCAGGTTTTCTTGGCGCTTTAAGGGTTAAAATCTCCGAGTACTATGATAGCTCGTATGTCGGTATTGTATGCCATGTCGATACTTCCATTAATGGAGATAAAATAGTCTGCGTTATTTTTCGGAGGTCTGTCAAACCCTCCGACGAGGACTGTTTTGGACAGCGTTTGGATCTCAGCCCACACTGCCTCCAGACCAGGGATTTCCATGTCAGTTCTGCGCTTGCTGGGTAATGTGTCGGCGTCTTCCCGCGTCTTGTATTGCAAGGCAGTACAAGTTTATCATATACTGACCTATCACTACTATCCATACATTAATATCACCCACCAATTCACTGTTATCAGGTCAGATTCACAGTAATGCAGTCAGAACTGAATTTGATTTTTTGACTATACTTGGTTTCTCAATACACTACTCGATGTGCGCTTTAACGTCCAAATCAACAATATTGCAGTCATTTAGATATATTGCTTCCAAATTTGTGGGACTTTTACCCGACATGATTACATGATGAACTCATGTCCTGCTGAAAGTTACTAGCAGCTCTGTCCCGGAGGCGCAAGGCAGTCCATCTATTTTGCGGGTACCGGTGAGCTGGGGCTGTGATTTCCGAATACCGAGTGTACGCCAGTAATAGAAACCAGGAGTGACGATACACTACCGTTCGCCTACCTGAAATGCATTTTACTGCTAGGAATTTACAGAAAAAATCACAAAAAAATAGAATAAAATATATAAACAAAATATATTTTAGCGACACCTCAGTGTCTTGCCACTGTTGAACCATTTGGATTTGATTTTCATTCTCTAAAGTCGTTGTCAGTGTCCGCCATCAAACGTTGCCACCGTTGTGTTTGAGAAATTAAAATTTGTAAGTCAACTGGGCTTTCGAGATCTTTCAGAAAGTCATTTTTTGCTTGGCGCTTTACACAGAAGAAGTAAATTTGCAAACGTTTGTTATAATGTAATGCGAAACCATTTGTCGTAAGTATATATGCAAAAAGAAGTTTTATTCTAGCCATTGCTTTTTAAAATGCAATTATATATTCACTTTTTTCCTATAGTATGAATACAAGTTATGCAGAAATTTGTAGGACAGGTAATTTGGTGGCAGTTTTTCAACAAGTTCCGCTTGTTCAATTTTTTTATTCTGAAATTTTCACAATATTGTTGTGAAACATCGATAATTCAAAAAATATCTCAAACAAAAATTTTAAAACAAAAAAAAAAATCACTTTAATATAGAAATTGCATAGGTCAGACCAATTTCTGACGGTAAATTTAATTTTTGGGTAAATATTTGAGAACAAAACACAACACAGAAACAGAATAGACAAATGGTTTCTGGTTAGCTATGGTCAATCAGAATATTTTTATTTTAAATAAAACGCCAAGCAAAAAAACTGTCGAAAAGACAGTGGTATTTGGCACCTTGCAATTGAAATACTCGGCGTTAATCCTTTGGCCCGGCCGCCGTGTCAATAGCCCCTGTCAATCACGGAAACGCTTTCTGAATTGCTGCATAGGCACCGAACACCACAGAGTTTTTGTTTGACTATCACATTTTGGTCTCACTTATCATCGGTCACATGATGAGTCTACAGTTGTGCGGCTAGCAGGCCGCACCGCCTTGGCGGCTCGGGGAATTGCTTCGCATTTCCTGTTGGACGCACATATTAGGGAACTTAATATTGCATTTGATATATCCCAAAGTGCGCAAGAATCTAAATGTAATAAGTTAATTTTGAAATTATTATCTGGAGTCGCTGTATAAGCATTCAAGGTGAATGCGCACACATTCAGGGGCGACAACTCTGACAAAATGGTGTTTGTCTCCCTTCTACTGTAGATCACGTTTTATGCATATCTAATATGTGGAAAATTTAAAAAAAAAAAAACGTTTAAAAAATTTAAAAAAAATACGTTTAACTGACAGTCAACGTTATATCTTGCATTTTATAAAACATCAAAACTAGGATCGATATTGGCCGTCTATAAATTTATTCGTATGATGCGCACGAAAAGAGCCCTTATGCAATTTGCGGACAACGAAGTCCCTGATCAAATGCGCAGGCTGATTAGGGCAGTCATTGCCCACTTACAAAAAACATTTGATATTGATATTGTAGTATATGTCAACGAACAGAGAATGTCCAGATTAGGCTGCAAGCATGCGCACACTCATCTGGACCTTCGCTGTTCGCATATGGCATAAGGGCCTTTTCCCCATGTTGTGCATCATATAGAATATATATACAGTCGAACCTCGTTATCTCGAACTCGCTTATTTCGAATTACCGCTTATCTCGAAGTGAAAATCTGGTCCCTGTTTTAACATGAAACTAATACAACAGGTAACAAATAATGTGGAAAAGAGGAGAATTGCTCCTAAGGAGCAATTTCTCCTCTTTTCCACATTATTTTATATATATAATATATATATATATATATATATATATATATATATATATATATATATATATATATTTCTAACTTCAGGAGTCAAATTACACATTCATTTGTTAAATGTGATTGTTCAATTTATTGTTTTCCTCACTGTTTCAGCTCTGATATGTCGAGGTACGGATATCTCGACGTGTTTCAGTGAGTCCCTTGGATTTCGAGATAACGAGAGTCGACTGTATATTATATTTGGCATGGTTGGCGGCCTTGATGCTGCGAAGAGATTTATAGATACAAATAAAACCTTGTCCGCTGGCTGACCTGTGACTTCTGGTTTCAATTTTCTATTTGACGGAATACAGCTGGGAACCACAAGAAGTCTCGGTCATCGGACATGTTTACATTTAGAGTGTGTGAAGTTAGCTTGGGATTCGCAACTTGGAAAATCGATATGCCCAACCAAAACCGTTACTTTATTATACTTAACTACTACGGAATAAATCGAATACTAAACTCCGTACTTCAAACTCCAAGCCAACTTCATGCACTTTTAACATTTTTTTACTGTTGTCAGTCTATCAACTACAGGTGTTTTCTGTACTTACTAAATTTTCTGATCCAGAATAGACTCCGAGCAGAATTACTACACAATTTGTTGTTTATACATAAATGTAAAATGCCGTCTCAATTACATAACTATGTTGTGTTATTCACTATGTGTGACTTAAACAAATAAAAAGGTAGATAGATAACTTGTTTTAAACTTCCGGATTGTGCTACGAGGATGAGTCAATAAGTAACCAGCCTAACTTATTTCTGGTTGAGATCCACCTCTTCTTTTTCGATGTAATTGCCCTTCAGTGTGATGCACTTAGACCAACGGTGTTCAAGTGCCATCAGCCCAGAATTGAAAAAAGTCAGGGTCCTTTCCATTGACCCACTCCTCAACTGCTGTCACGACTTCTCCATCAGACCGGAAATGAAGTCCACGGATATCCTTTTTCAAGTTTGGGAATAGGAAGAAGTCGCTAGGAGCTAGGTCAGGCGAATAGGCAGGATGTGGTATTAATTCATACCCGTTTCGCTCTACAGCATCCATTGCAACTTTGCAAGTGTGGACTCTCGCGTTGTCCTGTTGCAGCAAAAACACCTTTAGAGAGTTTACCTCGGCGTTTTTCACGGATGGCGGTTCTCAGCTGGTCTAACAAGCTTGCATAGTACACTCCAGTTATTGTACTTCTCTTGGGTAAAAAGTCCAACATAATAACGCATTTTGCGTCCCAAAATACTGTGGCCATCACCTTGCCAGCAGATGGTTGCGTCTTGAACTTCTTTGGCCTCGGGGACCCAAGCCCTACTCACTGCAGACTTTGAGCTTTATCCTCTGGCTCACAATAATGAACCCAAGTCTCATCTACAGTCACCAGACGCAAAAGAAAATCATCTTTTGACCTAAAACGCTTCAACAAGGCGCTGCATACTGATGCTCTGGTTGCCATTTGCTCATCGCTTAGGGATTTGGGGACCCAAAGGGCTGTTAGCTTGGGCATACCTAAACGATCATGTAAGATTGTTGAAACGCTACCATGTGAAATGCCTAATGCCTGCGCTATTTCTTCCACCTGAATTCGCCTATCAGAGTATACCAGATCCCGAACTTTCTTACACATTTCTTCGTCGGTGGCATCCAGTGGGCGTCCAGACCTGGCTTCATCTTCTAAAGACGTTCTACCGCGTTTGAATTCCTCTACCTAGAATTTAACCTGAGCATAAGATGGTGCAGAAGACCCATAAACATCGGTTAACTCGCCGTATATTTCCTTGCCTGTTTTACCTTTTAAATACAAGTACCGAATTACAGCACGGTACTCAACTTTAGATGAAAAGCATGCCTTTGCATCACTAGCCATGTTTGACATTCAATAATTTATTAAAGAATGAATCGATACGTGTGCAATTTTGTACCCATGTGTAAAACATATATTGAAACAAAGCATGAAAATCGTGACCGTCTCGGTCCATCGGAAATGGGATAGGCTGGTTACTTATTGACTCACCCTCGTACATAAAGAGGGTAGTTAGACTTATCTCGAACACGCCTATATATAATGTTGACCCCTTTAACCCCACTTTTATGTAGTAAAACTGGGGTTTACAGGGGTATACATTATTTTTCTTATTTCTGCTCAAAAACATAGATTGCGGGTACTCGTTAGAACCGCCTCGCCATAATCTATGTGGCAGAAATATGAAAAACATCAGAATTTGTATCTGAATTTTCATTTTTTTGGTGGTAAAATTTTCAGTATATTTGAATTGGCTTCTTTACGTAATGTATCCCATACGAACGTACACATGTACGTATGTTGTAGTAGACACTCAGCTTAATCGCTGTATGATGCAATTCTTATAAATACCCATAACATGTATTGTAGAGGGGAAATAAGGTGTGTGTTTTTTTTTGTTTGTTTTTTTTTCGTTTTTGTTTGTTTGTTTTTTTTGCGGGGGTGGGTTTTTTTTTTTTTTTTTTTTTTTTTTTTTTCTTTGTTTGTTTTTTTTGTTTGTTTTTTTGTTTTTGTTTGTTTGTTTTTATTTGTTTGTTTTTTTTGTGTTTTTTTGTTGTTTTTTTTTGTTGTTGTTGTTTTTTTGTTGTTGTTTTTTTTTTGTTGTTTTTTTTTCAAGTAGTTTGGGTTGAAAAAGTCTCATCTAGAGCTGAGGACTTGGAGAGGTTGTATTAATAACCTTTAAAGTGTTCAGTAAAATTGTAGCAGACGACATTCTATTTTACATTAATGTTTCAGACAAAATTAGACTTGGCATATTATGTTAATCATCTGCCGTCTAAATTTTGTCTGAAAAAAAATGCACGTATATATAAAAATGCCGTCGGCTGTAGTCGTGATTAGAACTTTAAGCCTTACTTTGAAGGTTAAAGGGTTACGTAATGTACAGTCAGACATCAAAAGTAATTCCACAGCATCAAAAATCCCATAGAGTTCAATGCATTTTCATGTTTATAAAAAATAAATAATAATAAAAATAATTGTTTATATCTTTATAACGTTTACATCATTTGAAAGCGGGATGATTTATGTAATATACATTGTGATTCTCATTGGATTTTCTCTATGCGAACTTGAAAAACTATGAATTAAATTTTGTATAAGACATTTTGATTAGTTTTTCAGTTTTTGAGCGACGTCAACATTGACGTCAATGGAAATATGTCATTTTTTTAAATTTCCGCCTAATTTAAATTGTTTTATCTGAGTAGACAGATATCCGATATTTATCAAAGTCATATATTTTGGACATGCATTATTTACCTTTCCAATCACTACAGAACATCAGTATTTTCTCTATGATGTTACACAATGTTCAGTGTCTTGTAAACATTAAAATGCATTAAAGTCTATGAGAAAATATTTTTGTGGAATTACTTTTGGCCTCTGACTGTAGTTTTATAAGGTTGAAGTCACGAAACCTCAATCTAAAGACACTTATACATTCACACACAAATATGCAGACGAACAGAAATAGATAGAATCATTATTTAATTCCTCCAGTATACAAGAGCATACAAAACTAGAAACTACAGGACAACACAATGCCAAATGAACAAATACACACAAAAAGAAAACAATTATAAACACATATAAACAAAACACAAATTCAATGGGAACACTGCAGGCACATGGCGTTAACACAACGTCGCCCCAACGTCGATGCAACGTAATCACGTTGCATCGACGTTGAGCCGACGTTGTATAAACGTCATGTGCCCGCTGGGTTAAAGTACAGGTGTTCGAATACATTAGCTTAATGCAATGTGGAGAATTATGGTAATATTAGAAAAAGCAAGAGGACCATGATGGTCCTTTACACTCACCTCTAAGTAGATCAAGGTCATTTAATGTCTACAACACTCGTTGATCTGGAGGCCGTAACTCTTAATATATCCATATGTTCACGCTTTCCCACGCCCCCACCCCCACCGCCCCACCCCCAACACACACACACACACACACACACACACACACACACACACACACACACACACACACACACACACACACACACACACACACACACACCTTCTTCAAGTTAAAGGAAGATCCAATCAAAGGACTGATAGTCCTAAGAGTCTGCTAGCTTGTAAAGTATTGATGGAGTGCTGTGTATCTTCTATGCAAACACAATACATGCAAAAAAGATAGGTGGCATTCCAATGCTACCAATACTACACCATAAGATGGATCTCTATGGAATATATCAAGCAGCTGGGCATTGTACTTCCTGAAAAGAAGACTTTCTTTAAAAACTCTATCAAATGTACGTCAAGCGAAGACTGCATATGGGTTGAATGAGAACGTCATAGCGAGTGTTGTCTCTAAATCAAGGAAAGGATACTCGTATAATTTATCTCCTGCAAACAGAATTTCATTCATGTTGTTCACATTCCACATGTTGGTACAGACCCTTTTCTGTACAGCTTTCACCAAAACTACTAAACAACATGGTAGGCATTGATGCCCTCTTGAATGAGGACTAAATATCTCATCTCCTTGATGGATACTGCCTTGCAATAATACAGATGCATTTTCTTGTAGATTTATATGATTTGATGGACCTGGATTTTGCTCTATATCCATATTTTCACACTTGCTTATAACCAGTGGCTTCATCCAATATCAAATTTACATTCAGAGACAAGGCTTTGTGAGAAAATTTACTATTCCTTGAAAAACAACCAACATGAACACTCTATACTACATGCTTTCACTATCAATTTCTCAAAGTCATTCAGATGGAAATGCATTCTACTTTTTTTAATGTATAAATAAGAATGGGTCTTTACTGAGGCATCTGTGTAAAACAGATATACATATATAATCTAACCATATACTGAAAAACTAAATACAATTATTTCTCTTCTGTTTTGTTTCTTTCTTCACAAAAAAATCCATTTTATTATCTGCATATATAGGCCAATGCAGTGATTGGAGTAATGAACCTCTTTATTTTCCAATGAAGTTTATCACCTGATTATTCCAAATGAGTGTATCTCCAGCAGCAATTTCCAATTTCTAGAATTATTAAAGTTCAACTCTAGATATGCTCCAGTTCATACAAATTCAACACCTGATGTAGCTCCACAATTATTCTAGTACAATTTTATAAATTTACTCTATCAACTTATTATTAAGACAAGAGCAGATTAAATAAATTTGAAATGGCTATGTTCAGTCCAGATTAGCGTTAATAACTTATTGTCATTTGCTAGTGCTTCGCCTAAGCATCAACAGATTAGCCCGACCAGCTATGCCTACCCTTTTCAAGAGATTTTCAGATGTCCAAAAAAGAAGGGTCATAAACCTTTAAATGGGCCAGCAGTCGTAAAACAACTCCGTGTCACTGAGGTATGAATAAAGTTGAATATAAAATGCAATTTTAAGTTAAAACTTATTTTTGATAGACTATCATCTTACACCTTGGTCTCTTTGCTATATTTTAGCGTCAGTTTGAATCTTGGTGTTTAGGCCCCCGAGATAATCGCTTGAAGTAAAGTTAATGTCTTAAACTGTCACAAAAACAAATTTGGATACATAAAACTAATATCCTGGTGTAATTTCAGCATCCAGTTAATAAATACAATGAAATAATTTAGTGCCGTGGGGTGCCTTGGGATATCGTGGGGTGCCATGGGGTGATTAGTAGGACCCCGTGCCGAATTAACGCCTTGACAAAAGTAGCGCGTGTATTACTACACCGAATTTTGAAGTCTATGTTTCAAATTGCATTATCTAAATCGATTTCAGTTACAGTTATGTTAGCGAAATAAAAAAGCCATACAAAATTCCGCTGCTTTACATTCAGTTCACCGTAATAGTGCCGCATTGCGTCTGATTAAGAAGTAGTGCGCGTATAAATATACGCATAAATAGCTGTGATGAGAATCCGCTCGTAAAACTCCATGCGATTGCAAAGAGCCTGCTAGCTGTCGCTAGCAGACTCAATAAAACCGTTGAATTATATCAAGGGACATAACTCTATGCACCAGATTGTGCAGGTTTCAAACTTTTTTTTTTTTTTTTTTTCAAATCTTTAAAGGGTTATAACCTTGTTAATGTTTGGTGTACTGTAACCTCAAAATCAAAAATGATGTTCCATCTCATAGTCTTACTATCCAATAACTTTCAGCTTGATAGATGAAAACTATAGAAGGAGTTGGCCGAAAATTAAGTCATGCGTGAACTATCTCTAAAGATTAATAATTCTATCAGAATTTGGTGAACTGTAACATTGATATAATCTGATATTTACTGTAGGAGAAATTAGCCAGAAATAAAGTCATATCTAGACAATCTTCAAAGAGTATAAATGACTACCAAATTTTCGCGTACTATAACCTCAAAACAGCATGCGCTATACCATCTCTTAAGGCTTACTGCCCAGTAAGCATTCTACATAAATCTACAGCGGGCCGTTAGCGGCCCGTCAGGGTAGCTGACGGGCCGCTAACGGCCCGCTGTAGATTTATGTAGAATGCTAGCAGGGTGTCCACTAAAATGAGATCTGTCAGAAGGGTTATCCAGAAACGAAGTCACGTCTGAAAATTCTTTTTAAAAAAAATAATACACTACGAGGGTCCTGCAAAAAGTTTTGTCACTGGGTTCGGATTACTTCAGTGCTACGTTTTATCAAACATATTTTTATTACAAACCTTCAAAGTATTCCCCCTTTACTGAAACACATTTTTGTAACATTTTTACCCAGTCGCGAAAAGCAGATAAATAGTCTTCTTTGGGTATCTGTTGGAGACACTGATAAATAGCGCTGCTAAGAGAACTTCCAGACGTATATTTATTTCCAGAAAGCATTTTCTTAAGCCTTGGAAATAAAAAGAAGTCACCGGGACTCAAGTCAGGTGAATAAGGTGGATGGTTTAAAACTTTCACCTTTTCAGAAGCCAAAAAAGACTTAACAACCTCACATTTATGAGAAGAGGCGTTGTCATGTAAAAGGTGGATTCCTGACCATCCTTTGCTTGGTCCATATTCCAATGTAACAAGTAAATTGGTCAGTGTATATGACTGCATCTATTTCAATTTGAAATAACTCGGTCAGTTGGAAAGCAATTTGCACGAAATAAACGGGTATCATTAGCTATTCAACACACCATTCAAGTGCAGAGAAGCATTTTAAAATATACCTGGGATAAAACTTAGGAAGTCTGTTAGTGACAGAACTTTTTGCAGGACCCTCGTATCAAAACATGGTCTACTGTATAATCTAATGGTATAATCTGTATAAACCCTGTACAATCTAATGGTCTAGCTGCTCACCAAGTTCCAACTAAATCTGATGATACTGTAGGATGAGTTTGACGAAAAGAAGTTATATCTGAAGAATCTTTAAAGAGTAACAGCTTTCAAACTTTGGTGTACTGTTAGCCTGTAACCTCGAAAGAATATGCGTTGTACCACCTCATAGTCTAACTGTCCAACAAGTTTTAACCCTTAAAGCGCCAATCACAACTATTGTCGTCTGCTTTGTCTTCTGCTGGTTACTTTAAAAGTCACTTCTGCAAACAGTGTGGATCCAGATCAGACTGCTCCTTTAGGAGCAGTCTGATCTGGGTCCACACTGTTTGCCTGTATGCAAAAATAGGTTGGAAAAGTCTGCAAGAATATTTAGCAGACGACATTTTCAGATGCAGTTTTTCTTGGCGCTTTAAGGGTTAATCTCTTTCGATGATAAATGTAGGAGGAGTTATCTGGAAACAATGTCATGTCTGAAAAATCTTTGAGAAATAGTGGTAATTCTATCTTTGGTGTACTTTGACCTCAAAACAATATACACTGTATCACCCCATGGTCTAACAGTTCAACGAAGTTTCAACCCGATCTTATATGTAAGATTCAGGAAGATCTGATAAAAAAAAAACTGAAGGAATTATGCTGATAACAAGGTCGAAAATAGGCATTTTCTGGAATCAAGGGATCATTACTATAAAACAGATTACCTGATTTGAACAGTCTTCTAATTCGTCAAAGATTTCATCCATATCCACATTATCTGCATGTTCCAGGATCATGCAATCAAAACTGAACAAGTTCATGCTGATGAAACATAAGCTTTTTTTCCAACAATCAGGGGGACATAATTTTGACAAATAATGCGATCTGGCCAGGTTTCTAACTTGTCTGAGATTCTATCCATGTCCACCTGCAACAAGTTTCAGGAAGATCTGATCAAAACTGATCGAGTTATATTGAAATCAAACAAAGACTTTTTTTCCGCAATCAGGGATGTAACTCCAAAATCAATGATCCGATCTAGACAGTTCTTTAACTCATCCCAGATTTCATCTATGTCCCCCTCTGGGGCAGATCCAGAATATTTGAACAGGGAGTTCAAATTTGCTGAGGAGGAGTAGAGGAGAGGGTGTCGACTAACATTTTCTCAATATTTTCTAAGAATCATTTTCTCAATGTGTTCTAAGAATTTCCAATGAAAGTGAAATAATTTGGACTCTAAGGGGGTTTAGTCGAACCCCACCTCTAACCACCCCACCCCCTCTAAATCAGCCACTGTCCCTTATCTGCAACTTCCAGGAAGATCGGATCAAAACTGAAGGAGTCATGTTGATGACAGTCAAACAGAGACTTATTCAGCAATCAAGGGGACGTAACTCTAGGAATAATGATCCGATCTGGGCAGTTTTCGTACTCATCTAAGATTTTATAAATATCCACCTTATCTGCAAGTTTAGAAAGAGTTGATCAAAACTAAATGAGTTATACTGATGACAAAAAACAAACAGAGGCTTTTTCAGCAATTAAAGGGACGTAACTCAGACGAGATCGTACACATTTACAAACTATCTATTGGGTGAGAAAACTGTTAAAAGACTTGAGAGCAGCTTGTAATTCTCCTTTTTGAAAAAAACTACCCCAGAAAAAACAGATTCTTTCGACGAGTGACTAACCTACCTCTTTTGTTTACTTTTTTCAGCCGCTGTATTCAGAGCCGCACGTGCTCCGGAAGACGCACACAACATTTGCTTATCAGAGCCACCGGCTCCGATTATGAAGTTTCCTACCCGTGAATCTGCAGCTCCATACTTAAACCGACGTCTGTTTAAGGGGGAAATGATACGTCTTGAATACGTAACATTTTTGGTATTAAAAACTGCATTTTCTGGCCAGGTTTTGCTTTATCATGTTAGTAACAGTGTTAACGTTGCATAGTTTACCATTTTGCAGTGATTTTAGCATCACGTTTTTCATGAGAAAGTTTGATACTGACACCACTGTAAAAAATCTGGGGGTGGGGGTAGCTTAACTGTTTTCCAGGTGTATATGTTCACCTTATCTGCAAGTTTCAGGAAGATTTGGTTAAAACTGAATGTGTTACCCTGATGATTAAGTAAAACATAGGCTTTTTACAGCAATCAAGGGGACGTAACTCTAAGATTAATGATCCGAACTGGCCAGTTTTTAAACTCGTTTGAGATTTTATCCATTTTCCCCTTATCTGCAGGAGCATCCGATTAAAACTGAAGGAGTTATGGTGATGACAAGCATTTTACCATTGTAAGCCCCATTGGGACCTTATGGTTGCCATAACAGCCAAGGTTTACACTGGATTTCCATGAAAATCTTATATCATCTATGCTCGACCAGAAGCATACTACAGATGAGAAATGATCAAGACCAGTTTGGCGATTGTGAAGATACAGTGAAACCTGTGTAAGAGAGCCACCTCTGAGACTGACTTTAGTGGTTGATGTGGAAAGGTGACTGTCTTATAAAGGTACGTCATGTAATTTTGCAAGCAAAATTACATGACATGTACCTTATAAGACAGCCACCTTTCCACATCAACCCTCACTGTTTAAAGTCTGTCTCGTAGGTGGCTCTCTTACACAGGTTTCACTGTATAACTGGTCAAAGGTATAGACGTACGGCCTACCATTCTATAAGCTCCTCTCTAGGTTCCGCTCCAGGTGAGCTAAAATCTACACAGAACGGTGGGTGATGATCAAGCCCAGCTGTGCCATCTTTTAGCCTTTACAAAGCTGAGCCGTTTGAGTTTAGTGGTACAGGGAACATGTGACGGATCAATGTCCAGACAGCAAGTTCCTGTACTCCGTCTCCGAGACGAATGCAGGGCCCAGCTAGGGGAGAGAACAGAAGATTTCTTTATCATACGTATCACTAGTTACTCTCCTTTTGGTCCAACCCTGATTAAGCTACATCTAAGTTATACGTACTTAAACAACACAGCAAAATAATATTTTACTCATGTTTCCTTGTTTTGACAATCTGCATATTATCATAACTATTCGACATGATAGATAGATAGATAGATAGATAGATAGATAGGTAGGATAGATAGATAGATAGATAGATAGGTAGGTAGGTAGGTAGGTAGGTAGGTAGGTAGGTAGGTAGGTAGGTAGGTAGGTAGGTAGGTAGGTAGGATAGATAGATAGATAGATAGATAGATAGATAGATAGATAGATAGATAGATAGATAGATAGATAGATAGATAGATAGATAGATAGGTAGGTAGGTAGGGATAGATAGATAGATAGATAGATAGATAGATAGATAGATAGATAGATAGATAGATAGATAGATAGATAGATAGAACAGCCTGAAGACATGGACCGCCTGACAAGTGATACGGCCTATCCGCACTAGCATGCCGTCGCGTCGGTGTACGGATCCCCATGATTATTTTAAGTACTGCCAAAAGCGCGATTTACAATTAGAGGAAAACTTGCTGAACATTCTCATTTTGGGGAGGTATATCATGGTTTTAAGATCGGGAATTTCGTTTCGCGGCGACGCGTCGACCGTAAAACCGACGATATACCTCCTCAAATGAAAATTTTCATTACGGTTATCCCCATTATAATGCCTTTCGTCAGCTTTAAAACCCGTGAGGAAACTCTAATGCCTGTTTTCAAATCATTTGTTTTGTTAAAAAAGATACGCTATTTGCACAAAGCGGTAAGAGCTGTGAGCTGCGTAAAGCCAAATGCCAGCCAATGGAAAGCGACGTTACGTCGGGTTTTCGACAGTATATCGCAGAATATTCCGTCGCAAATGTTTGACGTTATCCAGTCAGACGTCGCGTTACATGCGCGAGTGCGTCAGAATATCAGGATCTGTCAGTAGTGTGAGGGGTAGAAAGAAAAATCCGTTCCGAGGATCACTGTCTGGTATCACGAGGCTTGCCGAGTGATGCCAGACTGTGATCGTGAGGGACGGATTTTTCTATCTACCCCTCACACACTTTTCATTTCTGAGCGTAGATGTTTAATAATGCAGTCACTTCGATAGCTGACGTCCGACATATTGTGATAACAATACTGTGGCGTTTAATGACGTCATTATGTTCAGTGACGTAAACCTTAACGATGGTGAACGTGACGTCCATTACAACCAGTGCATATTAAAAACGTTTGCACTTGTGAAGTTTCATAGTGACAGATTGTATCATTGATCCAGTCTAATGTATACATTATTTTGTGCATTTCTGCCATTTCATTAAATGTTGCAAGGAAACGTCATGTAGTTTGGTGTTCTTGACGTCAAATTATTTGGCGTTTTGACGTCAAATTATTTGGCCTTTTGACGTCACTTAGTAACGTCATAATTAATTCCTAGTAACATTCAGTCATTTTGTGCACTGAAGAAGGATTAAATTCCGAAACTAGTTTGCAGTAAAATTTCTTGAGTTGTGCTGATTTTTTCTCCCAAGTATTAAAAACGTTGGAATTCTTGATTTTTACCTTACCTAGGGTAGGATAAGAATTTCTATCCCAGGGTTAAATCCAGCATTTCCTTATCTGGTGTGCATGAATATAAGAATCTATCATGGGTGTGAGGGGTAGATAGAAAAATTTAGTGGGTACCCTAAAAGAATCACTAACCACTGACAAGCATGCGATTTTATATAAACAGTATCAACAATTTAGAGCAGTTATAGTCTAAATAAAATGCTCATCATGTAAAATATGCATAGAATGTACCTGGTTGCTTATGATAATCAAGGAAATTTGATTCTAATGCACTTGCGTATATAACGCGACATCTGATTGGATAACGTCAAAAATTTGCGACGGTATTTAGTACTGCAAATAGTACATTTTTTCAACAGAAAAAAAATGAATAAATGCATCAGAATGGGGATAACTGCATTCCAATTTGTCATTTGGGGAGGTAAATCGGCGGTTTTACGGTCGCAAATTACGTTTTACGGCTCCGCTGACGCGTCGCCGTAAAACGGAATTTCCGACCGTAAAACCGCCGATTTACCTCCCCAAATGATAAATTTGAATGCAGTTATCCCCTGAGTGAATGGAGTTATGAGAACACGTCCTCAACACCCTATTCCTTTGTAGAAGGTTGTAGCAGTTAAAGATGTGATTTTTATTTCCTTTAGTTTTGGGATCATATTAGGCATTTAGTCAAAGGTTCAAAAAAATATATGCAGAAAATCATTCTGGCAACAAAAGATTGAAAGCAGAATTGCTCAACCTTAGATGAACGGAGTTATGGGTTTCCAGGCTATTGTGATTTTTTTTATTGTCCAAATAAGATATTCATGTTTAATTTGCAAATTAGAAGACCCCTAGAGGGGATGGATGCCCCCACTACTGCCAGTTTGGCTTTGTAGATTTATACTCTGAACAAAAAGTAAAAAGAAGAGTTATTTTATTAACATTCTAAGTAAATCAAGGGTATGTAACTCTACCAATGAAAATTTGATGAGAGTTCTTTGACCTTTATGCCCATGCCCTGCCTGTATTCTTACTTTGTTGCAAGTTTCAAATCATTATCTTGAAAACTGTAAAAATTGCTGGGACCCAAACCCTACTTGCCATGTGTATGAGGCAAGATTTATAAGTAAATCCTGGGTATGTAATGCTAGCAATAGAAAAATGATCAGATACCTTTATGCAGATGCCCAGCCTATATGCTTACTATGCTGCAAGTTTCTAAACATTACCTTGAAAACTGAAGGAGGAATTGCGGAGACACGAACCCTGCTATGCCATGTGTATAAGGCCTGAGTATAAGGCCATAGTTTAAAGTACATCAAGAGTATGTAACTCTAGCAATAAAAAAAAATTATCAGCGGTTTGTGACCTTTATGCACATGCCAAGCCTATATTCTTATTTTACTGCAAATTTCAAATCTTGAAAACTGTAGGATTTGATTGTGTTGGGGTTTAACGACACGTCAATCCTTGTGGGCCATTTTTGTCGTCTCCCAGAGAAAGGGAGAAAATAGAGAGAAGAGATAGTGGAGGAGATGAAAGAGAGAGACAGGGAACAAAGAGGAACAGGAATATAAGTGAAGAAACTGAAGAAATAAACACGTTCCCCCTCTATCCTTACCTGCAACAAGGATAGCAGACCTTGACCAACTGTAAGCTAATATCAGTTGGACGCCCCGGTGACGTAAGATACACGGCACCTTCACACCACCCGACCAGTAGATGCACAGACACAAACCCAACTATGCCAATTGTACAAGGCCATATTTCAAAGCCAATCAAGTGTATGTAACTCTAGCAATAAAAATTTGATCAGAGTTCTGTGACCTTTATGCACATGCTTAGCCTATGTTCCTATTTTTCTGCAAGTTTCAAATCCTTTTTTTGAAAACTGTAGAAGTAGCAGAAATAAGAACCCTACAATGTCATGTGTACAGGCCATATTTCTAAGTAAATCAAGGGTATATAACTCTAACAACAAACTTTATTCAGAGTTCTGTAACCTTTATGCAGATGCCCTGCCTATATACTTACTTTTCTGCAAGTTTCTAGTCATTATCTTGAAAACTGTGGGAGGAGTTGCAGAGATATGAACCCTACTAAGCCATATGCGCATGGTCATTTTCAAAGTATATCAAGGGTAAGTAACTCTATCAGTAAAATTTGATCAGAATTCTGTGATCTTTATGCACTTGCCATGCCTATATTCTTACTTTTCTGCAAGTTTCTAGTCATTATCTTGAAGACTGTAGGAGGAGTAGCAGAGATACGAACCCTACTATGCTATGTGTACAAGGACATATTTCAAAGTAATTCAAGGGTATGTAACTTTAGCAATAAAATTTGATCAGAGTTCTGTGACCTATATGCCATGTGTACAAGTCCGCATTTCAAAGTAAATCAAGCGTATGCAACTCTGGCAATAAAATTGTCAGAGTTATGTGACTTTTATGCACATGCCCAGCCTAAATTGTTACTTTACTGCAAGTTTTTAATCATCTTGAAAACTATAGAAGGAGCTGTGGAGACACGAACCCTATTATTCTATGTGTACAAGGTCATATTTCAAAGTAAATCATGGGAATGTAAATCTAGCAATGAAAATTTGATCAGTGTTCTGTGACCTTAATGCATACACCCTACCTATATTCTTACTGTGATGCTATAGTTTCTAATCATTATCTTGAAAACTGTAGGAGGAGTTGCGGAGACACGAACCCTAGTATGTACAAGGCCATACTTTAAAGTACATCAAGGGTATATAACTCTAGCAATAAACTTTGATCAGAGTTCTGTAACCTGTAAGCACATGCCCGGTCTATTCTTACTTTGCTTCAAGTGTCTAGTCATTATCTTGAAAACTACAGGAGGAGTTGCAGAGATACGAACCCTCCTATGCCATGTGTACAAGGTCATACTTTAAAGTAAATCAAGAGGATATAAGTCTAGCAATCAAATTTGATCAGAGTTCTGTGACTTTTATGCACATACCGAACCTATATTCTTTTCTTGCTACAATTTTCTTATTATCTTTAAAACTATGTGAAAAGTTGTAGAGATATGAACCCTATTATGTCATGTGTACAAGGCCATATTTCAAAGTAAATCAAGGGCATGTAGCTCTAGCAATTAAAATTGGTCAGAATTATGTGACCTTTATGCACATGCCCAGCCTATATTCTTTGTTTGCTGCTAGTTTCTAATCATCATTTTGAAAACTGTAGGAGGAGTTGCGGAGACACGAACCCTACTATGGAGATTGATCATGAAATACTTTCTACGGTCATTCTCTCCATTTCGCTGATCCAAGAAGAGTAGTTGTCAGATGTGCACAATACTAGTTGACCGCTTACAGACTAAGTTTGCCAAGTAGAAGTATGGCTAGGAAAACTGACGCGCTCGACATGACCCCATTGGGTTGACTGGGCCGTAAAACCTCAACACAGACAAAAACTAGGCAAACCTTCTAAGGAAATGAAGGGTTAGTAGCTCTAGCAATAAAAGTTTGATCAGAGTTCTGTGACCTGTAAGCATATGCACCGCCTGTATTCTTACTTTGCTGCAAGTTTCAAATCATTAAGTTGAAAACTGTAGAAGAATTGCGGAGACACGAACCTTACTATGCCATGGGTATAAAACAAATTTTCTAAGTAAATCAAGGGTATATAACTCTAATAATAATAACTTGATCAGAGTTCGGTTACCTTTATGCACATACTCAGTCTATATCCTTACTTCGATACAAGTTTCAAACCATTAACTTGATAACTGTAGGAGGAGTTGCGGAGACACGAACAGTACTATTAAGTGTGACGGACGGACGGACACGCGGACGGACGGACAGACGGACGTATGACAGAGTGTAAAACCATATGCCCCCTCCACTTTGGGAATAAAATATATACATATCGCAAAAAATATTTTATTGTGAATAAATATTTTTTATTGTCAAGAAATATTTTATTGTGAATGAATAGAGGTTAATGCTATGCACTTGTTTGTTTATCGGATTTGCAAATCTCTCGGGAAATAACATATACTACATATCACAAAAAGGTTTTGTTTTTGTTGTTTTTTTTGTTTGTTTTTTTTGTTGTTGTTTTTTTTTTTTTTTTTTTTTTTCTGTTTTTTGTTTGTTTGTTGTTGTTGTTTTTTTGTTTTGCTTTGTTTTTGTTTTGTTTTGTTTTGTTTTTTCTTCTTCTTCTTCTTCGGATCCTCCTGTATTATGCTATTTCAAACAAAGTCAAAAGGTTTTGCGATGTGACATTATCTACACTCGTCACACGGCGTGCTAGCGTTCTAAAGGAGATATTTCCTCCTTCCTGCAGAAATTACTAAAAATAGCTTCAGATATGAAATATATTTCTATTGGCACTAAACATTTTGGTAGCAGAGAAATATACTTTGTACATCGCGAATAAATATTTTAATATGAATAAATACATTTTATTGGCAATAGTAGCTTATTTTTAATATGGAACAAGTCTGTCATCAGATACAATAATGCAACGTATATCACGCCATATATAATGTTAAACTGTGCAAAATAAACAATGTATACGTAGCCACTGGAAACCAATGAAACAAGTCTCCAAACCAACTTTAGAGCACTACGCATTCTATTTAAGGGTAATAATTCTAGTAGGCAAACAACGTTAGCATATAGATGAATAAGACAACGGGAGTTCTCATTCTTGTGTCGGCCTGTTCTTTGTTTTTTTAAATGCTTTTTTTAATCCCAGACTCTAGGCTTTGACAATTGATGAAAATTGTTAGGAGGCAATTTACATTAATTGTGAAAGACTTTTTTCTTTCAATAATAAGAAAATACCATCAATTTGTCGTCTACAGAATTAGCTAATAGAGCGGTATATCATGGGCTGTAGGGATTACAGAATCTACAAGAACTAATCCCAACGGCCACATGAGGTTTATTCAACGTCGCCTCAACATCGATGCAACGTCACGACGGTACATCGACGATTAGACGACGTTGTATGAACGCCACGTGCCCGCTGGGAATGAAGTACAACAAGCGGAGATGCCCTGAACAGAAAGCTTGAAAACCATACATTTTGAGTGCAACACGACTGATCTGATCTACGAATCCGCTATGGTCCTAATACATAGCAAAAGGGTTTTTCACTCAGTGACGTAGGGGGTGGACGAGTGGTGCGAAGATGTGCATTTTACGTCGACGGGGCGTCCAACTGATATTGGCTTACAGTTGGCCAAGGCCTGCTATCCTTGTAGCACGTAAGGGTAGAAGGGGGAAAGCTTTTATTTCTTCTGTTTCTGCGCTTTCATTCTTGTTCCTCTTTCTTCCCTGTCCCTATCCTTTATCTCCTCTACTATCTTTCTGTCTCTCTTCTCCCTTTCTCTGGGAGACGACACAAAACGACCCACAAGGGTTGACGTGTCGTTAAACCCCAACACAACAACAATTCAGTAGCGTAGCCTGAACGGAATTGAAAAAAAAATTGAAAACTATGCCTAGGATCGCTTCCAAAATAGGGACCTCTTAAAAGAAAAAAAAAATTAAGAGCAGCCCCACTGGTAAAGAAGCAAAATATTTTATGTTAATGCTACTTTATTACAAGTAGCATTAACGGAGTGCGAAAGCTTTTCTTATCCAGTTCGAACTCACTCTATGAATCAGAATCAGAATTTTTACTGGTGTCTAATGGCATTCATTCACCAGGACCTGTGATTTGGGATATTAGTCCCCAGCTCTCACCAAAGAGGTTGACCTAGCCACACCATCCTCTGCACCTTCAGCGGAGACGAAATAATCGAATTTTGAAGGACATTCCAATCTCTAATGGTTTGAGAGAAAAATGGTTTTCGCTTGTAAATGTCAGTTCTTGCAATTGGGGTCTGAAAAGTCAATGAATGATTATTAAAACAATATATAAATTCCATATCACAATATAGATTTAGACAAACACAGACAAATTATACAAATGACATTCAGAAGACAGTCGGAAGATTTGTATTAACCCTTGTCCTGCTGAATAAATTAAGATGCCACGCCCTTTTCAGATTTTCAGCCAATCGGATCATTTGAAACGGATTGTTGCTATAAAGTCACATTCTTTATGGCACACAGTGCAGATCCAGATCAGTTGGCTTCTTAGAAGCCAACTGATCTAGATCTACACTGTTTCCAAAGACAGGACTTATCCACGTTCAGCAGGACTAGGGTTAATTAATATATGTGATGATTTCTACAGCACCTAACTGTGGGGATAAGGTCATCTTAAACGTCTTTATAAGAATATAAGACTACTCTCTCTCCTACATTTCTTGAGAGACTTCCATCTAATTTTTCCAGTATTCCAATCATACTCCCAGTTTCAAAGCAGAAATTGCTAGTTACAAAACATATCAGTCCTATTCTGAATTTATTCAATGACTTCTTGAAGAACCACACCCTAGAGAACCCAAACACAACTACCACATTCCAAAACCGGGCGAACAAGTCATTTATATGAAGCTTCTTTTTTACGGTTTCGTCCCAGGAAACCAAGTGTTCTAATTGCCTTAGTACACATGTTGCTAATGTTTGTATTCTATCTCCAGTCGTGTGTGACAGTCATTTCTCCAAGGTATGGAATCCACACTCTTGAGAACCGATTTTATTTGTTCTCTTTCTCGTTACATATGTATCTGCAATATCATTTTCCTGCCGAACATCATAATCTATCTATATCCCTTTGAAGTTTCAATGAGTTCTTTAATTTCACAATAGCAAACACAGCCATCTGCGAAGCGTCTTATTTAGTTTAAACTTTTTTAATATTTGTATAAATCATATCAGCATTTAAGACATTTATGCTAAAGGGATGCAGACGAAAAGGGATGCAGAAGAAACGTCTAATTTCTGAGTCAATATCAGTGGAGGTATCATTAATGTACAAAGAGAACAACAATGGGCCAAGAAAGGTCCGTTGTGGGACTCCAGACAAAACTGGTACTTACTCCGAAGTTTCACCATTAACAACACTTCACGAAAACCTA
Organism: Anodontia alba; assembly: GCA_964016985.1. NCBI lineage: Eukaryota > Metazoa > Mollusca > Bivalvia > Lucinida > Lucinidae > Anodontia > Anodontia alba. The sequence goes on along the minus strand of OZ024825.1, from coordinate 30,722,075 downwards.
CCTTTATAATTTTGACCCCCTTAAACCCCACGTTAATATAGTAAAACTGGGGTTTACATGGGTATACACAAGTTTCCTTATTTCTGGTCAAAAACATAGATTGTGGGTACTCGTTAGAACCGCCTCGGCAAGGCGGTTCTAACGAGTACCCACAATCTATGTTTTGAGCAAAGATATGAAAAATATCAGAACTTTTATCTGAAACCTTTTGTTGGTGAAATTTTCAATATGTTTAAATAGGCGTGTGTTCGTAATGAACTCGTTGTTTTTTGGTTTTTTTTTGGTTTTTTTTACAACAAAGAAAGTAATGTATCCACCTGAGTGTCTTCTCGTCAATGCCATAACCAAATAATTTGCTTTCAAGTAGTTCATGAACTACAAGTAGTTCATCAAAAGCCTTCTTAAAGTACAGAATAAACGTGTCAACCTGTCCTCTTTTGTCCAAGATTTTTGCCTAACCATTTGTAAAAGTGCTCAGCTCAGTTTTACAGCTGTGCTTTTTCCTAAATGTATGTTGCCTGGCTGACAAAAGTTGGTATTCATCCAATAAGAGCCATGATATTTGAACATACTATATGCTCAAGCAACTTACATGGCATGCCTGTCAGGGACACAGGGCGATAAGTACAAGCAAGAACTCTTTTCCATTTCTTAAAGAGCAGACAAATGTTTGCAAGAAGCCATTCTTTAGGGATTTCCCCCGTATCAAGAGAGAGCTGAAACAAATGTGCAAATACTGGACCTTGTTCATTTGCTAGTTCCTTTAGAATTCTAGGATGAAACTAAACATGTCCTAAAGCGTTTGAAGTATTCAAGCCTTTAAGTAACTTGAATGAACTCCAGTTTCTGAAATCCTGATGTAATAATAAAATGTTATTGACCGGCGCGGGAATCGCGCCAGTCTCTTAATATAGTTTTGGATTTTTATGTATGGTAGAGTATTCGATTAGCTCATAAATGATTTTTTATATTGGCCGGGATCGTCGGTTTTTATATTTGCCGAGACCGTCGTTGTGTGACGTATCACCCACGCAAAAGACTGACTTTTTATCAAAGCTATTAATTTGTTGATTTCGGTAATGTCTAACTTTAAATGCGCATGTTGAGACACTCAGAGGGGCTAGGACCGGGTTGTTTGGCTGAGAATGCTCGTATGAGCATCTAGCTAAGGTTCTTGCGAGACTGCACAATTGCGCAATGAGTTAGAAGATTGCTCAACGAGCCGCACAAATAAGTGTTTTGAACCACAGTGAAAGTTGAGGGCGAGGATTATAACTAACCGTTCCAAGTCGGTTCTTTTGTTGTGGTTTATTACTGTTCTGTATTTATGTTGTTGGTTTATTTCATTTTCCGGGTTTACTGCAGCAGACTTGGGTCTAACTAAAGTCAACTTCAGGCGAAAATGTTATACATTACAATCTGCTTATAACACCATTTTTTGGAATCCAAAGCATAAGCTGTATTATTTAAACAATCTTGTTATATCCAAACAAAAATGTGTAGATGTTAAAAAAAGAACCATCAACCATCAGTTTTGATATAATCTATACATTTTTCGAATCCATCTTTGAACCATGCTATATCTAAGCCATCATAACAAGCTACAAGCTGTGTTATAAACAGATTAATGTCTATTTTATTTTAATTTCAATCAAGAAATTTCATAAAGCTTAATAAAAACATACATTAAAGAATCACATTGTTGTTCTTTTTTACCTGTTAGATTGAAAATGTATCAAACTTTAGTATACCCTTGTCCCATATCATAAACATGAACAAAATTTGCGCCGATACTTAGGCGTTTACGTCTAAATATTTTGTCTTGTATATAATTTGAAACGCAATATTAATTAAGCAAGACCAAGATTTTAGGTTCGGTTCGGTTACTTCCGCTCGCCTTTATCCGCGAGGTCCAGTTAGGTCAATGATGTCACGTGATGTCTACGCGTGATTATTGAATTTTTCATAACATTTTAAGGGGAAAGGATACAATTTCGAGTTGGCAAGTCTATCAAAATTTTATGCCTCCTTTCTGAAAAGTGGTCTACTCTAAAAAGAAAGAATTTGCTCCCCTTGTGACAAGTTCTTTCCTTTTAGAATTGACCTCTTTTTTCACAAGGGTGTGCAGGAAAGCAAACAGGAATTCACAAATGTCGTCTCCCTTGTAAAATGACGGCAAATGGACCAAGGTATCCTCTCTCCTTAACTCTTTCGGCGCCAAATTCCAGACTATCTGTCGTCTGCTTTGATCTTTTTAACTCTTTCGGCGCCAAATTTCAGAGGATTTTTTTTTATTATTATTTTAACAAACTATCGCATGGAAAGACGTTTATATGTTAAGTTGATAGACTGAATGTCAAACAGCGTAGATCCAGATGAGACGGCTCATTGAGCCGTCTCATCTGGATCTATGCTATTTGCAAAAGCCTATTATTATCGCCTGTGGCAGTGAAAGAGTTAACAAACTATCGATTAGAAAGAAGTTTAATTATATGTAAACTTGAAAGACTTAATATCAAACATGATGGATCTACGCTGTTTGCACAAGCCTCTCGTTTTTGAAATGAAATGATTTTTCATCGTATCTCTGAATTGATGTTGCTAATATTAATTCAGAAATACGATAAAAAAAAAAGATCATTTCATTTTGATCCAGTTCAAAGCCGAGAGACTTAACTTTGATCGTATTAATACTATATATCAATTAATTAAACCTTTTTTGGATAAAAAAGAAATGTTTATTTTTTAGGAACATTGAGACTTTAAGGGTTAAATACACAATGGTTAAATATTACTGACTTGACTGATGCAGTTGCGCAAGCTGGTCTAGGTGTCTGCCGCTCCCACCAATCGTATACAGTTCCTTTTACTGTGCCCATGTGTGGTTATAGTTGTATTTTGTTTGCATGACTAATCATATACTGTGTTTACCTAAGTATTCAGATATCTTCGCTCTTTAACGTACTTGTCCTTATCTTCGAACAAGTCCATTTTACTACCTGTCGATTTATTTGAAACCGCTGTATGACAGGCAATTAGTGCAGACCCCGATCAGATGCCGTAATTCACGGCGTCTGATCTGGGTCAACATCGTTTGCTCAGGCACATACGTTGCATACGGTAAACTTATCTGAAATTTACATTTATCACTGTCTGGGCTAATTCAGCAGACGACATATTGAGGATATTTTTTCGTATTTTTCTCAGAAAATAGGATTTGGCATTTTATGAAAGTTGTCTGCTAAGGGGACAAGTTCCATAAAATGGTAAAACCTATTTTCTGGGGAAAATATTTTAAAATGTCGTCTGCTGAAACTTTTACCTCAATGTTCACCTCTCTGACGTAATCTGTCACCTAATCTTTTTACTCTTTCACTGCCACAGGCGATAATAACAGGCTTTTGCAAACAGCGTAGATCCAGATGAGACGGCTCAATATGAGCCGTCTCATCAGGATCTACGCTGTTTGACATTCAGTCCTTCATTTTTACATATAAACTTCTCTCCAATAGTTGGGTAAAAACAAAAAGCAGACGACAAATGTAGTCAGAAATGTAGCGCCGAAAGAGTTAAGGATTCCCATCGCACCTGTATTATTCACTCATACGTTGTCAGAAACCCACTATACCTGAATTAACATTTCATACCACTCTCTTGGCTAATTCAGCAGACGTCAAATTGATAACATTTCTTTCCAAGAAAACAGGCTTTGGCAGTTCATGCAAGTCGTCTCCTAAAGAGACAAGTTGCATGAAATATCAAAATTGCCTTTCTTGGGATAATGCGACTCCGGGGGATATCATAAAATGCCGTCTGCTGAAACTTTGTCCAGCATGCTAAGCGTTAACAAGTTTAATGTGCGAACTAAATATAGATATTTTGGAGATTCCCATCGCACCTGTATTACTCAATACATTGGTGCGTTAGAATCTCACTTAAACTGAATTAGATGAGTTTAATATGACTGTCATACTGGATATCTTAGGGGAAAGTAAGTAATCAACCCCTCACCACAAAATACCGGGTCATACTGTGGTCTGTTAAACTTCTTGCAGCTGCGGGTTGGTTCAGGTGTGGCAAAGGTGTCGTGTATCTTCCGTCACTGGGGCGTCCAACTGATATTGGCTTACACTTGAGCAAGGACTATTATCTTTGCAGCAGGTAAGGGTAGAAGGGGGTGGGGGGTGTTTTTATTTCTTCCGTTTCTTCACTCTCATTCATTTTCCTTTTCTTGCCTGTCCGTCTCTTTCATCTCCTCTTCTATCTCTTCTGTTTCTCTTCTCCCTTTCTCTGAGACGACACAAAAATAACCCACAAGGGTTGATGTGTTCTTAAACCCCAACACAATCAAGCCCTTTCTCTGGGAGACGACAAAAAACGACCCACAATGGTTGACGTGTCGTTAAACCCCAACACAATCAATCAATCAAAATCTTGTAGCTGCGTAACGGATGAGTTGTGGAACATTCTCACCATGCATTCGCCAAAGCATTTGTCATCTGCTTTTTTATTTAAACAAACTATCGTTTAGAAAGACGTTTATATGTAAAGTTGGATAAGACTGAACGTCAAACAGCGTAGATCCAGAGCCGTCTCATCTGGATCTATGCTGTTTGCAAAAGCCTATTATTATCGCCTGTGGCAGTGAAAGAGTTGAGGACCTGAAGACCGCTTCCGTCCGATTGTCCGTCTGTCCATCATGCAATCTCCTACATGTCTTTTTAAGGATTTCAGTCTGGTACTCCCGCCCCCCCCCCGCCCCCACACCCCCAGCCCCACCCCACCCCACCCACCTCGCTGTTCTAGATTTCAATCAAACCAAGTCTGCTTTTTTCTGCCACTCAGTCGAACCGAGTCTGCTATTTCCTGTTTTTTTGTTTGTTTTTTTTTTTGTTTTTTTTTTTCTGTGTTTCCGAAGGATCCCTGCTTGGAATAATTTCATCAGGAAAACATGGCTATATAATTTTGACCCACTGAAACCCCACTTTTATATATACAGGGATATACATTATTTTTCTTATTTCTGCCCAAAACATAGATTGTGGGTACTCGTTAGAACCGCCTCGCCGATGCGGTTCTAACGAGTACCACAATCTATGTTTTGAGCAGAAATATGAAAAATATCAAAAAAATTTATCTGAAAATTTTCATTTTTTGGTGGTAAAATTTTCAATATATTTGAATAGGCATGTCTTCGTAATGGCTTAAGCCAATATCGATTTCTGGTCCCGAACCCTGGGTCCCCATGTCAAATTATGTATAATGCTCCATGTCAACCACTGGATTTTCTGTATGCCCTTTTCACGCGTTAGAATTGCACAACATCAATTCGAGCTGGCCTTGGCCGCTGTAGTGGTGCCCAGAATGACATGGCGGGAGGGCAGATGTCAAAGTGCAGAAAATATGGTGTTTGCGATGGCGTGGCATTGACTGCACAATATCCTGTTTAGCGTTTTATTTAATACTGTTATTTAAAACAAAAAATATGCATTTACCGTAATAACCCTAAATATTGGGACAGGCACGCTTGATAAAAAAGTGTAGACCCAGATCAGACGCCACAGAACTCGGCATCTGATCAGGTTCTACATTGTTTGCTACTCGTTCAGTAATATTTTAAACACATCAACAGATAGTTGAACAGACTTTTACAAATTATAGGTCCAGTACGGAAAGGTGTTAAGGTGTCCCAATATTTAGAGTAACTACGGTGCATGTATTTTTTTTTTATGTTGTTCTCTTGTAACATTTCCCCCATTAGAACACATAGGACTATTATCTTAAACTCTCTGGGTAAAAATTCAGTAGACGACATTTTTAAATATTTGTTCTCATTTTTCACCAGAAAATAGGCTTTGACATAGCATGCAAATTATCTCTTTGCATGAAATATCATAACCTATTTTCTCGGGAAAAATAAGAAAAAATATCGCCAATTTGTCGTCTGCTGAATTAGTACGGAGTGGTAAAGAATACTACATATTTGAACAGGATTTCCATGAATCGTGCATTCCCATACCAGCCTCCGCATCACTAAAACATACCTATTTAAGTTTGACCCCCCCCCCCCCACCTTAAGCCCCACTTTTATATAGTAAAACTGGGGTTTACAGGGGTATACATTTTTTTTCTTATTTCTGCTCAAAAACGGCGAGGCGGTTCTAACGAGTACCCTGAATCTATGTTTTAAGCAGAAATGTGAAACCATATCAGAATTTTTTTATCTGAAAATTTTCAGTTTTTGGTGAAATTTTCAGTATTTGAATAGGCATATGCGAATGTCCGCTGACTGGCCAACACAAGCACAGTTCACATTTATTTAAACCATTAAGATCAAAATAGAGCTCGGGCGAACTGCGCATGCTCAATCAAGACTGCGCATGTTCGCACTCGTGGCAGAGCATGCGCAGTTTGCATATACTCGAAGACCGGGTTTGTCATAGCACAGTTATTTACTGTATAAATATTTGCACTATTAAATGCACTGATAATTAACCTTTCTAGCGCCAATCACAACAGCAGCAGACGACATTTTCATGTTATCATTATTATTTTATGAGAAAACAAGATTGACATTTTATGTAAATCGTCTGCTGGGTAGACGATTCACATGAAATGACAAACCTTATTACCATAAAAACAAAAAAAAATTACATAACGAAAACATGCCTATATAATTTTGACCCCCTTAAACCCCACTTTTATATAGTAAAACTGGGGTTTACAGGGGTATATATTACTTTTTCTTATTTCTGCTCAAAAACATATATTGTGGTTACTCGTTAGAACCGCCTCGCCGAGGCGGTTCTAACGAATACCCACAATCTATGTTTTGAGCAGAAATATGAAAAATATCAGAGATTTTTATCTGAGAATTTTCAGTTTTTGGAGGTGAAATTTTCAATGCATTTGAATAGGCTTGTTTTCGTAATGCGAATGTGCGCTGTCTGGCCAACACAAGCACAGATCGCGTTTATTTTAACCACTAAGATCCAAATACAGCTCGGACGAACTGCGCATGCTTAATCAAGACTGCGTATGTGCGCATTCTTCGCAGAGCATGCGTAGTTCGCATTTACTCGAAGACCGGTTTTGTTATGGCGCAGCTCATTTACTGTATAAATATTTGCACGTCTGCAACAGTTTCCAATGGCGTTTTAGAGTTATACGGTTATACAAGTGTTTCTTGGAAGCGTTTATTCATCAAGTAAATGAGCAATGTATCCGTTTTCTGATAAAACATTCACTGAAACAAAACGGAAATAAACCAATCAGATGCGATTTACCAACAGTCATCCGACAAAGGAAACAGCAACTTATATGCTTGAAGTTGTCCTTGGCTGCAGCCGACAGACTGAAACATGTATGTCCGTACAGTTGGCAAATATGATATATGTATATACTATGTTATGTGCTTTTTATTTCGCTCGTTTCGAGGCCTGGAGCTCGGCTTCGCGGGTGTCGGGCAATGCTGATTCCGGGACAGGTGAACTATGTTATTCGTGCAAAGCAGAGAAGGTGGTTCGTTCGTTGAAGTATTTATCAATGGGTGCTAGTGCATATAGGTATGTGTGGATGTGTGAATGGTGCGTGAGAGGTGTCAGAGAATTTTAAGGAGGTCGTAACCATAGCTACTATGTGATAGTTTTTTTGTTGTTTATTTTTATTTATTTATTTATTTATTTATTTAGTTAGTTAGTTAGTTAGTTAGTTTTTCTTAACACCGATGTCTTTGTCGTCTTAATACGCATTGTTTTATGCCATAAATAGTCTCTTATAATTCTTTTTAGAATGTAATGGTGCCTCGTTTTAATATGCATTCTGATTTTATGTATGTTTGTATATATTGTGTACCATGATGAGACTCAAATAAACTATTAAACTAAACAAAGCCGTTATTTCTTGGTTTTGTATGAAACTATTATGGAGATATTAAAGCCTACTTTCTGACTAAAGAATGATAAGAAACTCTCTCTCATTTGTCGTCTGTTATTTTATCTAATGTTTAGCATTTTGGGTAAAAAGTCAGCAGGCGGTATTTTGAAATATTTTACTTTCTTCACCCTGCAAATACGGTTGACATTTCATGTAAATTAAGGAGAAGACTAGCTACTAGTCTGATAACAAGAGTCTGATCAGTTTTATTTTTTTTATCAGAAGATAGTCAACTTCTGAGGAAAGATGCCCGATCGGGAATCAATAACCTTTGGTGACCTTTGGTTTTTGCATGATAGCTGTTACTATAATCAGTAACTTGATATCCGATCGGGCATCATTTGATCATTTTTGTAGTACCCTCAGAAAACGAAAAAGATGTATCACAGTTTTTGACCAATCTCCACCAAATTTTGGGAGCTTAAAGATGAATAAAATATCTAACTTTTGACCGTTCAGATTTTTTTAAAGTGCCTAGAAAAAAAAGTTATTTAGGTTTAAAATTATTGGGTTTTTTTTTTCACTTCTGTGTATTCCCTTCGGGAACACCTGGCATTTGTGATGCCCGATTGGGAAACAGTGCATCCCGTTTGGGAATACTGAAAGTTGTGTTGCCCTATTAGGATACAAACAAGATTCAAGTTGCATACTGACTTTGAATGTTTAAAAAGCTTTGATTATTCAGGATTTTAAGTTCTTATAAAACATGATTGTGGTTTAAAATTTGATATTTCTTCTGTATCTCTGTGTTTCGCGAAATGGGAGCAAAATAATTTTAAACAGACAGACAGCCTTTTAGACTTTCTTCTATCTATCTTTAATGTGTTCTTTGTATCCAAAGGCAATCTTTTATATTCTTATTCGAGATAGCTAATATGACTCCCTTACAAAAAATCAAGGACGCTGTATTCAGCATGTCTCTTTAAGTAGAGAATGTAATGAGGAAATATATCTTCTTCCTGAATTCATCAAAGATTTTAAAACCAGATATTTACTACCATTAACTTTGATAAATAAAAAACAAACAAAAAAAAAAAAAAAAAAAAAACACTTTAGTTACAGCTTGTACAAAAAATTCTTAAGATTTTGCGTTTCCTCTGGGTGCCAAAAAAGTCAAAGCTTTGCCGCAATGGAAAATGAGTATCCATATATAATTACATGTACTCTATACCCAGCTAGCATTCTACGTAAATCTACATCGGGCCGTCATCGGCCCGTCAGCTACCCTGACGGGCCGATGACGGCCCGATATAGATTTACATAGAATGCTGACTGGGTATATACTCAAAACTTTAGATATGCACATGTGAGTATATGTCAAATATATCATGGGCTATATCAGATATCTCAGCAAATTTCATATTTTCTAAAAGGAAATTGTTTCTGCTATAGCATTTCCATTTTGATTAATTTTCAGTCATCAATGCCTGAATAGACCGACCTACATTCTTAAAAAAAAATCGAAAAACTGTGCAAAATTTGTTGAAATCATTGAACTGCACTGAAAAGTGCGTAAATTTTCCACCATTTGCCATTTAATATACAGTATCTAGTCCATGCTCCGAGAGCATTGATGCATGTATGACACCTTTTGGGCATGCTAGTGGTTGTGCGACAGATTATCTCCCTCGGAATCCGTCACCATTTCTCTTGTTGTGCCCGGCCAAGCTGTTGCGAATTGTTGCAACGCTGGGGTCTGTTGCGCTCCCGTCGACCTGAGCATCCTTTATATGCTCAATCGGCGACATATCAGGGGATTTGGCTTGCCACAGCAGTTTACACCTTTCTGTCTCAGAAAATCGACGGCAATACGGGCTCATTGTGGGCGTGCGTTGTCGTCCTGGAACTCTAAGTTTCCACCAATGCGCTGGGCAAATAGAACACCGCTGGACGTAAAATTTGATCAACGTAACGTTGGCCGGTTAAGTTACCTTATACGACCATTAATTCCGTCCTTTGGTCGTCCGTGATGTCGGCCCAGACCATGACACTGCCACCAGGCCTATACCTATCATGCTGCTGGACTGTTGCAGGCCTCTCCCAAACCCTCCTCCAAACACGTTGTTGACCATTGGTTATGTTCAAACAGTATTTTGATTCATTGGAGAACATGGTATCGCCAATGACGCTGTTGCCGCCCTATGATGACGTTGTTCCCACTGATTCCTAAGGCGTTTATGTGTCCTTGTCAGATGCATATCTTTGAATGGACTTCTTGCTTTAAGCCCCATCGTTGACTAAGAAAGTCGAATTTCCATGGCACCCTGAATGTATCCCTCCATTCTGGTTCCGAAATGAATCGGTTTCTTTACCAAATGACAAAAATACCATAATCGCAGCTAAGATATTTTTGCCAAATTTCTAGCGAAAAAAAAAACATGTGCTTAATTTCGGTAAAGAATTAAATTTACAATTTATGGAAGTCTTTTAGTTGAAACAAAATATCTTTACATGATTAGTTTGTTTTAGATTTTCTTGTAGGGGTTACTTTGCAAAACGGGATAATTGTAAGCTTCTAACTTTCTCTTTGATAATGTGGACTTGATGCAGATATATTTGCATCTGTTCCTGATGCTCACTTTTTTCTTTGAGCAAAAAAAAAAAAAAAAAAAAAAAAAAAAAAAACAAGTCAAATTCTACGTGGTGCTTGATGTGACATTTTATTATTTTGAGCAGTATTAGGATTATTGTGCCATATGAAGTAATAGTGAAAGAGGAAACTTGATACTATCAAATGGCATAGTAAGTTGGCTAATTTTAGTGTATGTGCACTTTAAATCTGTTCTAAAGATTACTTTTACAGCGTGGCCACGCGGCTTCAGCGGCTTTACCCTTTCATTCTTTTGTTACTAGGCAACTAGTTAGGAGGAGAGATTTGACCACAATATTATTTGATTCCAAAGAGTGAATAATCTACCATTATCTACAGTAATGTATCATTATTTACGCTAAGATTAATTGTACAGACGAGTCTATGAATGAACCAACTACGTAGAAAATGTGGACTAGTTAGCATTACTTATTGAATGGCCCTCATAATTAAGGGAGACCATGGATGTTTGACATTTTGTACCTTACACAGAGTATTTTGGTAAATTGAACGCCTATTCACTTCCTTTTCTGTCTTTTAATAATATCCTTTTACATTTATTTGAAGTACTTAATATGTTCCATCTTTCGTGGAACATACTATTAGAAACATGTGATAATTATTAATTTTGCGCTTGCAAATGAGACATTTTCCTTCTAAAATGTTTAAAGAATGACTTCGACCACATCAACTTGCAGCTTATCATTTATGTAATAATTCAATGACTGTATGCAACTGTATTTTTGTTTTGTCCCTACCAGGTAAAAATATCAGATGTTCCAAAACGGGAGGCACTGTTTCCCAATCGGGCATCACTAATGTCTTGCGTTCCCGAACGGGATACACAGAGGTGCAGAAAAAAAAATATTGAGTTTAAACCTCAATAACTTTTTTCTAGGCATTTAAAAAAAAAATTCTGAACGGTCAAAAGTTAGATAATTTATTCATCTTTAAGCTGCCAAAATTTGATGAAGATTGGTCAAAAACTGTGATACATTTTTTTCGTTTTCTGAGGGTAATATAAAAATGATCAAATGATGCCCGATCGGGTATCAAATTACTAATTATAGTAACATCTACCATGCAAAATACAAAGGTCACCAAAGGTTATTGATTCCCGATCGGGCATCTTTCCTCTACCGTTAATGATAGCGAGTCAATTTAGTAGAATCTCCAATATACACATACTGGCTAAGTATTATCAAAAATTCAAGAAATGAGACAAGGGTAGCTAAACTTTTATACTGTTTCTTTTTCATGCAAATAAATGGCTTTGTTGCCATATTTATTTTAACGCCTAACGGCTAAGCTAATTAAGGAGATAATTTGCATGAAATGTAAACCCTGTTTCCTGGGAAAAGGAAAAAGAAATGTATTACAAATTTGTCGTCTGCTGAGTGTAAAGTTTACAGCATGCTAAAGATGGCCACGACATGACAAAAGGATCATTGTGGCTTACATCATGAAAACACGCCTATATAGCTTTGACCCCTTAAACCCCACTTGTATATAGTAAAATTGGGGTGACAGGGGTATATATTAATCTTCTCATTTCTGCTCAAAAATCTGGAATGTGGTACTCGTTAGAACTGCCTCGGCGAGGCGGTTTTAACGAGTACCCACAATCTATGTTTTCAGCAGAAATATGAAAACTACCAGAGTTTTTCATCATATTTTTTTTTTTTTTTTTTTTTTTTTGTGGTAAAATTCTCAATATATTTGATGAGGCGTGTTTTCGTAATGTATGCGAACAGCGAAGGTCCAGAACAGCCGGTATATTCTCGCAGTCAGGTTAGGCAATTTGCTGTTTGTCAATATATTTTTACAGCGTACAATTATTCTGCAAGCCGACGGGATTATTCTGCAAGCCGACGGATCTGGGTTTTCATTGCCAAACATACGCGATAAAGACTCTTTTCAATAGACACGGAAGGGGCGGATCCAGTATGGTTTCTGAGTGAGTTTCGATTTGATCAAATTATCGCATTTACTTAACCCTTAAACTGCCAAACACAACAATTGTCGTCTGATTTGTCATCTGCTTGTGGTTTTAAAAGTCATTTTTGCAAACAGTGTGGACCCAGATCAGACTGCTCCTCTAGGAGCAGTCTGATCTGGGTCCACACTGTTTGCTGGTATGCAAAAATAGGTTTGAAAAGTTTGCAAGAATATTCAGCAGACGACATAAACAGACGACATTTTCAGATGCAGGTTTTCTTGGCGCTTTAAGGGTTAACGTATTCGGACATATCACCACAAAAAAAATCCCGTTGATTTTACGGTAAATACTGGCAACTGGCTGCTGTGGACTATTTACAGTAATAATTACGCATGGTAGGACAATGTAGGGCAAGGTAGGTAACGTAGTGTAGGGCAAGGTAGGTAACGTTTAGGACATAGATGGATTTGAGCTAATGCGCCGTATCGTAAGCTCACACATCCTGACCCTATCCTGCGAGGTAATTCCTGCAAAAGTTCTACAGGCCCCGTAAAAATTGACAGTAAAGACGCTGGCAGTCGGTTGCCTGTCTGCGGGATGTTTTACAGTCTGTATACAAGTCTGAGCAAAAAGTGTAGACCCAAATCAGACGCCGCAGAAAGCGACTCTAATCTGCGTCTGCACTGTTTGCTACTTACCCAGCAGTTTTACACACATTCATAGGTTGTTAAATGGACTTGTTGAAAAAAAAATAGTTTTATCCATTTATTCCGAGTGGACTCTTCTACCATAACTCTTTGGACGACTCCCTTTCCTGTATTTTCTACCATAACACTTTGCACGACTCCCTTTCCTGTATTAGCTCAGCAGGCACACACCATTGCATCAACGTCGATTCAACGTTTATTCAACGTCTTGACGTTGGCTCAACGTTGAAGCGACGTTTTTTCAACGTTGTGTGTCAGCTGGGCTAGGGTGTGTGGCTAGTTTTTATTATCATGTTTTGTAGAAATTCCTGTATTTAATGCAAACAGTGCATACCCTGATCAGACGCCGCGTTCTGCGGCGTCTGATCTGGATCTAAACTGTTTGTCAATGTCCCTTTTATGGAACGCTAGGCTTAAATTGGTTATGGTAAAGAGTTAAGGGCTTCGCATATTTAGCGTAAATACGGTATCCCAAATAGATTTATCCAAAATCCCAAGAGGACGTCAAAGGACAGTTCGACTGAGCCTCCCGTGCCCTCTCTGAAACCGCCCCTGCACGGTAAAAATTGTATTATAACGCATCCAAGGATTTTGATTACAAAATAGTCATTGTTATTTTGTTTTTAATCAAAAGATAGTCAGATGGGACACTCTTGAGAAAAACACTCAAGAGATAGTATTTTCTTAAGTTGATGATCTTGTGGTAATCACGAAATATATTTCACCAATAGCGAGATCCGCCACATAAAATTAGTTGCCGAAAGGCATATAATACTAGGTTGGTTTCCATACAAGTGTCTTATACAAGCTGTTTAAGAAAACTTCTAAAGATCAAGTGGCAAGACAGGATTCCAGACACAGAAGTCCTGAAAAGGGCAGGGATGCAGAGTGTAAATACTCTTCTAAAATTAGCACAGATAAGACGGACAGGCCATGTTACCAGAATGCCTGATGAACGGTAGTAGTATAGGGTGGCTGCCACCCTATACTACTAACGGTTACCAAAGAAAATCATCTATGGAGAACTACAAGTCGGAAAACGCTCCCGTGATGGTCAGAAGAAGCGATACAAGGACACCCTCAAAGCCTCCCTTAAAGACTTCAACATACCAACAGAGTCATGGGTACAGATTGTACATGATCGGGCAAAGTGGCGAGGCCTCATAAGAAGGGGTGCTGGTGAATACAAAGCAAAAAGAATCAGCGAGGCCGAGCAGAAACGTGCGCAGAGAAAAAAAAGCCAGAGGTAAGACATCACCAACAGAGCTTTCTTCCTCAGACCTCTCTTGTTCTATTTGCAACAGGCAGTTTAGAGCTAAGATTGATCTCATCAGCCATCTAAGAACACACAAACAATAACACTTCACGCATTTGATTAAGATTGGCCATTGTCAATAATGACAGACGAACCAACACACAATACTAGGTTTCCATATAAGTAGTTTATTGATCTCCAGCTGAAGAGGGCTCGGCAAGAGAGATAAATATGTTGCAACGTCCCCTGTAGCGTAATAGCTAGCACGTCCGCTTTGTAAGTAGAAGGTCGTGGGTTCTACCCAGCTAGCATTCTACGTAAATCTACATCGGGCCGTCATCGGCCCGTCAGCTACCCTGACGGGCCGATGACGGCCCGATATAGAATTACGTAGAATGCTGATTGGGTATCTCCGTGGCAGGCATACATTATTCTCATTTTTTAAATTATCTTACGATTTATAATCATACTAGCCATCATAGTTGATATTTTTATTTCATTCCAACGTTTGAGTCATAAGCTGAACTAAATGGTGCCATACCACTTGTTTACGTGTGAAAATTCAGATTTTTTTTTTTTTTTTTTTTTTCAGAAAAAAAAATCAGGCTCTGGTTCTATCGACAGCTGTCCTTTTTAAAAACAATTCTTGTTACGGGATATGCTGCGTATGATTATAGGGATCAAACATTTTTTATCATGCATTAACATTCGCCGGGTCCCGTGGGAGGTGTAGAAAACCGAGGCCGAAGGCTTTTCAAGTTTGCGTGACAGAGATGTGTTGCCCAAAAGCATACTGATGTTACAGGATACCTAGCATAGATTAGGTCGGTCTTTTAATTTATAATGCCTCTCATAATTCTTAAAAAAAATGGTTCCGTACATGATGCTGTTTACACATACAGTCAAACTTCAATAGCTCGAACATCTTTGGGACCACAGAAAATTGTTCGAGACATGGGTAGTTCGAGCCACTGTGGGTTAATCAAGATGCCAGGTCAGAAAGCAAATAGCGATTATTTAGGAACAATTTTCGAATTTCTCTAACATAAC
This sequence comes from Anodontia alba, assembly GCA_964016985.1. Taxonomy (NCBI): domain Eukaryota; kingdom Metazoa; phylum Mollusca; class Bivalvia; order Lucinida; family Lucinidae; genus Anodontia; species Anodontia alba. The sequence continues at coordinate 30,706,599 of OZ024825.1, read as the reverse complement.
TATAAGTTGATGGCACTCATTAGAATCGCCTCTAAGAGGCGATTCTAATGAGTACACACAACATATAATTTCATAAAGAATATAAGAAAATTTCTCTGAATATTTGTTTCTGATAGTGATTCGAATAGATATGTTATTAAAATGCAGCTTGACATTTGTCATACTGTAACACGTGTTTTAGTACTTTGACTGTAAAGGGAAATGTCTCTCCTTGCAACATGATGGGTTAACTTCACACCATCCTTATTATGAAGAATCTATAGACAAAACTGAATGTAGATTTCTTGATTATTACATTAGTCCCCATCAGTCATGCCCGCCAGTAAACACACAATGTCACAACAACGATGTTACAACGTCGCTGCAACGTCGTGACGTTGCAGCGACGTTGTAACGATATTTTGCGACGTTGTGTGTTTGCTAAGCCTATACATTGATACTGATTTAGGATCAGTCACAAATCACTAGTGTTCTGTGATAGTATTTTGGAATCAGTCAATACGAAAACACGTCTATTCAAATATATTGAAAAATTCACCACCAAAAACTGAAAGTTTTCAGATAAAAATTCTGATATTTTTCCTATTTCTGCTCATTACATAGATTGTTGGTACTCGTTAGAACCGCCTCGGCGAGGCGGTTCTAACGAGTACCCACAATTTATGTTTTTGAGCAGAAATAAGAAAAATAATGTATACCCGTGTAAACCCTAGTTTTACTACATAAAAATGAGGTTTCAGGGGGTCAACATTATATGGGCGATTTCGCTTTGTCTTTAACAAGTATTGGTACTAAGATTATCTCGTAGATCATCAAGTCTTTTAGCAGGTCGAACATATTTTAACAATATATAGATCTACCCTGTTTGATAGGATATTATATTAAATCAACATAAGAACAATATCACATTGTATATATAAGTGATATTGCAATTACTTTTTCAAATAGCAAAAGGCAACACACTTGAATAGAATTAAGTTTTATTGCTTCCAGATGAATGTTTAGTCGATATCATAGGTTTTCGTGACTTTTGCACTCAGTGACCCCATACAGAGTTTGAAATAGGCACTGAACGTTTTAATTCTATTTCTCTTATTTCATATACCTTCATTTTCCACACTTCACAGCAAATTTAGAATATTTTATATGCATATACTAGGTTTATATCTGCACGGGAAACCCATAGTTAGCAAGCGACGACCATCTATGCTCTCAAGTCGACTCTAAAATTTCCTTATTACGTCAGCTCTCGCAATACGTTTCAACCGAAATTCAGAAAAAGTTTTATCAGGGTTATATACTCCCGTTATTAGAGTACGGTTCCGTAACATGGGGTGCAACTAGTGCTATGAATATAGAACGTCTGTTACAATTACAAAAACGTGCGTCCAGAATCATTTTAAAAACCGATCTTAACACTCCATCCGCAGATATGTTTAGAGAACTAGGGTGGCTCCCTGTAGGAAAAGGAATTGATTATAATAAGGCCGTACTCACCTATAAAGCACTTAATAATATGGCTCCTGAATATATTACAAAATTACTTACAACTATGACCGGCCTCGGTGGCACAGTTGGATGCGCCGTCCGACTGGAGACCAGGAGGTCGCGGGTTCAATCCCCGCCGAGGTCGGCAACAAACTTTGGTGGAGATTGATCATGAAATATTTTCTACGGTCATTCTCTCCCTTCCGCTGATTCAAGAAGGGCAGTTGTCAGTTTCTGGCGAAAGAATGTGCACAATACTGGTTAACCGCTTAGAGGACTAAGCCTGCCCAGTAAACGGGTGGTTAGGTAAACTGACCGCGCTCAACATGACCCCATTGGGTTGACTGGGCCGTAAAACCTCAACACAAACAAACTTACACCCATGTCCGAAGCTCACTCGTTAAATCTACGGTCTGCTGTCAGTGGCACGTTATACGTACCTAAGTCACGTACTACACTTTATGATGGTGCATTTACGTGTTCTGCTCGCAAAGTGTGGAACTCTTTGCCATTGGAAGTACGAAGCACTGATTCATTAAATTCCTTCAAAAGGGCCGTAAAGGGCGCATTATAAATAATTCTTTTATGAAATTTATACAATCTGTATCACCACCTCGCACGTCTGCCTAGTTCTCCCGATGTCGTTTGGTCGGCAACGATCAGGGGTGGCGTGGGGGGGTGTGGGGGGGGGGGCGAGGACACCCAGCTTGTCGACGCTCGCCCTTGGAGAGACACTGTGATAAGCCGAAAGGCCCCAGTTCTCTTTTGGATTATATAGAATGTGAGATCGATACAAGTTCTTAAACCTGCAACTTCCATATATAATATAGATACTAGTATGTGCCATGCAATCTCAACTGTGATAGAATGCATACCAGAACATGATACTTTTATGTCTTATTACAATCGGGTTTATCTATATAAATTTTAGGTCATTACGAAAACACGCCTATTTAAATACATAGAAAATTTCACCTCCAAAAACTGAAAATTTTCAGATAAAAAAGTCTGACATTTTGATATTTCTGCTCAAAACAGATTGTGTGTACCCGTTAGAACCGCCTCTGCGAGGCGGTTCTAACGAGTACCCACAATCTATGTTTTTGAGCAGAAATAGGAAAAATAATGTATACCCCTGTAAACCCCACTTTTACTATATAAAAGTGGGGTTTAAGGGGGTCAAAATTATATAGGTATGTTTTCGTGATGTCTTAATTTGAACGTATGTGAATATTTTAACTATCTTGAACTGTCCGATGGACTTATTTTTATACGCCCAAGCTTAGAAAGTTGTTGGAAACATTGTCTTAAGTTTAAAATTTTAGATCACCTTGCCGCTGTCTGTAAGAACGAGGTCATGCCAATAGAAGTTGATTCTTCAACTTTAGCATTATTGGGAAGGCTTGAAGACCAGATAGCCGTAAAAGTTGATTAGATTTGCTCTAATGGCGTGACGTCTTTTTTACAATCTTTTAAATATTGCAATTACATGTAATAGTTAATTATTTGTTTCTTACCAAACAAAATAACATATCGCATTTCATTTGTTTTTATTGTTATTATTTTCGATAAAATTGAAAATTGTCTATGAAATTGAAATTGGTTTAGAAAAACGATACTTTTCGCCAATAATATTTTGAGTCTGCGCGGACGACTCGAGTTATCACTGGAATACAAAAATTTAACATTTCACAGGAGTGAAATAAATTGGGGGAGGGGATAATGTTATGCAGCAAAATTTCAAACAAATAAATAATAAAAATAAAATAATAAAAATAATATAACCATATTTATAAGTTGTTCATCATTTTTGGCACATCTTTGGATTTCTTTTTATCGCACCTGCTTGTAGTAGAGTGCGATATAGGCGTCCGATTTTCTGTCCGTCCGTCCGTCTGTCAACATTTATGTCGACGTTCGACATTTATGTCAAAGTTAGTATTCTAATCAACAACAAGACTAAACAACCGTCAAACCTTGCATGAAACATCTCCCTGACCTCCTGACTTTGCAACATAGGCATCTGCTTTTCCATATGTCTGTCCATTCGTCCGTCCGTCTGTCAACATTTATGTCGAAGTTCGACATTTATGTCAAAGTTAGTATTTTAATCAACTACAAGACTAAACAACCATCAAACCTTGCATGAAACATCTCCCTGACCTCCCGACTTTGCGACACAGGTGCCCACTTTTCCATTCGTCTGTCTGTTCGTCTGTCCGTCTGTCTGTCCGTCTCTTAACACTTCTGTTATGTTGAAGTTCGACATTTATGTCAAAGTTAGTATTCTAATCAACTACAAGACTAAACAACCATCAAACCTTGTATGAAATATCTCCCTGATCTCCTGACTTTGCGACATAGGTGCCCGCTTTTCCATTCGTCTGTCCGTTCGTCCGTCTGTCTGTCTCTTAACAGTTCTGTTATGTCGAAGTTCGACATTTACGTCAAAGTTAATATTCTAATCAACTACAATTCTACAACAACCATCATTCCTTGCATGACACATCTCCCTGACCTCCTGACTTGGCAGATATGTTGACCCAGTGACCTTGACCTATATTTTGCGCTCCATTGACTTTGACACAATTTACGTTGACATTCCAGATCTTCTCAACTATAAGGCATACAACTACCAAACCTTGCATAGTGCTTCTTCTAGATGTACAGACTTGGCAGGTACCTTGACCCGGTGACCTTGACCTATAATTTGCGCTCCAGTGACTTTGACATATTTTGCATCGACGTTCGATATCTCCTCAACTATAAGGCCTACAACCATCAAACCTTGCAAAGTGCTTCTCTTCAATGTACTGACTTAGCAGATACCTTGACCTGGTGACCTTGACCTATATTTTGGCTGCAGTGACTTTGACATAATTTACATCAACGTTCCATTTCTCCTCAAGTGTAAGACCTCTAGCCACCAAACCTTGCATAGTGCTTCCCCTATATGTACTGACTTGGCAGGTATCTTGACCCGGTGACCTTGACCTATATTTTGAGCTCCAGTGCCTTTTACACATTTTACGTCAACGTTCAATATCTCCTCAACTATAAGGCCTACAACCATCAAACCTTGCATAGTGCTTCTCCTCAATGTAAGGACTCTGCAGGTACCTTGACTGGGTGACCTTGACCTATATTTCACGCTCCATTGACTTTTACACCTTTTAGGTCACCCTTACATATGTCCTCAACTGTAAGGCCTTCAAACACCAAACCATATATAGCACTTCTTCTCGATGTACTGACTCGACAGGTACCTTGACCTGGTGACCACGACCTATATTGTGCACTCCAGTGACTTTGACACATTTTATATTGATATTCGGTATCTCCTCAAATATAAGACCTACAACCACTAAACCTTGCATAGTGCTTCACCTCATTGCCCTGGCTTGGCAGGTACCTTGACCCAGTGACCTTGACCTATATTTGACACATTTTACGTTAATGTTTGATAACTTCTCAACTATAAGGCCTACAACCACCATACCTTGCATTGTGCTTCTCCTTGATGTACTGAATTAGCAGGTACCTTGACCCATGACCTTGACCTATATTTCATGCTCCAGTGACTTTTACACATTTTACGTCAACGTTCCATTATCATTGGGCTGTATGATACGAAAAGTCAGTGCTGAAGATATAGCCATTAGAGGGAATGGGACTGGCCTGGAATATATGTGCCCCACTAGGCACTTTGTCTACATTTTTTTCAACCAAGTTTTCCAAGTAAGCACTGCTAAGAATGAAATAATCTTATTTAATAACCACATTCTGATTGAGGCTCCTGTGACTTTTGCGCCAGCAGGTGCGATGACGCCTTCCGCGGAATTCTTGTTGTATATTTGTATTTTTGTTGGTTTGCTGAGATATTGAATAATAGAAAGAATAATTTCATAAAAAAGTTCGTTGTCGCATAAAGATATTATGCAGTTTTCTTCGCTAGAAGGCTAAAACTTGACACTTATGGCTTTATCCGCCGTTAGGTGCAGACTTGTACAAATAATACGTCTGCGTGGGTACTTTGGACGGCTTGCCTATCATGAGTTGAGCCTTTGTTAACACAAATAAATCCCCTATGTGATTATGATAAGTAGCTTTGGGGATTAACACTTAAGGTAATTGAAATGCAAACTAAAATTTTATGAATTTTCGAACTATTGAGACAAAAGTTAAAACATTAAAATATAAATTTGATTTTAATATGCTGTGAATCATAAGCATTATTTTGATACCAAATATGCATGTAGCGTTAAATGAAAGTAAAAACAGTTTTCCCGACTTTGAAATTTACCCTGACCAAGTGTTAAGATATTAGGCGGGAAATGCGAGATGTTAACATGTTGTTACAGGTATTTTCATTGGCTGATTATGATAATGTTGTGCTACAGAGTGTTTGATTGGTCACTTACGAAAGAGAGAGCGAGTGTGCGAAAAACAAAAAAGAGTTAAGTTTGAGATACGAGTGGTACACCATCGTGAGAAATAATTTGGATTTCCAAATGAAAAATAATTGCGCGAATAATTAAATCTGGAAGGCCAGTTGAACAATCAGAATTATTATTTGTTATTGAAAATTGTGTTGTAATTGTTGTTTTGGCGCGAACATTGTTGTTTTGTTATTTGAATATATAATTTGTGGATTTCCATAAAGGAATTGAAATAGAAACTTGTACTGTACCTTTTTCTCATAAAAAAAAAAAATCGAAATTTACTTCTGCCCTAAATTTACGGCATAATATGTAATATGTAACTGATATGCGTTTTATACATTTGTGCTGTATATATGTTCATGTATATATGTTTTACCGATTTTATCTTATAATTTTATGGAGGGCCAAAGGGTAGACTGGCTGTACCAGCTAACTGTGTCACCCTCCTTAAACAATGTATAAATAAATAAAATAAGTGTACTGGGTAAAATTTTCAACAGACGACATATTGAAATATTTTTCTTATTTACCCAGAAAACAGAATTTGACATTTCATGCAAATGGAGACAATTTGCATGAAATTTCAAAGTTTTTTTTGTTTGTTTTTTTAGGACAAATACGTAAAATGCAATCAAAGTGCTGTCTGCTGAATTAGCCCAGAGTTTAAAAAAAAAACCTATCTAACACGAGGAATCCAGTACAATGTGTTACATGGAATGCTATATTTATGTCCCGTCTTGAATATTTGAATTCCTCAACGATAAAAAGGTCGCATTACCTGGCTTCTTTATCAGGGAGATTTGTGAATATAATAACAAATCTTGAAAGAAACTTGCAGCAATTTACCGGGAAAATTTTCCAAATTACATGACTCTTCTATGAATTTATGTATTTATAGCCGCCATTTTGTCCGCCATCTTAACTTGTGTCAATGATGCCAAGGTGGCATCACACAGATTCTTGATCAGGACGGACGGATACTAATACTTAAGTCAAACGTATTTTAAAAGTCTTTCTGCAATATACCCAGTGGACATTTGACGTTTTTAAAACGTCGCATTAACGTCGATGCTACGTTGTATAAACGCCATGTGCCCACAGGGTAGTTTGGATTCATATTGATAACAAAACTCTTAAAGACATTCTAAACTTTTAATATAAACCAGTAAAAAAGAAAACAAAACAAAAAAAAAAAAAGTAAAGAAATGATACTGATCCTAATTATTTACAAAGAAAACATAATTATTAAAGGCTCCATATTCCTCAAAACTAAACTTTTTTTATCCAAAAAAGTTTTAATAAATTGATATAAAGTATTAATACAAACATATAATGTGGCATCTGACAGCATGTAAAATTTCAGTTAGTCTTCCGTTTTTGAATTGGGTAAAAAAATGTAATGATTTTTATCGTATCTCTGAATTTAATGTTGGCAACATTATTTCAGAGATACGATTAAAAAAAAACAACAACATTTTATCTTAAGAACGAGAGACTAACTGAAATTTTACAGGCTGTTAGGTGCCACATTTTATGATTGATTTAATGCCATATATCAATGTTTTAAACATTTCTTGGATAATAAACTGTCTACTTTTGAGAGATATGGAACCTTTAATATGTACAAGTGCTATATAAGAATATGAGCCGGGGCACAGGATTTCCTACAACTTTGCACGCGCGCACAGTGAAGACTCAGGTCAGCCTGCGCATCCATTCAACTGATCAGTCTTCGCTGTCCCCTAAGGACGCTCCGGATCCGTGACTATCCACAGAGTGCAATGCGAAGACTGATCAGACTGCGCGGATGTGCAGGCTGATCTTGGTTTTCGCTGGATGAACATGCAATCTTGTAGGAAATGCTTTGCCCCGGCTCAATTTTTATTTAGCACAGGTTTTTATCAGTTCCGTTTTACACCCACGGTTAAAAGCTCTGAGCTCTTCCAGCTTCCACCCGCGAAACGTTATAAACTTTCAGGGAGAGATTACTCAGTCAAAAATATTTTGCTCCCTTCTGAAAAGGGATCTACTCTAAAAGGAAAGAATTTTTTCCATTTAGAATAGATCCTTTTTCAGAAGGGGCTAGGTGTACAGGAAGGCAAACAGCAGGCGAGCAGGAAGTCACAAAAGTTGTCTCCCTTTTAAGAAATGGCGGATTACAAAGTGTACCAAGTCTCCTTAAATATTATAATATGGTTTCATAAGAATGAACTATAATTGTAGTTGTAATTAATAATTAAAATACAAAGTAATTACGAGAACCATAGAAACAAAATTATACACAATATAAATAACTAAATATAGGCTATGCCTATATTTTATACATGTACCTTCATTTTGGTACTGAAATCAATTAAACCAATACATCGTTTTATTATCAATACAAGGGACTTTCAATCAGTAAATATGCAAGATGATAAATGGTGTTGATTGTCTTGTACTTTGAGTAATTTGGACGCCTCTCTACCACAGAACTGTCAAAAATATGGAAAGTTTTAACGGATAAATGTGAGGTAAAATACTTTCCTGTCATATTTACAGTTGATGACGATATTCAGAAAATACATTCTCTTACACAAAAAAAGCATCAAATATGGGGTGGGGGTGGGGGGGTGGGGGGGGGGTAAAATATTTTTGAATATTTTGGCTTTGCTTGTATACTGAAGGCTTCAGGGCGACATAAAACATGACTAAATATTAATTACGAAAACACACGCCTATTCAAATATACTGAAAATTTTACATCAAAAAACAAGGAAAGTTTTCAGATAAAAAATACTGATATTTTCATATTCCTGCTCAAAACATAGATTGCGGGTACTCGTTAGAACCGCCTCGCCGAGGCGGTTCTAATGAGTACCCACAATCTATGTTTTTGAGTAGAAATCATAAAAATAATGTGTACCCCTGTAAACCCCTATTTTACTATATAAAAGTGGGGTTTTAGGGGGGGGGGGTCAAAATTATATAGGTATGTTTTCGTGATGTCAAAACGGTGACACCCTTTAGAGCAATTTAAAACAGTCCAAACAGATGGGGTTTTTTTTCTATCCGATTTTGATCATTTTACATCAAAATGCATGCTTTGAAAATATTTTACTTTCATGTCTCATTTCAGACGTCTTCTTCATCAGCATTGCCTTTCCATTTAAATATCACAGCATGCTGGGCAAAAATTTCCGCAGACGGCATTTCGAAATATTTCTTTCCCGCCTCACCCCCCCCCCCCCCCCCACCCCCCAGGGAGACAATTTGCATGAGATGCAAAGCCTGTTTTCTGTTGTTGTTGTTGTTTTGGAAAAATAAGAAAAATATCATCAGTTTGTCGACTGCTATATCTTCCTCTAGAGTGATAAAGGTTAATGAAGCGCCTATGTTCATTCCAGCAGGCCTAAAGCTGTTAAACTGTTTCTTTTTATCCACAGCCAATGTTGAGTACTCAAACCCCGTATTTTGACACTTCACATTTCACATTGGATTTCATTCTGTTAATGCTTACAGCTTAAAGATAATGCAAGTAAAAAGAAATAATGGGATTAATGTGCCAGAAATGAACGCAAGAGTTTTTTTTTTCTGGTGTATAATGAAAGTTCAGTGGTTCATGCTTACATTTTTAGCCTCGCCGAGCGATAAGGTGTCTTCGAGAAATAGGCGAACACTGAAGACATGTCCATATGTGCAGTCTGATCGTGACCTTCGCTGTTCATTTACAGACCCCTAGGAGTCTAAAGAATGTGTTAATGGTTAGTAAAGACAATTCGAGACATATGCGCACAGATTAGCCTGCGCATGATTATGTTCAGACATTTTCTATCCGCTTACAGAATCATTCCCAGCGGGCATACAGCGTTGAAATAACGTCGATTCAACTTTGATTCGACGTCTTGACGTTGAATCAACGTCGAATCGACGTTGTTTCAACGTTGTATGCCTGCTTGGATACGAGGCTATAATCAGAATGATCTAAGTTTGCGCATTTTGCAACACTGAAAAAATAACCAGTAAATTTTACTAATTAATTAGTGTTTGAATGTACAAAACCTCAAATAATGACAATAATATTGATAATGATAATTATAATAATAATACTTTTAAACATTGCTACATACATAATATAAATCTTACTATAATCATTGTTGTTGTTATAGTCAGTAGTAGCAGTAGTAGTAGGTGTAGTAGTAGGATTACAATCTTTATTATTATTATTACCATTATTATCATCATAGGTAGTAGTAGTTGTTGTTGTAGTCAAAATATTATTATTGTTATTTCTATCATTATGATTATCATAATTACTAATCTAATCATTACTATTTTTATTTTTACTGTTATTATTATCATGTTTACCATATTATTGGAATGTGTGGGTTTTGTCCATTCAAGCACTAATCAACTATTAAAATTTACTAGTTATTATTATTTTTTTTTATTTATTTATTTATTTTTTTTTTTTTTTTTTTTTATTTATTTTTTTTTTTATTATTTTTAGTGAAATGACTAGAGTCACTGTTTCGCTTGAGGCGGTCCATTTATGATTAACCGACATCAACCAAAAAGTTGAAATAACAACAAAGGAAAGTGCAACATAGATAAAATATACCAACCAAGGAAAGCAAATACAGTCGACTCTCGTTCTTTCGAAGTCCAAGGTTCGTCCTGAATACTTCGAGATATCCGTACCTCGACATATCAGATTTGCAAAATTGAGAAAAAAATCGAACAGCCACATTTCACGAATGAATATGTAATTTGACCCCTGAAGATAGAGATATATTGAAAATATTGTGGAAAAGAGGAGAAATTGCTCCTTGTGAGCAATTTCTCCTCTTTTCCACAATATTTTGTTACCTGCTGTTAGACTCCCGTGTTAAAACAGGGATCAGATTTTCACTTCGAGATAAGCGGTTATTCGAGATAAGCAGAGTCGAGATAACGAGAGTCGACTGTACAATGTTTCATGTGCAAACAGTGAAGACTTACTAATACCTACATATCTTCAGGCTACCTAGTTTCGGCCAATTAAGTCTCATCACTGATCCTCATGTAAATTTTCAAAAATCCCCGAAATGGTTCAAAGATAATAAAGGATAAAAAAAATATAACCCGACCGGCACACATCGATGAAACAACGTCGATTCAATGTTTATTCAACGTCAAGGGTGAATCGACATTGTTTCAACGTTGCTAGAATCATTTTGTTACAACATCCAACATGACCGCCATGGCGGCCATATTGAAAATCTTCAATTATTGTCTGCCCCCAAATGGTAACTCGGAATGTGCCGCAACGTCGATTCAACGTTGATTCAGTTTTGACTTTGAACTGACGTTGTTTTAACGTGTGTGCTTGCTAAGTAAACTACACTTAAGTGAAGTACGTGTTAATACGCAGTATTTCCGAGTCTTGCCGTTGGCACACAATACATTCGTCTTGCAATCTCCCGGCTTGTATGTATTGCACATGATTTCCTTATTAAGCACCGAGTTCAACTAGATAAATACGACTAGTCCAACGTAAACAAAAATGTCCCATTTAGCCTAAGACCTGAGACACACAGGCCTGAGCAAGCAGTGTGGACTCAGATCAGAACACGGCGTCTGATCAGGGTTTACACTGTTTATTTCCAAATTTTTAGACGCATCAACAGGTCAGGAGAAGAACCAAATAAACTTTCAGCTTTTGTTCTAATCCTGTTGAAAAATTGCCATTTGTTCAACATTTACATGTATACAAAATTAATATTGAAGTAAAATATGTTTAAAGCAGTATGTAGTACCGTAATAAACCTAAAGTTTGGGACAGATGGGCCTAGGCAAACAGTGTAGACCCAGATCAGACGCCGCAAAATGCGGCGTCTGATCAGGGTCTACACTATTTGCAACTCGTTCAATAGATTTTATATGCGTTAACCCATTGTAGTCGGGAGACCCTAAACGGGTAATTGGAAAACAGTGCAGACCTAGATCAGACGCCGCATTCTGATCAGGGTCCCCACTGTTTGCAAATAGTTTAGCCTTTTTTTTATAGGAATATCTAAATCTCATAGCCGGACGTACCTAAAATTGAAATTGGACTCTTCCAATATATAGTATGGGAGATTCTATTCAGTATACAATGGGTCAATATGTAACAATATGGACTTGTTCAAATCTTAAGACTAGTAGGTGTCCCGATATTAAGTACAAACATGGTAAAATGGACTTGTTCAAATTTTAGGACAAATACTGTACAAAAGCTTAGGTGTTCCAACATCAATGGCACATACGGTATGATCTATACACAGGGTCTCTTCAGTCAATGTTGGTTTCCACTTAAAAGTTGTTGTTTTGTGATTATTATTACTTTCAAGGACACATACGAGTCGTAACGTCTGAAAACGTAACTTTGAACATGTGCGCCCAGCGAAGATTCAGATCAGCCTGCGCATTCGCGCAGTTTGATCAGAATCTTCACTGTGCCAAAGTTGGAGAGCCAAGGATGAAAAGTTTTTTTCATGCGGACACGAAGATTCTGATCAGCCTGCACGGATGCGCAGACTTATTTGAGTCTTCGTTCGGAGCATATGTCAGAAGATACGTTTTCCCACGATGAGGTTCTTCAATGAACATTCTCTTCCGAAAACTAGTGTTTTGGTTTCCTGTCCTAAGTATGAAAACGTGAAGCCGTGACGCACGCGCGTTGCTATCAAGGGTTTTTTGTGTATCTGCATCGTTCCAGTTGACATGAGTACCAAAACCTTTTTTTTTTTTTTTTTTTTCTTATCTCTGACTAACCCTTAAAGCGCCAAGAAAATCTGCATCTGAAAATGTCGTCTGCTTATGTCGTCTGTTGCATCTTCTTGCAAACTTTTCAAACTTACATTTTGCATATAGGTAAACAGTGTGGACCCAGATCAGACTGCTCCTAAAGGAGCAGTCTGATCTGGGTCCACACTGTTTGCAACAATGACTTTTAAGCGCTTTAAGGGCTAAAACGTATGAGCCAAACTTTAGAAAACGTACCTTCTGACATGTGCGCCCAACGCGCATCCGTGCAGTCTGATCAGAGTCTTCTTTGTGCGCATGCAGAAACTTTGTATCCTTGTTGTCCAAAACGCCCGGTGAAAATTCTAACAGACTGCGCGACGTTGTGGCTCATGTCTTATGTCATGTCCCTCAGAATCACCTTAGACTTGAGATGCTATAACATATTTTGATCAGAAATATGAAAATATCAATGCACTATACCAGATTGCTCCATTAGCTTGGAGCTTTGTAAGGCTGGCACAATTAATCGGATAATCGATTAATTGATCGATAAATTCCATAAAAATGATTATCGTTACAGATCATTTAATTTCTGTGTCTCTTACTTTACCGTATTTATCCTTAGTATTCAGACACCCCAACTCCTTACCATACTTAATCTAAAATTTGAAAAAGTACAACTTACTACCCAATGGTGTGTCTAAAATAGCTGGATGAGTGGCAAACAGTGTAAAATTTGAAAAAGTACAACTTACTACCCAATGGTGTGTCTAAAATAGCTGGATGAGTGGCAAACAGTGTAGACCCTGATGAGACGCCGCGGTTGCGGCGTCTCATTTGGGTCTACACTGTTTGCTCAGGCCTGTCAGATCAAATACATACAGTACAGAACAAATTATGGTAAGAGTCATGCTCAGACAGACAGGTAAAATTATGACCAAATCTTCAGTGATTACAAGTCGATTATCGATCGCAATGGCAGGACCGATAATCTCCAGCTCTGATTAGCCAGCCTTAGCGCTTTGCCTCAATATGATCTCTACTGAAATTTCCTTCAGGCTGAGGGAGATTTCTGGAGGAAACGGATAAGGTTAATGACATAGTTGAAAACGAATTCCCTGCAAATCCTGACTAGAGAAACCTGTCATCGTCGCTTGATTGTACACAACGACATTTGTCTCTGGAGTCAAACATGCACTGTCCACTGCTTAATTTGCAAATGTTTAGATGACCAATTCCAGGAAATTCCCAAGGTATTTCTACACATTTCCACTGGTGATGGCCAACTCGCAGTCTTCCACAGATTGGTTTACTACTGTAAGCCACGCTCAACAAAACAGACAAACCAACTAAGATGATAAGAAGTGTGCTTGTGGACTTCATTGTACCTGCAAAAAATTAAGACAAGCATGCATACAGCTAGTCACAAGAGAAAAATAATAGCTCAAAGCTTTCGTCCAGATCCTCTTTCTAGAACCAGTCGTTGATGATGAATGTATATTTGTACTTTCACAAAAGAAGAAATAAATATTGTTTAAACCAAGATGAAAATACATTTTTTTTATTATTTTTTTTTTCAAAACTTATAGGTATGTGTCTTGTAAAAACGGCATCATCACGAAAACATGCCTATATAATTTTGACCCCCTTAAACCCCACATTTATATAGTAAAACTGGGGTTTACAGGGGTGTACATCATTTTTCTTATTTCTGCTTAAAATATAGATTGTGGGTACTCGTTAGAACCGCCTTGCAGAGGCGGTTCTAACGAGTACACACAATCTATGTTTTGAGCAGAAATATGAAAAATATCAGAGTTTTTTATCTGAAAATTTACGGTTTTTGAAGGTGAAATTTTTAATATATTTGAATAGGCGTGTTTTGGTAATGATCTCGATCAGTCCACATTCTTCAATTTCACTCAACAAGATTTTGGTTTAATAACAACTTCATAATGAACTGAAAGAATTTCTGTTAAAACTCAGCATCACAAAGAGACTGCTCGAGTTCTCACAGAGTAGTTTGATCAGGGTGTGATCCCGAGGTTATAAAACTTTTTCATGCTCAAATCAGTTGAGCATGAAATTTTCTCTGCTAAAAATTATGAAAATGCCAACAATAGCTGAGTTGAGCATGAAAACAGTTTTACAACCTCAGGGCCTGAATTATCACCACATTTCCGTCACGAAAACATGCCTATATAACTTTGACCCCCTTAAACCCCACTTTTATATAGTAAAATTGGGGTTTACAGGGGTATACATTATTTTTCTTATTTCTGCTCAAAAACATAGATTGTGGGTACTCGTTAGAACCGCCTCGCCGAGGCGGTTCTAACGAGTACCCACAATCTATGTTTTGAGCAGAAATAAGAAAAATATCAGAGTTTTTTGTCTGAAAATTATCAGTTTTTTTTTAGATGAAATTTTCTATATATTTGAATAGGCATGTTTCTGTTATGATACTGCTCGAGTTCTCACAGAGCAGTTTGATCAGAGTGTGGCCCCGAGGTTATAAAACGTTTTTCATGCTCAAATCAGTTGAGCATGAAATTTTCTCAGCTAAAAATTATGAAAATGCCAACAATAGCTGAGTTGAGCATGAAAACAGTTTTACAACCTCAGGGCCTGAATTATCACCACATTTTCCATCACGAAAACATGCCTATATAACTTTGACCCCCTTAAACCCCACTTTTATATAGTAAAATTGGGGTTTACAGGTGTATACATTATTTTTCTTATTTCTGCTCAAAAACATAGATTGTGGGTACTCGTTAGAACCGCCTCGCCGAGGCGGTTCTAACGAGTACCCACAATCTATGTTTTGAGCAGAAATATGAAAAATATCAGAGTTTTTTTATCTGAAAATTTTCAGTTTTTGGAGCTGAAATTTTCTATATATTTGAATAGGCGTGTTTTCGTAATGCATTTTTATTAGCAGAGAAAAGTTCATGCTCAGCTATGTGTAGCGAGAAAGAATTTGCAGTTTTTAGTAATTTGAGATTTATTAGCAGAACAAATTTCATGTTCAGTTGAGTTGAGCATCAAATTAACCTCAGCGTCTTGACTGTTTGGTCAAGAAGATCTTTCCGAATATTTAGCTTTCGTACGTTATAGGTTCCATAGTATAGTGAACTACCAGGAGAAGTCAGAATGGTAAAACAGTTCTTCTTCACTATGCTATGCTGGATAAAATTTCAGCAGACGACATTTTGAAATATTTCTTATTTTCCGCGACAACAGAATTTGACATTCCATGCAAATTGTCTCTCTCCACAATTTGCATGAAATATCAAATCCTGTGCTATGGAAAAAAAAATTCAAAATGTCGTCTGCCGAATTTTTTACGGAGCATGCTAAGCGTTAATGTAATTTGTTAAAAGCTTTCTGCGTATTTGCGTTCTGTGTGTGTTCAGTCTAGGTATTATTAATGTTTTTGTTCTTTAAATGCGAAATATTCCACAGCAATTCTTGGAAATAAATATTTGGTAATTATATAATTGCTACCGGTGTTTCAGATAATCACAACCACAAGAAGTAATATAAATTTCCCTTCAAATATCACAGGGTAAATACACACAAAAACAAGAACATCGTAATAGAAAGGACCTGCGTGATATATGCAAACAGCGAGGGCCTAGACCATTCCGTCCGTCCATGTAGCTTGCTCAGACTTGGGCTATTTGACTTTTGTCCAAATAGTCTACAACATTGAACGATTCTGTAAGTCTCATATGCATTTTAACCATCATCACTCTCTTCAGCAAATGCAGACTGATATGTTTCTTAGTTTTTTTTCCCCTGACAACAGGATTTGACATTTCACGTAAATTGTCTCCAATAGACTATTTACATGAAATATCAAATCTTGTTGTCTGGGGAAAATAAGAAAAAATATTTCAATATGTTTTCTGCCGAAAATAAATTTTACCCAGCATACTAAATTATCATAGAAATGTTAGTTACACGATTTCTTATTTTTCACAGAAAAAGACAAGGAGACAATTTGAATAAAGTACATATTTTATAAAGTCTGTCTGCTTTTATCTATAATCAGCAGGTTAAAGTTTAAATTCAACTTCGGAACCTCTCTAGAGATCTTGCGTCCCCTCCCCTAGTTCACCACTTTATATAGTGGGGATATGTTATACCGTATTCGACCTAATTACCGCACTGTGCGCTTAGGTTTTTCAGAATTACTGGGAACACTCAGTTGTGGTAAAATATAAATCTACCTACTAAGGGTACACTATAAAAAATCATAATAGGATTTATTTGATGATTATAATGCGATTTTTTTTTTCTGATTTTCTTTATAAAGGCATATGTTGTGAGTACTTATTTGAATTGCATCGACAAGTCGATGCAATTCAAATGAGTACCCACAACATATGCCTTTATAAAGAAGTAAAGAAAAAATACATTGGCTGTAATCTGAAGACTACGGAATTTCTTGACTGTGCGCTTATAGGGGTATGTGCGGTAATTAGATCGAATACGGTATGAGAGATCGGCATCATCTGCTGGCAGGTTCATCTGGACCTTTGCTGTCCGCATATGCCTTCCCTAAGGGGTTAGGCGGGGGTGAGGTAACTTCGTTTAAACATTATACAGCCATGCGATCGGTTCGGTTCGCTTTTTTCAAACCGGGAACTTACGTTTCGCAATTTTAGAAATATGGAACTCCACTATATTTAACCTTTACTACTTTCTGGGTAGATTTAGACAAACTGATGACATTTTTCTGTCTCCTATGGTGACAATTTGCATAAAATGTCAAAAGTTATTTTCTGGGACAAATAAGAAAAAATATCGTCTGCTTTTTTTTTTTTTTTTTTTTTCAGCATGCAGCTTTGAATGAGGTATTCAAGTCACAACGTATACCTAAGTACTACGAAAAAATATAAGAAATACTTTTGCAAATTTTCCCATGTTGGGTACAAATTTCAGCAGATGGCATTTTGATTTTTGTTGTTGTTGTTTTTTTTTTCTTATTTTTCCCAGAAAATAGGCTTTGACATTTCGTACAAATTGTCTTTCAAGGAGTTTTGATATTTCATGCGAAACAGTTTGCATGAAATGTCAAAGCCTGTTTTCTGGGGAAAATGATAAAAATATCATCAATATGTCGTCTGCTGAATTAGCCCTGAGAGTGGCAAAGGTTAATAAATTTCAACAAAAATATTTCGCTTATAAAAATATATGTTAATATGCATGTGTGCGTACATACGTACGTACGTAAATCTGTATGTATGTATGTATTTAAGCATGGCATAACAATCAGTGTTATATTTCATACCTGTGAAATAATTATCACAAATGAAATGTGTACGTATTGCAAAGTGCTATTTTGACACGAAAAATGAGAATAAGTTACCTTGTTATTCTTTATATCACCTCGAACGAAATATTACTTTTAACTGTAATTTTAACTGTCTATAATACAAATCACTTAGTATCGAAGATGTTTGTTGAAACTAACTTAGCCGAAAGATTTGCAGCTTATTTATTTACATCTGTTCTAGTTTATAAATAGAGCGCGTCCTTGGGTGCGTAAGAAGATCCGGTTCGTGAGATAACTTTTACAACCACTTCCTACGCTTTTTTAAAATGTGGGAAAATTTCTGAATCACTGTCAGCTAAAAACAGTCATCCTATTCGATTCCATGATGATATGCAGCCGTATAAGTCATTCTTACCGTATTTGCCCTGGATATGCGAAAAGACAGGCCTGAGCAAACAGTGTAGATCCAGATCAGACGCCGCAAAACGCGGCGTCGGATCAGGATCTGCACTGTTTGCCACTCATCCAGCAGTTTTTGGACACATCTAAAGGCGCGTGTTCAAATTTTAGGACATGTATGGTAAGGAGTTAAGGCGCCCGAATATCTGTTACACTTTGTATCTTTGCATGCTTAACGTGAATTCAGCAGACGACAAATAAGGGATTTATTTATTTATTTATTTATTTATTTATTACCAGCAGACAGGGATTCACATTACATGTCAAATAAAAAGCCTCCTAATTTTCCTAATGGAAAATGTTAAGACCGTTTTTTTTGAAATTTTAAGATAACATGTTTTAAAATGCCGTCTGCTGGTAGTTTAAATTCAGCACACAAATAATACAGAGCGTGCATCAGAATTTGATCAGCCTTCAGGTATAACGATTTTAAACTTAACACTTGTTTCCGGGTGAAAAACAGATTTGGTCTTTCGTAGAAGTACATATAATTCCCAGAAGGAAGTGTCCCTCCGGTCCAATATATCAGAGAGGGAGTGGGACATATAGCTATATTATCACAAAACAAAAGAATATAATTAGAGCGCATATAATTAGAGCAGTAAATCTGTATGTGCATCCGCGCAGTTTGATCAGAGCCTTCACTTCTCGTCAGTAAAGTCAGGCATTCCTCGGGTCATATATATATATATATATATATATATATATATATATATATATATATATATATATATATATATATATATATATATATATATATATTACTATATATATTACTATATATATATATATATATATATATATTACGGAAGCGTAAAACCGCATGCATATTTATTTTTCATATCTTAGTTCTTTGAGAGCTTTCTTTTTGTGAAACATATTATTTAACGTAGGTTTTTTTCAGACGAATTATACTTTTCATACATCGTTGCATTTATATATTATTTGAAGATTAAGAAAGATCTAATTTTTAAAACAAAGATCTTCACTGAAAAATAAATTGTTAATTTACGGTATGATTTATTAAGATGTTTTTCAAAACACATATGTGCTGAGAAAATACTATGTTTTTTCAGATTGTCAAAATTTATTTCACCAATTTAAAACAGACAAAATACAGTTGTTTCGAACATATAAACAAAATGCAGTTGTGTCGAATATAAATCCAAAGAGGATTATTAAATTACTTATTAACGAAAAAAAAAAAAAAAAAAAAAAAAAAAAACATATATATATATATATATATATATATATATATATATATATATATATATATATATATATATATATATACGAGCGCTCTAAAATGGGCATTCGCGAATCGCATATGCTAAGAATCTTTAATGCTTAGAATGCCGGGTAAAATTTTCAACAAACGACATTTTGAAATATTCTTGAATTTCCCAGAAAATAGGTTTTGAAATTTCATGCAAATTGTCTCCTTGCATGAAATGTCAAGTCAATTTTCTGGGAAAAAAAGTATCGTTATAAAAGAGCACTTTCTTTCTTTTTAGCAAAATTAATCAATAGGGTGCAATGCCGGCTATCCACCCTGGGCACCACCATGCTGAGAACGCTTTCCTCCACCGTGGGAACGCTAGATATTTACTTGACTCGATATCGAGCATGCGCACAGCGTAGCAGCCAAGATATTTGCAGTTGTGGTTATACTAGACTGACTTAAGTTTCATTATTTTAACGGGGCGATTCGCGCCTGTTACATTTAAAGAACATAAGATTTGATTTGCGGTTTAATGGTCAATTCAGTCATTTCGATCACCATCACTTAATCACGTAATGGTTTTGGCCCTATAATCAGTTGGGTCGCATCTAGCGAAAATGCCCCTTATCGCATATGCGAACAGCGAATGTTTTTAAGGTTCAGGCGAGCTTGTGCATTCGAATAGTCTCGTCAGGACCTTGTTCGGCAATAAGGAGAACATTCAATCCACTAGCTCTCTAGTTGAGTGAGTATGCACATTTAACCCTTAAAGCACCAATCACAACTATTGTCGTCTGCTTTGCCATCTGCTTGTGATTTTAAAAGTCATTTTTTGCAAACAGTGTGGACTCAGGGTCCACACTGTTTGCCTGTATGCAAAAATAGGTTTGAAAAGTCTGCAAGACGACATAAACAGACGACATTTTCAGATGCAGTTTTTCTTGGCGCTTTAAGGGTTAAAGTATCATTCGACGGATAGACCGAACTTGAACCAGTTCTTGCTTTGATGCACCTCAGTTTATCAGCATCTTATGCACATTTAAGGAAAGTCATATTTGAGGTTTCATGGTATTTCCATCTCTGATATGCAACTGCTATCAGCCTCGGTGGCTCAGTTGGATGCGCGTCCGACTGCTGATCAGGAAGTTTCGGGTTCGACCCCCGCCGGGTCGGCAACATTCGTGAGATTGATCATGAAATATTGTCTGCGGTCATTCTCTCCCTGCCGCTCATACAAGAGGGAAGTTGTCAGTTTCTGGTGATAGCATGTGCCCAATACTGGTTAACCGCTTAAAGGACTAAGCGTGTCCAATAAAAGAGTTGGTTAGGTAAACTGACCGCGCTCGACATGACCCCATTGGGTCGACTGGGCCGTAAAACCCCAACACAAACTAAGAATGCAACTATTGACTTTTTACCGAGCGACTTTCCTTATTAAGTAATGGTGTAGCCCTCTTAACCCTTAAAGCGCCAAGAAAACCTGCATCTGAAAATGTCGTCTGTTTATGTCATCTGCTGAATATTCTTGCAAACTTTTCAAACCTATTTTTGCATACAGGCAAACAGTGTGGTCTCAGATCAGAGGAGCAGTCTGAACTGGGTCCAAACTGTTTGCAGAAATGACTTTTAAATTCACAAGCAGATGACAAAGCAGACGATAATTGTTGTGATTGGCAGTTTAAGGGTTAAGCACTTAACCCATTCTTCTTCTACGTCCGCTTTTATAAAGTAATGTTAAGAAAGTCAGCATCACGGGCAAATGACGTATGCAAATAAAACCTGTATTTACAACGAAGAAGCTGTTGTCTATGCTGTGCGGGTCATTGGACATGCGACTAATTCGTCTGCAGATGCTGTTTGCACAAGGTTTGGAGGGAGAGTGTTCCATTCTATATAAATAGGACGGTGTTTGTTCAGTACCGACACGTTTTGTTAAAAGATGCATCAGTTTCTGTAAAAATTATGGCAATAAATTAAACCGGACGCCCCTAAAACAATGAATGATCTTTTCCCATTAATAAGGATAGAAGAGTCCACTAAGCATAACTGAGATAATATCGGACTGTAATAGCCACTACTACCGTGGGAACATTATTTTATATACTGTATATATTGCCAGTAATAAACACATCCCTCCTGGGAATACTACTGTATAGCGTGCCATTGTGACCATCTTAAACGTCGGAACACTACTGCATACATTAGCAGTAATGTCCACCTCCACCGTGGGAACACTACTGTATATAGTGCCGGTAATGTCCACCTCCACCGTGGGAACACTACTGTATATAGTGCCGGTAATGACCATCTCCACCGTGGGAACACTACTGTATATATTGCCAGTAACGACCCCTCCATTGTGGGAACGATACTGAATATAGTACCAGTAATAGTCACCTCCACCGTACTACTGTATACAGGGTCAGTAACAGCAACCTCCACCGTGGGAACACTACTGTATACAGTGCTAGTAACAGTAACCTCTACCGTGGGAACACTTCTGTATACAATGCCAGTAATAACCACCTCCTCCGTGGGAACACTACTGTATACAGGGCCAGTAATAGCCACCTCCACCGTGGGAACACTACTGTATACAGTGCCAGTAATAGCAACCTCCACCGTGGGAACACTACTGTATACAGTGCCAGTAATAGTCACCTCCACCGTGGGAACACTACTGCATGCAAGGCCAGTAATAGTCACCTACACCGTGGGAACACTACTGTATATAGTGCCTGTAACAGCAACCTCCACCGTGGGAACACTACTGTATACAGTGCCAGTAATAACCACCTCCTCCGTGAGAACACTACTGTATACAGGGCCAGTAATAGCCACCTCCACCGTGGGAAAACCACTGTATACAGTGCCAGTAATGACCCCTCCATCGTGGGAACACTACAGGGCTAGTAACAGCCACCTCCACCGTGGGAATACCACTGGATACATTGCTTGTAATGACGGTCTCCACCATTGGAACACTGCTATATACAGTGCCAGTAATGACCATCTCCACAATACAGTGCCAGTATTAGGGCCTGGCTCTTTTGTTGATGATTCTCCTTAGACCCACTGTTTGTGTGAGCGAGGATCGACATTTCTGGCGAGACTGTGAAAAAGCACACGCTCGCCAGAATAAAGACAGAGAGATGTTGCACTTGTTTCTTATGGGGCCCTTAATATGTTATGTTTTTAGTGACTTTGAAACCTTCACTGCATTCAGAGGAAACGTACCATCTGGACTAGTAACAGTAACTAAACATACTTTTGCGAATATACTAATCAGTAAGTGTAGATAATGATTTGATGCAACAGAGAACCATTAGCTGCAAACACTTGGTAACTTTTCATATAGAGTAGCATCTGACAGGTTTCATCAATGTTTTCCGCCCTGTAAGAAAATGCTATGGTGGTGTGAACCATTACTTGATAAGTGCTCGGCATTATAATGTTAAATGGACCACAACAGCTCAATTCAAAATCGAGTATAAGCCTTGTAAAATAAAAAAAAATATGTTTTATTTAAATCTATTCTCAGTTTCAGTTGGTACACTTATTATTGATATTACAATCTAATAGTGAGGAAAAAAAAACAAAAAAACAAGAGGCCCATGGGTCACAATTCCCTCACCTGCATATTTGCAAATGCCATGCATCAGTCTTCCAGTAAGCATAACTGAGATAATATCGGACTGTAATAGCCACTACTACCGTGGGAACATTATTTTATATACTGTATATATTGCCAGTAATAAACACATCCCTCCTGGGAATACTACTGTATAGCGTGCCATTGTGACCACCTTAAACGTCGGAACACTACTGCATACATTAGCAGTAATGTCCACCTCCACCGTGGGAACACTACTGTATATAGTGCCGGTAATGTCCACCTCCACCGTGGGAACACTACTGTATATAGTGCCGGTAATGACCATCTCCACCGTGGGAACACTACTGTATATAGTGCCAGTAACGACCCCTCCATTGTGGGAACGATACTGAATATAGTACCAGTAATAGTCACCTCCACCGTACTACTGTATACAGGGTCAGTAACAGCAACCTCCACCGTGGGAACACTACTGTATACAGTGCTAGTAACAGTAACCTCTACCGTGGGAACACTTCTGTATACAATGCCAGTAATAACCACCTCCTCCGTGGGAACACTACTGTATACAGGGCCAGTAATAGCCACCTCCACCGTGGGAACACTACTGTATACAGTGCCAGTAATAGCAACCTCCACCGTGGGAACACTACTGTATACAGTGCCAGTAATAGTCACCTCCACCGTGGGAACACTACTGCATGCAAGGCCAGTAATAGTCACCTACACCGTGGGAACACTACTGTATATAGTGCCTGTAACAGCAACCTCCACCGTGGGAACACTACTGTATACAGTGCCAGTAATAACCACCTCCTCCGTGGGAACACTACTGTATACAGGGCCAGTAATAGCCACCTCCACCGTGGGAAAACCACTGTATACAGTGCCAGTAATGACCCCTCCATCGTGGGAACACTACAGGGCTAGTAACAGCCACCTCCACCGTGGGAATACCACTGGATACATTGCTTGTAATGACGGTCTCCACCATTAGAACACTGCTATATACAGTGCCAGTAATGACCATCTCCACAATACAGTGCCAGTATTAGGGCCTGGCTCTTTTGTTGATGATTCTCCTTAGACCCACTGTTTGTGTGAGCGAGGATCGACATTTCTGGCGAGACTGTGAAAAAGCACACGCTCGCCAGAATAAAGACAGAGAGATGTTGCACTTGTTTCTTATGGGGCCCTTAATATGTTATGTTTTTAGTGACTTTGAAACCTTCACTGCATTCAGAGGAAACGTACCATCTGGACTAGTAACAGTAACTAAACATACTTTTGCGAATATACTAATCAGTAAGTGTAGATAATGATTTGATGCAACAGAGAACCATTAGCTGCAAACACTTGGTAACTTTTCATATAGAGTAGCATCTGACAGGTTTCATCAATGTTTTCCGCCCTGTAAGAAAATGCTATGGTGGTGTGAACCATTACTTGATAAGTGCTCGGCATTATAATGTTAAATGGACCACAACAGCTCAATTCAAAATCGAGTATAAGCCTTGTAAAATAAAAAAAAAAAATGTTTTATTTAAATCTATTCTCAGTTTCAGTTGGTACACTTATTATTGATATTACAATCTAATAGTGAGGAAAAAAAAAAAAAAAAAAAAAAAAAAAAACAAGAGGCCCATGGGTCACAATTCCCTCACCTGCATATTTGCAAATGCCATGCATCAGTCTTCCAGTATTGCTACAGCAACTGGGACACAGATGTGACCATACCATGAAAAGGTCAAAGGTCATCCTATTCTCATCATTTTAACAAAGTTGGTAGACCTTGAGTCCCCGATACTGTATACCAAGATTCAGCCTCAAAGCTTTCTTAGTACTGGAGAAGAAGATTTTAAAATGTTTTACCATACAAGGGCATGGCAGCCATCTTGTTCAATGATGCAGAACCATTTGAACAACATCCCTTCAACAGAAGACCCCATGTGAAATCTGATAAAAATTGGTCAAGTGATTTTAGAGAAGAAGACGTTTAAAGATTTCATGGTTTTATACCTGTATATAGCACAGGGGCAAGGGCAGATAGCCCCTAGGGGGTGGGCAAAATTTTGATCTTAACTAAAACTTTTTACTACTTTAATCATATATTGTAAGTTTCGGCCATTAGTCTTAGATACAATTGAAAAAAAATATATTTTTCAACTTTTCCCCATATACAAATCTATAGAGACGCAAATTTGATCTTGCCGTAAAAAAGTCAAAGGTCAACCTACGATCAGAGTTTGAACAAACTTGGTAGAGCTTGAGTCCTCGATGCTATATACCAGGATTCAGCCCCAAAGCTTTTTTTTTTTTTTTTTTTTTTTTTTGTTCTGGAGAAGAAGATTTTCAAGAGTTTTACCATATATGGACATGGCGGCCATCTTGTTCAATTGCGCGGAACCATTTGAATACCCTTTCGACAGAAGGCCCATGTGAAATCTTGTGAAAATTGCTCAAGCAGTTTCAGAGAAGAAGACATATAAAAATTACACAATATTATAGATGTATATAGCCCAGTAGCAAGGGCAGATAACCCACATGGAACAAAATTTTGAGTATAGCTAAAATGCTTTACTACTTTAGTCACACATTGTAAGTTTAAGCTATTAGTCTTTAATACATTCTGAGAAAATGACTTTTCAACATTTCCCATACAAATGTAAAGGGACGCAAATTTGACCTTGCCGTAAAAAGATCAAAGGTCAACCTACAGTCATTATTTGAACAAACTTGATAGACCTTGAGTCCTCGATGCTATATACCAAGATTCAGCTCCAAAGCTTTCTTGGTTCTGGAGAAGAAGATTTTTAAGTGTTTTTAACAAATATGGACATGGCGGCCATCTTGTTTGATGGCGCGGAAACATATTTAAACAAATTGGCAATACCCTTTTGACAGAAGGCACAAGTGAAATCTGGTGAAAATTGCTCGCGCTGTTTAAGAGAAAATGACATTTAAAAAATACACAATTTTATAGATGTATATAGCCCAGGGGCAAGGGCAGATAACCTCCAGGGGACAAAATTTTTATTATAACTAAATGTCTTACTACTTTAATCACACATTGTAAGTTTCAGCCATTAGTCTTTCATACATTTTTGAGAAAATGACTTTTCAACATTTTCCCTATACAAATGAATACGGACGCAAAATTGACCTTGCCGTAAAAAATCAAAGGTCAACCTAGGGTCATCATTTGAACAAACTTGGTAGACCTTGAGTTCATGATGCTATATACCAAGATTCAGCCTCAAAGATTCTTGGTTCTGGACAGGAAGATTTTTATATTTATTTATTATATATAGACATGGCGGCCATCTTGATTAACGGACTGTGACCATTTGTTCAAATTTTCAATACCCCTTTGACAGAAGGCTCTACATGAAGTTTGAAGAGAATTGGCCCAGGGGGGATTAGAGGAGAAGCCGTTCAAATGTGTGGACGGACGGACGAACGACGGACAGCAAGTGATCACAATAGCTCATCCTGAGCCTTGCTCAGGTGAGCTAAAAACTTAAATATAACCGTCATTGTGTATAAGCTAGTAATTTCGGCGTCGTATATTAACTGATTTGGTTTTATCTTAATAATCTAATCCTAAATCTAGAAAGTTTGAGACAAAAACAACACAAAATATATAGACGTAAACGTCTAAGTACCGGCGCAAATTTTGTTCATGTTTACTTAGAGATATGGGACAAGGGTATACTAAAGTTAAATAAATTTTCAATGTAACAGGTAAAAAAGAACAACAATGTGATTCTTTAATATATGCTTTTATTAAGCTTTATAAAATTTCTTGATAAAGCAATATACGAATCCTAGTCATTTTGGGATCTACACGAGATTTGTTTTATACATTATTATTTTTAAAAAAAAACATGCCAGAACTTAAATAAGTTACCAGATCTTATCTAGAAGCTTATTTTAGCATGTGTCAGATATGAATGTTTGAACTTTTTAAGTATATGAATGGGTCCTTTTTTTCGAAGTCCAAGTATATGAATGGAGTGGTTTTTCAGATTTTAGCATACAAATCTATACTAAAATCACCAGTAAATACTTCCCCACCACTCGAGGATTGAGTTTTAAAACGCAAACTTTGTTTATCATTTGTGTATGCTTATTCTTTAGACTCTTAACATTGAAATGCATATCACAGTTTTATTTTATTTCTGCCGTAGTTTTCAGATATAGGAGCCTTTAGTTAGACACAAGTCTGCTGCAGTAAAACCGGAAAATGAAATAAATCACTGACAAAATAAACACAGAACAGCAATAAACCACAACCAAAGAACCGACTTGGAACGGTCAGTTATAATCCTCGCCCTCAACTTTCACTGTGGTTCAAAACACTTACATTATTCAAATATATTGAAAATTTTACCACAAAAAAAATGATAATTTTCAGATAAAAATTCTGATATTTTTCATATTTCTGCTCAAAACATAGATTGTGGGCACTCGTTAGAACCGCCTCGGCGAGGCGGTTCTAACGAGTACCCACAATCTATGTTTTTGAGCAGAAATTAGAAAATAATGTATACCCCTGTAAACCCCAGTTTTACCATATAAAAGTGGGGTTCAAGGGGTCAAAATTATATAGGCATGTTTTCGTGATGTTTGTGCGGCTCATTGAGCGATCTTTTAACTCATTGCGCAGTTGTGCAATCACGCCAGAACATTAGCTAATTGCTCATACGAGCATTCTCTGCCAAACAACCAGGTCCTAGCCCCTGCGAGTCTCTCAATATACGCATTTCAAGTTAGACAACACCGAAATCAACAAATTAATATCTTGGATGAAAAGTCAGACACTGCGGTTCCCGACAGACATAAACACTTCAATGCGTGGGTGAAACGTCATACACCGACAATCCCGGTAAAAATTAAAAAAAAATCCTTTGTGAGCTAATAGAACAGAGCGCAGTTTGTAAATTTGAATATGACGCCTAGGCGTAACGGAATAAATAGCATTCAAGGGAGACAATAAGATAAGATTGAAAACATAACCTAATATGCAAATTTATGCTTTATTCCTTATGAAATATAAAAAATAAATCAAGTAAATCTAGAGGATGGATGGGATAGGGGGAGGAGGTAGAGATGAATCACAGGTCATATTCAAGCTTACCAAAGATGGACTAGTATTACCGGTCATATTCAAACTTACCAAACTGCCCTCTGCACTAATACCAAACTGCGCTCTGTGCTAACCGAACACTCTATCATACATAAAAATCCAATGCTATGCGCGCCGGTCAATTAAGAATCAATTGTACTTTGTATACTTCATTGTAAAAACGAAAACAATAATTACTAAAAAAGAGGACCAATGGTACTGTAGCTCACTTGAGACTATTTGTTCTGAGCAAGCTTATGGTAACTGCAACGTACGGTTATGCTAGCCGGAACAGTTTGAAAAATCTTTGGTCTCTGTATCCTATAGTAACTTGTTATGGAATTAAAATTTAGCTTTAATTAATTTGGCGGGTATATTAGTGTAAAACAAGTGAGCTCCTTGGCGGGGTCATTTGAACAATCTTGATGAAGATCCATAAGATGAAGTTACATATCAAATATCAAAGGCCCGTGCCTTCTATTTTCAGACAAGATATCTTTTTTTACGTTTTTTCCCTATATGAGTCTATGTTAAACAAGTAACCTTTGAAGCTAGGCCATTTTTACTCCAGGGCTATAATTTGAACAAGCTTGATAAAGGGCCACAAGATGAAGCTACATACCAAATATCAAAGACCTGGGCCTTCTAGTGTCAGACAAGAATATTTTTAAAATTTTGCCTAAAAGAGTCTGTGTAAAAAAAAAATGACCTTTTCGTAAAAAAGGTCAAGGTCAACCCAATGTTATCATTTTTTTTTCAAACTTCATTGGGCCCATGCTCCTAGTGCTGCATATTAATTCCCAGTGCCATTGACCCTTTGTTTCCGGAGAGGAAGATTTTTAAAGTGTTTTTTGTCATATATGCGCATGGTGGCCAGCTTGATCATGTGACTCAAATATGAGGAACTAACTTTCGTTCTCCCGGCCCAAGGAGGCTGCATATGAAATTTGACTTTGATTGGCCGAGTGGTTTCTGAGGAGAAGACGTTTGAAGTGTGTGAGTTTTTTTTTTTTTTTTCCTTATATGAGTACAAGTGACCCCTGTGGCGGGGCTATTTTTGACCTCATGGCTATAATTTGAATAATCTTAGTATAGGTCTACAAGATAAAGCTACATACCAAATATCAAAGGCCTGGGCCTTCTAGTTTCAGATAAGAAGATTTTTAAAGTTTTGCCTTTATGTCTATGAGTTTATGTAAAAATACCTTTCCGTAAAAAAGGTCAAGGTCAACCAAATGTCATCACTTTTTTGAAATATTGTTGGACCCATGTCTCCAATGCTGCATACCAAGTCCCAAGGCCATTGGCCCTTTGGTTCCGGAGAAGAAGAGTTTAAAGGATTTTTGCCATATATGGGCGTGGCGGCCATCTTTGGTCATGTGACCCAGATGCGGCGAACAAACTTTCGTTTCCCCTACCCCACTGAGACTTCTTATGAAATTTAGCTTTGACTGGCCCAGTGGTTTCTAAGGACATCACGAAAACACACCTATATAATTTTGACCCCCTTAAACCCCACTTCTATATAGTAAAACTGGGGTTTAAAGGGGTATATATTATTTTTCTTATTTCTGCTTAAAAACATAGGTTGTGGTACTCGTTAGAACCGCCTCGTCAAGGCGGTTCTAACGAGTACCTACCATCTATGTTTCGAGAAGAAATATGGAAAATATCAGTTTTTTATCTAAAAATTTTCAGGTTTTTTTGGAGGTGAAATTTTCAATATATTTGAATAGGCTGTTTCCGTAATGAGAAGAGGTTT
The DNA here is from genome assembly GCA_964016985.1 of Anodontia alba. NCBI lineage: Eukaryota > Metazoa > Mollusca > Bivalvia > Lucinida > Lucinidae > Anodontia > Anodontia alba. The sequence continues at coordinate 30,676,448 of OZ024825.1, read as the reverse complement.
CAAGAGTGTGGACGACGGGCGACGGGGCCTGCCTATGTACTGTATTTAAGCTCACCTATGAGCCTAAAGGCTCACTTGAGCTAAACATATTACCTTGTCCGAAAACCTGCGACTACTGGTTCCAAGCTGTATCATGTCAAATAGAAAACTGAAACCAGAAGTTGCAGATCATTAAACAAGGTTATATGTATACAGCTTTGCTTATAACCATGTTGTTGTGAAGGATAATTAACCCTTACCACAACTGCAGCCGACAACATTTTGACATCACGAAAACATGCCTATATAATTTTGACCCCCTCAAACCCCACTTTTATATAGTAAAACTTGGGTTTACAGGGATATACATTATTTTTCTTATTTCTGCTCAAAGCATAGATTGTGGGTACTCGTTAGAACCGCCTCGCCGAGGCGGTTCTAACGAGTACCACAATTTATGTTTTGAGCGGCGAGGCGGTTCTAACGAGTACCCACAATCTATGTTTTGAGCAGAAATATGAAAAAATTCAGAGTTTTTTTTATCTGAAAATGTTCAGTTTTTGGAGGTGAAATTGTCTATATACTTGAATAGGCGTGTTTTCTTAATGAGTTTGTTTTTTCGTTTGTTTGTTTTTGTTTTGCTTTGTTTTGTTTTTTTAGTTTTTTTTTTTTTTTTTTTTTTTTTTTTTTTTTTTTTTGTTGTTGTTGTTGTTGTTGTTGTTGTTGTTGTTGTTGTTGTTTTTGTTGTTGTTGTTTTGTTTTGTTTTTTCAGAGGAAATATGTCTTGACATTTAATGTTAAATGTTTGCTACTGCTAAATAGAAGATTGGCATGAAATACCAAGTCATATTTTCCCTAAAAATAAAGATAAAAAGAAAATAGAATGTCATCTACAATTTTGCACGGTGCTTTAGGAATTAAAAAAAAATATCAGTTTTATCATGCAAAAAATGGGACCCAACACATTAAGCAAACAGTGAAGGTCAGGGTCAGCCTTTGCATTTTGGTGTCTCAGCACAGATCTAGATATGAAGCTCTTTTTTTAACCAAAACGTATTTGATATTTTCTTCTTTCTCAATGAATACACATACTGTGCGTATTCATCAAACGTACCTCACTTATCTAATGAGTACCCAAATTTATGTGTTTTTGTGGAGAAACATGAAAAATAGTCTGATCAGAGTCACTGTCATACATCAAGATAAAGCCTAGTTACTGCCCAGCTAGCATTCTTTATAAATCTATAGCGGGTCATTATCGGCCCGTCAGCTACCCTGACGAGCCGATAACGGCCCGCTATAGATTTATAAAGAATGCTTAATGGGTGACTGGCAAAAAGTGAAGATCTGCATCTGACTGAATGGAAGAGGTCCTTCGCCATTCACCTTATGCGCAAAGGCCCCTTGTTGTGGCGTGGTCCAAATATTTACTTTTGAAAAATATCTTATCTGAGACCTTATAAAATACATGCAACTCTTAATCAAACAAACACAAGAGTTTTCAACTAAGGAAGTTATAAAGTTAAAAACAACGCATACTCATATCGATGATGATTAATGAAATAAAGTAAGAGAACACATCCATGAATCTAGTATATATATTTAACTTTACGTATTGAGAAGTTGTTTTCTTTTTGTTTTTGTTTGTTTTGTTCTTTTGTTGTTGTTTTTTTTTTTTTTTTTTGTTTTTTTTTTTTTTGTTTTTTTTTTTTGTTTTTTTGTTGTTGTTTTTTTTGTTTGTTTTTTTTTGTTTTGTTTTTTGTTTTAGATGTAAAGTGAGAAATTGTACCTTACAACATGTGTACCCTTAGACTAGCTACTAGTCGGATATCAATATTATTTTCATCAATCAGTTATAATTATTAGTTTACTTAATGGACTTAGGGCTATCTACTACTTACTGCTTGCCTCACCTCTTTGATAGCAGCAACTAATCTTGGAGATATCCTTGATGTCAGAGACCAACTATTAGAGACTAGCTATACAAGATGTCATACACAAATTTGAATCAGCTTATAGTTAGGAGTGATAAAACATGACTTCAAGGTCTAGGAGCTAGTCTAGTGTACCCTGTGAAAACTCAGATCACTCAGCCTGTACATGCACATATCCTTCCACAGCTCCAGACAGGGAACTTTTTTTTAACCGAAAAGTACTTATATATTTCTTATTTCTCCAGGAAAACAATGTTGTGGGTACTCATTAATAGCATCCCACAAAGGCATTTCTAATGAGTACCCACAACATATGTTTTCATGGAGAAATAACAAAACTATGATTTTAATTAGTACCCTCTCTTATTTGGAGCTATGCCTTATCAATGTTCACTGTCTGTTTGAAAGTTCTATAGATATTTGCTGTTTATATCGGCTTCTCTCGTACTTCTGTTGAATACAACTTTCAGAGCTTACAAAATAGCAATGATAAATATTTGTTGCTTCTCTAAGAATTCTTCGAATTACAGGAGCAAAACGACCCTGCGAAAATTCACAAAAGCAACTAATCTAAGTATAGCTGTAACTGTATGAAGAGAGTGTTCTGAAGATAATCGAAATACCCAGGATGGAAGGTCGGCTTTACACCCTACTCAAATTACACTACAACCTCTTTATAACACTATTGTTGGGGTCCATAGCATAAACCGTGTTAGTTAAACAAATGTGTTATATCCAAACAAAAATGTATAGATTATATTGAAAAATGACCATTTATGGTCATTTTTCAATATAATCTATACATTTTGGGATCAATCTGTAAACCGTGTTATATCCAAAACCGTGTTATAACGAACCGTGTTATAATGAGGTTGTAGTGTAATACCACTATGTCAAAATTTCGTTTATTGAATTTTTCACCCGGCACTCCAAGCATTAAAGAAAATAGAACTGTAGTTGTCCCTGCATTTGTTTACACGCTTCAGTGCCTTTGTTACCTGGTGTTCAGTACCAAATGAGACGTGGCAGCGGTATTCGCTCAAACTGATAAATGGGTACAAAGGACTGCGGTCCGTTGGGCTTACAGGCGCTGACTCGAAAGACACTGAAGCTTTGTCGGCGATGTGCAGGATGTTCGGCGGGGACAGCTTCTCTTTTCTTCCATAAAATTCACAAAGGCCCTGTTGCCTTACTGAAATATTACCCCTTGTACTTGATTGAGACAAATGGTGGTATCACTTGCAATTACTCAAACATTTTGTTCTGTCTTATGTTTAAGCCATTTTAGATTGAATCCCCCCTCCCCCTCCCCCTCCCCCTACACACACACACACACACACACACACACACACACACACACACATTATAATTTGAAAAGTCCAGTTACAATTTTAGGTATGTCAGGCTACGGTCCCCTATGGTCAGGCTACACTATAAAAAATGATCCCATAGATTTTACGGTAGAATAACTGGCAATTGGCTGCCAGTGCTTTTACCGTTAATTCTTATGAGCGCCTGTTGATTATTTACAGGAATCACCTCGTTAGGCAGGGCATAGTAGGCTAAGATACGTAACGTAGGACAGAGTAGGGATGTGAACTGCCGCACCGTATCTGAATCCTACCCACACACCCTATTCTACGAGATAATTCCTGCAAAAGTTCTACAGGTGCCCGTAAAAGTAACGGTAACTGCTCTGGCAGCTAGTTGCCAGAAACTTTACCGTAAAATCTACAGGATTTGTTTTACAGTGTATGTAATAGAAAAATGGCTGAATTACGCTATGTTCTTGAAAAAAAAGAATGTCAAAATGATATTCAATATATTTCCATGTTGAAATTTGTATGTAAATATTGCATGCGTGTGAGGAGATGGACTCTATAAGCTTTAAAGTTTTCGTCCAGATCCTCTTCTAGAACCAGCGTTCCACTATGAATGTATGTTTCTATTTTCATAAAAAAATAGAAGAAATAAATATTGTTTAAATATTGTTTAAACCATATCTATTTGGCTGAATGGCTGAACTATTTGCAAACAGTGGAGACCCTTATTCTGCGGCGTCTGATCTGGGTCTGAATTATTTGCCAGTTACCCGTTTGGGGGTTTCCAGGCTAAAATGGGTCAATCGTATATACTGCTACGAACGCGGCTTTGGCCGTCATTCTTTTCTTTTCCGTGAAAATTCAGCACTATATTTTACATTGTGTTTACATTAATTCTAATTCCCCAGCTAGCATTCTTTATAAATCTATAGCGGGCCGTTATCAGCCCGTCAGCTACCCTGACGGGCCGATAACGGCCTGCTATAGATTTATAAAGAATGCTTACTGGGTTGCCCGTAAGGTATGAAGACATCCTCACGTGTCCGGGGTTATTGTACAAGATATCTGTTCTGTTCTGATTCCCTGAACCGTTCCATTTTCCCCGAACAATTTGCCGAAATCGTTTGTCTCCTTCTGGTGTAGCTGTAAAGACCATTGAGGAGTCCATAGCCGTCATTTAACTTCCCCTAACAGAGGTGGGCATTTTAGCATACTTATGATTACTTTGTATTGGGAGTTTCCATCACGAAAACATACTTATATAATTCTGACCCCCTTAAACCCCACTTTTATTTACTAGTAAATCTGGGGTTTGCAGGGTTGCACATTTGTTTTTTTCTTAATTCTCCTCAAAAACATAGATTGTGGGTACTCGTTAGAACCGCCTCGGCAAGGCGGTTCTAACGAGTACTCACAGTCTATGCTTTGAGCAGAAATATGAAAAGTATCAGAATTTTTATCGAAAACTTTCAGTTTCCCTCATTTACCTTTCCCCCCCCCCCCCCCCCCCCCCCCCACACACACACACACACACCCCCACCCCCCACGCACTCACACTCTGCGGTAACACGATAAATCAAAATAATCTACCGAAATCACCGTGGGAATCACAAAAATCACCAAAATAGATAGGGATAGGGAATAGAAATCACCGAAATCACCGATGTAGAGACGTGTAAGGTAGAGAAATCACTGAAATCATCGACGTAGATATGGGTAGGAAACTTGTCCGTCCGTTGGTCAACAGTTTTGTTGTTTGGCATTATTATGACAAATAGAAGATTTTGATGAAAATATGCATTTCCTTTACTAGACAGGCTGTCCATCCGCCATAAGCTGTCTGACTGTCCGTGCCTCTGTACGTTCTACACGTTAAAGGTTTTTTAATGAACATTTGCCTTTCATTTACAAAACCTCGTATAGACATGACACTGTCCATATGGTAAAAAATATTAGTTAACTTGCAGGAATTTAATTAAACATCTGGAGGTGTAAATATTTTGACAAGTTTTTTTTTTGCCTTAAAATTTTTGGGATGGACTTTCAGTTTTTGCACAACAGGCAAAAAATCCATAACCGATGTGCTGAAATAGAGTTTAGAGAAACACAAGGGATGATCAGAATATGCAGGAAAACGTCATAAATTCTTTAGTTCCTGCTTTGTAGAATATGCGAATAACAAAGGCGCAGATCAGACTGCTAAACGCAGCTAGCATTCTTTATGAATCTATAGCGGGCCGTTATCTTGAGAGCATCTATTCAAAAAGCTGTAACAATTAGAGTGTGCAAAGAAGAGTTGAAAGTAATCGTTAAAATTGAATAACTTGTTCAAGTAGTTTTCAGACTCCCTCTTGATTCCTTTAGAAAATGGGGTAATCATATCGTTTACCTATTTTTTTTTTTTTTTTTTTTTTTTTTTTTTTTATTATCCCGCCCTGAATGTGATTCTATTACATTTCCCTTTCATTTTAAGAAGACTCATTTAGATATGGTTATCATTGTATGGAAAGGCATGAATAAGGCATGAGGTTTTGAAGCGCTATTGCACAGTTTTTGTGTCGGCGATGTGCACGCAGAACGTGTGTTTGTTTATGGATGACAGGCTTTGCTGGTGACAAATAATGTACAAAAGTAAGTTCTAGTAGACAAGGGAGGTAATCTAAAATCTCAACAAAACTTTATTTGTCAAAATCTTTGCAGCACATTTTTTACTAAAGTACTACTTAATAGGACTTAAAAAGTATTTGTAGGAGGAGGATTCATAGCATGGTAATGCATATAAAACCTCGTTTTCGAAAGATGTATGATGGACCCCCGTGGCCTAGTGGATAAGAGAGCTGACTCTTAATCCATTAGGTTTCTCACCGCTGTGACTCGAGCCTCGCTCGGGTCACATATGGGAAAGCCAAGTTCTGCTTACGGATGGTCAGGTGGTTTTTCCTCAGGTTCTCCGGTTTTTACGCCCACCTTTGATGAACGATCGTCGCGATATAAGTGAAATATTTGTCGTAGGGTCGTAAAACCCAAATTAAAAAGACATAGTAAGGAGAGTAGATCAATTGCATACGCTTAGCACTCAGGGTAAAATTTTCAGCAGATGACATTGAAATATATATATATGTTCTGCGCAAAGTAAGAATCGGTACGATTCCGGAATTGTCTTGCGCAATGTAAGAATTCTCACTTTGCCGGCCGTAGTAGGAATTCTTACTTTGCGCAAGACGATTTCGGAATTATTCCTGCGCAAAGTAGGAATCGGGACAAAGTGAGAATATCTGCCATTGTGACATGTACTTGTAATTAGTTTTTCTTATAGCAGTAAATCATACTTTTGTAAACCTCTTTCGCATTTGAAAATACAATAAAAGGATTAGATTAGATGTTTCCTTTGGACATGTATCCATTCTCCTGCATTCTTTGTTTTGTTTTGAGATAGAGTTGCCGACCTGTCCACAATTGTGAAATGGAAGACAAATCAGTGCATTCTGTCGTTTTCAGCTATGTTTTCCAATCAGGTGTTTGGACATCTTCGTAGTTTACTTTTCCGCTTAGTGCCATTAGAAGGTTATGGCCCAGTTTATGACTGTGGCTCTTCCTGTGCATCATCTTTGTGTGATTACCAATCAAAACGTATGTACGCATTCAATATCATGCAGTCAGCATAACGTTAACACGCCTATGCAAAACATTATGTCTGCTCAAAACGTAATTACGGGTAACTTTTAGAACTACCTCATTGTCAAAGCGTTTCTAAGATTATCCCAAATTTATAACAAACATAGATTGCGGGTACTCAAGGAGGCGGTTTATTACGAGTGCCCACAAACTATGTTTTAGAGGAGAAAATAAATAAAACAAGAGACCCATGGGTCACGGCTCGCTCACCTGAGTGACATAGCTATTGCAGATATGCAGATAATCGACCTTATTTATAGAGGGTAACACATTTAGTAATCTAGTACTAATCTTCCATGTGGCCCTCTTTTTTCCTAGGTAGAAACCAGTACTAAGCAATGTGGATAAAGTCTCTTGCTCAAGGAAACAACACTTGATGTCTCAAGTAATGAAAAGATCATCATTTGAGCAGTTCTTTTTTTTTTTTTTTTTTTTTTTTTTTCCATATTTAATCTTTTAAAGATATACACAAACATATATAGACATACACAAACATATATGTGACAATTTTTGTCTTTACAAAGTACATTTAGACATTATCATATAACAAAAAAAATAGTAGTTTCTTATAATTGTATGACAACTTTTTTGCAATTATATATTACGAGTAGATCTATCCAAGAAGATATTAATGTCACATGCTATATTTAGTACTGAGATTTTCTTTCATAGTTCGCAGGTGTGTAGTCCTGGGTGGGTTATAATTTTTTTATCTTTTACATATGAATATAAATTAAAGGTATCTAAGACTTTGTATACTGTAGAGTGTCAGAACTGTTTTAATTATATATATAAAAAAAAAAAAAAAAAAAAAAAAAGACAAAAAAAAACAAAAAAAAAACGGAACTCATTTCTCACATTGTGTTAAGCGGACGGACCAAGGAAGACCATTTTCCCAGAAATTTATTATACTTATTATTTATTCTTGCAATATACTGTTCATTTTTAAATTTTCTTTTCAACAATGATTGAAATCCTTGTATACTCAAATGTTTGGATAAAAACTTTGTTTTATAAATATAATACTTAGCTATAATTATGAGATAACTAATTAAGGATGATTCATGTGGCCAAGCAAATATGATATTTTTATCAGTGATACTTAAATTTATGTTCCCATTAAGCTGTAGCCAGTTTTTCAATGTGTTCCAAAACGCTTTTACTTTAGGACAGTCTACAAATAAATGTTTAATTGATTCTATTGCCTGTTCACAGAAGGAACATCTATTGCTGTCTATTTTATTGATTTTGTATAAAAATGAATTGGTTGTCAAAATTCTATTATTAATTTTGTACTGGAAATCTTTCAATTTAACCTCTTTGATATCATTAAGGGCTGTATTATATTGACATTTTTCCTCCTTTGAAATATCCCCTAGATCTCGTTGCCATCTATTTGGTAAATCATTTTCGCTTTTTATAAAACTTTCATAAATTTTCTTACAACCTTTTTTATCTTTAGGAATAAGTTTAACATGTTTTGAACATATTACATTATATTTCATATCAATACAGGTTTGAATATTATTGTTTAATAAATTCTTCCAGACCTGTGGTATTCTATTTATTACTCCTTGAAAATCTAAAATTGTGCCTCGAACATTAAACAAAGTTTTGAACTGATTAAAATCATAAAACACCCCATTCTCATTAACAAGATCAACTATATTCCTTATTCCTTTCTCATACCAATTTTTAATGAAGAATTTTCCACCATGTTGCATTTCTGAATCAAACCATATTGGTGAGTTTAAAACATCTTCAGTTTGGCTTGCTGGATTGCATTTTAAAAAAGCTTTCCAACTATTTAAAACATCAATCCAAAAAGGATTACTTAGATTTGAAGCACAAAGTTTGGCATAACCATCTCCAAAAATAACAAGTTTTCTAAAGTCAACACGGGAAAGTCTGTTCCAAGAACATTCGTTTGTACTAATTAAAATTCTACGCAACCATGTTACTTTTAGTGATTCGATAAATTTGTTTATTTTTATCATCCTTAGTCCACCCTCCTTAACATCTTGTATAATAACATTACGGCTTATCCTATCGGGCCCTGAGTTCCACAAAAACTTATAAAATAATTTCTCTAACTGTTTGACAAACTGTTCCGGGGGGGGTTTGGAAGAGCTGTAAATAGATGAATAAATTTTGAAAATGCTAAAGATTTTATGATTGTGATCTTGCCTGGGAGAGTCAGCTTTCTTTTTGACCACGATTGTAGTATTTTCTCCATTTTTCGTACTGTTTCTAAGGAGTTAAAATCCCATATATTAAAAACTTCAGGGGTAAATATAACACCTAGTATTTTAATTGGACCCTGCTCCCAATCAAGATTATAGTTATGACATAACCTCAAATCTGATCCTGACATTGAACCTATCCAGAGAGCCTTTGTTTTATCCTCATTTATTTTCAGCCCTGACATTAAGTAGAATTTTTTTAAAATACCTAAAGTTGCTAATAGTGAAGTTTCGGACCCATTTAAAAATATCTGAGTATCATCTGCATATTGACTAAGTAAAAAGGTTTTATCATTTATATCAATTCCTTTAATTGCAACTTCTTTTCTCATCATTAGGCTCAACGCCTCTGCACAGAGAATAAATAAGTAGGGGGAGATAGGGTCTCCTTGTCTACACCCTCTTTGTAAATAGAAAAACTCTGACAAGAAACCATTTTGCAGAATACATGATTCTGCTCCATTTTGAAAAAGTTTAATCCATTTTTTGATAGAGGGACCAAAATTAAAATAATCTAAAGTCTTCGAAATAAATTTCCATGAAACAGAGTCGAATGCTTGTTGAAAATCTATAGAAAGTAATAAACCTGGTATATTTTGTTGTTTTGTTTCAAATAAAACATCATATATTAATCGGACATTTTCACCAATAAATCTACCAGCAATAAAGCCTTTCTGATCTTCATGAATTATACTATCTAAAACTGATTTAATCCGATTTGCAATTACTGAGGAGGCTAATTTATAAATGACATTTAGGAGAGAAATTGGTCTCCAGTTCTTTAAAAAATGCCTTGACTTATTTGGTTTAGGTATGCAGGTTATAATACCCTGTTTTTGTGTAACTGATAAAGAGTCTGTTCTATAAGCATAATTTAAAGATCTCAATATAAAAACACCTACATCTGACCAGAAAAATTTGAAGAATTCCGAAGTAAAACCATCATTTCCTGGACTTTTACAGTTTTTCATCTTTTTCAAAGCAGTAAGTAGTTCTGCATATGTAATTTCACCCTCTAGTTTTATAGATTCATTGTCTGATAATTTTCTTGGATTCCTCCCAATTTCTTCAGAGATAGGTGTATCATCAATGTTTATAGTCTCTGAATATAAAGTACTATAATAACTTTTCTGATAATTTAATATGTCTGGAGTATCTGTAAAATCCTCCCCCTGTTCATTTGTTAACTTAGATATAACCTTACTGGTAAAATTCCTACTTTCTAAATTTAAAAAATATTTGGTTGGCTTTTCCCCGAGATCTTCATATCTACACCTCGATCGTAATAAAACTCCCTCCATTTTTTATTTCTTATCTCATATAATCTATTTCTTTTTTCTTCTAAACTATTCAAATCATTTATGTGAATATTTAAGGTATTATTATTAATGTTTTCCTCTATTTCCAAAATTTCTTTTTCTAATTTAATTTCTTCTTGCATATTTTCCTTTTTCTTTATAGAACTATATTTAATGGTTTCCCCCCTAATCATAATAAGTAATGTCTCTAAAAATAATTGATCATTTATTGTGAATTGGATATTATCATCGGGAACAGTATTATTATTATTATTATTATTATTATTATTAATTTTATATAAATTTATTGTATCGTCAATTACAGTTTTAACTGTTGTTACATAATTTGTGTCTTTTAATAGTGAATTATTAAATTTCCAGTATCCTCTTCCACGTTCATTTTCCTGTAATTTGATTTTCAAAATAATACCAGAATGGTCAGTTCGATAACCAGGCACTATATCACTGCCAAGAACTAATGTGAACATATCTTCACTTACAATAAAAAAATCTAACCGTGCTTGTTTTCTATCTGGAATTAGTCTTCTCCATGTAAATTTCTTTTTTGTATCATTTAAAACCCTCTAGACATCAACATATCCGTTTTCATCTATAATATTTATAACAGTATTCCTGGCTCTTGGATTATTTATATTTTTATAGTTTACTGTGTCGAGATCACTATTATGGACCAGGTTCCAATCTCCACACCATACAACATGTTCATTACCAAATTCAGAAATATACTGTTGTATAGTATTATAAAACTGAGGTTTGTCATCATTGGGACCATACAAATTTACTAATGTAATTTTTTTACCCAAAATTGTCAACTCTATGATAATAAAATTACCATTAGGATCCTTTTTTATTCTTCCTATTTCATGCTCAAAGGTATTATTTATTAAAACCATAACACCTCTAGAATTACTCTTATAGGGACTCATGTACAATCGAAACCCCCACTCACTTTTAACATATAACTCCATCTTTTCTTCCAAATGAACATCTTGAAGACAAATAATATCATATTTTTTCTTTCTTAAATAGTGAAATACATCCCTTCGTTTTTCCATAGTATTCAAACCCCTGCAGATCTGACTGTATATACTTAAAGTTTCAGACATTCTCTTTCAACAAGTTTAATTTTAAATTCCATTCCCACACCAGTAAAGCTACAACCTTTGAAATATGCAACACTACACATATACATAAAATAACGTAAATATGGAAAAATATGAAAACGAAAATAGACAGACAATAACAAAACATCTTCCAGTTCTGATGTATGGGGCACCATATCTAGATTACTTAATATACAAAATAAAATAAATATTTTGATACATCCTAGTACAGAACAGAGCAACTGGAGGGACACTTAGTTGCTAGTACCAGAGACAACACCATACGTAAGAGTAACTGGTATCAAGCAGCAACCAAAAACTCGCAATAATTTTAAGGACTGTATTGAAAAATGACCTTTTATTGTCATTCCTCAACCCATTCGCTTTTCAAACTTCTGGCAAATCAAACCACTTGATCCCAATTTTTTTATACTAACCTACACATTGAATAGCAAAGCATGCAGACCATATCAGTTGAACAGTGCAGATCCAGATCAGTGGCTTCTGATCCAGATCTACATTGTGTGCAAAGGCAATGCATATCCGGGTCTGGCAGGGTAAGGGTAAAAAAAAAAAAAAAAAAAAAACCTGCCTACAAACATCAGCCATTCTTGAAATAATGTACGCAGGCCTTAAACTACTCCTTTAGCCTATATTTTGTACAAATATTTGACTATATTAATTTACAAAATAAAAGGTGTTTTTATTACATGGTTGTATGTTACTATAATGTTCCCAAGTTTTTGGACTGACATGTCTGGGAAAACAGCGCAAACCCAGATCAGGATGCTCTTAGAGGGGTTTACACTGTTTGTCATTACATCTGCATTTTTTCCTTTACACATAACTATTTGATTCTACCCTTTTGTTCAAATGTTTGGAAACTTACATGAGTATCTTCACACAGTCTTGGGTACAGCATGAATGAATAATATCTGGTAGCTCATATAAAAAAAGAAGAATACACACACATATACATAC